>CM061921.1:33970953-34570953 GCA_031002005.1 Vandiemenella viatica
ACTGACTTCGAGAAACCCTGGAAAATCCAAATCTGGATGGTTGGACGGGGATTTCAAACCGAGTGCTCACGAATGCGATGCTGAAACTTTACCGCTCACCGACGTAGGACAATTTTTAGTTGGACATGATTAACGCTAAAACTACTAGTCGGAATTTGGTGGGGTTTCAGTACATGGACAGCCCGTAGTATCTCTTGTAAATAGGGCGTGCTTTATTTTGATACCACATGGTAAAGCCGATAATTTTAAGATAAATTTAATTTGAACGCGATTGAAGCAAAAAACTAATGGTCTGATTTTGATGGGGTTTTGATTAATGTACAGCCCGTGGTATCTCGAAAAAGCAGAGTATTTTTAGTATTGATGTG
Source organism: Vandiemenella viatica (assembly GCA_031002005.1). Classification (NCBI taxonomy): domain Eukaryota; kingdom Metazoa; phylum Arthropoda; class Insecta; order Orthoptera; family Morabidae; genus Vandiemenella; species Vandiemenella viatica. Next base: position 33,971,322 of record CM061921.1, read on the forward strand.
GCATTGCAAAGCTGGTAAATTTAAGATAATTTTTTCTGAATGCGAGTAACGTTAAAACTACTGGGGTTTCGATTAATGTATAGCCTGTGCTCCCATGAGTAGAATAAGCTATGTTTTATTTTGATGTGACATCGAAAAGGTAAGGAATGGAATAGTGTGCGCAAATTAGTATCCATAAATGTTTATGTTGATATCAGTCTACACAGGCAAACGTTAACTTAGTGCAATAATGATTGTAACTCTGTAGAATTTACCACAGCAGTTGATTGCAGGTCGAATGCTACAACTGCTGTCGCTGTTAACATGCTCTTCTTCAAAACGCTGGAGAAAATTTCAAAATACGTTACGGAGAAATGCTTATGACGTTTCAGGTAAGTCAATCAATCGCCTTTGAATGTCTAATTATTTGAGCATTGTTTGTGAAATGCTGATGAAGAAGCAGGCAAATCACTCTTTCGTTCCAGCCGATTACTATATAGTTAATAATCTTCTCATAGCCGTCTTATGTCTTACCACTGTATAATATTTTTTGTTATAATGGTGATCCGCATTTACTTGATAAAACTAAAGAAGGCAACGAATATTTCTGCATCCATGTGTACTCTTATTACTGTTATTTCATCCACAATATGCAAGACTACATTCAGATTCACCGTCGTGGTTATTTTTTTTTTTTTTTTTTGTAACAGTTTAACGTCCCTTTTTAACAACGTGGTCTTTAGAGACGGGAAAGGATGGGGGCAAGGAATGGGAAGGAATTCGGCCATGGCCTTTTTGAAGGAAGCATCCCGGCATTCACCTGGAGTGATTTGGGGAAACCATGGAAAACCCAAATCTGGATGCCCGGACGGGGATTCGAACCGCCGTCCTCCCGAATGCGAGGCCAGAACGCTATCCGTTACACCACCACGCTCGGTTCGTGGTTATTAAATCAGGGAAGGGATGGAGGAAAAGGAGGCCAGGAACGAGAATAAATTTTTCCGTGGTCTTTTGATGGAATCATCCCGTTATTCGCCTGGAGTGACTTCAGGAAGCCATGGATGGCCGGACTAGGCATCGAACCCACCTCCTTTTTTGGTATTTTCTTGTTTTGCAGTTTTCTGATAACTTTGAGTCCCAGGATTCGTAGCCGAGAACTTTCCAAACCGTGTTAATACAACGAAAGTGCATCAGAAAGCTTCACTACACACGTCACATTAAATTGGAGGTAAATCACATGTTTTTCTCATTGATCTGTAATTCATTATAATGAGCTCCTCATACAAATTTTCAGTTTCATTTCAGTGAGAAAACAGTACCTAAGGAATTTTATTGAATTTATCTGATATTGGCTTAGGTAAATTACTATAGCCGGTACGAAACAGTGGAAAGAACAATTTAAGCCTGGAGTTATGTCATGATTCGTGTGAGCTATATCATGTTGACTACATAAAGCAATTAAATTTATGCAGATGTTTCGTAGTATATTAAAAATAAATTGCAGATCCAACGAACTACATCCTCTTTACTATTCAAAATAAAGAATGAAGTGCCATGCTTGGGTGTTTATGAGAATCCTGCTATTACCGAATTGGTTTCAGCATGGTGAATTATATTCCCGAATTTGTGCTGCGTATCTAACCTGCCTGATGACGTAAAGTCAGATATAGGTTGCAATCAATCCGCCATTTAATTCAGCAATAAGAGAACTTACAGAATAACTACTAGGTTCAAAGGGCGTAATTATCTTTCGTTTCAAGATTAATGTGTATCACATAGCCTTGAATATACCGGCTACGCTTAATACACCTGTCTGTAGTTTTTACACTGTAAGGTAAAAAGTTGGATACAATGAAAATTTCTGAATCCATGCCTACTTTCTATTACTGTTATTTTATCCATGATTTCCAAGACTACGTTCAGAGTCGCAATTGTTAACTTTCATCCTGGAAGAGACAAATTTGTATATATGTGTTGGAAAAAGATTGAAAGTCAAATAAATAAGACGGTAATCTGCAAAGTTCCTGGCGTCAATCAGGTGACATAATACGCCATTTCAAAAAATTTCCTATGTAACTATCTCCTTTAGAGACAGTGATAATTTATTCATCGACAGATCCTCGTTAGTTAGCTTGCCTTTCAATGATTAATATATCTGAAAAGAGTGAGCATCATTAGATTCATGCGAATTAACACAAATACGCTGTGCAACATTCTCGATGACACAGAATCTTGGAGGGGGAAGTGTCAAGCATCGTTAGATGTGTTTTCCGTATTTAGCTTGTGGACAATTTTGTCCTTATCGTTCAAGTAACAAAAAAAGGCGCAAAGCAGTTAAGACCTCGCAAAAGCTTTCAAAAACGGATTTTGCTACATTAAAAATTCTGTTATCTGTATTTAAAAGAAAAATCTGAGGAAGATTGGAATGTCGCCATCGCTGAGAAACAAGGTTATGTCGCCAAGCAAAGTTTAACGTCGTGTTTCCTGCGCAAGACGAAGTTGGAACTAGTTTTTCCAGTAGGCTAGTTGAGGTAACAAGATACATATCCATCGCAGTAAGGCTTTTAATCTTACTGTAAAACGCTATACAATTAGAAAATCACGGATGGATGAGGTCTATGAGTAATTCCAAGACACCAATCCTCAGACAGTAATCCATCTCTTGTCTTGATAGGTTGACAGGTCAGAAGGTGGCTTCCCACGGCCCGTGATTTTGCAGGCCACACTGACCATCTTGCACCTAGGGACCGTTAGAATAGAGCCGGTAGCGGCCCGTGCTGGCCTGTGATGGCGCGCCTCGATCCGTCACTAGTCGAGCAGTGGGACATACAATGCTCTCCAGCTGTACAGTTCTTTATGCAAGCGAACGTGTCAAGTCATTTAATTTCTGTACTCTCGTGTTTCTACTTGCGCGTGATTAATATGGATTGGTCAAATTAAGCATTTTCGAGTTTTTAAGTGCATACAAAAACGAACTAGCTAAATAGAGCAATAACACCGCAGAGCATAAACATAGAAACGATGCGTGGAGTATAATAAACAGTACATTCAAGGTTGCTAACATCCCTATTAAAGAATTAAAAAACAAAAGGGATAACTTAACGTAAAGGAAGTTACGTAGTAAAATTAAAGAGTCTATAATGACAATCAGTCGTGCAGGCGATATTTATAAGCCTGATTGGCCGTTCTGTAATATCATATTCACGTTTTTGTAGAAGTAGCAGAACTTTCTTCTTCACTTAGCGTGTTGGAATGGTAGCTGAAGCGACACTAGGAAACGTGTCAATGAACCGTTCGCCGGCTGCCCGAGATGGCGCAGCCTCGCCTATAATGCGTGCTAATCCGTTCAGTTCGGCTTGGCCTGTTAAATCACCTAAAGAACTCGCTGCCGATACGTGCTCTGTGCACATGGAAATTTTCGTGGCCGGACATGCTATCATTACCGCTTCACATTTTCCCCTTAGGCGCCAGTACATATTACCTGAATTATGCGGCTACGTCATTTAGCCAAACACTTGAGGCTAAAATTAATTCATTTTTGCTTTTTTTCAGTATATTTTCTCCCACACTTTCAGTGGGGTATAGAATTAAATTGTGAAATAATTTTACTACTTTTATGGAGATGTTAACTCTCCACTGCCTGGTTCTATTAATGTTAGCCGTGACAGCTAATAGTAGATGGAAGCGTTTCACGGCGTTGTGTATTAATAAATTATTGTCTGGTAACAGGTGACATTTGAACAAGGAAGCACGTAATTGCCATTGTTCCATCACTAGTTTTCTCTATTCTAACTTTCATTTTTGTCAGTTTGGACTTCTGCGAATCGAGTAGATGTGGACCTTTTTTTTATGGCTGTATTTCGTGATATTTCTCCCTTGAGGAACACGAACATTGTCTTATGAGTCGCAAAATTTAATTTAACATTATTAGTTCTCTAGCCGAGGCAGACCAGCACTTTGTCCCTAAAGTCTGCCCTTGAGTTTTCTTCCACGTGCGGCAAAAACCAAGTGCAACTAGACCTGGCAGTTCCAGTTTTTTTGTAACTATCTCCATTACTGGTTGTAGTTGGAATACAGGACTGCAAAACAAGCCATGTGGATATAGTTTAGCTATTAAATTATTGATAGACATGTTCTGGAAGCAATATTCCATCTAGACACATCTGAAAGATTAGAAAAATCCTCTTAGACGCTTTCTCTTTTTCAGCAGCGCCAACATGGTAGGTCACCACAAATTATCAAGGATCTCGAAATGTCAAGAAAAAATTTCAGTATAGTGATTGGGGTTAATTCAATTCATTTCGATACGGTTTTGAAATTTCTTGCGTGGGATCGTCTCCTATAAGTTTTCATGAGTATTCAGCAAGAAAATTGTCCGACAACTTGAGGCTAGCCACCATGTCACTGCACTGCCACATTGCCGGCATTGTACCGTGACATCTAGCCTGATGATCTTGCCCTAGCTGCTCAACATGTGACCTTTGAAGCCGTCGAGGATTCTATGAACAGTGATGAATGAGATAAGGAGAATGTTTCAAGAAGAGGTTCCCTGACCGAACCAGAGAAAGAGGTGTTTCCCAATAATTGATCATTTGCAGGGGTGACTAGTGTCATTTTATTCAGAATATTTATAAATTGTAGAACAGTATATAACGCAAATATCAGTTGTGTTCAATAATATACGCAATATTGCTAACGGTAGTCTGTCAGGAGAAAGTACAAAAAGTCTTGTGGAGAAAGAGCTACGTGGGGAGGGGTGTGGGAAGGGGCGATTTAAGGGAGGCCAATATGGAGCTACGTAGTTTATGGACGCTCCCTTATGTTCTTTAAGGAAGTTGTATTTTTTTAATGAGCTGTGTATTTTATGAGGTGGAAATTTGGGACCTTCCCAGCATTCACGTAGGTGATTGCGAAAAATCGTCTAATAGCAGCAATGAGGACGACCAGTATGCAGGGAGCAGAACTCTAATCGGGTCCAGTTGCACCTCCCTGACCCTAAACGCGCGCAATCAGACATGCGGGTTGTACGATATATATGAGTGCGAAACTGTTTGAAATTACATATGAGAGCGTCCATAAACCACGTAGCTCCATTTTGGCCTCCTGTGAACCCCTCTCCCCCCACGTAGCCCTCAAGACTTTTGCCTCTACCCCTCCACCCCCCCCCCCCCCCACACGTAGCACGTAGCTTTTTCCCTTTTGATTCCAGAAGACATTTTTTACTGTTTTCTCTTGTCAGACTATTGTAAATTACATACGGAGATAATTAAATGAGGGAAATAAATTTTCACATGATGTTGTTTGTTCTGTTCCTCATTTTAAATGTGAAAAAGTTATGAAAGGAAAGCTACGTGGCCTGGCTCGGAAAACCCCCCCCCCCCCCCCACGTAGCCCAGCGTAGCCTTCCAGCCAACCCCCTCCCCCCCTCTCTGGACCGAAGCCACGTAGTATGTGCACGCTCCCTATGATGCTACAGCATACCTCAAGATTTCAATTACATTTTCGAAATATTGTTGATTATGTTATGCTGTCAATCCCTTTATATAATTGCTTAAATACACTTACAGCGCACACTCTGTAACATAGTACGTACGAACCTGCACTCACGTTGCTCGACTCGTAAAGGTGGCTCAAGGATTTCAAGTTTATTTCAAGAGTCGACCAGCTCCGCATCACTTAATGAAACCTATAATACGCGTTTTCTGGACTTTCGCCGCAGCTACGAAGAACTTTTTACTGTGGGGAGAGGCCTATATTAATTATCAATCACAGAATTTGAAACTTAACTGGAATATTACAAACGGCTAAATCTATCGTAGGCTAGTTTTAGGATTCATGTCCGCATTCGTCCAAGAATAATCAGAGAATCCGTGGTTCACTATTTTCTGGAAGTCTGGGCTTATACTGTTTGTATTAAAATCCGTGTATGGGTAAGGAAAAAGCCAACTAAACACTTTTAGTATTTTCCGCATTATTAGCAGTTGAATTGTATTTGTGGTATCCAGCATAACCTAGCTGTATGGCTGGAAATCATCGTGACACATTCCTACTAATGATTATAATTCGAGTTGTCTTTCCCAATGTTCACTGAATAGTTATCCTCGTTATGTGGCAAGAAGGTGACTACCTGAATCACTAAATGCAGAAAGGGAACGTGTCCAGTTTGATAGATTTTAGGGAAATGTAAAAAAAAAAAAAACTATATTACGTCCGTACTGTAAGCTACTCAGTATTACATTTTGTGGTGATTTGCTATGAGAAGCATATTATTTTACAAGGATTACAGCAGAGATGCCTTTTCCGAAGTATTATATTTGCAGGTTCTCCTTAGCTCTAACAACCTAGGCAATCTCCTAGTTATAGCTATCTGTCTTGTTGCTATGGAAACCCTTTCAAGAGAGTAATATTAACAGGCCCATGCCATGGAACTTCTAAATTCAAAGATGACGTTAGAATATGCATTCCGGGATAACCTGTCTGTTATCCTACAAGACGACTGAGGACAAGGAACAGGAGGGAATTCGACTATGGTCTTTAGAAGGAACCATCCCGGCATTCAGCTTCGGGAAGCTATGGAGAACGGAAATCTGAATGGTCGGGTAGGGATCTCAACTCACGTCCTTCTAAACGACTGGCTGGAGCGTTACCGTTCACCCACTAGACTCAGTACCACTATCTCATTTTTAAAGAATTGCGATTCCACTTGCATATTAGTCTTTGGAAGTGGATCAGCAGATGATCTCAGGAACGCCCTTGGACTTCCAGGGCAGCTTCAGTGAACAAGCTCGACAGGCTGAGTGTAAAGACGAGACTAGGTCTCCAAGCGTCGATTCTGTCTGGTGGGCTGCATACATACAAGGGGCAATTCGAGAGGAGCTGTTTCCTCGCTCTTAGCTTCCGTCACTCCATGCTCTCAGTATTGTACCCTTGGAAAAGCGTTATTAATATGACTTACGACTATAACCTAGAGTTGAGAAATACTCCTTGCAAATTTTAGTTATTCTGCGATAATAACCACAACGCTCAGAATAATATATATATATATATATATATATATATATATATATATATATATATATATATATATATACAGGGCGTTCGCCGGGAAACGCTACCCTCCCATTCTGTTGCCGTCGGCAACTTGCTGGGACAGTGGGGCCAGCAACTTCCGCCACACGGCGCCGTGAATCACCGCACTGTTTAACACCTCCGCTGCCCCAACAGTGTTGTGAATAAACGTTTCTTTGCGGTTTGGCTGGTTTGGGGCTTCATACTCTTACTAATCTGTACCGTGTTTGAGTGTGAGTAAAATTATGGTACGTTACAGTTTGCAACAAGGAATATTTCTCTACGATACATATGTGAAGAAGAAGTCGTTTAAAAAGTGTCGCAGTAAATTTCGTCGCGAATATCCTGGCGCTTTACTGCCAGCTAAATCAACAATTCTGCGTCTGGTTAAAAAAGTAAGAGAAACGGGTTCATTTTTTTAACAAAAAGAGACTGTCGGTCAACCGTATTCTCACAGAGGAGAAAATTGACGATATCGCTTTTCGACTAGAACAGTCACCCAAAAAATCATTAAGTCAGTTAGGGCAGCAGGCAGGCAGGCGTATCTAAGACGTCAGCTTGGAAAGTAACAAAGCTAGTTCACTTAAAGCCGTACAAAACAATTGTGGTGCATAAAATTACAGAAATAGACCAGGGGCGTAGGATTAGATTTTGCAACTGGTACCTGCAGGGTGTCCACGATGGCACTGTAGATCCGCAACTGACGTCACATTTAAATGCTTAGCACATACAAGTTTATGAAGCGTAATTATTATGAAATAGTCCGCGGCCGACGGTCGAACAATGCCGGAAGCTGACCGCTCGCTCGCCGGGCGCAGTTTCTTCCTTGTATCGCTAACAGTGGGTAGCGTTTCCCGGCGAACGCCCTGTATATATATATATAAACATTGAAGTATGCTCGACTGATGTTATATAAAGTAATGTTGACATACGGTAGTGAAATGTTTGGAATGAACAGATCTAACTATCAGAGTATACAATCTGTACGTAGAACGAAGGGTTGTTCGTGGGTAGACCAAATAAGAAACGAAGATTTTAGAAGGGAACTGAATGACCATATTGCAGAAGGAAAAAAGAAATGGTTTCAACATAAAGAAGAATGAACAAATACGGACGTTTAGGCTGATGTTGAACTATAAAGTAGTAAAGATCAGAGACGTAGGAATATACAAAAAAAAGTGTGGTTGAACTGAAAACAGAACAATCTTACACCTTAATCCATGGAGTGAGGAATACCTCTTGTAGCGTCAAGTAGCATTTGCTAGTTTCTGTTATTATTACTTATTTAAGAACAAGTTTTACTGCTGCATTAAGTTTTAAGTTAATACGGTTTCTTCTTGTTACTGGAAACGTACGTATAATAGTTAACCCATCTTCAGCACTCATAGATTCGGCTGTTGTAGACTTCGGTGAACAGAAAAGAATACTCTAAAAGGTTATAACTACGCAAAAAATTACTTAGAGTATCATTCTGAAGACCATTCTGAAATTTTATCTTTTGGTATGTCCAAAGGGGCCTCCTGCATATCAGTACGAGAGATTGTTATCAAATCACGTCCAGTTAGCAAGCGCACAATACAAGGTACTGTTAAATATCCTAATGATTTTGTTGTTCCCTCAGCTAAAAGAAGAAACATTACTCCACTGACACTTATCTGTTCACTGATAGAACGAAAAATTGACGCAACGATGCAGAACAGGTTAAACTATACATCACTAACTCCTAAGAATCATAAATCGAACACACTGCGATTTTTTTCTGTAGGGATAAGTAGAAGAGCCTGTGTTTTTTTCATCACTGCCAGCTAACACAGACAAAATGGAAATAGAAATAACTACGTAACATGCTATAAAAAAGAGCGTGGAATGAGTTTGTATTGCGTTCTAAAGGTGGACCAGTAGGCTATTTAGCAGGTGGTCATAATGTTTTCGTTCATCAGCGTATGTGTCTAAAGCAGAATGCTAATTGATGATGTTTCATACTAAGGTTTGCAGGAACGTTCCTTTGTTTCTCACTAGAAATTTCATTAAATCCAAACAAAGGATTTAATAGAAGTTATGTGGTATTTTATGCAGAAGGTTTATTATTTATAGACGAGGAACATTCTATTTCTACGACAATAACACTTTGCAATGTGCACTTCGACTTCTACAATGATTCGGAAGTACTAAAGCGTCCACAAGTTTCCTGTTCTTATAATCCAGCAGAGCACAAATCTTGTTCTTCTCCCTTATTTCTTGGATGCTTTAACTATGTCACACTAGGAGCGAATGGCACGTGTGTATCAAATTGGGCTATGAGCACTGTCTACCAACAAGGCATGGACTAGCAAAATTCTTAATACTCCTTGTAACGCCTTGCCGGATATTTTGTTACTTGATACCGTTTACAAAGCTAGAAAGATGCTTGGGTTAAAGTCGACAGTTATTAACCATTCACTCGCATCACGACGTCATACACACAGAAAATAACGAAACAGACAATCCACACCTGGCCGATAGACTTGAATAAAAGACGTCAACACAAAGTGGTCTAGAGACGCAGAAATTGCAGAACGTCAACAATGCACGGTGAACTGAAAAGAAGTAGGTAAAAAAAAAAAAAAGAATAAGAGACTTTAGGCGGTTTTGTTGTCTTTAAACAAAAATATTTGCTATGACATCTCTGGCAAAGGCTTTACCAGAAAACGGGACCAATATTACAAAAGCTGCAAAAGCAGCTTAGCAGGCAAACAAAAAAGTCTGGGTATTACTTCAGTGGCACAACTGAATTAGTTATTGTTGATGATAAAAGACATTACTTAGTGCAATACACATTTTCGCGGTGCAGCGATAACAAATGTATTAGCCAGAAAAAAAAACCAAAAACAGGAAATGTAGTATCATGTCAGAAGGGCTATGTTTAACTGAGTAACCTATATGAAGCAGAATAAGGTCACAGTTGAATATTAAAAAAATAGACATTGGCATCTTGTTCCGTCTTTTGAGATTCAGAGTGAATTTTTCCAGTACACCGTATATTGAATGCTGCTGAACGCCGTCAAAATGTTTGTTGTGTGGCGAGGCAGGTGTTTTCAGGTATCGTTTGGCCCACCTAAATTACATTAAAACACTGTAACAGTAATTACGAGACAACGGTAGAACACGAGAGACAATTTTACATTGTTTTAATTCATTTTGCTTGTTTGTTTATTTTAAATTTATTCCAATAGTTTTTAAATAATTTGTTCTATGATTTAGAATCATTTTAGCACAGTTTAATGTATTGTTTGTAATTTCTGTATTGTTAGTTAGTAAAGTAACAGTGACTTGTTGATTAGTTTCTACTATTACGTGTTGCCAAGGTTCTCAAAACATGTTCTAGTTTGCTCCATTCCGTTTCATATGCCGCGTTTGGCTAACAGTGAGTTCAGTCTAACAGTTAACTTAGCCAACCGCCGTAGCGTAGGAGTCGCGTTTAAAGGGTTGCCCGTTTGATCTCGCCGTCGTTGGGCGTGGGTGGGCTTAATTAAATTGGTATCCGTCTTCTGTTGTCTGTGCTGCGTATGACAAATGTACTGTGAATAGTTAACATGTAAACGTTCAGAGAATTATAGTATTATAGCTGAATGTATGGCCTCGTATCCAAATGCCATTATAAAAAAAAGCATAAAAAAACAGTTCATTCTATGGAGTGTAGAACCGGTCTGCGAGCCTGTCAGCTTTAAAACACAATGTAATCTTCATGCATACTGTGTAAAACCATGCCCTACCCGCAGTGTAAAGTTTATATTACCCCGTCTTTGGATAAATCTTTGGTAACATTTTTTCTGATGCACTCGAGTTTTCTTTAATCACCAACTCATCGCTGTAATTAAGCTTGCAACCTGCCGCAATCACTGTATTATAGGCAGCAAGATTTTGATAGGCGCCTAAACCATAAGGTAACCTACACAATATACGAACAACGTATGAAAATATAACAGGTAGATTGGCAGTGATTAGAAGCTCAACTTCGCTAATTAATCAAAACTATTAGCGGAACGGAACTTGGTTCCGTTCACCTGGCACCTGTGTTTAAGCTTTATTTACGAAGATGCATAAATTTCTCTTCCTCTTGCCAGTTTTATTTTATTTTACCTGATTCCCAAAATTCGTCTTAAAAATTTTGTTTTTTATTTATCGGCTCGACACAAATTTTGAAATTTTTCTGCCAATAAGTGCAAATGAAGCGCATGATATTTAAGCACGATAAACTTTCATTTAATGTTTTTATTAATACAACCACAAGTTTCTGTAATAAAACAACAATATTTCTAAAATAACTATTAGATGTAACGACATTATGGACACATTCTTAACCTCCTCGTTCTTCGAGACTTCGTGGAAACCCGCGACCCAGTTATGGGTATGGTCCCTGTTGACAGACATGGTGAGGTAGGTAAATGCCTATTTTGTTCATGTTCTGCTCTTGGGACTTGGCATGGAAAGTGCCAACATGACAAGGAACTTCTTCCTTTCCATTTTGAAAGTCACCACCTGTTCAGAGTGTTCGGAATAAACACAACATCATGCATTGCGGAAGCGGTCTGGTTTAAGAATTCTGGTTATCGATCAAAAAGTTTCCAGTTCGAATCCACGTCTCGGGGGGGACTTTAAGACCCTTAAACTGATCTTCACCTCTGGCACAGCTTCCAGCGTAATATAAAGTACGCTACATCGCTTCCGTTGTTGGGTTCCGCGTAAAACTGTAGGTGCTCTAGAGCCGGTAGGATTACCGGGTAAGGTCAAGGTGGAATGTGCAGCCAATAAAAACCCTGTAGCCACGTCATTACGACCACACGAGACTTTACCTTTACCCTTTGCAGATCCACTCAACGTTTTGGCAGTGGTCAACCTGATATTATCAATTTATTGAGTTTGAATATTAAGAGGAGCTGGAGTGGGATTCACTGGAAGATAGAAAGAGGGTAAAAAGAGTCATGGGAGTGTACAAGGCATATATTGGTGGGAGAATTAAGGGAGGTGCATGGAAGGATAAAGATGACCACAACCTGGCACTTGATTTCAGGCATAAGGATGTAGGAAAATTTTCTTTCGTAGGAAATGGTGTAAGGTATTGGAATAAAATACCAAGGGAAATGATGAATAATTTAGCAAAAACACTGAAAGAATTTAAAGATCAAATTAATAGAGGGCAAAAGTTGGTGGGAAGAGGAAAGGAGATAGACGAGTGTGTAGGGAACTTGTCACCGGAGCGTGCGCTCAATCGCAATTTTATCAATTATTATTATCACAAAGCAACAAAAAAATAGTTTTTAGGGCAAAAATTATTATTGAGAACAAAAAAAGTTTTAGGACAAAATTTTACAACCACATACTTTGATCTGGCTGAAATACAAACTTAGCCTCTATTTCACTCGTAAAGTTTCACTGTGCAGAACTTTAAACATTTCTGTAGAGTTTTAAAAAAGATGATAATTTTACTTCACAGCACAATGGTAACACGTTTATGAATTGTCTACTTGAGCGAAACAATAACAATGATAATAATCTATGAACGCTGAAATTTTTGGCATATGCCAGTGTATTTTTCTTTTGTTATTATAACAGATTTTTCACTATTTTTGTCATGACAGACAAAATCCACTTTGATCAATCACTAATTCCTTCTAAGGAAATTTTGTACTACTGGAAGTGAAAACTGCAGTACTATTACATATAGCGATTCAGATGGAACTACATATTTGCAGCTGATGTTGTGGCGCTGGTAATATAACGCTTATGAAAATTATGCGAATTAAAATTAAATTTTGCAATCCTCCTGTTTATGCTGTACAATAGTATATAATTAAAATGTGAAACAATTTCGTCAGCATGAAGCAGGAACATTGAACTAATTAAAGCAGCGTAAATTAAAACTAAAATCCTAATGCCATGGTACCTTTCACGAGCTCCACTGGGCCCATAAATGTTCCCCGGAGCATAACTGAGCCGCCGCCAGCTTGTTTCCGTCCCGCAGTACAGGTTTCAAGAAGTTCCGCTGGAAAACGACGGATTCGCACCCTCCAAACGGTATGATGAAGGAGGTATCGGGATTTTTCAGATCATGAAACGCTCTGAAACTGCACCAACGTCCAGTGACGATGTTCACTTGGCCATTTCAGTCGCAGTTGCCGATGTCGTGGTGTTAACATTGGCACATGCATGGGTCGTCGGCTGCGGAGGCCCATCGTTAGGAGTGTTCGGTGCACTATTTGTTCAATCACACTTGTACTCTGCCCAGCATTAAAGTCTGATGTTAGTTCCTCCACAGTTTGCCGCCTGGTTTTACCAGTGTTCCCTGCCTACGACGTCCGACATCTTTAATGAAGGGTGGCCACCCAACACTTCGACGTTTGGACGTAGTTTCACCACTTGTAGAAGACATTCACCATTGCAGTCCTCGAACACCCGACAAGTCGTAACGAGCCTCAGGGCCATCACAATCTGCCTTCGGTCAAACTCAGATAGATCGCATACCTTCCCCATTCTAAACACGATAGCACGCTCACTGATACTACGTACACCGTGCGTGTGTCTGACTAGCAGTCATTCCTCGTCAGGTGACGCTGCTATCGCCTGGACGGGTTTATATGGATAGTAGGTAGGTAGTCATAATGTTCTGGCTGATGTGTGTATTGTCACTCCGCAACTGATTCGTCAAATTCCTGCAGTTGTCAGCAACTGTGAGGTTAGGATTCTCATATAAACAGCCTTAAAATTAGAAATATCTCTCGGGATTCTAGCCGCGTCAAAGTAGAATTCCGACAGATATTTCTACAGTGTTGCCGCGTTGAAAATGTACATAGTTATAAGCCTGCAAAGTAGTTTGTTATTAGACGGTCCAAAGACCTTCCATCAGTTGCCACAATGTATGGAAGTCCACATTGCAGCTCGATGAGATATTGTCACTACCAGTGGCGTAGCTAGGTCAACAAGGGCCCCGGTGCAAAAAAATTATTTTGGGCCCTCAGGCCAGACGGGCGACCTTCTTTTTTGTTCGTGTGCTGGTATAAGCCCCCTGAGCTGAGGATGGGGGCCCTTGAGTTGCCCTTAGGGGCCTCGTGAGCAGTGGTTGGGGGGCCCCCCTGAGCAGCGAGGGCCCTTCCTGTGTTTCAGGGGCCTCTTTAGACGACGGTAGAGCAATGCGCTTGGGGGCCCCCAGAGTTACGATTTGGGGCCCCTTGAGGTATGCTTGGGGGCCCCCTGAGCGTAGGGGCTCCGGTGCACTGCACCGCCTAGCCCCATAGTAGCTACGCCCCTGGTCACTACGCAATGATTTTTCAGGCTATAGTTGTGACGTTTTGAAAATTTAATCACTTACGTACAGTATATAGCAAGGTACTCTTATTCACCACCACCTTGTTCCACTTTTATCGTGACGACTGCATGTGCTGAGATCTTACTCATCGTTGGCATGGTCGAATTTGGAGCTTTGGTTTTACGGCCGCATGCCCTTGCTGTGCCAAGCATTTTATATCTACTGCCAGGTCGTACTAGTACTAATAGGGAAAGTGAAGTGTTGCCGTATGTCTGTGGAACGTGTAACTATGTTCTGTGTGTGATAAGTGTATTTTATGTGAAATATGTAGTTTGTGAAGCGGAGATAGGGAACCGTCCCGGAATTTGTGATTATGGCTGCGGAAAACCGTTTAAAAACTGTAGTCATGACGGCCGGTATGCGGAGGCGTGGGCTCGGGCCCGGCTCCGTTGTACCTCCCAGATCCAGTGTGCAGCGCCTCAGCGCACCGATCCAATCTGGCGGGTTACATCATATCCTTAATATGTGGTATAAATAGTTATTTTGTGCTTTGGTTTTATCAATAACTACTACACTAGTTTCGTAAACAGTTGAAGGGCCATGGGAAAGAACGATCATAGTCCCACATATCACAATTTCCGAAATTCAATTTTCTAATTTCCAAGTCGAATAAATTACTGAAAAATAGCAATACAAATATTTTTAAGCTTTGTTTATATTAATACATCATTTATTTTATAATCAGCAATAAAAAATGACATTAAATGGATGGAAAATGAACAGAAAATTCTCAAAACAAGAGGATGTTTGATGGTGTTTGCCAGTTATGGGGTAGTATCAATTGGTGGGTCATCTGCGTACTCAGTATCAACTTCGTCTGGTTCGTCCAAATCAATGGCAGGAACCAGCGAATCGTAGAATGCTTGAGAATCGGGATTGGTCAAGAACTGTTTTAAATGTAATAGGTCCTTCAATTTTGCTGGTTTCAGGGGCAGTTGTCCATTGTATAGTTCCCTGAGTACGTTGTTTCGACGATTTTCATGGTTTATTTCTTCCTGTGCCTTGGTTCCCTACAAAAAGAGACTTTAAGTAGCTTCCAAAATAGTTTGCCTTGTGGATAACGAATCTAGTCCCCTTTTCGTCAACTTTTAACATTCTTACTGGCCGTGTAGGGATAGGGCACTTTTTAACATAAATCCCAGATAAATAGTCTGTCCAAGTTTCAAATTTACGTCTGTGGCACAATTGATGACAGTGAAAGGTGTTGGTTTGACTCTGCTATTTCTGATGACGTCCATCCAGTCATTGAGTGTCTCGGTGTAAGATTTAGCATTGAGAAGACTCATATCCTTGTCACCCTCCATATAGAAGTGACCTCTTTTTGAAAAAACTACGTCATTGACCATGTGACCTTGATCATTCTTGCCACACGGTGCATGCAGACTGGTCGTTATTCACCGTCAGCTCCAATCTCTTCGCTGTTATAACTCAGGCACTACGCTCTTTCTTGCCTGCATGGTATCACAGTTACAAACTGTCTGTTATAAGCTACCAATTCCCAATGTAATCTCAGCTTTACGGAAAAATGGAGTATGATCGTTCTTCCCAGTGGCCCTTCAGTTTATCTTAGCCAGCAACAATTTTGAAACCTGCACCCCACAAAAAGAATCCACATGAACCTCAACAATTGGAAGCTTCTTCACATCGAGGGAAAGTTCTTGAAATGGGAGACAAACATTTAGATTCAGTCCTTTCAAATAATGCACAAAAAATCAAATTTTACAATTCAGCACGAGGTGAAAGGAATTGTCATTGGTGCAACGTGGCGTGCAGTTGTTACAAGCAAAGTGAAAATACTGAATTGTTTACTCTTTCTGTCCAGGTTTATTATTTATTCTCAGTTTCCTTCAAAGGGATAAAAATAAGGAGATGGTGTTGATTTGTGTCGTAAAACATTTCCACATTCTCTGCAAGTGAGTTATGCCACGGTGTACGCCCAACTCCCACGGTCAACGAGTGCGGCAGAGGATGCGGGTAGTTTCATTGTTTTTTTCTATCTGCAATGAATTAGAATGTTGGAATACTACCAACAATTTTTACACACATTAAATTACTTGTCTAAAAGCCTACTATGAGGGCTAGAAAAAAAATACAAATTTTATTGTTATTGTTAACTTCCTCTGTGAAATGGACCATCAACGCGGTAGAAACTTTGGGACCGAGCGTGGTGGTGTAACGGCTAGCGTTCTGGCCTCGCATTCGGGAGGACGGCGGTTCGAATCCCCGTCCGGGCATCCAGTTTTGGGTTTTCCATGGTTTCCCCAAATCACTCCAGGTGAATGCCGGGATGATTCCTTCAAAAGGCCATGGCCGAATTCCTTCTCATTCCTTGCCCCCCATCCTTTCCCGTCTCTAAAGACCTAGTTGTTATAGGAGACGTTAAGCAGTTAAAAGAAAAAAAAGAAACTTTGGAAGAAGAATCGGTAAAGGAGAGGAAAGTCTGCTGGACGCTAGCAGATTTAATCACAGTAAACTGTGAACTGTAAAAGTCTATTTCAATGCGATATTATTTACCTACGGAAACTAAAGATTTGCATGATTCATTCTTAGAATTAAGAAACTCATTAGATATTAATCTCTAACGCTGCACAATGTTTTTTCGAGCTATCGAGCTATCGAGTAGGTGTTTTAAATAGTAGCTTGGTATATCATAGTAATTACACTTGTGGTAGGTTCGAGATCATCCATTTTTGCAACTTTGAAAACTTAGAGAGTTTGCTTCTTCGGAGAGTGTCGTCTTAGTGGTCCTTGACGTACCAAATGGGCTTTCTCAACTTCACAGAGCATAATACTGTTTTTATAGGATATTTTAGCGCCCGGTGCACGTTCTACCATTTAACGCTCAAAATATCTCCAGTGGGACTTACCATTGGGTAGAAGATGGCGACTGAGTCCCACTCTCAGCAGTAGTAAGTATTCATTGAGTGACAATGACGTAATAATAATTCCGTGTGTTCGTAATGACCTGGCTACAGGGTTTCTATTGGCTGCTCATTCCGCCCTATCGTAGCCGCATTAACCTAACCCGGGTCCTATCGGGTACAGGGAACCTACAGATTAACCAGAAATCCGAACCAGGGAAGCGTTCTGGCGTAGTTCACATTAAACAGCAAGCTGTACCAGCGGTGAAGGTCGGATTAAGGGCCTATGAAAATCCCCGTCACAACAGGGATTTGAACTAAGGATCTTTCGATTCCCAGTCAGACACCTTAACCACCGAGCCAGTGAAATGAAGATGGGCTATACGTTAGCCGGTCTTTGAAGAGTTCACTAATTTAGTAGCAATTTACTATTGGTGGGAGTGTTTCTGACGTAGGATCAAAGTGAATATACAGGGTGTTACAAAAAGGTATGGCCAAACTTTCAGGAAACATTCCTCACACACAAACAAAGAAAATATGTTATGTGGACATGTGTCCGGAAACGCTTACTTTCCATGTTAGAGCTCATTTTATTACTTCTCTTCAAATCACATTAAACATGGAATGGAAACACACAGCAACAGAACGTACCAGCGTGACTTCAAACACTTTGTTACAGGAAATGTTCAAAATGTCCTCCGTTAGCGAGGATACATGCATCCACCCTCCATCGCATGGAATCCCTGATGCGCTGATGCAGCCCTGGAGAATGGCGTATTGTATCACAGCCGTCCACAATATGAGCTCTAACATGGAAAGTAAGCGTTTCCGGACACTTGTCCACATAACATATTTTCTTTGTTTGTGTGTGAGGAATGTTTCCTGAAAGTTTGGCCGTACCTTTTTGTAACACCCTGTATATCCGATATCAGTGTAATAAGGAATCATTTGTACGGTTTTTTCTGGAGAAGTTAAGAAACGAAGCTTCGGTTTTCTTGGTGGGATGTCACCCGTGTGACCTTGGAACTTGGCGAGACAGACATTTGTTATCCGGTCACGTCTCACTTGGAACTAGCTGCCGACCTCTTTCCGGACAACCACAAGAGCCGTCTCCGGATATCGATTCAGCAAAGGCGACGTACTTGACCCAACTAGACACAACGGTTTCTTTCCTCTTTACTTACTGCAGTTTAGACGATGTAGCAAAGTACACCTACCTATTTCTCTTGCCCACCAACATTTATTTATACAACGTCTCTCCTACGATGTACAACCAAGTCAGTAATAGCCAGTACTTCATAAACTCTGCACACATAATAACAGCAATTCTTCTCTGATAATTCATAAAGGATAAATAAGCTTTTGTTTCACCATCAAAATTTTATCTTTTCAAATCTTGAAAATCTACATTTTGGCCATTCTGACAATAGCAAAACAGAACGCCCTACAAACGTAGTCAAACGTCACCGACAGTATTTTCACTTACTGATCACTACAAAATGGAGAGGGCATAATTTTATTTGTAACCACGATAAGTGGTGCATTTCAAAAAATTATAAAAAATAAAACATATACATACACATCTATTTCCCCACCGCATATGACGTCATCCGGCACCTGAATGAAGTCACGATACCGTCCTTTTCACAGACATCCTCCTAACTAAATTAAACTGAAAAAATCTAAACTGTTTGTTCCTCAATGTCAGTAACAGGCCTTCTGTATCCTTTTTCTGCACAAAGTCACTCACTAATCCTCATGAAACTTATTCACTTGCATTTATCAACAACTTTTCGCCCCTACCGGTGCTGCTAAGAAATGAAACTCCTGCGTTGTCGGTCCCAGCAGCCTAATTGTTAGAACTCCAGTTCCACGTCTCAGCCTGGCATTGGGTATGGGTAGTCTTTCTCTAACTTCTGTGTTCGCTTAGTGTTTGTTGTTACTACTGCCAAATCCAAGACCTTAGAGTGAGATATAACACACTAATTTTTAAAGTTCCAAAATGAGGGACAGAAAGTAGCATTTTTTTTATTTAACCAAGCCGAATTTCATCAAAAGTAAAACATTTGATTTCAATGTCAGTTGCTAATTGTCACCCAATTACTGATTAAGAAATCAATTAATTGCCCTCTCTGGTGTTTGTTGTGACACGTATTGTCTCAGGTTCGATTCCGGCCCTGGAATGGTATTATTTTTATAAAGATAAATGGTATATATTGTTGTTTTAATAACGTCTGCAATATAAATATTTATAACAATCCAATGAGACTGACTCTGTTGCTGTAAAGAGGGTTTGTCAATTCAGTATATACTATATAGTCTTTTCCTAGAAACTGAAAGAAAGAAAATGATAATTTTCAAACCGGATTGATCTATAAACTCCCAACATTTTCCTCTTCTAGCTAGTTATTTTTCTTACCGACCGTCACTCTTGTGTGAGTATGCGCAGTAAAAATTACCAAACATTTCTCCATTCACCGAAGGTTATCCAGGTAGCCATCATACACAAAGCCTCTTAAACCTACAACCAGCGGAAAATGCTTAGTCATTCCTTCCTACCTTAATTCTACAATACGCTGGAAGTATGAAATCTTCACTGCATGTATCATAGAATTTTAAATAAGTGCAACAATACATTTGAGGAATCTCATACGAATCATACTATTAATTATAGTCTCCATGGAAAATATTTCGTGAAATTTGACTGAGATGATGGAATTTTCTGGCCATAACCTTTTGTGTCTCTGAACGAATACTCCAAACTAATTTTGATGCCATCTAAAGATGTCTGGTGACTAGTGTTGCAAATTGAAAAAAAAAAAATGTTTTTTTTCAGATTTGTGAGAGAAAAAAAAAAACATGAAAAAAACTTAGCACCCTTGTTTTTTTTTTCTAAATTTGTTTTTTTTTTCAGAAAACTATATATTTGATAAATTATAGTTTTAATTATGGAACCTACATTTTACATGTGTGTTTTAAATCTTTCTTACATAATGATTCATAAATGTATCTACATAGGTAACATAATTTTTTATTCATCCTCTATGTCAGTACCACACTCACTAGTATCAGCACTACCAACACTGGTTTTGTCTGTGTCGGTTTCTTCTTCTTCTGTCTCCTCTAGATCCTTAACTTCAGTTACATTTTCTTTTACTGGTTGTTCTTGTATTGTACGCAAAAGATTTTGAGATTGCAATTTTAAATTATGAGCAAAGTACACACTGTGTGTGCATAAATACTGCACCGATAGTTCTGTAGTACGGTCTTTTAAGTTTGAATTTCAATCTATTAGCATACAAAATAGGAGCTTTATTTCTTTTCAGTCGTTGGTTTACGCCAATGGTTGCAAGGAAACGGTTCATAATTACTGACGATTAAATGAGTCAGTATCACTATACACTGAGAGTGATATAAGGAAAGCACAATAAGTGATAAAAGGAGGCAAAAAACCGTAGATAAATTTTAAATTCCTAATTTTTTGAAAAAATCCGTAGGTCTACAGGTAAATCCGTAGGGCTGGCAGCACTAGTTTAAATAGCGAGTATCAGTCCAAACAACGGGGAACGGGGATTCCTTCTCATGCAACCTAGCCTCTTCGGGAAGTCCCCGTTCATAAAAGAAAATTTCAGTCAATGTTGCCAATATTTTCATTTTTTTTTCTACTGAATCAGAAAAATATAGTAGATTTAAAAATTAAGATAAGTACTTAGAATAAACTCGAAAACAGTCATATTAAACGATAAATGCCTTACAAATTTGAGATTTAGTAATTATGAAAAAAACATGTCCCAGAAAAAAAACATGTTTTTTTTTCACAGTTTTTTTTTCATTTTTTTTTTCTAGTCAGAAAAAAAACTTTTTTTACAACAGTACTGGTGACACTCCATGCAGCATACCAGAAGATGCAAAAAAAATTCATATTGGTAAAATCACACCCATCTTGTGTCCTAGAAATTAGGAATCTCGTTAGGACAAAATAGATCAGTGCCACGGTTTCAGAAATCAAAAAACGCTTTAGCTTTCTTACACTATTTAGTGGTAACAGTCAGAATCTTTATGGAAGGAACTAATGCAGAATTTAGTAGCGGTGTCTGATGCAAGAAGGAAAAAAAATGGAATCATTTCAATAATCAACAAACAGCGTTTGGTTTGACGGGAATGACAATAGTGATTACGCATTTTTGTAAATTTTTTCACCAAACAAGATGTGAAACAATGCGAAATTTGTAAAATACTTGAAAGGCTGTTCTATGAGTAAATTCTTTTTAAACATATGTGTTTATAAATTTGTTAAAACCTCGAAGAATGGCTAAGAACATTTCGACGATAAGCTTCAGTCTAAACAAATACTTACCAATCCCGCTTCATGTTGGTTTGCGTTGTCCAGGGTGTGAACGGTGCGGTGGTTCAGCTGGCTAAGGCGCCTGTCTGGGGTAGATATGGTCTCCATTTTGAGTCCCGGTCTTCGGCTGTAAATTTTAATGGCCTGACACAGACATTGACCTCTGAGAATGATTTGTTTTTATGGTGTGAAAATGCCAAGACGTTCCACGGATCGCTTTCCACGTTGAACTCTTGGTCCTTTTTACCTGATAGGATTAACAGATTAGGTTAGGCGGCTACGATAATGGCACATTTCATAAACGCTAAGAAACTCTGTCACTAGGTCTGTGAGACCACACGAAATTATTATTTACTTCAGAGATTCGGGGAAGCGACTTCTTTATTGTTTATAGATATTTCCTTTGACGTATTGGAATAAAATTTATTTTACCACTTCTCTCACAGCGTTAAAAATAAGTCAATATCTCTAATCAATCAGCAGAAATATCTATTTCCTTACAGGTAATTGACTCACCAGCGATAAATATTAAAATTAACTTCAAAAAAGTTAAGAAAAGAACTGATATTGTTAAATTACAATGCGGGAATCATTGACTGGAAATTTTTGCGATGGAAATTAACTACAATGAACAAGAATGTTGTAAAACAAAGGCGTTTCTATCCAAATTCAAATAATTTTTTATTATAGATATGACGGACTGAATAACGGAGTTAACTTCGAAAAATTGTTGTTACAAGATATCTTGTTGCGACCGTTTTGGTTATATATAGATCTACCAACGATGGTAATACCAAGCAGAATCAACGATTAGTATAAGTAAAAAGAAACAAATGCCTCTGCACATAATATAAGGTAGAAACGTTACAGTTTTCTCTTGTTCCTGTAACATTTTGAAATAATTGTTTTATAGAGACTAATCAGGTTGGGGAAAAAATAAGGAGTACATAATAACTATCACGTCAACTAAAATAGTGTATTTTTGTTGCACCTGTGTATAGTAATCTTGCGTTTAGTAGAACTTTCTGAGATATAGTGTAGATCATTCATACGTACATTTTTTTAAGACATAAATCAATCATTTTATTTCTTGTCGTGCAATATAGCTAAAATATAAATTAGTTGTTTGTTATTCTTCCGAAATTGCTTGTTAAATATTTGTAAATGAAAACACCGTCTGTTAACAGCTGTTTTTAACGGTTCGTCAGTTCAAAAACAAGTGTTAAAGTGATCTTCGCAAAAATGCAAGGAGAAATATTGAACCAAAAAATAGTTGACAATGGTTTTCATTTACAAAAACTAAAAAATAAGTTCACACGAATTTTATTTTTTCTGAGACCACATATTCAGTTGACATTGTTTTATTTTTTCAAAACTATGCACTAAAAACAACTCTAAAAGACACTGCTAGACAAGCGAGAGCACATAAACAACACAGAACTCATCTATACCACTGACGCTTAGGGCAACTGGAGCTAGGCTAGCCCGCTGATCATGACTAGCAGGATGCAAATGTACAGGCGGAGGCGGCGTTGCTACAGAAAGGTATAAATATCCAGGTGGTTGTTACTGTTGTTATTTGCAGTAGTGGCCTAAAAAAAATTGATAATGGCTATCACAAGACAATCAACGGAGTTTGATGACGTTTATTATTTTATTAAAAAAAAAGGTTTTTTTCCATCTGGCTTTACTCCTCGTCGACAGGCAATTAGAGGCGGAAAGGACTGCGGACAAAGAACGGGAAGGAATTCTGCCATAGCATTGCCTCAACTGATTTCGGGAGTTCGTAGGAAATCGAAATCTGGATGGCCGGACTGAGACCCGAATACGCGTCACCCTAATGTCAGGACCGAGTGTTACCACTTACCAATCACGCTCGTTCTCAGCCGTTGTATTCGTATCATTCCATTTCTTAGTGAGGTAATTTTTCAAACTGGTATATATGGAACGAGCCAATCATGTCAACAAGACGATTTCTCTGGCTGTTCTTTTTTTTGTAAGAAAAAAAAAAGGGGGGGGAGAAAAAATACAGAAAGGCGCAGTTCGGGTCTGCGCCGTAGATTCTTCGTGAAAACGTCGTGATAAAATAATAACAAGTGTTTTGTATTAAAATGTTTTTTTTGTTTTTTTTTTACTTGTGGCTTTATGCCTCGTCGACGTCGAGGTCATTAGAGGCGAAATTGGACTGGGGACAAGGATCGGGAAGTAATTTGGCCATGGCCTTTTGTAGGAAGCATCCCGGCATTCGCCTAGAGTGATTTGGGGAAACCATGGAAAACCCAAATCTGGATGCCCGGGCGGGGATTCGAACCACCGTCCTCCCGAATGCGAGGCCAGACCGTTAACTACTCACCCACCACGCTCGGTATATAAATATGTAATTTAGTTACCAATCTCTTTAATACGGTGGTCACATAGAGTAGTATAACAGTTACAGAATAGATAAATTACAAGTTTATAGCATGTATAAGAGGCCTGTGACCGAGCGTGGTGGTGTAACGGTTAGCGTTCTGGCCTCGCATTCGGGAGGACGGCGGTTCGAATCCCCGTCCGGGCATCCAGATTTGGGTTCCCCATGGTTTCCCAAATCACTCCAGGCAAATGCCGGGATGCTTCCTTCAAAAGGCCATTGCCGAATTCCTTCCAATTCCTTGCCCCCATCCTTGCCCGTCTCTAAAGACCTCGCTGTTGAGAGACGTAAAGCAGGAAAAAAAAGAGGCCTGTGGTAGTTAAAGTAACACACGAGCACTTCATTTTATTTTATTTTCGACGCTGTCGTAGCGCTCGCATTTGTTCGGCCCTGGACTTTCCATGGGTTCCTTTTGACACGAGCTTTTTTCTAATTTGAGTTTTCTATAAATCCGAGCATATTTACGACTCAAGTGAGACGGGATCTTGATTTTTTTATTTTAATTTTCAATGTAAATCGATTTTTTCTTATAATCTGACGAATATTTGTATAATCTCACTTTGGCTACTAGTAGTGCTTTACAAGCTCTTTACAACGACACTTGAATCATCGTCCTAGTTGAACGCGTTTTCACACTACAATAATTTATAACTTTACACAATTCCAAACAATCGCCGACATGCACTCACATGACGTCGCAGGCAAAACAAATTCTGCGCGAAGAACTCGTACAGACATTCTCTACCGGTTGTAGGCTGAACCGTTATTAACGCAATATTAGTGTTGTAGTTATCAGGGATTCAAATTTGGCGGTATTTTGTAACACATGAAAGCTCGACAGGCTACGACTATACTTGACGAGCGAACAGATGTTTTCACGTCAAACTGAGCGTGGTGGATGAGTATTAATGCTCGGTTTAACATACTGGAGGAAGAGGTTTCAAATACCCGTCCAGGCATCCTTATTTCGGTTTTACATGGTTTCCAGAAGTTACACCCCGCGTATGCAGCGATTTTTCAATCAATAGGCTATGGCCTAATTCCTACCTGATCCTTCTCCCAAATTCTTTACCGGCTCTAATGACCACGACTTAGACGAGTTGTAAAGCCAGACACAATAAAAAGAATCTTTTTTCAAGCAAAACCGAGACTGTACTTTCTAAAATGTTATTTTGTCTTTTATTTCGCAGTAGAGGTAAGAGCATTGTTCAAGTTCGAGGTTGCTTAGATGCCACTAGCAGCAGTTCTGTCTCGCGCTTTTGTATGTTTCACGTGTTGCGTCATTGTTGGTATTTACATACTGTATATTTTGATTTCAATATTTTGTTATTTACTTCGTACACTTTGTTACCGATGTATACCCATCGACATACACAGAGAAATTTGTATTATTGCGGTCAGTGTTATCACATGTATTGTTGTTGGTATTTAGCTGTAATTACACCACGATCTCTACTACTCTTATTGTGCATATATACCGAGAAGCTTCACTGTTGGGCAGACTCCCACATTACTAATTCTTCGTAACAAAATGTATTAAATACGAATATGGATTGTAGCTGTTGCGTTCGAAAACTGTGTGAAGAGACTGAGATTCGCTCATAGTTCACTGTTGCTGTGACGAATTACCACTACTGTATGCTGTCTTGGAGGATTGCGTGTAGGCCAGGGAAGAAGTGGTACGCGTACATTCCTCGTCAAATTTGGTCGGCCCTTGTCCTGCTGAAGCTACCTGCAGGAGGGGTTGTGCCTTGGGCTCTAAAATCTTCTAGAAGTAGTGGTTACTCCTCAGGTTGCCCTCAATACGTATGAGGTGAGATCACATGATATAACCAATGGCTCCCTAAACCATTACACTTGTCGTTTTTCCGCTATGCCACCCAACAATGCAGTGTGCCCGATTGTGTTCACCACGGTAGCGTCTAACACGTACGCGGACATCGCTGTAGGACAAGTTGTAGTGGAAAACTTTACATTTTGCCACTCAGCACGCCAGTGACGGCGTTCAGGTGCCCGTTGCCGTCTGAAGCGTTGGTGGTTACTGGTCAATGGAAGCCAACGCAATGGCATACGTGCCTGCAGTCCATCCATCAGCAGACGGCTTCGAACCGTTGCAGTGCTCCAACGCCGAGCCAACGCTGTGGACGAAGCTGTTCTGTCGGTTACGGCCATGCGGGAAAGACGGCGGTCATTTCGCGCTGTGGTCACATTGTGTAGTCCAGTACCCTCTCGTCGCTGTGTACAACCCTCTTCTGTCCACTGTTTCCACACAAGAATCACTATGGTAACAGTGTTCTGTCACGTTTGAACTCACATGCTGATATTGTGTCCTTTGACGTCGAGGAGGCATACCAGGAATTAATTGGAAGTTTCTGCTTTGCTTGACGGCTCTGCACCGAATAAGTGTGGCGTAACAGTGACTTTTCCACTCACACATAAAACGACGATGCTGTGCCTACGTGCAAGCCATTTTTGTGCAGCCTTGATAACTTATTATGTTTCCACTTTTTTACACATCCTCAGATTTAGGAGTAATTCTGATCATGCCTTCTGGGTGCTGCAATTTTCACAAATTGTAGTGTAGGTTATACCAAATGTCGCTGTAATGTCCCTTAAAACTTTCGGCCAAGGCCGAGATTAGATCTAGGTAGGACCCGAGTTAAGAACTGAACTAAGAGATCTCTCTTCGCTCGTCGTAATGATACTTGTAATCTCACGTTCAGAAACGCCGGCTACTGCAGGTAATGTGGGCAACCAGACAGAATGTTCTTTGTGTATCTAAGAGGATCAGTAATTATAAATCTAGATTTTCTCTGCTTTTATATCTTGCAGATCGAAAAGCTGTTAAATACTTAGGGTCTTTCGGTTTCTTATATACAGCATGATAATATTTCACTAATGCTATCGTTATTTGCTTATCTCTAGCTGGTTTTGTATCGTTTAGAGCCTATTATGTATATGGCACATTGATTTAGTGCCAGCAGCGCGATTTTTGCCTAGAAAACATTTGGTGGTTAGTATTGAGAGTTTCGACATTTTAAGGTAAATGGTATTAATGTCGTGTTGCAGAGTAGCATTTGACACTGAAGAGTTTTCCATTGCCTAAGTGACTTGGGGAGCACCCGCACCTGAATTTTAGTCCCATGATTAATGTCGTCCTCCTTGTAAAGGCTGCT
This sequence comes from Vandiemenella viatica, assembly GCA_031002005.1. Lineage (NCBI taxonomy): Eukaryota > Metazoa > Arthropoda > Insecta > Orthoptera > Morabidae > Vandiemenella > Vandiemenella viatica. The sequence continues at coordinate 33,998,503 of CM061921.1, forward strand.
GTGTTTCAATGCCAGTGCTTCCTTCCAGATGAACGACACACCTTTCCGCACAACATTTCCTTATGCAAAACACTAGTTTTCCAATCTCTGCTAATTTACTCAAGATTTTTTTTGTCCGAAATACCGGTATCAGTCTGATGCTGGTATGTGGGTGTCCTTGCTCTCATTAACGAAAGCAGTTTTGTACATGCAGCCAACTTTTTCATTAACTTGCACTTCTGCATGCCATTTTAACTAATTTGGATAGTTTGTTTCTAAATTTAAAATGTCAGATCAGTTTCCAATTGAGATGTAAATATGTAGTTTGGATAGTTTTTATTTTCAAAGGTTAGAAAAACGGTTAAAACTATTAGTCTCAGCAAAAACGTTGCATGCAATTGAGATGTCTTAGTTGTTTCAAGTTCAGTAGTTAGAACTCCTGCTTCTATTATATTAATCAGGTCGCACTTGTCTAATCAATGTAAGGATATCCTGTGAAATTATCCCATTGCATTCGCGACATGACTGGAAAATGATGAGTTGGGAATACAAAAGTAACGTTAAACGCCCAAACTCTCATTAGTGAGCTCAAATCTCAGCTAATATCGATTAGTAGGTAAGTATAAACCAAAGGGTTTATCATTTTATATTTTTTACATAAGAAGTAAATTCCTTGTTGAATGCTTAATGTCTTACACAATCTCGAAATTTCTTCGCAGAAAATTAGAACATATCTGACATAGGCACAAACCAGGACTAGTGATTTTTGTGTAGATATGCTGTTCGGTTCTTTACTCCATTAGTAATGATATTAAAAGAGAAACAAATTATTAAGTTCTAATTTTCAGGTGAGGGACGAACTGGGAATTTATATTAATGATTTTAGGAATCCTACTAAATGTGACTAGATGTTTTATCCAAGTCGAATTCATAGTTCCTCTGCACGATCTAAGCACTCAAAAATTGCATATGTTTATTTTCCTTCAGCAGTTCACCCACGTTTAACCAAATGCCTTATCTGAGATTTGAGCACACGAATTATGGTTATGGTGTTATTACTTTTATATTCCCAACTCTTCATTTTCCAGCCATGTTGCGAATGTTATTAATGGTAGATTCAATTTTCACAGCACATTCGGAAAGTAACGCGACATTTTCAGTTTACAACCAATCTTCAAATCGGGTTGGCATAACGTTTTCTTTAAGGGAATGCATGACGACCAAGAGTAATGTCTGTCATCTTTGACATATTCTGCTCTGAATAGATTCCGACAGCATACTTCTCTGGTAGTTAAGGTTATCATGCACCGTCCACTTTCGATGTATGGTCTTGAAGCTTCTTTCTGGTTCACAATAATGGGAAACTTGATAATATGTAGACATCAATCAGCACTTGGAGCATTACGACTTATAGTGCAAGATTCACATCCAAGGTAGCTAGCTGCAATAGCACAGTGATAATACAAAATACTTAGACGTAGCTCTTGACAGAAGTCTCATTTTTAAGAACTCTTGCCGCAACCTCAAGATGAAAATATCATGACGCAACAGTATCTTAAGCAATCTGACTGGAAGAAGCTGGGAAGCTAACCCAAGCGTCATCCGCACCTCTGCCTTAGCATTATGCTACTTCGCAGCAGAGTACACATGTCCTGTGTGGCAAAAATCATGTCATCTCATGACAGTGGATATTGTGCTCCACAGAACATGACGACTTATCACAAGGTGTCTGAGACCGTCGCCCGTGGCAAAGGTGGATATATTGGCTGGCATTGCCACAGGAGACATACGCTGGGACGTTGTTACCAACACGGTAAGGTTCAGAGCGGAAGAAGACACACGGCACCCTCTACATGCTTATATACAAGCGCCATCAAGACCGAAGTCCCGATCTAGCTTTTTAAGGACCTCCACGCCTCTGAAAGGAATACCAAGCAGTGAAGAAATATCGGCTTGGGAGAAGAGAGTGCGACACAACATCAACTGGATCAAGCCGAAAGAAGATCTACCACATGGGTATGAACAACAATCGCCCATATGGAAGTCAACGAACAGACTTCTAATTGGAGTTGGCTGCTGCAAAGACACTCTCGCTTTATCGGGATTGGAAACCAACTAGATACCACATGATCCTGCGGCGAGACCGCAACTGTGGTACATTTATTGTCATGCCCACAACTCTGAATAATGTCAGTCAGACCTTCAATCAGCGTATGGCACTGTTGGGTGGGAGATGCCGTAGGATTGTTCGGCCGTCGTTTGACAGAGTTTCGATTATAATGCGTTCAGTTAACAGATGCGGCTCAAGGTCGGTCTGCTGTATCCCCACTCCGCTGCCCTAAATCCTACATGCGGAGGGAAAAATTATCACTCTCCTGCCTGAAACAGCATACAGCACCGACAGTTAGTGAGGTGAAGAGCCCGAACCACGGAGCGTCCTAACATACTTCACATGAACGAAGCAAAGCTCTTCCAGAGGTGAAGGTCAGTTTTAGGGCTCGTAAAAATTCTAGCCGAGACCGGGCTTCGAACTGGTGAACTTCTGGTCCGCCGTTACGCCAACTGAGCCACCAGAACGCTCATTTGGTTGATATATAGCAATTAGGCCCGCTCGGTTGTGCCAGTATGGTGACTTCACAATATTGCCGTAGTCGGTGTGGTGTGGAATACTTGTCGTTAAGTTTCGCTTAGACCCCCGTCAGGATATTACTGAGGTAAGAGCGGTGAAATTTGATATACCACATAGAACCTTTTATTACTATCAACTTAAAATCAAATTTACCATTGGTTCAGTATTCAGGCAGTATCAGCTGCAATTTGAGAACTGATATGCATTAATTGTTTCGTATTCCCTCACTCCATGCTCGCTGCAGAGAGGTTTGGGATCTAACCCAGGCTTCTGGTGATCAGGAATTGTGCATCACCACCTCTTTGACTCTGCCGGCCAAGTGCTGATGAGCTAGGTAACCCCGTGTCAGGCGCCGGATACCACCACGGTGTCGCAACCAACTGAGTCAATGTGGTTGGCTGTACAGATGGTACGAACAAACTGAAACACGCCTGCTACGCCAGCGTACCTGTAGGTTCCATTTGTAGCCAACAGATCGCCTACCACTGTAGTTCAGCATCTAGGTTTACATATGCTGCCGACTGGAAGTTTTCATAGTGAAGCCTTCTCGTTGGATGATATCAAAGTAAGGCAGGACGGCTTGCTTTGTATTAACTGTGGAACTTATACTAGGATTACCTCGAAAGTCATTGCAACTATATTTCCTCACGATAACGCCTGTCAGTCAATAAATTATAATATATAAATGAATTTTGAACAGCATAGAGATCAGGAAAGAGAGAGAGAGAAAAATCAATCGTTCGTTACAAATTTGTTTATTCGTCTAATTACAACATGTAAATCACATGTCCACACGCGGACGCATCCATATGGCATCCTAAGTCGTGCGGTCTCCCAAAGTATCCACCAAATGTTGCCATCAAGTGTCTTACAAATTGTTATCTACTCACGCTCGAACTCGCTCGGTTATTTATTTCTATGACCGGTCCTCTCTACCAGGGCGAGCTGTGACCGCTGGAGCTTCCCCACGCTCAATGGTCAAACGAAGACTCGGCGGACAAACGAAAGCTCGGTGGACATACGAAGGCTCGGCAATACTGGGACAGCGCATAGTGTCTTCCTCGCCCGAATCGTGTAATAAGAATGGTACATCACAGAAAACTGGACAAGATTTTACATCAGGGCATCCTCGAATCTACAGTATATCAATGACTACTACTAACATTTTGTGCAAGTTCTATCAAATGAATCGTCGTGTAACGTGTACGTGCTTCATTAACATGTGTAACGGAAGGATTACAAATCATGAGATGAGAACACAGTGCAACGAAAATCATAACATAAATAAGTTACCTATACTTACTGACAGTATACCCTGAATCCACATTTAGTGCATTATGATTTATATCGAAGCTTCAAATATATGTGACGTCTTCCAAGGATTTGTACCTATTAATGTATAACATTGAACTCACTTTAATGAAATAACAGATACCACTATCATACGTGATCGTAAATAACCATAATCTGCCGATTTTCACTTTTTCATTAACCGGGTCCGATCTTTAAGTATCCGAATTATTCGAAACTAAACGTATACAGTCTTATAGAATGATACAACAGCACGTAGAAAATAGCAAGAAGAAGACATATACACTTTAATTTTTCAATTACTTCTCCAATCGATTTAGCGATTTTAAGACTGCGATGCAGTTCGTGGTTGTTCTTATTGTACGGAACGAGTACTACCGTCGCTTCGTCCCTAAATCCCTACGCAGCACGTGAATAATAGACCGAGCCTACTACCAGGCTCGAGCTAAGACCAAGCTCGGTCGTCTGCACTGTATTTCCGGCATTTGGCTGGCAGATGTCGCGCTGGCAGCGACAAACCCAGCTAGTCTAGACAGCGTTCGGGTTGATTTGGTAGGTACCTAACTTACCCACAGCCTCACCATAATAGAACCTTATGATCTCTGATCTCACTGCTTTGGCAACGTTTTCGCGTGTCCAAAAGCATATCATACGAAATGGCTCCTTCAATTTTGGTATGTGGTCAAAAACACATTAAAATGTCACGTAAGAATATTCATCTTGCACTACTATTAAACTTGAACTAACTTCTTACTTCACTCCGTTCAATGTCTTGACAGGTACTGCCATCTAGTGACGTCACCGTGTGTTGTATGAGACGGTGACTCGACTGTGTATTTTAAAATTCCTTACCTTACCCGCATAATCATGAAAAAAAAATTTGCCATTACTTTTGCTGTAACCTTGGTATTAGCCTTGTTAGAAGATACCTGTTCTCAGGAACTAGATATAGTGAAGGAAGCGTTACGTCATCCATCAGAGATAATCGATCCACTGGATATTTATTTCTTGTACTAAACTGAAGTTTTCGTCGTGAATATCGAAATTTGTGACAACATTATTGTTCCACATCAAAAACGTACGGTTACGGCATTGTGATGCAGATGTACTGTACCATTCGCCGTACTAAAATGCACCCGACCGAACCAGCGGGTGAAGGATAACGCCCTGTCCTGGCAGTCGGGAGGTCAAATCCTGTTCGGCCATCCAGATTTGGGTTTCCCATGGTTTCCCGAAATAATTCCAGGAAAATGCCGGGATGGTTCCTTCAAAAGGCTATGGTCGAATTCCTTCACCAATGCTCTGATGACTTCGATGTCGACGAGGCGTAAAGTCACATGAAAAAACTTGTTTGAACGAGCTATTGACGAAGTTTTAATGTTTCTGATAGGTGAGATTTTCAGCAGCACATCTGCTAAATTACTATAGAACGCTTCTGCGGTTCCGATTACACCCAAAGCTACTGGAGCCATACGTTCCGGTAGGATTAAGTAATGCGGCAATAATTAAGGTGGACTCCGCAGACTATTGAAACTGTAGCTCAGACGGCCAAAAACCCCTGCAATAACTTCCAACGAATGTCCCCATTCGATTCACGTAATTCTTGGTGGTACCAGCTTTCCCTTTGTGTTTATGTAAACCGGCGTCTCAACGCAAAACTTTCTGGAATCTCTTAGTTGCTCCGTTGATCGTTCGGAAATCAGGAATTTGAACAACGTGAAGCGGTGCTTATAAGTCAATATTTCCGGTCCGTAATGGTCCATAGATGCAATTAGATGCTGTAACAGATTTCTTTAAGTACTGTTAATATTCTTTCATTCAGTGTTTACAATTATTTTTCCTTCTTCTTTATTCAGGAAGGAACAGTGGCGTTTTTCAATCATTTACGCCGCTGAAATGCCTATGCTTGGACTGATGTTCGTTGTCTTCCACAAATATTTTGAGGGATTTTCTCGCATTCGGGACGACGCATTTGAATCCCCGTCCGGCCATCCAGATTTGAATTTTCCTTGATTTCCTCATATCTCTCCATGTGAATTCCGGGATGATTCCTTCAAAAGGCCATGTCCAAATTAATTCCCATTTCTTGTCCCGAGTCCTTTCCCACCCATAATGACCACGACGTCGACGAAGTATGCCGCCCCGCCCCGCTAAAAAGGACTTATTGTGTTGCAAAAGGGATCAGAGGAATATCTATAATCACTTCCTAGCTATGGTAGATTTCACAATTATATTATTGCATTACGTACGATTAATGGGAACTGGGAGCTGGGTGCTGGATATTTTGTTCCTTCAACAACTTAGTGTGTTCTTCATACAATATTCCTCATTATCGAGTCAGTATAATACAGTCTCGAAAATGCATAACAGACAAAATCTGCTGCGTAATTTGTTCTAAGAACACCTCTGGATATTACAATTTCACAGGAAAATCACTTCTACTGATTACTACACAATTTTCAGACTACATCTAACGCCTTTCTACTCAACATTTTAATTCAATTGAATTTTTAATTGCGATGGAACACATGCACCGGTGACAATTTGCCTAGTAATCTAATTTGCTATTTCTTATTACTTTTTTATTATTATCTTATATAATTTCTCCACCCATCTATTTTTGTAATTTACGAATTTTAATTTTAAATTCCTTCAGCGTTCATGGCAAATTATTCACACTTACCTTGGTAGTTTATTTCAATCACCGAGAACCTTACACAAAAAAGAAATTTTTTCCACTTCGTTATGCATGAAATCGAATGCCAGCTTGTGCCCTTGGTCATTTTTTCCTTCCCCGTTCTTTGACCAATATCCCTCCAAGCCCTATCACCAACATATGCCTCGTACAGTCCCAGCACTTTCTTCACCCTCCTCCTGTCTTCCAACGACTCCCAATCCAGTTCCTTTATCATATTAGTTACTTAATGGGTCTTACAGTAATTTCCATAAATAAATCTAGCTAGAGTTCATCCAGGTGTGGTATTAGGTGCGATTTTATTTAATACTGGTTTTCTCTTCTGACTTTACGCCTCGTCTAGGTCAAGGTCATTAGAGAAGCGAAAGGACTGGGGGCAAGGAACGGGAAGGAATTCTGACATGGCCTTTTGCAGAAAGCATCCCGGTATTTGCATGGAGTGATTTGGGGAAGCCATGGAAAACCCTAATTTGAACCGGCGTCTTCCGAATACGAGGCCAGAGCATTAAACACTCACCCACCACGCTCGGTTTCACAACACTGGCTCATCATACCATTTAGCGTATATGGAAATTACTGTGATTGTAGTTCTTGATTTTACAGCTGCTTGAAGTATTCATCTATTTTGTCTTTAGATGCTAATCGATTGTAACGAGCTCTTTAAAATTTCGCTTTCTTTCGTTTAGTGTAATGTACTCAGAGAGATATTTAAAATAGTTAATCGCATTTCCCGCAAATTTTACTCAGTCCGAGAAAAGGATTGGTATCTGATTCCCTAGGTACTTTGAGTTTAGTTGAGAAAAACAAGAGATACAATGAATACATCCAGAAGATATTAGTAGGCCGTGTTTTTTTTTTTGCTGTTGTTTTGACAGATGGTGGTAGTTAATTCACGAGCACAGTGGATGAGCGATATCACTTGGTCCTGGAGGACGCGGTGTCAAATCCACGTTCGGTCAACCTGCATTCGATTTTTATTGATTCCAGAAACCTCTCTAGGTCAGCGGTTCCCAACCTTTATTGGCACACGACCCACTTTTAAGTAAAAAAAAATTTTTCGCGACCCACCTAATATAAGAGTCTATTTAATATCAGAATGGGAATTGTTGTATGTCCTCGTTACGCTATCGACTATCCTATCCTGCGAAAAGGCAAATTTTAGTACAAAGGATGTACTATCAACAAAAACAAGGATTGATGATACATAAAACAACAAACATATTATAGAACGGGAGGCGACTGCACAGACCATCACCTCATCTAGTTGACTGCTGAAATTCCACGATTAGAAGTAACGCTATCAGCATATTAAAATGCAACTGGTCTTCCAAGTCGCTTTTTGGTGGAAACCACCTGCAAATCTGATCTTCGTTGTTGATTGGGAACTTTATAATTGTGTTTTACTGCAACCAAATGTATGAAAATATAGAAGACTGGGAGCAGGAAAACACAATGGTAAACTTACCAGTCAACCACTAAAATGGGTTTTATAGGTGTTTCCCACTAATATATGACTTGGCACATCAGAGCCATTTTAATTTGCAAATCGAGTTTTAACTAATCCTGGAATATCAGCCGTCAGCTCGATGAGGCGATGCTCTGTACAGACGCCTCCCTCTTTTTTTACAAAGATAATGAAAAATACGTTTAATTATTATAGAAACACAACTTTACAATCAGTGAGATTTCTGGCACTGGTGTTTACTGATGAGGGCGTCTATATCAGTTTCTACACATAGTTTATTTCTGTATTTTGTTTTTCAAAAACATTAAGACATATTTTGGTGGCAAAAACCTCGATTTTTTCGCGACCCACCAAAACACTCGCCGCGACCCACCAGTGGGTCGCGACCCATAGGTTGGGAACCGCTGCTCTAGGTGAATGCTGGGTCGGTTCCTTCAGAAGGCTATGGAAAATTTCATTCTCCTTCCTTGTTCCCACTTCTCCACCGTCCCTAATGACCTCGACATTGACGTGTCGTAAAGCCATAAAGAAAAAAATGTTTTATTCTTTACCACTGAGCCGCGTACGTTGTGTCATACTACACTATTAATGTGCGTATTGAACACTTCAGTTTGTGATATGAATCCTTGTTAAGAGTACGTACTTCATGGGCATCGACAACTACGCTCCGTCTGTCAGTATGTTCATTTTTCTGTACCCGTAACAATCAGCCACTGCCAGTATGTTAATTATACGTGTGAGCTTTCTGCTATCAGACAAGAAACACATCCTAAGAGCAGGTCAATGTTCACAGTTCACAAAGCATTACCACCGTTTGTGGGAAGAATGAATATTTAACAGCTTCTGAAGTTCTGTTTACATACACATCATAGTCATTGTTTCACGGCTTGGCTATTTGCAAGCATTACCACCAAGATACGAGTCTCAAGTTCATCAATCTACAGTGCATGTGTTTCAGAATGCTTATTGTCTAGAGATAAAAGTTATGGACCTGCCATCTTTTTTTCTGTGTAGTATGATACATTAAGTTTCTTATCATCGTAGCTTATTAGTAAATACATAGCTGTGCTATTGATGACAGTGTTCCAGATTGTGACTACCCATTCGAAGGATTGTCGATTCGAGACCGGCCAAGGGTTTTGGTAATTGTGTGTCATTTTTTGGTTTTCTCATATCCCCGTACATTAGACTTTTAATGAACTTGTGAATGTAAACGAAGTGATTTCAGATTTATGGAAAGCCCTAAAATATGAATCCTCCTTTTTTTATATATAAAAAGCTTTTTACGGAAGTGAAATTCATTACATTATCCTGCTCTTCAGAAAGTGGAAAATTTACTTCATTCGCTTGTGTTAGGAATATTTTTCTTCGTTTTATATACGATTAAAATCTCGTACAGCTTCTTTCTTCAACCTTTTATGCCTTGCCTTATGGATAAGCGACTAACATATGGGCCTGGAATTTGGGAGGAAACCGGTTCAAACGCAGCCTGGAAATTCAGATTCCATTGTTTCCAGAAATTACTCCGGTCGAATGTTCTTTCACAAAGAACAAGGGAGATTTGCTTCCAATTCCTTTCTCACAACTTGTATTATTTTTCTTCGTGCGTTTTTTTTTTTGGTGGCTCTGATTTCTGTAGTTTCGTAGTTACTTGTGGAAGAACTTTTATTATCTTTAACCACGGTCGCCTTTCTTATTTAATTTATTTTATTTAAAGCATCTAATTATCAAAAGGTGCATAAACATTCATTTGTCCTTGTAATAACTTTTTATTTAATTAATTAATTATTTCACATTTTTCCACCAACACCAGCAGAAATTAAACACAGTTAACGTCTATATCGGATTTCTTCCTGATATTTCCCGGTTTGTATATGGAATTTACGAATTCAATAAAACGACCAACCATGTCGCTCCCAATACGTAAAAAAACAACCACACAAACGTAACAAAATCTCAAAGAATTTATATATAAGCACATTTGCAAAACATGGAGTTACTTATAAACATGTGATCGCCACAACGACCCCGTTGTTACCTCCATCTTCAGTGCGAAAGCATTAGAAATGGAGTAAGGAAAAACCTTCTACGAAATTCACATTAAGATCCGTGAAGGCAGTAAAAAAAATAGTTTGCGAAGCAAGGGACAGGAAGCAAATATGCCAGGGATCATTGCGATAATGTGGTTACGATTTCGGTTGTTCAGTATTTATGAAAATTTCGGTGTTGAAATGCTGAAAGAGCTCGTTTGGAACTGGGAACAAGTTGAATGGTGGGAAAGCGTGTTTGAGATCTGCGACTTTCTGTAAGTGTGACGACTAAGCACTATCGAGATTAATGTTTTGCGAAATGAAGCAGTCGCAGACCTTCATTCTCGCTAGGGTTTACAGACTCGATAGGTTGTTGATGCTAATGAGTTAACAGCTTGTGAAATTTTTGCGGATCACACTGGTGAGTTTTAGGGTTGAAATGTTGCAATGGATCTATTTGTCACATTAAAGCAATGCTAGTCTGACCACCCAGTTACATGCATTTGTTAATAGCTTGGTGATTTGCTGCATTGCTGACTACAAGCGAGATTGGTGTAGCCAATACACGTTTGCGAAATGATCTGCGAATTAACTGACAATAGAATTAGCGTCAATCACTAAGTTGTAGTTGCCAGTGATTTACTGCACTTCATTGTTAAGTTTTTTTTAAAGTTTTGCTTGACAGCGCATATGAGTTATTTTTTATTAGATCAGGCGGTGGAGTTTCCTCTTCCGAGAAATTTGTTGACGTGCTGCGTATAGCTATATCATGTTCAGTTAATAGAGGCGGCTCAAGTTAAGTCTGCTTTATCCCCACTCTGCTACCCTACATGCGAAGGGGAGATTTACCACTCTGCTATCTGGACACAGCGTTCAGCTCGTAGATGTAGGAAGGGAGGTGGTGGTGGCACGGGGAATATGACCTTGAACCGCCAGCTTGGAGTGAACATGTACAGCAGCTGTGATATGCGTGTTCTGTATTTGTTCGCCGTGATTAAAGTATGAGAGAATAAGTACGGTTATAGCTTGCCGTATGTAGATTCTCGTAGAATCTCAGCCACTTTCAGTTTTCTGTGCCTTCGGCATGAATAACAACCTGAAATGTCTAGGTTCTTTTGACCTTAAACATTCACATTCTCTGTGCATGAGATGGAAGATTTATTTGTAAAAATTTGTATTTTTAATATGTTTTTGGTTTGCATTAATAGGATGTAAATTGAGCTTACACACGCTAATTACAAAAAGGAAATTCGAATGCAGAATTTTAAAGAAATAATTAAATTAGAAATATTATCACTGAGAAAAACAAACATGTTTATTTAACATTACATAGAAAATAAAACTCAGCCAGCAATAAAATGAACAGAAGCAAAAAAAAAACAATAAACACAATGTTCCCGGCTAGGGAGAGCAAGAAACTTCGTAAGTTTGGGCGTACTGGGTAAAAATGTTTATATGTAATTGTTACTTATCGTAACTGCAGGAGGCTGTCGGTGACCTTGATGTTTCATTGACTGTGGCGAAACACTTTTAACTCCATCTGGCAACTGAGGTGGTTTCACTTGTGGAAGCACATTAGGAAAAACAGCACGACAAATGATGTGACAAAAACACGGCCTCCACGTTTCTGGAGTCCGCATCTACCAATACACACGTGCGTAATCCACGGGATCTCAACCCACTGTCTCTCGCTACTGCCTGTCCACACACCCCCCTCCTAGTCGGGGCCGCCCTCTGTACCTGGGTCCAACAAACAATGGATTTAGCCACGCTGTCAACCTGCCGCCTCGCTGGAATTCCACACTCCGCCATCTCACAAAAAAGGCTGAGCGAAATATATTGAGAGGCAACGAAATATTAAAAACAGCAGAGGCTGGACATTACAAACCGGAAGTTCATATTGGCGTGTAGGAGGAGAACTGATTAGAACAGGGCATGCATCCCCGAGTTAAGATATTCTTTTTTGAGACTTTTAAGTTATTCACGTACCTTATGATAGTGGAAGATAAAGTTGATATATGTCACCATCAGTGAAAAATGTCACGTTTAATTTCATTAGATCCTCTCACTCAGAAGTTAGTTTGTTGCTCGTGATTTTTAGGTTCGTCACACTGGTGTAATTGCAGATGCTGGTATTCCCTTGCTGTTGAGACGCCAAAGACGTTCCAAGTGATGGTGTGGTATAATAATGCTGGTCAACCCGAAGACGAAGAATCAATAAATCGCTGGACGAGCTGAGTGGCGTTTCGTGGAAAGAACATTTTGTGCAATATCTCCAATAGTTCTTTTAAGGTGGTTTTCAGGATTTCCATTTCTTGAATATGGGCTATGGTGGAATGATTGGAGTAGGTAGTTTTTTTTTTTTAATGATACAGTCAGTATGTGGAAAATATAGCAGTCTGGCAGGAAGGAGAGACAACTGTCAAAAATAAGATTAACCGTTCACCAGATAATATACATTAAAAGAAAAACTTATTTGGCTAAGCCAGCCATACAGTCATCTGCAAGTGTGTTTCTACCCCTTCCAATGCGTGCGCACCATATAATTATCGTTTACTAGCTGATACCCGCGACTTTGTTGGCGTGGATTAAGAATTTCTTTGCCAGAATTGAATATAGAAAGTTGTTGATAACGAAGGATTGGTCCTAAACAACACTGAGTCGGCATAATATGACAGGAGCGCCATCACTATATCATTCTACCGTCGAACCTGTCTCTTGAAGAGAATCAATTTCCAACATATTTAAAAACAAACGAATCAGAGGGGATTTGGAGGGGAGGGGGGTTTTAACTAAGGGCAGCTTTATTTTAGCTTGGAATTTTCTTCTTTCTTCAGCATGAGCATCCGATTCTTGGGTTTTAATAACTTTAGCTGCTCGTGCTCTGCTAGAGCTAAAACTTAGGCCAGTTTACGCCCGCAAGGCATGACAAAAAAAGAAGGTAAAATAAACTGGTGCCAGAAACATTTAAACAGACACAAAGTAATAGGACAGGGAAAACCGACATCTGTACTAAACAATACATGTTTTCTCTAAACGAAGTTTATTAACAAATTATACACTAACATAATGCGCGAGAAACACAGCTTGAGCAACCGACGTAACACTACAGACTAACACACACATCCGTCTCTCTGTCACCATTCGATAAGTTCTCAAAATTTCCGACTACACCTGTAAAGCATACCGAAAAAAAAAAAAAAATGTCCTGTACCCTCCCTACAGATTTTCTTGTGAAATTCCGTCAATATCGGTATAGGCATTTAGTCGTCAAAACGTAACAAAAAGACAGAGACTTACTTCCGCATTTATAGTATTATTACTGCAGATCAAACACACACACTGACTGCGAATCACCCCTGAGGGATAAATATAACGTAAAAAAGTGTACACCTACAGCATTGCAAGACTACCTATGATTTGCCTCGCATTGCACCCTTAAATTTGTGATAAGTACAGTTAAACATTTAATCCGAATAACCGACGGTCCAGGCGTGACACTTACGATCAAAAAAACAATTTTTAAAAATCTTCGCCTCCAAGGAGATTTGAACCGGAGACCAAGATCAAAACATCAGTAAGCAAGCGCTTTAACCATTGAGCTACCTGACCGCTATATGGAATAACAGTATTGAGATCTACACATCCAACGCGTCTGTCTATCGCCGTTCAAAAATGTTTCAAAATTATAAGACAACATGCATTATTTATACAGATAATTTTTGAGTCAAATATAGACAGTATTTTTCTCCTTGTTTCAAAGGATAAGTATGCAAAGTTTCATCGAGATCGGATGAAAACTGTGGATTTGTATGACGAACAAACAAACAAACATTCATCATTATATATATATATTGTACGGTATAGATAACACACGACGGACACAACACGTTATTAAATCCACCCGTGCCCTGGAACGGAAGATCCTTGTAATTTGAGGTCAACTTGCTAGCTCCTGCACTACCACTGGTATAACAAAAGTTTCCTAAGTAACTCGAGCTACACGGTTGTCAGTGAATATATTCTCGAAAGTTTTTTTTTTTTTTTTTTTTTGTTCGTGCTGGTAAAACATTCTAAACGAGTCAAGAAAATATGCGGTTCCACAAAAATGGATAAAAGTTTATACAGGATCCCACATATTAGATCAATGGAAAAATTATTTCTGCAACCTTCTAATTATGAAGAATAATGAAATGGATAAATAAACTTATATCTTTTGCATACCTCCGTTCCGTATCTGGCTATGCCAACTTTTTTCGAAGAGGTACAACTCATTTAAAAAATATATTTATTTCGTCGCTCGGTGGATGAGCGGTAACGGTTGGATTCTGTACCGAAGCAGAGGTTCGATTCCAAATCTGGTCCTTAAGATTCCTCGGGCCAATAATAGCCCAATTCAAACAATATAATAAATATTATAATTTATTCAGGATGGGAAGTGTGTGTTGTTACTAACTGATTGATTTATCATTATAATACAATGATAATACAATACACCACTGACTAAGAAGTAAAATTACAACTAATGGCCAAAGCCGAAGTAGGAATGATGTTAAAAGTTGAATAGTACTAGCGAAAACAGCCTTCATGAAAACAGAAATCTTTTAGTTTCAAATATCTAGGACTCAGAAAGAACTTTTAAAACACACACACAGCACTTTATGGCAGCGAAGCATGGACTGTAGGAACACCAGAAATAAGGAAAATTGAAGCATTTGAAATGTGGTGCTATAGAAGGATGCTGAAAATTAAGTGGGCCGATAAAGTACGAAATGAACGAGTTTTTGAAATGATGGGTGAGGAAAGAAGTTTGCGGAAGAGTCTTACAGAAAGAAGAGACAGGCTGGTAGGTCATATTTTGAGACATGCGGGATTGGTTAATTTGTTAGTGGAGGGAACAGTCGAAGATAAGAACTGTAGAGAAAGAAAGAGATTAGAATATATGAACCAGATAATTGAGGACGTGGCGCATAAGCTTTCCCATGTAGCTCTCGCTAGTTCTAAAGAACACGATTACTAACCTAAAGGTTGGAAGTAACTGTTTTCCCTATACCATTTTTGCTTGATTAATTCTTATTCCCGTCTTCACTTCTATTACACTACAGTTTAACTTTCTGCTGGCCGGCCTCGGTAGCGTAGGGGCTAGAGTGTTAGCTCCGCGTGCCGAAGGTCGCCGGTTCGAGTCCGGCCGCGGGCATGGGTGTTTAACTGTTGTGTCTGTGAATGTCATGTCCGTCCTGTGGTGTGTCTAATTATCTGGAAAAATTCATCAGGCTGGCTGTGTGGCCTAAGATGCCGAAAGCCATTAAAAAAAAAAAAAAAAAAAAAAAAAAACTTTCTGCTGTTATCCGGGAATTTTTCCAAAAATATTTACATTCATCCATGTGGCTATTATTTCCGCTCTTGTCTTTGGGTTGGTGCTCGTTTTCCTTAAATAACGCGTATATCAATAATTGTGTCAAAACACAATCTCACTTCAACGACTGTAATGATACGAACATTCCTTTGGAAAGCAGCAAGCCGTGACCATCTGGGCATTCACCTGGAGTTATTCCGGGAGGCAACTGATAACTGAAATCTGGGTGGACGCACCAGAAGTCGAACCAGGATCCTCCAGAAAATTTAATCACATCGTTATCGTTCACAAACCAAACTCATTTTTCGTATTCAACACCCTACGTTTACAATATACCTTGTCCTTATTTAGTTATCACTTTCCTACTATAAATACCTACAGCTTCTTTGCTTTCATAGCTTCCATTAATTACGGAGAATGTTTCAATGTCAATGTTATGTAAATCTGTCAGAGTTGAGGTCATATACTTTTTTTCTTTATGTGCCCGCTTATTATAGTATTTTTGCACACATTGTAAGATTCTAATGCTGTAATTACCTTCCTTATTTCTCTCGCAGTTGCCATATAATTAGTGTTTTCCTGTTCGTCTATAATTATTTCTCATAAGTTGCGAGATTACAACACCTGTAGTTCTCAGTTCGCTCCTGGCTTTTGCTGCTGCCACTGCCATGCCGTCTTTAGATGTCTAAAGTCTCATTGGACGAAGACGGAATCACAGTTCTGCATTGGACATGAAACAACTGAGTTTGTGGACCTCATGCATTACGACAACTCCATAATCATTTGGCGTCCGAATACCACCAAGTCTAGTCACGAAATGAATCAGGAAATGCTTTCAGATATTGATTATTCAGTATAATGGTAGGATGAAAAGTAGGATACGAAGTAGTAAACATTAGTTTAAAAAGTTACGAGTTGTAATTCGAGTACAGCAGAGAAACAGAGAATGCATGTTGGAAGGAAATCAGGCACCGATTTCTAAGATCTAGCAAAATTTCCTTTTAGTTTTCTCCCCCAACCTTCCACCGTCTATATGAAATCAAGATTGGATCTATCTGCGGAACCTTGTAACAACCTGTTTCCAACTATCTCCAAGACTCTTCTTTTTCTAACAGTGGGAAAATATTCCCTTATATTGGCTATATTATTGCCATCCTATCTTTCATTTCCAGTCATAGGCCCAGCGACCCCACAGGCCAGTACTTACGGGTCTTGAGACTGGAGAATTCCTGTCACAAATCTCCCCAGATCACTATATTGGAATGCAGCTACAATGCACCAGTCTATCACTGCCTCGAAAATCTCTGAGATCATTCGGAAGCGCCAGCCGCGTCGTTTACATCATTGTCAAGGATCAGTTGCGCTACTCAAACTTTTAATTAATAATTTCTATTCCTTTGAATATTTTCTCTACCTCCTTACTATTCTAAAGTTTCTTCTTTAGCATCGAGCTTCAAGCCTCGTCGATGTGGATTTCGCTAGAGGCGGGAGAGGGCTGGGGGAAAGGAACGGCAGGGAATTCTGTCATGGCCTTTTGAAGAAACCAGCCCGGTCCCGGTGATTTGGGGAAACGATGGAAAACCCTAATGTGAATGACCGGACAGGAATTCCAACCCGCGTCCTCTCGAAAATTTTATCTTACGTAATCTATTGTATCGTTCCAATATCCTTTTTCTTTTTTTTTAAAAAAAAAAAAGGTATTGTGTAGATCCAGAGCGATTATGGTATTTTAATTTTTCTAAGCTTGGGCATCATGAGGAAAGTAAATTATTTGCTAGTCCTAATGCCACCTTTGCTTATGCTACGCGTAGCTCAAAAATCTTTGTGTGCATATCATGAAGAAGTTATGAAGGTATTTCCGCAGTTGTCTTATATATTCCCGTAGAAGACTGCTATTTCTAAATTTGAATGGCATTCTATGCCATGTTTCTTACAGCATTTTTTCAGATGCCTCTAATAATACTTATGTAGCTTCAGTTTATATTTTTCTAACTATCGTATCAGGCTTTGCTTATGTAACTGTGGGACTCTATATTGAGATCAATACAGCACTTAATTAAAACCAACAATGCCCTTGGACGGACTCGAACTAGCAACGCCTACAACAGGAGGCCAGCGTGCTAGCCCATACACTGCCGGGGCTGCCGTGACTGTAACTCCATATCAATCAGAAATAACAGATTATACAGCCTGAAATTTCATATTAACTTGGATGAGATATTTTAGGGATTGGACTATAACTTCAGTTCATCACATTCATCGTAGGTTTCAATACATTGTGAAATTAGTATTCTGTTTCAATTAGCTTTTTTAAAAGTTTTAAGTCTTTACTTTTAAATAAATTCCACAAAATTTTCTTTCTACAATTTCAGTGTTTTGAATTTGAGGTGTTTTGGATATACAAGGTCTTATAACCCAACATTTCTGTAATTGAAATGACTTTGTCATTGCTACACACAATATAATACGTAGATTTCCAAGGATGATCTTTCTGATGCTTTTTTTCATTTTGTACTTCTCTTCACCTTTGATTTTCTTTTTTCCACTTGGAATACAGAGAATTCGTATAACCTTTATAACATGTCAATAACTTTGAACACATGGCCTTTTGAAGGAACTGTCCCGACTTTCGATTAGAGTGATTTGGTGTATAAGTGTAAAACATAAATTTTGGAGGTCAGAGAGGGGATCGAACCCACAATCTCTAGAATGTCAGGCCAGAACGTTACGACTCACCCACCAGGCTTGGTATTATTTTTCTATTTGATTCGTTTTACGTTTTACGCAATATTTCCTTATGCGCTTCTTGTGCATATTATGTTCCGGATAATCGCTGGAATTCTCAAACAAGTCTTTATTCCAGAAAATGAATACAGCGATATGTAGCCCTGATAGAATAAATGAAAGTTATTTCCATAGTAAGACTTCAGTTCATTGTGTGGAAACCATTATTTATTACATTACATTCATTCTGAATACATAAAATTTCATTTTTTTTTATTTTTTTTTTTTTTTTTTTTTTTTTTTTTTTGCGTACACAGAAAAGAGGCTTTCATGCAAATATTTCTAATGTCTGTTTATCACGTGAGAATGTGACAGTTATTATTTTTGGCTCTGTTTAACATTCGTTATATGGCGTTTTTTTTCATGTTCTAAGCTATTCTTCAGATTAGGGAAGTCTTAATCTAGTTAATCTAGACTTGCAGTGTTCGTACTTCTGTAATAGCTCACGTAATTTACTAAATAGGTTAACGTGTCATTTTTAGCAAAAAATAAATTCCTAGCTGAAAGTGTCACTTAGATTCTGTGTGATTGGCATTAAGGAAATCCCAACATGTTGTGAGGTAGAAAGATGGTGCTACGTATTGCTGACAGTAAAGGGACACAACTTGTTGAGCTTAATCGGACTGAGGACATTTTAAAGCATAGCCAGGTATACAATTCCTTTTAAGGTACATATACTTTAAATTTTCTAAGAGCGCAGTGATAATAGCTATTTTAACTATGTGCCATTCGCGCTTAACTAATTTTGCTACTACGATAATACTTCAGTAAAACGTATGATGTTTTCCTACAAATTTAGACTTTAACGTCTTCTATAAGTTATCTGAATAAATTTCAATACGCTTTCACAATCGTCTTTTTAAAGAACTCTGTGTATTAAATATGTGGAATATTTTCTAGAAACTGGCCAAATTTTTTTTTAACTGCTTTACGTCTCTTAACAGCGATGTCTTTAGAGACGGGAAAGGATGGGGGGGGGGGCAAGGATGGGGGCAAGGAATGGGAAGGAATTCGGTCATGGCCTTTTGAAGAAAGCATCCGGCATATGCCTGGAGTGATTTGGGAAACCATGGAAAACCCAAATCTGGATTCCCAGACGGGGATTCGAACCACCGTCCTCCCGAATGCGAGGCGAGAACGTGGGCAATTTCAAATAATTTGATGCATTCGGATATTTCATCTAAAATTCTTTCAACTGTTGCTAAAATCATTTAGTAGTAACGTAATAAATTACGTTTATAATATTGCAGAGCAAGATAGCGTTGTCATCACATGGTACAAATAATGTACGGTCTTTCCTGCAGAATATAATAGCATCCTGCGAAAGTAAATTCTTATTATGTAACAAGATCCAAATCAGCTTTAATCAGTTATTCCGCAATTATTTAATTTGATACAGATTTCTTGGCACTTGGTGAAATCGTTTCTTCAAAAGTATCCGAAATTACTTGTAACTGAGTTGCTAACTTTTTTTCTTCTCTTAAAGAAATAGTTACCAGCCAGTGTGGCCGTGCGTGTTAAGGCGCCACTACACTGAATCTTGGAGGTACAACGAGACAAGGTTCGAGTTTTGGTACCTGCAAAGCGGCCGTCCTGATTGCGGATTTCATGCGGTTTCCCGTAATCACCTAGGCGAATTTTGGGATGGTCCCCAATCTCCTTCGCATAAACCGCACATTTAACAAACCTAAGCATACTTATCATACAGTACATAAGTTACAAGTTTCGCAAACAGATGGCAGCACAGTGGATAAGACTCGTTCCAGCAAGTGAGATAGTCAGCAATCCGTCACTAAGGTAGGCGTGGTGACTAAGGGGACGCCCATTTACGTGAGGTGTTTTTTCGGAAATCCAGACCTCCCCCTCCCCGGTGGTGAGATTTGGTGAAAACTGGTCGTAACTCTGCCCCCCCCCCCTCCTTATGGTGAGATCTTGATCTCCCCTGCTATATTGCCTAACATGATCGCAAATTGGTGTTATGGTATCATTAGATATTATTGTTTTTATTTACTCATTATTGCAATATTTACGTCAAAATCTTGACTGTATCTCTTATTAACCAAAATAAATTAGCTTCAAATGAGGTCACAAATTATTAAGAAATCATTCTTTAAGTATTAGGTTTTTTTTTTATACATGAAGATGTCATCGTTTAAAGCTTCTAGCAAAGAGAGCGTATTTACATTTTGCTTTATCTTCAGGTAGATTTGAGAGCAGTTAAGCTTCTTGTATATCTCGTACGTTTCTTTTCGAAAAGTTTTTATACCTGTATATGACTGACATATGTACTTCCTATTTCGATCATAAAATTGATGTGTTTACTTTAATTGTTTGAAAAAAAAATCTTTTACATGGAAAGTTCAAAAAATTTTTGTCAACCAGCAGAAACCTGCTCAAGGTTTGTCCTGTCAAAACAACTCAAAACTCTTGAAATGTCATTACTTCCTACCGCATCTCAGTTAGTAGGTTCTTTTATTTATTATCCTAACCTATTTCCAATCGAGCCTTAATGTTAATGAATCATATCTTTCTTTAAATAACACTGATGCGGACTTCAATATTCGAATGATTGTGACTGCGAAAAACTGATAAAAGTTCTCCCGCTGTTTGCATAAGTGACTAACTTGACAACCTGCTGATAAGACGGCAGAAGAGAATAATCAATTGTGTGTAGCTTGCCTCTCCTTTCGGGCGCGTAGCCTGGCTTTTGCAAGTGAATGAGACGAGCCTTTGTTGGTGAATCATCATGAATATGGAAAAGGAATAAATGAATAAAAACCGTCGAACAGGTGCGTGCAACACCTCATAAATGGTACAAGCTGTTGACGATAGATATGCAAATTTCTTCCTGACCTACTCATTTATGAGTCCCTTCCGTGTTTTGAAAAACTTGCCTTTCCTATCGAAGGTAACAGTTCGGAAACTTAAATTGAAATTTTCGCTTGCCTCCATTCAGCTGAGGTGCTGATTTTCTCTGAGATCTGTTGTATCCAAACAACAGTTAAAAAGGATATAAAACTAAGTTTTATGCCGTATATGCCGGTTCGTTGTTGCCGTAAATAAGTAAAATAAGGAATGCATATTTTAGATACCATTCTTAATGACAATGTTGCAGAAAATATTCCTTGGAGAAACTGTTTAATTAGTTGATTACTGTTTAATATGGCATCTATTTATAGACACTGAGTCCTTGTATGGTCATTCCCTAAAATCCACGCTTTTTTGTGATAAACTGGAGAAAAATTCCGTTTTCTTCTAGCTAAAAATTAATTGAAATGTCGAAGTTCCTGTTTGGTGCATGTTATAACACTGATTTCCTCTCAATTTTATAATACTATAGATTTTATGTACACTGTACAACTTCCTTTAACACTGAGCTACGGTATTAATAAAAGCAGATTATCTGAGACATTCATACTGTTTTAGTTAACCTTATTACCATGATTTTCCAAAATTAAATTCTCTACAACTACTGTTGAAAACTTTGTGCAATTGTCTGGAATTAAAAAAAAAAAAAAAAAAAAAAAAAAATGGGACAAGTAGTTAATAAATTACAAATTTTCCCAAATTATTTCTTCGCTTCTCTAGAATTTCTGGAAAACTACTGCAGATACACGTCTGGGATTTGTTTTATTACATTCACCAGATCAATAACAACAAAATAAATTGAAATCGTGCTTTAGTGTAACCTCGTGCAGTTTTGCGATGGCTTCATATTAGCGAAGTTGCTAAATTTCAGGCAAAATCTTTTATTAGCCGTAACTCCGTAATTAAAAATTTGAGGACCTATGTTTATATGAATGTTTTTGTTTAGTTTTACTTGTAGAATAACATATTAAAATATTTGCATATCTTCGTGAATCACCCTGTATATAAAAAAAATGTTAATAAGATAACTGTATCTAGGGATTCAAGCCATCTTCTGGCAGCTGGTCCAGCTTGATGCAGTGCTAGCATGCCTCCAGATAGTCTTCTTGCTGGACCGTCAATCACAATGTCATCAGAGGTTTGGATACCACCACAGTCACAAAACGCATCTTCATTGAGACCCCACATATGTGTGGTTGCATTGCACACTCCGTGACCTGTGCGAAATCTATTCGGATTTCTGACATTTTATCAATACCATTTATTCTAATTTTGCAGGTGGAAGTTCGTGATAAATTCGTACAAATGCCTCATTATGATGGCAGAAGATTTATAACTACTTCTAATAAAAACCAGAGCTAAATTATGAACACTGAGTTGGATTGAGTTAGGGCAATCATGATGGTGCGATTGATTAATGGTCACAGATACAAAACCAAAGGAAATGTCTGGTTGGGTATCAATATGCTCATATATTTGCATTAGCAACCAGTGTTTTGCAATAAAAGCTTGCGGTAATGCATAAATGTTGCCATAAAGATGCTGAACATCCATTGTGAAATTTCGTGTTGCTTTGACTGAGGAGTCAGTGTTCGTAAATGTTCACGTTAAACTGCTTCCGAAGCAGTCCCACGTGTACACTGGCTGGGAGAGATTTGTGATCATAATGGCCATGGGAGCAGTGGGTTTTCCTGAAGAACCTGTTGCTGGCAATTTAAACTCAGCTAGCATTGCAATTACTCTTATTATTTTCCAGACAGATCTACTCGGTGGCGATAATGAGGAATTTAAAGGCAATTCTATGGTAAAAGAATGGGAGGTAAGTATACGTAAGTTAAGCTCGCCTATAGTCGACATTGTATCAAGTTCGAATTTAAGAAAATGCGATGATCCAGAAAACCGTGCATAAAATTAGTAACACTGTCAGGTTTACTCGTCTCTCTCAACGAGTCTACATGTCCGGTGATGGTCTCGTCTGACGATAGTGAACAGTTTTCGTAGAGCGTATGTTTCCTAATCACGAAGCGAGTATCTTTTTAGCAAAATCGTACCGTGCGGGAGTATTATAACTATTAGTTAATATAAATTTGCTTTACTTTCTACCGAAGGTGAATATGCAAATTTGATCATGAATAAATAAATAAGCTAATGCACTCACAGTTTAAAAGAGAAGACTATTTTTTACTATGGATAACCTCTGTGTAGGATATAGGTATCTAAATTCTTGCGTGTTTCTTAAACAGACAGGGGTGTCGAATTTAGGTTCCTCACTAAAAATTGAGCTTTAATTATAAATTGAACAAGCGTTCTAGCCATGTACACCAATAAGTTGTTTATACGCTTCAGTGTGCCCCTGGAAATCTAAAATTAACACATGGTATCGGTATTCGAAAAATTCGATGTCATATTTAGAAGCATGTAATAGTGATTTTTTTTTTTTTACTTAAGTCTTTACGCCTCGTCAACGTCGAGGTCATTAGAGGCGGGATGGGATTTGGGACAAGGAACGGGAAGGAATTCGGCCATGGCCTCTTGAAGGAAGCATTCCGCCATTCGCCTCCAGTGATTTGGGTAAACCATGGAAAATCCAATTCTGGATGCCCGGACGGAGATTCGAACCAGCGTCCTCCCGAATGCGAGGCCAGAACATTAACCGCTCACCCACCACGCTCGGTATGTAGTAGTGAAGTCTTTCACTTGCTAACTATTTCTTGTAAAGCCGGAAAATGTTTGCAAAGAAACATCTGAGGCACTTTTTTTATCTATTTTTAATATTTATGAAGGGATTTATTAGTGTTAAGGTGCTTATCTGGGTCTACAGAATCCCCAGGAGCTCACCAATTGTGAAACATGGGTTAGTACCCACGGGACCCCTTCTGAGATTTAAATTGGACCTGTCCTTCTCTGTCAGCTCTAGTTCTTTTCTGACCCTGATGCTATTTTAGGGTTGTGGAAAATATGTCTAAGAGCATATCTAATTCAAATTGTGGTCTATAGTAGAAAATGCAGAGTTTTTTTAATTATATATATGTTGGCACCTAAAATTTACTGAAAACAATAATAATGGAATAGATATATTCAGGATGTAGAAAATGGTTTTAGAAGGCATAATTGTTAAACAGTATGGTCAGAGGCTTCGAAAATGGAAAAATAAATTCTTAACGTGTAGAAAATAAGGGCGCTTACCTTATCTATACCGTCTTTTTAAATTAGAGTTTGTACGTTTCTAACAGGATCAACACTGAATTCGACGATAGTGAAAAATCGTCGAAACACCATAATCAGACCAAGCCTTGTGGGTGAGCCTGGCCGTGTTGG
Source organism: Vandiemenella viatica (assembly GCA_031002005.1). Lineage (NCBI taxonomy): Eukaryota > Metazoa > Arthropoda > Insecta > Orthoptera > Morabidae > Vandiemenella > Vandiemenella viatica. Next base: position 34,022,938 of record CM061921.1, read on the forward strand.
TCATTCAGATTTCCCTTTCCCATGGCTTCCAAGAAACGCCCCAGGCGAATTCCAGTATAGTTCCTTCACAACGGCTATGGCTAGATTACTGCCTGTTCCTTGCGCACGGTAAGAATTTTGTCGTCGCCTAGTCGAGAAGCAGCAATTAAAAAGACTAAGGAAGCCTAGTCGCGAGTCTGGTATTACAAGCGACAAAAATTGAACCCAGATCCTTAAAGCGCCTTAACGCAATCATCGAGAGCGCAGCGTCTTGTCATCAAAATCCCGCCCAGATGGTCGAATTTTTATGCGGAAAAGTAGTTTTGAAGCGTATCTGCTATCGGCTCAACTGATAAGTGCATAGTTTGCTTCTCCTGCTGTAACAGTAGCTCCTCTAACTTCATTTCTCCTGTTTTTCAGTCCATGGTCTGAAGTTCATGCTGTTTGTTGCGCGGTATGGAAATGGGCCATGTTCATGAGATAAGCGAAATAATCATGTTGATATGTAGGCCTTTTGTCCTTAGCTGTTTTACAATTAGGGTTTCTACTGGGTTTTTTTCTCTAGTGCAGCTAAAATAAAAACTTTGTTTTTGGCATACGCGTTTCGGTTTTACTAAATCACTAGCTGTTACCGCGACTTCGAACGCGTTGACATAGAATTTCATTGCCAAAAGTGGATATAGGAAGCTGTTACCAAAGTAAGATTTGTACCAAACAACACCGAGTTGGCATAATATGACAGGAAAACCATCACTATATCATTCTACCATCGAACCTGTCTCATGAAGAGAATCATTTTGCAAAACAGAAAAACAAACGAAGGTGCGGAGATATAGGGGAGGGGAGGGTTTAACTGAGGCCAGCTTTATTTTAGCTTGGTCTTTTCTTCAGCATGAGCATCCGATTCTTGAGTTCTAATAACTTTAGCTGCTAGTGCTCTTTTAGATCTACACCTTAGGCCAGGTTTAGGCCTGCGAGGCATGTCAAAAAAGGCGACAAAATAAACTAATGCCAGAAACTTTTAGGCAGACACAAAATAATAGTACAGTGCAGAGCAAATCGACATCTATACTAAATAATAAGTTTTGTCTCTAAACGAAATTTATTAACAAATCATATAATAAAAGACTGCACGAGAAGCACAGCTTGAGCAACCGACGTAACATTACAGACTAACACGCATCCGTCTGTCTGTCACCATTCGATAAGTTCTCAAAACTTCGTGACTAAAACTGTTATTCATATCGAAAAAAATGTCCTATGTACAGTACATCCTACAGATGCAAAGAATTTCGTTGTCAAATTCAATCAGTATCGGTATAGCCATTTAGTCGTTAAACGTGACAAAAAGAGAATTACTTCCACATTTAAAATATTATTAGTGCAGAAGACACACACACACACACACACACACACACACACACTCTGACTGCGAGAGAAACAACGGCGGAGTGATCAATATAGCGTCAAAAAGTGTACATATACAGTACTGTTAGACCGCGTACGATTTGCCAAGCATTATGGTATCTACTGTTTAACATGGAATCCGAAAAACTGACCGTCCAGGCGTGGCTCATACGATAAAAAACAATTCTTAAAAATCTTTGCTTCCATCTGGATTTGAACCGGAGACCACAGTACAAACATCAGACATCAAGTGCGTTAACCACTGTGCTACCAGCCCGTTATTGAGTAAGGCATTACAGATTGTTGGACATCCTAAGCGTCAGTCTATAGCCGTTTCGGTAATTTTTCAAAATTATCTGACAGTAAGTACTATTTATGCAGAAAAAGTATCCTATGTCAATCCTAATGCCAAATCGCATCTCCTTGTCAAATTTCATCATGATAGGATTAACCGTTTAGCCCAAGAAACGTAACAGAGAGACAGAGTTACTTTCGCATTTATAAAATTAGTTTAGTTCATCGGTGCCATTTTTTTATTTTTTATTTCCTGATTACATTGAATTCCGGGAATGTTCCATCTCGGTGTTTCGTTTTATTTACTTTGTGTTTCACACGCACTGTAGTGTATTTTTAACAGAAAAACTTGTTTAATTTCGAAATCACGCTATTGTTTCCCACCTGCTATGTTTGTGCCCGCCTCTAATGACCTTAGCCGTCGACGAGGCGTAAAGCAGTAAGAATATATATATATATATTTGTTTGTGTAACAACTGAAAACGCATTTTGTGCTTTCAAAATGAAAAAAAGTTTGTATGGTTAAAAGGACACTACAGTGCGTGTGTGAAACACATAAAATAAGTAAAACAAAACACAGAGATGGAACTTTGCCCGACTTCAGTGTAATCTGGAAATAAAAAAACTGCCACCGATAATGTTTTAATAAAATCTAAACGCGTATCCCGAAAGCGAAGATTTCATTTTAGCTGCACTAGACGAAAAAAAGTACTACAAACACTTACTAAAAAAAAAATTAGTTGTCCTCATCTTCGTGCACTGAATAGAAACCAGAATATGTTTTACTCCTCCCGCTTACTTTATGGAAATGATGTCCCGATATTGTTCTGTTTATGGGAAAAGTGTAGGTAGAAGTAATACTTTTTTGTCAGCCAAAAAGTGTAATTTATGTTCTGTAACGTAAGTGTATTTTTGTATGTGAAATGTATAGTTTATGAGGCATAACCTGGGGACCGTCCCAGCATTCAGTTAAGTGGTCGCGCATTGATAAAAACAATGGCAAATAAATGTGAATATTTTTTATTTTTATTTTGGTGCTGAAATGCTCAAATTAAAAATTTAAGTTATCATATGCACGAAGCTCTCAATGGACGAATGAGTACTCAAACAGCTAGAAATTCTCGTAATGGCGTAGTATGTTTGTGTTTGGGGTTTTTACATAAAATCGTTATTGAATTAGATGCACGAGGGAACGTAAAAATGATACTTGGAGTGAAGGGTGTGTCACTATACGCACCATGAATCTTGCGTGCTATCGCTCATATGCGTTGAATTTTGCTAAAAGCAGTGGGGTCAAGGATCTGTTGCCGTTATATTCATTCTATGTCCACTCACCCTCAAACGTGGAAACGATGACTTCCTGGTTATACGGCTGGTTAACATCATCATACGTCAAACTTGTACCATGTTTCGTAAGTACACAATACTTTGTTAATAATGAATGTATATTTGTAGTCACTAACGATGCCCCATTCCATGAGGGTGAAACATTAGTCAAGAGACGTGTTTTCATTTACAAATTTTTAACAATCAGCTGCAGAAGAAAAGCCAATAACCAATATACGTCACCCGGGCGTTACTGTTTCTTCTTGTTTCGAGTGTAACATACTTCAAAATTAATTTTGTGATTATTAAAGGTTTCAGGAGCTAAATTAATATTAATTAATAAAAAAATTTTATGAATTTAATGACGTCTAATTAGGTAATAATTTATTTATTCCAGTGATAGTCTTAGGTTTTCTGGTAACGCTCGTGCTTGCATTCATAGAACAATGGTTCAAATCCCCGTCCGGTCATCCAGATTTCGGTTTTCCATGGTTTCAAAAATCACTCCAGCCGAATTCCGGTATGGTTCCTTTAAAAGGCCATGTCCGAATAGCTTCCCGTTCCTTCTGCCCAATTCCCTCCTGCCTCTAATTTCCTCCATGTCGATATGGCGTTAAGAACTAAGTGGAAAATCTTAGTTTTTAATGCACAAAACTTAACAGACTAGCTGAGATTTGTAGCTTAATTCAGGTAAGGCTAAAACTACTCAAATTCATCTGGAACCAGCCCGCCCCTTGGTGGTTGTGGCACCATGTCCAACGCTCACTACGGAGTTAGGTAATTCAAGCTCCACTAGCTAAAGAAGTTTTCATGTTCGGGAAATTGTGCATTAGGGTAGAAGAGGTAGTGGAGCCGAAGTCCTGGGCTAAACCCAAACCTCTGAGTGATGCATATGGAGTGGCGACATACGAAACTGTTGATGGTGGGTGAACCGTCCAGTGGGAACGTTTATCTTTTCCACCCCTTGTAGTCTTGCGGAAGAGTAGGACTGAAAGTGACTGTGCCTAGTTTTTCTCTCCCTCTTCTTTCATCTCCCACCCACAACACAATACACTGAACGTATACATATAACTACCATAAAAATATAATGCTAACGTTTCCCATGAACATATACACTATGAGAAAACTTTAAGTTAAAAGTTCTTTGGAGGTGATTGTGGTGCGGTAAATCCATACCAAATAATTGACTGACAGAGCGATCAGCTCTAACAGATTACTACTCTGCAAGCTATGACCTCTAGGATTTGACTTTCACCACGATTTGGATCCTCCGTTAACGGCGTGTGTCGCAGGGTTCTGAAGGGAGCTGGCGTCTTCTGTCTGGTACTGTATCATACAGTCATCTTTTTTCTGTATAACGGCACTAAAGCATCATTGATGGTATGATGAAATCATTTTTTTATTACTGCTTAACATCTCTTAACAGCGAGGTCTTTAGAGACGGGAAATGATGGGGGGGCAAGGAATGGGAAGGAATTCGGCAATGGCCTTTTAAAGGAAGCATCTCGCCATTTGCCTTGAGTGATTTGGGAAACCATGGAAAACCCAAATCTGGATGCCTGGACGGGGATTCGTACCGGCGTCCTCCCGAATGCGAGGCCAGAACGCTAACCGTTACACCACCATACTCGGTGATGCGAAATCATGAAATTTTATTGGTTTTGAACTTACGGCATGCCCCGTATTGACCTCAATTACGCATTCACATCAAAAGATATTATTGTCATGATTATGCGTACATCAAAACAACCTATTATTAAAGTTGCTTCAAACAACGTACACGTTAATCATGCGGTAGTAGTAAGTATTATTCTTTGTAGAAAACGTAACAGTGCCTTCGATTTTCGCTTATTAATCAGCAGAAAAAGATTTCTCTTTTTTGGTGTCAATCATTTACAACAGAGTTGAAATAAGGTGACTCTGTTGGCTTTCTGGTTGAACTCGCCGTTATGCAACTCCTGAGCCAACAGCAGGTGGAGACTACTGTACCGGTTACTTAAAAGCCAAGGTCATTGGCAACATGTCCTTGACACATTCCACATTTCGCTGTGTTCTGTGCAGTTTTGTTTAACATTTCTACAGATGAATTGAGCTTGGAGGGCTTTCTCAAAATTTTTAGTGTTATTCATATGCCCTGCTTGTAATTTTACGAATACGGAATTGTTATCTTCTAGCTTCCACAGCTACATTTGTGTATCTGCTTGTAGATATACGATCATACAATGATCAGCCAGAACATTATGACCACCTACCTAATAACCAGTATGTCCGCCTTTGACACAGATAACAGTACCGTCGAGTCTTGGAATGGAAGCAATGAGGCCTTGGTAGGTCGCTGGAGGGAGTTGGACCCACATCTGCACACACAAGTCACTTAATTCCCATAAATTCCGGGGAGGGGGGCGATGAGCTCTGACGACACGTTCAATCATATCTCAGATGTGTTCGATCGGGCTCACATCTGGTGATTTGGAGGACCAGCACATCAAACTCCCAACTGTCTTCCTCGAACCACTTCATCACACTCCTGGCCATGTGACATGGCGCATTATCTCGTTGAAAAATGCCACTGCCGTTGGGAAACATGGTCGACATGAATGGGTGTACGTGATCTGCATCCAGTGTACGACAGTTATTGGCCATCATGGTGCCTTGCACGAGCTCCACTGGACCCATGGATGCCCACGTGAATGTCCTCAGAGCATAATTGAGCCGCCGCCAGCTTGTCTCCGTCTCGCAGTACAGTTGTCAAGAAGCTGTTTCCCTGGAAATCGACGGATTCGCCCCCCCCCCCCCTACCTCATCGGTATGATGAAGAAGGTATCGGTATTTATCAGACCATGCAACGTTCTGCCACTGCGCCAACGACGATGGTCACGTGCCCATTTCAGTCGTAGTTGCCAATTTCGTGGTGTCGTAGGCTGCGGAGGCCCATCGTTAGGAGTGTTCGCTGCACTGAGTGTTCAGACACACTTTTACTCTGCCCAGCATTAAAGTCTGATGTTAGTTCCGTCACAGTTCGCCGCCTGTCTTGTTTTACCAGTCTGCCTAGCCTACCACGTCCGACATGTATAATGAAGGGTGGCCGCCCAACCCCTCGACGTTTAGACGTGGTTTCACCTTGGTTTCGCCACTTGTTAAAGACACTCACCACAGCATTCCTCGAACACCCGACAAGTCGTGCTGTTTCCGAAATGCTCGTGCCGAGTCCCCGGGCAATCACAATCTGCCCTCGGTCGAACTCGGATAGATCGCGCGCCTTCCTCATTCTAAAATCGGATAGTACTCTCACTGATACTACATGCACCGTGCGTGTGTCTGACTAGCAGTCATTCCTCGTCAGGTGACGCTGCTATCGCCTGGACGGGTTTATATCGATAGTAGGTAGGTAGTCATGATGTTCTGGCTGATCAGTGTAAATTATGTTAATACAGATATAGAGCGAAGTGAGTCTGTAATAATATCAGCTGAGTGCTACTACGCTTGTTAACAGACAGGGGACACTTGTTTATATAATTATGAAAAACAGCAGACTGTAAGGCTGGTCCGAGATGGCAGTTTTTGAAACGCACTGGCGGCTCCAAAGTTCACCGCAAGGCAAGTGAAGCGCGCGGCCGGTGAAGCGCCGTTCAGACGACTTGACTCAACCAAGCGGAGAGAGAATCGCTGCCCCAGCTGCCAGTGAAAGGCAGGAAAAGCGTAAAATCTGAGAGCCCTTATATTTTTTGTTACTTTGCCACTTGTATGTCGTAGTTTTCTGCGCCGTCAATCTGCAGATTACTTTCTGCATTGTCGAGTAAATATTTTAGGTGATATTAAATTTAAAATAACGCCAATAAAACAGGAAGCCGTTCTTAAAATACTCAAAATAGTATAAAAATCTATACACGATTCTAAATCACATATGTCACTAATTATACGAATTTTCAGAATAACCCTCCTTGTTTGCTAAGGTCGTCGTGGTACTATGGTGTTGACCACTTACCTGTTTCGAACCACGCTATGGAATAAATTAAAACATCTCGAAGTGGGTATTGGAATGAAGAAACACGACGCTTAATGGTGATTTGTCTGTCAGAATGAGACGTTGAACTTCGCAGTGCCCTCGATGTCTATGCTGCGATTTGATGATACCAGGTTTCACCCTCTCGCTTCCTTCATCTTCATCTACGCAATACATATACAATACAATACATTCAACAACAGACATCTAGACATAAACATCAATACTTACAGCCACGGAGGAAAATATCCAGCAACAGAGCATAATACACCTCTTACTAAGGGGTCCAACCAATCTATTGGTTTGAAGTCCATAGCAAGCCGGCCTCGGTAGCGAAGGGGCTCCACGTGCCGAAGGTCGCCGGTTCGAGTCCGGCCGAGGGCATGTGTTTTTAAGTGTTGTGTGTGTGAATGTCATGTCCGTGTTGTAGTGTCCATGTGTCAATACTTGATGGCAACAAGATACTGTCGAAACTAATACACTGAAAGAGTTACCACATTCAGCTGGCTGTATGGTCTCAGTAACCGATTTTTTTTTTTTTTAAAAAAGTGCATAGCAATTCAAGTATTTGCTTATAGTGACACATGGGCTTGTGGTGGTGGAAACTGTAACATAACTTCGTGCTAGATCGCAAAGAGGATAGCGGGTGCCATTAGATCATTGGTATCATCGGCTCAGTATACTAGCTATTGTTCGAGTGCATGCTATTAAGTTTCTAATTGTTTTGTTAGCCTTGTGGTATCTGTACACCAGTAAAGAATGAATACGCATTGACTCAGAAAATTATTTACTTGAGCAACTCGCTAGCAGCCAAAATCTATATTAAAAGTCTGGGGAGAGAAAAATGATTAAAAATAGATACCGCTTAACATACGCCCAAACCAAGCGTGGTGGGTGAGTGGTTAACGCTCTGGCCTCGCATTCGGGAGGACAATGGTTCGAATTCCCGTCCGGGCATCCAGATTTCTGTTTTCCATGGTTTCCCCAAATCACTCCAGGCGAATGCCGGGATACTTCCTTCCAATGGCCAATGGCCGAATTCCTTCCCGTTCCTTGTCCCCAGTCCTATCCCGCCTCTAATGACCTCGACGTCGACGAGGCGTAAAGCCATAAGTTAAAATAAGACGTACGGCCAAACCGACTGCGATATGGCTCGAATTTCCTTCTATGAGCAGCAAACGGCTAACGGTTAATCCACTATTGTATGCTCTCTAATAGAAGGAAGCAGCCATAGCGCATTGTAAATCCCTGCGATTTATTGGTTTTGGATGAAGAAATACCGAGCGTGGTGGGTGAGCGGTTAACGCTCTGGCCTCGCATTCCCCGTCCAGGTATCCAGATTTGGGTTTTCCATTGTTTCTACAAATCACTTTACGCGAATGCCGGGATGCTTCATTCAAAAGGCCATTGCCGAATTCCTTCCCGTTCATTCTTCGCAGTCCTTTCCCGCCTCTGATGACCTCTACGCCGACGAAGCGTAAAGCAACAAGGGAAAAAAAAGATAAAGAAATGACGAATTTAGGCATCGAAGCCACCAACTGTTTTGGGATTTGTAACAGTACAAACATGTGTTTAGTGAATATATGTCAAAAATTAGATATAAATCGAAAGCTATAATGAAACACCTGATTAAGAACGCTCGAACCTTTACACAGCTATCGTGATATCCACCCATAAGCCATTTCGCCACCATATTTCTTTGTGGAATGGACTATGTATTTATTAAAATTAAGTAGGTATATCAATGGGCAATTTCAAACATGAGTTTTAAACAATAAAAACCAGAGATACACAAAAAAGAAAACGAATCAAATTAATGCCATTACGACATAATTTTAATGACGTCGAATAATGGCGATTTAGCTGTAAGCATATTCTCTGATACTAATGAGCTGCTTTCTTGAGCTGAAGCCAGAGGTCACATAGCAAAATATCTACATCACCAAGAACATACCTATTTAGAAATAAATATCTATTTATTTGCCTCGTAAATTTTGCAGTTCTTGTCATACCTTGTATAATCAGAGCAGAGAGGTTACCTATATTCCTTCAATCGTTTGAAAATTGAAAATCTTCACTCTTTCATGTCGATAATCATTAAGAACAAGTGAGCAATGTTTCCGAGGACTCCCAATATGGTGTTGTGGTGACTAGTATCCGCATTTCACTTTCATGATGAGCAGGATTTTATATCCGAGTTATAAAATTCCATGCATTAGTAATGCATGCCTTGAACGGATTATTTGTTTTGGAATTAACTGTTGCGTTGATCAAAAAGCACTACACTTTGCTCAACTGATGATTATCAACGTTGCATAGCCTATGCTATGATAGAATGCAATGACGGAATATTACATTTAACAGTTCAGATTATTGAAATCATGAATCAACAAAATTAAAAGAAATAATATTAGAAAGGATGTTTCACTTCATTTCGGTGATAGTGGTAACTCGATTAGCATCAAAGCTGAGAGTGATGTGGAATTTTGTGGGGGATTCTGCGGATTGTCAGCCCAAGCTGTGTCCCAGTCACGTCCAGCAGCGTCTCGAAGAAACATTTAATTCGTTTAGAAGTTATACCACTAGCGGTGCGAGCCTGTAGTTCTCTATTGATTTGATAGCTATGGACAAATCTGATCGCATTTGATACCGTTTGGCGTAATTTGTTAAAGCCTCCGTATATCACATCAACGTCTAGCACCACACATAGGAAGGATTAAGGTTAAATTTGATAACTCTACCATAAACAAAAGCTTACGCTTCCTCTGACAACATTTCCCATTAATCTATGAATAACACCAGCTATGCGTGTGCCATTTATTACGTAGTTAATACGATCCATAGAAACGTTTGATATGTCACAACCTAATCAGTCGGATGCAATAGTGATTTGTGTTTATATATGATTCATTTTGGTAAATTCCTTAATATGACAAAAGGCATTCCATTTAACATAATTCTTCTTCTTCTTCTCGAGTTCAGTCACCACAGGCCTTTTTGCGTCCAAAACTCTACAAAGGATAAAACTTTTTCCTGTTCTGTATTGAACAGGTTGCCATGTTTTATTCTCGAATTTCTTAATATACAATTAAATATGTTACTCGTCCTGGACTTTGCCACAGTCACAGAAGAGATCGTTGGTGGCAACAAGATTCGCAAGTCACTCCTGGCCTCATCCTGTTCAAGGTCCTCCAGTGGTTGTACAGGTTTTTTTTTTTACTATGGCTTTACGCCTCGTCGACGGCTAAGGTCATTAGAGGCGGGATGGGACTGGGGACAAGGAACGGGAAGGAATTCGGCCATGACCTTTTTGGAGGAAGCATCTCCGCATTCGCCTGGAGTGATTTGGGGAAACCATGGAAAACCCAAATCTGCATGCCGGGATGGGGATTCGAACCCGCATCCTCCCGAATGCGAGGCCAGGACGTTAACCGTTCACCCACCATGCTCGGTGGTTGTACGGGGAATCATTCCCACTGGGAATTCGTTCTCGTTTTTCCAGGTTTTGTCGTATCCTTGGGCTTCTCCCTTCTATCTCTTCAACCTTTGTGAACTTACACTTACTATTAACTTCATCGTTTTTAAGAAGCTCTTTCTAGATTTAATCTTTGTCCTTATAGTTTCATGTCCCTATAAGAGACGCCTTGGTTCTGTTTTAACTTTTGTTCGTTCACTGTCGACTATGATGTCACTTCGTATGCTAGCAGCAGCAATTGGTACAGTTTATAAATTACTGTTGGTTTTATACAACGTGTTTTATTCAGTCAGGCATCTATACCAACTTGTGGATGCTGAATTTCCAAATACCTTAGTCCATACACACCGGCGGATGTAGTGCCGCTTTACGAACGTTGCGTGCGGGCCTTATGTTTTAACCCAGTCATCTCGCCGGCGAACCGAAGAAAAGTACCGTTACCGACATTCGTCTGCATGGCGCAGATCTCTGTTCCTCTTCTGCTGCTGTGTTGAGCCATCAAATGTGCGTTCACTCACTGCCCTATATCAAACTTATGTCTGAAAATGTATCTAACAGAACGCCCTTGTCCCACCTGAGTAGGTGTTAATATAGTCTTAGTAAAAATAAGAATGTCTTATACTAAACACTGACCGAGCGTGGCGGATGAGCGGTTAACGTTCTGGCCTCGCATTCGGGAGGACGCCGGTTCGAATCCCCGTCCGGGCATCCAGATTTGGGTTTTCCATGGTTTCCATAGATCACTCCAGGAAAATGCTGGGATGCTTCCTTGAGAAGTCCATGGTCGAATTCCTTCCCGTTCCTTGTCCCCAGTCCCATCCCGCCTCTAATGACCTTAGCCGTCGACGAGGCGTAAAGCCATAAGTAAAAAAAAAGTCCCATCTCATTAAATGCTGCAGTTGTTTAAATGAAATGGAGTGGTTCTAGGCTCTAACACCGTTAGGTAAGCAAAATTACCTCAAGATCCTATAACCTTCTAAGTGGAGAAGAAATTTTCTTCAGTGTATATTTTCAATTTTGTTATAAGCAGTTGCTGGAAATAGAACAGGTTGGCTTAACTATCACTACGGAAATCAATAAAATCGGTAGGTCACTGAAGCCATCTGCGTATTATCCTAAACTAGAAGTTGCCCGTATCTTGGTTCGCGTGGATTGGTATTGTACACACTTCTCTCTTCGGCCAGCAACTACACGATCCGCGACCCCTGTGGCTCACTTTTGCAAGAACGGTCTCCTCGACGAACTATAACTCCATTTCTCCCAATAATATGATGCCGCTCACAGGCTTAAAATCACGATAAACATTTCGACTGTAAGAAGTAATTTTCGTTTAAATGGATATTTAAATTCATTACATTAAGCTTTCGGCAGACATAAGAAAACTTGAACTTGTTATGAACTCCTGCGTAAGGTTCATCTGTGACCTACGACTCTACGACCACGTCTCACCATCATATGATCGCTTACAGTGGTTGCGCGTTTGCGATTGACGTCGATTCCACACTATGTCCCCTTCACCGCCTCATACATCTGAAAACTCCCGCCTACCTATGTTCCAACATCTCATACCTAGGACTTTCCCGGCCATCCTGATCTGGGTTTTCCATGGTTTCCCCAGATCGCTCCATGCGAATGCTGGGATGGTTCCACACAATAGCCCATGGGCGCCTCCTGCCATATCCCGTATATCCTTTCCAAACCATTACCTTCCCAGTAATGTGCAAGGCACCCTCCGCCACACACTTTTAGTGAATTGCGGAGTAATAGTAATATTAGTAGTAGTAATATTAACACCAGATCCCTGAACTCAAACATACTAACCATCCACTCCCACCGCTCGGAAACCCTAGCCAATTCCTTCTTCATTTCAGCGGCTTGATTGTGGAATGATCTTCCCTTGAAAATTAGAACTACCAAAAAGATCGGCCCATTTAAAATTCTTTTGAGAAAGCATTACTTATTCGGCACTAGATAAACGATCTCTTCTTTCATGCATAACTTATTTTTAGATTTGAATAACATTGATTTATACTGTGTTCACCTGTTTAGTCTGCCTTCCCTATTATTAGTTTGAGTCTTGTTTCTTCATCCTACTAGTATTGAGTTTTTGCCGTTTACTTCTTTAACTTTCACTAGCATTAGTTTATACCATTAAATGATTGACTAGTTAAACATGAATACTATTAAGATTTTAGTTAGTATTTTACTTATAAATATTATTAAGTTTTTTTATTAGTATTAATCTTGAACTTAATTTAGGCCAAATGTTAAATAAGTGTTGTATACTGTTAGTTTGCATAAGCCGTGAATTATTTATTATAAACAACTAGTATGATGTAAGACAGGGCTTGACAGCCCTAATCTTGTCAGGCTAAATAAACCTTTAAATAATAAAAAATAAAAATAATAATAATAAATAAAACCTCATCAAAATCTTAAAATACTTTTTTTGTGAATCGAATGCAACCATAAATACTCATTTTCGACGACACATCAAAAATGAAGAATACCCTTTTTTACCCGTGGAACCTCGGGCTGTACATTAATGAAAACCCCATCAAAATTCGACTAGTAGTTTTTCCATAAATCGCGTACACAGAAAAAAGTATCTTAAATTTATCAGCTTTACGACATCACATCAAAATGAAACTTCCAGTTTTTTACCCTCGGCATCACAGGCTATTTATTATTTGAAATCCCATCAAAATCCGACCAGTAGTTCTTGCATGAATCGCATTCAACGAAGAATTATCCTAAATTTATCATTTTTGACCTTAAATTCAAATGAAACATATTTTACCCGTGGGATCACGGACTCTACATTAATCGAAATCTTATAAAAAAGAATACCAGTAGTTTTTGAGTTAATAGCGTTCAATAAAAAATTGAAATTAATATGGTAAATTTTTCGGACTTCCGAAATGGCATTAAAATAAAACGTACTCCATTTTACCCACTGCATCGCGGACTGTATGTTAGTTTTAAAAAATCTTATAAAAACTCGACCAGTGAATTGCGTTCAACCAAAAATTATACTAATTTTGTGAATTCCCGAGTTTTCCAAAATCACATCACCATGAAACCCTATTTTATCCGCGTTACTACGGACTATAGATTAATCGAAATCCCATTGAACATCAACCAGTATTTTTTTCGCTAATCTCGTTCAAACGAAGATTTATCTTAAACATATCACTTTACTCTATCACATCATATTGAAAAATACTTTATATTATCCCTGCGACCAAGGTCGATACATAAACCGATGCCCCACCAAAACCCAACCCGTATTTTTCTTTTCTTTTGTGTGTCTTAAATTTATCACTTTACGACGTCATATCACAATGAAATACCCTGTTTATCCCGCGAGACCATGGGTTGTACATTAAACGAAACCCCGTCGAAATGTTACCAGTAATTTTTACGCAAATCCAGTTCATCGGAACGTAGAGAGATAGACATTTAAAAAAAGTTTTTTACTTCTCAGTAGCTTATTGATAGTTTACAGACTTTGTCCTGTTTACAGTTCTGGTACAAGTATAGATTAATCCATTCCGCTGAATTCTTTATTATCCAGTATATTAAAACATTTAAGTTCAATGAGCGGTGAAACATACGACACTCTGTGGTTTGATTAAAGTTGCTCCATTGTCGTTGATAGTTAATTTTTCCTCCGGGATTTTTGCAGATGATTAGAACATTTTGTTGAACTTAAGCACGCGGAAAGAAAAATCAAGTGAGCTTCAGATAAAGTTAAAAAGAAAATTAGGATTCAGTTCTGTGTCCCAATACGGGAATTACATTTGAAATGGTTTATCTATTCTGTATACGATTATATCTTGCATCCAGAGAAAGCAATTCATGCCGATTACATAGCTATCCTTTCTCCATTTTCTGCATAAGAATTGGAGAATGCTACGAGAGAAATAATATGCATACCTTTTTTTTCGCTTTACGCCTCGTCGACGGCTAAGATCATTAGAGGCGCCATGGGATTTGGGACACGGAACGGGAAGGAATTCGGCCATGGCCTTTTTAAAGGAAGCATCCCGACATTCGCCTGGAGTGATTTGGGAAACCATGGAAAACCCAAATCTGGATGCCGGGATGGGGATTCGAACCCGCGTCCTCCCGAAAGCGAGGACAGAACGTTAACCGTTCACCCACCACGCTCGGTATAAACATACCTCAGGAAACGAAAAGAACGCATTGAATCACGATACGAATGATAACACTAAGAAACGAGTCATGTAGATGTTCAATAATTATTGGAAAGCAATGATACCTCAGGCGACTGTGGAATTCGTTCCAAGGTTCCTGTTATGACTGTCAAGAAAAACACTACGATACCGCCCTCATATAACTCAGTTGCATTGTCATCATGCATGGGAGAAACATGCAACGTTGTTAGTGTAGCACAATGTTCTTTCATCGACACCATTTGGATTGACTAGAGTTTAGGATAATTACGACTATTGAATGTGTAGATATTACATAGTGATGAGCGGCCAGGTGGCTCAGTGTTTAAGGCGTCTGACTGGGGATCGAAAGGTCCCTGGTTCGAATACCTGTCTCGGCGGGGATTTTCATAGGCCCTTAACCTCTGGCACAGCTTTCTGTGTAATGTGAAGTACTCCAGAACGCTTTCGTGGTTCGGATTCCATGTTAAACTGTAGGTCACCCGTCCTCAATAGGATTACCGGGTTAGGTTAAGGCGGCTACGACAGATATTGATTGCACATCCAATAGAAACCCAGTCACCATGTCATTGCGACCACACTGAATTATTATTATTAACATTTCATAAAGATATGAGCCTCTATAAAATCAAACATCATGAGTGATTCCTTCAAAATATACTCACAGGATGGAACATCTTTTTCAGAAAGAGGACTGTATTAATGGCGTATCGCAAGGTGCTGTGGTTAGAGCTTTACTATATACGCGAGCTCCTCCGCCAGGCTTTTCCATTTGCCAGAATTCAGTTAACAGCAACGCTCATTAGAAGTAATAAGGTTAGTTCAGCCATCCTTAACAGGTGTGAACAATTACGTCGTTTCTTGAATAAGATCGTGATTCTTCCGCGCTCACCGGCATTTGAAGATTATTCTTGGTTAAGATAGCGCAAAAGGAAATTTTACGCTATGCAGACTGAAGCTGGACCACCGCTTTTTGCACATATACACAAATGGTTTCTTGCTAAAATTTTTGGTAAAATTTTATTCTCCACTAAAAAACCACAAATACTTTATCCATTTTCGCTAAAAAGATTCAATATATCCTTCAGGCACATTTTATAGTTTCTAAAACAGTAAAACACAGGTTTTATACTGTAACAACTGTAATATCCCCCTCGTCGTTGCTTATTGTTAAATTATTTTATTTATTCTGTCTCCAAATTGTGACTTCCCCGTTACACCACCTTATTTTCGTCTCCTGCGTCGGATTCTGCTAACGGATTTCTTTACTGGAGACTACATATTATTAGATCCTTGATACACTTCCAAATATAAATACGGAGGGAAGATGTGCGGAACACTACAATAAAAGTTTTGATTAATCTTACGAATCGCTGCATTAAAGACATCATCAATGGACGAAAATAATCTTCATAAATCACCTTACATTTTCAATCATCATCTTCATAAAACAAGCTTTATATGCTTCCCTGAATTGTTAATATCATTTTGTCTTTTATATTGACGTACGAAATTATCCCCACATTTAACAGGAGTAGACTTGACTACACAGAACATGAAACACGAGAGAGAGTAATTTGTCTTAATTCATTTGGAGGTGGATTGAGGCCTCGGTGACTTTCAGGCAGTCATCCCTCGTTACACTTTTATTAAAAAAATACTGATTCACTACTATATAACGATACAAATGATGATTCGAACCTGCATACTGAGCTATACAATGATGTACAAATATTGCGCCATGCACTAAGAGCGATCCTATGTCGGAAAGGATTTTTATGCCTTCTTGGTTAACGGTTCACGAAGATCTTCAACCAAACTGTAGACGGCGCTACCACCCTAATCACCTGCTCTGTGGTGCTATGACACACCGCCTCTGCTTTATGGGCTTTCGTGTGCAAAAACCATACATTGGCCTAAAACTTTCTCCCAAAAGTCAAGATTTCGTTCTTGCTTGTTGTCAGACCACCGTACAGGTCACCTAGTTGGATAAAAAAAAATGGTCGCTACCTTGTATCTGACTCTTAAGCTACTTTCCAAAAATATTTATCTATACTTATAATATTAATAAGTTTACTCTCTCTCGAAATATTACAGAATACATTTATCAATTCATATTTAAATCTTCACCTTAGAGTTCTTTACTCGTTCTCGCTTTGTTACGTCCTTTAGTAAATTCCTATTTATCATTAAATGTTAGGGTTACTAATTTAATTCTTTGGCGATACATACGCCATCCCCGTCTATGTAATACTTTTGTGTTACACAACCCAGTCTATGAATGGCGTTAAATTCGCAAATATTCCTTGGAAAACAATTTTTATTAATTTGTACATAATAAGTTTCATTACACAGGCTTTACTTTGTCTAAAGAAATCCAAAATCGTGTTCTTCTGGCTAAAGGTTTATAGTGGTATAAACGGAAATGCAATAATTGACCTGGTAGCTGAAACAGTAACTCGCTCAAATGGCATGACGGACTTAAAATAACTCCTATATACGGAATTCCATCCACAGCTTGGGGATAAATGGAGGAGGAAAAGAAAGGTTAACCATTCGTTTCTTAAAAAAAAAAAATAATAATAATAACTTAATGATCAAAGCTTCTTTATCAGAATTACCGCAGTATAATGAAACAGAGAATGTGTTACTACTTCAACTTTTTTTTTTTTTTTTTTTTTTTTTTTTTTTTACAATACAACTTTGATTTCAATTTCTTCTGTTTTCTGAAATATAGCCGTTAGATTAAACTGATAGAGTTAATGAAACTACTACACCAAATATGAACACACCAATAAGTTTAACTAAATTCTGCTATTCACATTTAACGTTTATGCTTTGCTATTAGAAGAAAAACAAAAAGCAAACGCATTACTATGAACACTAAGTTTCATGTGAGCGAAGCAGAGGAAAAATATTTGTATATAAATAAAATTCCTAAACAGCAGGCATAAGTTATAACACACAAACTGTGTGAAAGTACGCCAGCGATTAAAAATTATCATTTATTCAAAAAGTAACGTGAAACTAATAAATTTAATTGTTTATTAATATAACGCCAAATATTTTCGTACGCGGGTCGTTACCCGTATAGGTTCATTACTGGTGAATTTGTATTTTTACGTCGATGGTTCCTGTGTAAGAGATGAAACCGTACGATATTAAACTTTTCAAGAAGTAGCTACGTACATAAACGATTCAAATTAGGCTACCAAGCAACAGCAGAAAATAACATGCAACAATGCATAAAAAATATCTGACGTATTTTTATTTTTAAATGTAGTCTCCCTCCATTCAAATTCACTAGTGCGAACTTTGCAGTAGCTTTCGTTCAGAAATAAGATCTATTTCTGTCGAGATTTGGGTTTTCCATGGTTTCCCCAAATTACCCAAGGGATGGTTCTTCAAAAGGCAATGGCTGAATTCCTTCCTATTCCTTGCTGGCCTTCACGTTATGGGTGGGGAGTAGATGTCTACTTATGATTTAGATCTACACAGCCAATAATTTCTTTCAGAATAAATTGACCTGTTGTGAAAATTGATGATTCATACTACACAAAGACAAGATAAAAACAGTAAAGGATAAGCTGAATGTTTATGGAAGTAGGTAAATATTTCGGTATATCATTTACCGCATTGTTCTGAGGTTAGAGTTTTTAGTTACTAAACCTCTCTGAAGATCTAATCATTGAAGATGACGGTGGCGAGAACACAGAAGCTTGCAGACCTAAAAACTTTTGCTGAGGAATAAAAAGTTCACCAAAGGGGGATTTCACCTAATCTGGCTTCGTGTTCAGATAAAATCGAGTTGAGTTCGATAGCGACGCTGCAAATGTTCATTCCAGCTGGCATTTACAAGTCATGTTTCTGTCCACATATACGTGGAATATGAACGACAGATATAACTGTTATTCATAAGGGATTAAATTTTATGGATTAAACAGCTGAAAATTTTGTTTTAGGATGTTAGATTTTTATCTAATTTAGCTTTTCTCAGCGAGTCGTAATTTCTTACCTGTGGTTTGACGCGAAGCGATGTGACATTACTACATTGTTATAAATTCTATTGGTCTTATATTAAACATTAGATATTTCCCGCGAATTTGCACACGTGGACTTACAATTTTATTGCGAGAATTGGATGTAGAAAGCTTTAAGTTACGTAAAAGGCATCCCAAGAGTCACGAAGTCGGATAATATGACGGGGAAGTCATCACCATAACATTCGACCATTGAACCTGTATCATGAAGAGAACCAATTTACAACATGTTTAAAAGTAGCAAAAAACTAATGGGGATGGTGGTTTAACTGTGGAAGGCTACCTACCAAAGTACCTCCGACAGATTTTTGTTTGTTGTTCAAAACTACGTCACTTTCTGGGAGCATCTTAAGTCGATAGCGTTTTGTACACAACATTTTTGGCGGTCCTTTGCAAAGACATATTGCCTTTGGAGTGTGGAGAACCCGCGAGCTAGTACTGCCCATGCGAAAAGCAATTCTATTCTAAGTGTATACCTGCTTCTTTCAGTGTCTGTCCCCAGGCTTGATTGATAGTCATCGCATATAGCACAAATCTACATCTACAATGTATAACAAGTTGTGTCTGTACATCAAATCTATGATAAGATCATACAAAAACCGACTGCGAGGGAAATAAAGCCTGAGGGACCAATATAACATTACAGAGACTTTACACGTTATTAGTCTGTCTTTCACCATTTGAATAGTTTTGAAAATTTCATGACAAAATATTTTATTTCCCCAGAAAAAAGTATCGTTTATCTTTCCTAATGATACGTAGTACTTCTTTGTCAAATTTCGCAGTTTCGCAGTTTAATCGTGAAACCTTAACAAACAGAAAATGTTATTTTCGCATTTCTAATGTTTGTATGGATTTACAGGCGCTGTTTAATAACATTTCGTGTGATGGAAGTGTCAACGGAGTCTGATGTTTGTACCGTATTCTAATGATATTTATCTGTGACTGCAGAGCAATAATGGGCAAGCACGTAGGTTCTTTTTGAGAGAGTTAATCATTTTACACGCACTTTGGGCCACCTACGCTCAAGGACTAATGCGAATTTGGAAATTATCAACTTTCTACAGAAAATAGGTGAGTTAAAACTGGCACCTACGCTGGCTCCATTGAGCGAAGTTGAGACTTCCTGATTGGATAAACATTTTATATGAGGTGAGAGAGGCTGACCAATATGGGAAAGCCGAGTTTTTGTCGGGAATGAGGGAGGAACTTCAGATCATTCTCACTCTGGCTCTTACCGGGACCTAGCACGTTGTCTCACGCTTACTCCCACTTCGGCGTTTGGAAGTTCTCTGGGGACGTCGACTTTGCTTCGGAGCCAGAGACGATCACTGGGTGACCAACCTCTTCAGCTACAGAATCGTTCCCGGTTCGTGACAGCCACCAGCCTACAACGAAAATAAACCGGCTACTTCTTTACTCGGTAAATTAAATTAATTTTCTTCTTGCAATAACTTAAGATAACTGAAAAATACTATCTGTTTTGGGTGTGGAAAGGAAGCTGGCAAAGTTATTTACAATCGCTAAACTATTGTATGATTTTCTTTGTACTGAAACTATTTACACATTCAGCAATTAGATTATCTGCAAATTGCATTCAAATATAGCAACTGTAATGTATTTGCAGTTAACATTTGAAACTGATTTTATTAATGGGATATTGAGGTGTAATCCCACTTGTTATAAATTAAATTAATTTTTGTTTGCATAAATTATCAATGAAAATATTATTAATTATTGAAATTGCTGATATGAGGAATTGGGACGTTGCTTTGGACATTAACAACTCCGTTGTACGTACGTTTGACATTAATATAAGTTTATTACAAAATTATTCTTAATATTGAAAATAGTATGTCACAATCAAACAAACATCTTGAAATCCAAAATGGGTTCATTTTACATCAGTTCTCATAGGTTTTTTATATGTTCATTCTTTAAACTCAACGGGGCAATGAGATATTCTCTAGGGCGACACTGGGTTGATCAATACGATAATGATTTGCAGTGATCACCATATCGGTGGGGTTACCATTTAGCAGAAGGCTCCGAGTCTGCTGCCCGCAACCGTCCGACGCGATGATTACATTTTCTGCTTGCCGTCAGAGACTCACGTCCACTCGGATCACGACATGGAACCCAAGAGCAATCACACACCCCACATCTCTTTCTGCAGGCTGGTCACGCTCCCACCACACGGCACGCAATCCACTGTACCACCCCCACCGCGTCACACTAGCGGCAAGCTACGTTCCTTCACTGAGGGCTACTCGGCCCAAGGTCACATTCCGGAACGCAGCCGGGCAGTTACTGTCAGTCTATTGTTCACACCGCGTATCTGTGCGAGCTACGAGTCCAGCTTCTCGCAAATATATTTCGATGTATTGTGGCAATACACAACAGATATTAAGTAACTGGTAATCAGTAGTAGGTAATATTTTTGGTTTATTATATTTACTGTTTCATATTCCCGAGACTGCTCTCTCATGCGATCAAAGTGAACATATCTAATCTACTATAATGTAACTGAAACATCACCATGCCATTTTTGCTTCTTCAGTCGCATCACGTCTCAACGTATCTGCATGCGTAAGAATTTCATGTTAAAATGTAAGTCCCATAAATTCAGCGGTGGAATGCGTGGCAAATCGTAGGCGGTCGAACAGTGCCGTAAGCGTTTAATTTATTTACGCTCTACTGATTGCACAGGCTTTGTTTCATTCGCTGGCAGTTTGTGTGTGATCTACACTAATAATGTTATAAATACGAAAGTAAGGTTCTGTCTTTTTTTTTACGTTTTGACGACTAAACGGATATACCGATATTAATGGAATTGGACAAGGAAATGCTTTGTATCTTTATGAAGGACACAGGATACTTTTTGCCGGTATGAATAACAGTTTTAGTCATGAAGTTTTGATAACTTATTGAATGGTCACAGGCAAACGGATGCGTATGTAAGTCTGTAATAATAAATCAGTCACTCAGACTGTGCTTCTCTCACAGTTAGTAAATTTCATTTACAGACAAAACTAATTATTAATATAGATGTTGATTTGCACTGTACTGTACAAATACTTTGTCTGCCTAAAGGTTTCTGGCATCAGTTTATTTTTTATTTTTTTTGACATGCCTCGCAGGCGTAAACCAGACGTTAGGTGTAGCTCTAGCAGAGCACGAGCAGCTAAAGTTATTATAACCCAAGAATCTGATGATAATGCTGAAGAAAGAAGATAAGACAAAGCTCAAATTGAAGCTGCCCTGAGTTAACACCCCCTTCCACCTCCCGCACCTACGTTTTTTTCTGTTTTTAAACCTTCTGGAAATTGATTCTCTATATGAGACAGGTTCGATGGCGTTCCCGTCATATTATGCCTACACGGTGTTGTTTGGGACAAATCTTACGTAACTTACAGCTTTCTGTATCCAATTCTAGTAATTAAATTCTAAGTACTTGCATGCGAAGTCGAGATTAACAGCTAGTTAGAATTCAAAATATTGAATTTAGTGTAAATTAAGCATATTAAGGCAGAGGCATTCCAGAAAGAAGCTTGAAGAGGTTGTAATAATGGCTTAAGCAAACGTGTTTGAAGTAAAATTATATATACATCAAAATCGTACCAGCTTAGGAGTTAAATGTTGACTATTAACGCACTTCTTACAGCCATTATAAAAATACTTTACACGCACACATAAATTGTCACGATGATTTCATGGTGACGAAAAACGATAAATCCTCTGAAAACTCCACATTTCCCGCGATTGCAGTACGTTATATGCACTATGGCACCTTAGACTGAAAAAAAATCAATTTGAAAGTACTGAGAACAGAACAGAGTGCCTAAAACTTTATTTCCGTTAATCTAACTGTGATTGCGCTACGATACTCTGATCGTTTCGGCCGCTATTGCTTTTTTATTTATTTGATTCCAAAACGGCAAAGTAGAATAATTCTTATGGTTGTCATATTGCGCTTCACGACGTGCAACCTTCAATCACTAATTAAGCAAAAATTCTCCTTTTTTTAAAATAAAAGTGCAGCTTTAACGCTCACAGATAGGGAGATCATAGGATTGTCGAGAAGTAGCAGACGAAAAATCCAGCTTGGTCTTCACAAAGGAGCAAACCGACCGTGGTGAGTGGTTAACGTTCTGGCCTCGCATTCTGGAGGACACCGGCACCGGTTCGAATCCCCGTCCGGGCATCCAGATTTGAGTTTTCCATGGTTTTCCCAAATCACTCCAGGTGAATGACGGGATGCTTCCTTAAAAATGCCATGGCCGAATTCCTTCCCGTTCCTTGGACCCAGTCCCTTCCCACCTCTAATGATCTCAACATCGACGAGGCGTAAAGCAATAAAAAAAACCAAAGGAGCAACCCTGGATTTCAGTTTTGAATTTTCTGGAAACTACGAAAAGCCTGAATTCGTAAGGATGCCCATTTCCCCCCGAACTTCAGGTCATGCCCATATGTGGATGTTCATACAAGGCAACCGTTCCTTCAGGATCAGTCTTCCGTCTACATTATCTACGATACATTCGCAGAATTAAAATCAATAACAAGGTTATCAACTATGGTTGTATATAACTAAGAAATATTCTCGCAATATGTTTCTTCAATCGATTGAATAATTCGGATACGGAGAAGTCGAAGAAGCACGGACAAACAAGGAAGCCTGGATGTTTTATCCAGCGATCTGAAACTATAATTTACCACCCTGATGCTATCTTATGCTGCAGTTTCCAGACATTAAGATCACGATTGATGTTCTAATGGTGAATGTGCTGCGGTAAACTGTTCCAAAGGCTTTTAAACTTATATAAATTTAAAGTGATGAATTTAATCCCACTTGTCAAGCTAGTTTCAAGCAGAAACCAATTAGATAAAATGTCGGCAGCAAACTGAAAAATCAGTTCAACCTGTCAGAACGGAGCTCTGACGTCATATGGTTTCGTCGCCATGAAGTGATGGATCTAAGGAAAAGACACGATGGACTTTTCTAAATAAGAGGTCTTTTCTAGCAGCTGGGACAGAATGGGACAAGTCTTCTTGTTTTGCTCCAGAAATGTAGACTCCATGTTTCAAACAGAAAAGTTTCTTCTGGTTCGTGGAAGGAATTTTTGTTCACAAATATCCCAAGTTGTGATACATATTATCTTTCGATCACAGGACCATTGTGTAATGAACTTCTGTCGTATCCAGAACCAGCAGGCCACCATACGACAAGAACACCATTCAATTGACTTCCTCTGCCTTCATCATAGGGAACACCGGTATTGCACCGTTATAAATAATCTGATTAATGATTATGCATACGTTTTCTCGACATATTTTCCATCCCGAAATACCCTTATATGATACCATATTCTCGGGATCAGATTCAGATTATATCCACAGTTCAAATATTTTGTTGGATTTTTGTTCCTTGAATATTTGTTTTTAGTGAAAATTGTTTCCAAATCTGATAAAACTGCATACCTTTTCTTAGCTCTTTCACTAGTAAGCTCCGTGTAATTTTTTCACAATTCAAGTTTAACGTTCTGCCTTTTAGGCGTAATTGTGAAACTTTTTTTTGTTATTGTGATAATGTTCGTCGATATCGTTGGCATTAGAGTCAAGACATGACTGGGGGTAAGGAATTTTAGAAGAATTAGCCTTTAGAATGAACCATCTCAGCATTCATTTGGAGTAATTTCGGCTCGAATTCCAGGCCTCACCAGGCTCGTTGTCATAATGCAGATTTTATGTGAGTGACAGGGATAGTCTAACCTTCAGCATCTTGTTTTGATAGATATAAATGCTTTCAACTTTAGCTGAGCAGCTTGGTTACTCAGTGGTATAGCTCATGACTTAACAGTGTGATTCCGGTATGGACTGTAATTATTACCGGCATTACCTTTGCTAAGGGCTGCTTTGTTTATCGGAACTACGCGGGAACCGCTCCGTGGTCCGAATTCGCTGCTAAATTGTCCCAGAGGAAATGAACTGGCCGTGTTATCGTAGACACACTGGCAAAGAGGAATATGTGACAATCGCGCACAGCGACAATCGCGCACAGTGACAATCGCGCACAGCCGGGTCGTCTCTTGCTACCTGCTTTTAGCTACCAGTCACCGTTACAACAGCATGCTGGATTCTGGGACTTCCAACCCCCATCCTCTCCTAACCGGACCGCACACCACTGTTCGCATTCACTGCTGCCTTGAGTATCACAGTTTTAATCATGGAAGTTACTTCAACTACACATGGAGAGCCATGTGCGCATTATGACGGGTACAGCTATCGACAGTTTAGAAAGAAAGAAGATGAAACGATAACCTGGTGCTGTCTCAAAGAAAGATCAAAACAATGTCGTAGAATTTTGAAGAGTAAGGATGCTAACATACTGAATGTTACAGAGCATATATGTGGACCCCATGACGACGCACGCGTTGAAGTACATCAGAAACTTCATGAGGCAAAGAAGATAGCTCGAGCGGAAGATAGTTCAATTCCAAAAATTTGCTCTGAGGAACTAGGAGATCTCCATAATAAAAGCTACGAATTTGTAACTGAAATGCCAGCCCAGTCAACTGTCAAGAGAAACTTGTACCGTCAGAGGAGTATATCACAAGGTAGATTGCGGAAATTTCTAGTCCTTTACGACCAAATTTTATTTTGATGTTACTGATTGACTTACAAAAGTGTCTCTTCAACCTCACTTCCAGGTTCATCAGATTTTCTTGAAATGCACCCCGTAAGCAGACAAATCTAAGATTACATTTGTGTTTTACAATAGCAAAAATAAATTGTAGAGAAAAGAGTACGTTTGTTTTATTGTGTTTGAATGTTTATTTTCCATTTCCTGTATATTCGGTCTGGTGACTGACAGTGTTACGGCGCACGATTTGGGTACTGCAGGTCCTTGGTCCAAGTCCCGGGCTCCGTTGTATGTAATTAATACTGGCCTTAAAATTGACATTCACCTCTGGCAAGGCTTTAGTGTGATGATGATTTGTCAATACTGCGTTCCGTAAATAATAAATTACACGGGAGAGGAGAGAGTGTGACCCGACCTTTAAACTGTGCGCGATTGTCGCTGTGCGCGATTGTCACTGTGCGCGATTGTCACGACACCGCAAAGAGTACCTCCTTCAGGAGGATACATGACAATGTGGGCAAAGTTACATTTTCAACTTTATTTTTTTGAATAAAACAACATTTAATAATTTCATACAAACTAAATTATTATTACATTTAGCGCTTTTTTTTACATATGGCTTTACGCCTCGTCGAAGTCGAGGTCATTAGAGGCGGAAAAAGACTGGGGTCAAAGATAGGGAAGGTATTCAGCCATGGCCTTTTGAAGGAACCATCCAGGAATTTGCCTGGAATAATTTGGAGAAACCATAGAAAACCCAAATCTGGGTGGCCAGACGGGGATTCTAACCCGCTTCCTCCTGAATGAGATACCAGACCGTTACCGCTCACGCACCACGTTCGGTCCACCTAATAATGAAAATGGTAGCCTATGTATCATCCCGTAAATGTTTCATAATATCTCAAAGCTTACAGCTTTATGTGAACCTTAAATTTTGCTTTCACGTTTTTTTGTTTTTTTTTGTTTTTTTTTGTAACAGTTTAACGTCCCTTTTTAACAACGTGGTCTTTAGAGACGGGAAAGGATGGGGGCAAGGAATGGGAAGGAATTTGGCCATGGCCTTTTGAAGGAAGCATCCCGGCATTCGCCTGGAGTGATTTGGGGAAACCATGGAAAACCCAAATCTGGATGCCCGGACGGGGATTCGAACCGCCGTCCTCCCGAATGCGAGGCCAGAACGCTATCCGTTACACCACCACGCTCGGTTGCTTTCACGTGCAAGATTACGAAGAATCATATCCGAATTTTTCCAAATATAGCTTTATGTGGACTGCTGAACATTCACTTTTATCCATTCCTAGAAATGGTTATTTTAGTTTATCTCAAATATCGGTTCATTTTCGTTATTTTTATGTCAATACTATGTGAGAGATCCTTTCCTACGGTGAACTATAAATGGAAATGTGATTCATACGTTGCGTGTTCGTATGTTACCGGCTCCCCATAATAGAAAATAAAAACCAGCAGGTCTTAAGTTCATATCTTAAACTAAGTGGAGCCGTGGCCATTGTTCGAGAATTGCGTAACGATACTTTTTACGTAAGAATAAGGTCGCTGGACTCTCTTTTGAATTATTCATTTATTGACAGAACTGCGGCCTATCCGTCCCTTCATGCTGTCTGAATATCCTGGTTTCCCTTTTTTTTACATGTTTTCCATAACCGAGCGTACTGGAAATGTAAATAACATTTTATTTGTATCCAGTGAATCACTTAAAACAGAGAATGCTGAAAATGTTTCATTAAAATTCTATGAAATAAATGGTAATATAGTAGGAAAACAAGAAATATTGGTTTTTTAAAAGTTATCAGAATTGATTAGTAAGTTTTATTAATTAAACATTACCTCTCAAAAACAATTGTAATTCAGAAATTAAGTTTCCTTCTAATCACCTTCACATAAACAAAACACTAATACCATCCAATAAATATGAAATTCTCTGGCTGTGGTGAGGTTTTGTGTATTTTTATGTTTATCGTGAAACTTGTTTCGTAAGTTTCCAACAGTGTTCTACAGTTATCAAATATTTTTCTCATATTAACAAACAGAAGCAATTAAGTAGCACTGAGAGTAATCACATTAATTTGAGTTCAGATTTTCTCTCAGCACCTTTTTGAATATCAATGGCGAAAGAATATGTGCACAAAATATCAAAAGACATTTTTATAGCATGTATAAACTTCAGATGCACCATTTCTATGGACAGCTTTTTGTGGGTATATTTGCAAACCACACGTGAGGTCACTCAGTTTAATATAATACTCTTTTGTAAGAATCCGAGTGAACACTGTGTTTCCACACGACATTATTATTATTTTTATTGTTATTAAATGCAACTACACCCTGTCGGATCACGCAAAGCCTTAACAATTCAGGATTATGAGTTTCCATACAGCTTTCATTTTTCTCAGTGGATTCTCTTTTCTTCTTCAGTCCACTTGGTCCCCGACTCTTAATGACTTCATTCCACGGCGTACTTCCCATTTGTTAATTTTTTGTCTGCAAGTGTGTCTACCCATGATTTCTGACGAGTTTGTGTGGGATTTTTCAAGGTCTTTTTTAATCTGCAGGACCCAGGACATAGCTTTTTAGCTGTCCTATGTACATCATAATATTGTGAAGGATTTTTTTTTTTTTTACTTATTGCTTTACGTCTCGTTGACGTCGAGGTCAGTAGAGGTTGGATGGGACTGGGGACAAGGAACGGGAAGGAATTCGGCCATGTCCTTTTGTAGGAAGCATCCAGGCATTCGCCTGGAGTGATTTGGGGAAACCATGGAAAACCCAAATCTGGATGCCCGGACGGGGATTCGAACCGTCGTCCTCCCGAATGCGAGGCCAGAGCGTTAACCTCTCACCCACCTTGCTCGGTTTTGTAAAGGAGTCTTGTTGCTGGGAGTCTCTGAATATGTCCGTAAATTCTTCTTTTCCTGATGTCTGCCGCCAGGTTTGACAATATTTCTGTTGCTTTTCGATATTTAACTCTGTATCCGTTATCTTTTTTTTTTCTGGCCATAGAATCATATTTGCACACGATATTATAATATCAATACTCAGCGACGAAAAAGACTTCGTTCTTACATACACTTGGTTTCAGACATCGATCATAAATTTATTGACACTTACGCCAATAATAGCTGTAAGATAATTGGGGCGGGACATCTAACAGTGAATACAATAGTGTACACTGCTTTAATGAACAGCAACCGTACAGAATTTCGTATCTATAAACTCATAGGCTTAACAAGATTAGGCTACGGTATTAGTATTTTTGTTTTAAGTAGTTCAATATTTTCAACTTTATCAAATAACGTAACTGTATTTTTATTGATGTAGAGGTCTTTAGAGGCGAAAAGGAACTGAGGCAAGAAACCGTAAATAATTCGGGCATGCTCATAGACGAAGGAACCATCCTGGTATTCGGGAAAAACCATAAAGAACTGAAATTTGGATGGCTGGTTGGGGTTCGAACCCGCCTCCTCCCGAATCCGAAGCCCGAAAATTACCTCTCAACCATCACGCTTGGCTGGAAACTAGATTTTTTTTTTCGTATTGCAGAGGATGAAATTACGGTAATTAGAGAAAAAATACAAGCAGAAATTTTAGGGAGGCCGACGATAAACAATTTCTTGATTAGCTGCATTCTGTTATGCTGTATTTGAACGATATTTTTGGAGTAAAAATAGTTGATTTTTCATTCATTAATATCGCATCTGAGAATTTATAGGCTATAGATGGTGATCCTAACAGCAAACTACGAAATGACAACAAAAAAAAAGGTTACTCTCACCCTCTTGCCCAAAGACAATTTGTAATTTTATTTGTCATAATAATTGTCATTCCCAGGTAAGACTGCTATCAGGAGTTTCCTGTGGTGATAAACGCAAACATCTGTAGTAAATTGTGATTAAATTGCTTTTGTCTGTAGAAATGATAGGAAACATTTTTGAGGCCTCTAACTATTATTCGATACATTCGCTATCGAAACATAAATGGAAATGTGTTTAACCGGCATAAGGTTCAGAAAACTGTATGATTACTGCTTAGGGTGAAATATGTTCAAAGTCTGATACAGCCAGAAAGTCGTCAGGTGCTTTTTCATAATTATTTAGGGGAACACCGTGTCCGAGATATGCATCTTTTAAAAAAAAGGCAGTCTGAAAATGGAACAAACTCAATTATTATGGATATTTTTTAATTGAATGATTAATTGAAATGGAACGCATGCTCTGGTAGCAATTTTCCTAGTCATCTAATTACCCATTTTTAAGAATTTTTTATGTTATATACTTTCATTGTTAAAATTCCTCCCCGATCTATTTTTGCAATTTACGAATTTTAATTTTAAGTTCCTTCAGAGTTTTTGGTAAGTTATTCATCACTTTCATCGGTAATTTATTCAAATCCTTGACATCCTCAACCACAAAAGAAAATTTTCCCTGTCCCTTATGCATGAAATTGAGTGCCATCTTGTGCCTAAGGTCATCTTCCTGCATTAATCCTACTTCTTCAACCAATATCCTTCCAAGCCCCATCACCAACATACGCCTAGTACACTCCCAGCAATTTTTTCACCCCTCACTGGTCAATCGAACTTTTATCTAATACTTAAACGAAAAATTTATGTTTGGGTCGTCAGTTTCATTTTCGTCTCCTTAGCCTGTGATTTATTTCCGGAATTACCTATTTCTCATTACATCTTTCTGAACTATTACATGTTATTTGCAGTTGAAGCGTCTGATCTCCTGGCTTATCGCCGTACAAGACACTCAGCGCAAAAACGCAACCGCTGTATTTCAAAAGAAGTCAAATGACTCTGATCTTAACTTGTGCATTATGTCAAAAGCAATTCTTAAATAATATTAATGCAACTAAACCTTTTTTATTATAAACCTTCAAAATTTAGCGGTTAAAACTTATTTTTTAGTTTTAATTTACTGTTTAGGCATTTGTACCGTTTTCTATATAATCATTTTTTACTGTCATCAGTCTCTCGACTGGTTTGATGCAATCCTCGATCCCTTCCTATCTTGAATTAGCCTTTTCATCTCTACATACCCCTTCAAACCCACGTCCTCAATTACCTGCTTCATATATTCAAATCTCTGTCTTCTCTACTGTTCTTACCCTCGACTGTTTCTTCCACAAACAAGTTAACCAACACTGCATGTCTTAAAATATGACCTATTATCCTGTCTCTTCTTTCTGTAAGACTCTTCCACAACTTCTTTCCTCACCAGTCATTTCCAGAACTCGATCATTTCGTGTGGTGTCCACTTAATATTCAGCATCCTTCTATAGCTCCACACATCAAATGCTTCAAGTTTCCTCCTTTCTGGTATTCCTAAAGTCCATGCTTCGCTGTGGTTTAAAAAGAGTTTTAAAAAGTTCATTCTGAGTCCTACATATGTTATGTCTCATTATTTGGTTGGATTTATACATTACCTCATTGTAGTAATTATTGGTCAATTAAGATCATTTCGAAAGTTGAGATTGCCAGAAATAACTATGTTTACGCTTTCCTAAAGTGCAGATATAACTCATTGGGCGATACTAGTTTTCAATATTCGACATGAATAATTGCTGGTCTTACTGTTATCATATCATTTAGGATATATGTATTAGTATTTTCAGGCTTACTTTCTTTATTTTGCAATGCCAGTTCGTGTATATGTCGCTCCAGCAAACAGTTCTGTGCCACCATTGGCAGAGATTCAGAAGGGTAATAATACCCTTCTCTCAGCCCCCTCACTGCAAATACAGTTTTAAGATTGCATATGGCGCAGTAATCATTGAACTGGATGCGTGGAGAGCTCCTACAATAGAGCGATGGGAATATTTTATACGAGGAAATTATATCTAACTAATTTTAAAGAACCTTTAATGTCGTTTCCTCTTGCCTGTAAATTGATAGCTGATAGAAGTTTTTCAGTATATTATGTACTAGAGGACATTCACCAACTTATAATTCCTGTGTTTGTATCCACCTCCCTTTTTCCAGTAACACTCGGTAACGTGAATAATGTAACTATATTTACCGTTCAAAATAGACTGCACAGTCCAATATATAAAACAGGCTGCCGTCTGTCTGCCTGTTTCACTTCGCCTGGAATTATTGACCTGGTAAACAGCTGCTGTAGTTGTTTCATACTGATAGGCGGTGACGCGTGGCTTGAACCACACGCCACGAGTTTGCGCCACAGTATACATTCTGAAGTAGCAGCTGGACAAATTTACTACAGACAACAGCTACTCAGATCAAGATCATTGTCACTGGTGTTTTTACCATGCAAACATTTAAAAATGTCTAAGTAGAGCGTTCTGGTGGCTCTGTCGTTAAGGCTTCTGACTGGAGATGTAAAGGATCCCGGTTCGAATCTTCGTCTCGGCTTAGATTTTCAAAGGTCCTTAATCCAACCTTCACCTCTGGCATAGCTTGCTGTGTGAAGTACACCAGAACGCTTCTGTCTTTCGGATTCCATATTAAGCTGTAGGTCCCCTGTACCCAGAAGCAATACTGGTTTATGTTAGTTGGTCAGGCCAGAGGTGCATTGCGGAGGAATCCTTCAGGATCTGCCGGCTAACAGTGCCATACGATGGTTTGATTTCTTATCTAAATGAACAATACTATAACCAACGAATTCTACGACACTGATTACCTTTAAGTTAATAATGTTATTTCTAAAGATAAAAGGAAAAGACGTAATAAGACTATCGTTTGATTTTACAAAAGATTAATTTACTGATGTTGAAGATAAATTCCTTTGTATTTTACATCTAGGTAAAGAAATGAAGAACAAGAATTTTGTACAGCACCATCATAGTTATCTTTATAGGCTTACATTAGATTTTCGAATCATCAGTGTTCAGTCTGCCAGTAAAGGCCCCTGCCAGGCAGACCTCACACACAACGCGCCTGCACGCCGGGATACATATACGACTCCAAACAGGCGCAGAGGCATCAAAACAAACCAGGAAATAAATAGAATCATCTAGAGGCTAAGTGGGACTTTTTCTTACAGAGGTCGCCGTACTACCACACAACGGAATTCCTGCGCCAGGCCGCTTATATAAGCGTAGCCGACAGCTCCACCGGCAGTTCCGGCCTGACCACGGAACCAGCGTCAACTACAGAAGACCACCGGAAGTTCGCGAGAAGTAGAAGCCGTCTCTCTCTACCCCGGATCAGGACCAGGCTAAATTTCTCGACGGTCATCCGATAACTGTACCACATTGTTTATTGTTTACCAGTTGTTTTGTGTACAGAGTAATAAACCTCAAGAAACCATTAAGTGTAGTTCACTTCAATCAGTGAAATGAAATACTACCCATCTGTATCACCTAGAGATTGATATATGTAGGTGGAAGCATTAATCCCCTACAGCCATCGATGAAGGACGGCGAATGCTTTCTTTCTTTTTTAAAAAAGAAATTGCTTTATATCTGAATCTTATCTAAATACGTCAGTCGGGACCTAAAGAGTTGCAGTAGATTTTCGGTGTTAGTCAAAAACCAAGCGAACTGTGCAGCCAAAATAACATCGACAACGACCACGGAAGTCTGCGCACGCACTTGAACAAGAATGAATTGACCATGGTATTTTGGGAGAATCATCCCTGCATTTGGTCTGAAAATCGTGGATTATCAAAATATGATGGACCGAGGATCGAACTCACGTCCTTCCTAATGCAGGTCTCGAGGATTAATTGCTTACTCATCAGGCTAAATAGTTTGTTTGGTTTTCCAATAGTTCGGGGTATCAGAATGTTAGAGGGTGCACGAAAATGGAACTATAGTTCGATGGTTAAGACCCCTTGAAGTTACCAGTTGTTGAATGTTCGATTTGACTATTATACCAATCTCAGTACACCATCACGGATACTTAAGCTGTCATTCCTCTCTGCTTCGCCACCATCGTCATCACAGGATCTTTCGTGTCCTAACCTGAACAAAGAGTATAACCTATTCCTGTTCTAAACTGGACAGGTCGTCGTGTTTTATTTTTAAATTGCTTAGTATAACATAAAACATCAATATTATGTTTTTTGATGCGCTGAGGTAGATGGGATTGATTTTACCTAATTTGAAGGATGCAGTCTCACTAGGAGCAAAACCAACATTAACTTATCTTGTTTAATTGACAAGTTCTTGATTCTCAACTACTTGTATTTAGAACTAATTTTCTATAGCAGCATTTTTTCGTTTCATTTGCAATAAAGTACTCGAAATCTACGAGATTCGCACGAAATATAGTTTCACACAGCACAAAATTATTAAATTTGACGTTATCAATGTAGGACTAACGGCACATGATGTGCATCAATCATAATTGTGTATGTGAAAGTACAGGGAGCACGTCATGATGTGAATACGGCTTTAAATTTTGCATCTAACTTGTAATGTCCCTTGGTGACGGGAAATGTATGCGTGTGAATTCCACGTTTCTTTGGCATCGGCGAGAGCCAGGTGACTCATACCTGCGCTGAAAGACCGAACGATTTATGGCAAGCCGTAAAGTTAAAAGCTTTACACATTCAATGAAATTCAAAGGACAGTATAGGGACTGTGCCGAAATGAGGATTTCCTGGTACAGTAGAAAGTTGGAATGAGAGAAACGATGCTTCAGAGAAAAAGTCAGGTTGCGAAACACCTCTGTTGGGAACCAGCGAATCAAACTGTGTTACGAACTTTTAGAAACCATAAGTTTTTTTATGTTGCATGAGGAGCGCCAATGGAGATAGTGGACGACCCGCCAAACGCTGCGACTCGCTGAAATTTCCCGCGTCTGCTAAACCTCGGGAGCCTGCAAGTTTTCAACGGAGCGAACAAGCGGGAGAGAAGACATTCTGTTTCTGGCCAGCAAACAATCCGCACCGGCGCACCACGGGAGATTGCCGGGGAGCTGCGGGGAGCTACCTCGCCAAGTGACCTTCGCCCCGCTGATCAACAGGGTCTATGAGACTCTGTTTTATCTGCACGTCATCTGCTACGGTAAAGAACGCCAACGATGTATAGACACTCTTGCGTCATTCAACCCTAGGCAACGCTCTGAGATAAGAATCATGCTCTAAATTGTTCAAAAGAAACTTTTAATGTTCAGTTCTGTTCAATAAACCAATCAATTTTATATTCAAAGAAAATAATAGGTGTTGTAAACCCTGCTTTCAATAACTTCCTTTCCAATGTAACAGTATATCATTTGATTAGATAAAGATTTGTGTTTTTAATGGTATTTTAAAATTACAATTGCTTTGATTAAAAGTATTTCAGAATTGGAATGTCGCTTCTCTCGGATAGAGAACACTTCCATTCTTGGCGCCTACCCGGAATTAATTTTGCAATTTAACTTATTAATTAATGCATCTCATTATTTCATTCAAATTTTAATAACGTCACAAACAAGACGTTACAAACTGATGGCTAACCAGAGAGAGAGAGAGAGAGAGAGAGAGAAAAAGGCAGGGGAACTGCCGACAGAAGTAAAAACTTAAAACTATGAATATCATACGCGCAACACGTCATGCTTATGCCTACGGATATATTAAACAATAATTCCGTGTGGTCGTAATGACCTGGTGACAGAGTTTCTATTGGATGCG
Organism: Vandiemenella viatica; assembly: GCA_031002005.1. Taxonomy (NCBI): domain Eukaryota; kingdom Metazoa; phylum Arthropoda; class Insecta; order Orthoptera; family Morabidae; genus Vandiemenella; species Vandiemenella viatica. The sequence goes on from CM061921.1 coordinate 34,057,900, forward strand.
CATTCCGCCCATGTGTTAGCCGCCGGTAGTGCTACCAGGTACAGGGGACCTGCAGTTTAACGTGGAATCCGAACCACGGAAGCGTTCTGGCGTACTTCACATTACACAGCAAGCTGTGGCATAGGTGAAGGTCGGGTTAAGGGTCTATGAAAATCCCCGCCGAGACAGGAATTCGAACCGGGGACTTTTCGTTCCCCGGACAGACAATTTAAATATTGAGCCACCAGGGCGCAACAGATATACTGTTATCGTTAGCATGTCGGTGACGCGAACTCATAAGGTTTTACCCATCCAAAAATAGTCCAACGCGCCTAAGGAAGTTTTAACTTAAAAACCTAAGAATCTAACTTAGTCCACAAGCCGAAGGTTCCTCGAATATTCCCGAAGGAGATGTACCAAGCTATTTTGCAGGCCTACAGTTTAATGTGGAATCAGAACCACGGAACGTCCCGACGTTGCTCATATAATCAAATACAACACTTAAAAACTCCTGCTCACCACGGGATTTGGACGCGCGACCGGAAAGAAAAACTTTCGGAAGTAAGCGCCTTAGCCGCTGAGCTACCACACCGCTTTGTTTTGAAGTATACGTATGCAAAGTACTATCAAAATGGGATAAAAACTGTAGGTTTGTATGTACAACTTTGACAGAAATTAAGGTGAGGGGAAAAGTAGGAGAGGGTTTAGGTTTTTGTAAATCAAACTTAAACAGTATTTCTCTATTTGCTTTGAAGTATATGTACGCAAAGTTCCATCAAAATCTGTTAATAGCTGTGTGTTTCTATGAAGAACATTGGCAAAAAAACACATTGATGTTTATACTATATTAGATTAGATACAAATAGAATATATACTTTCAATGCGGTCCAATCGCAGCACGTCATACTTATAGCTACAGATATTTACAGCATGTTGATGACGCGAACTCTCAAGATTTTACCAAACCAAAAATTGTCCAACGCTTATATCACACGCGCATCACGTTATACCATGTCGGTGACGGGAAGTTGCGAATTCATAGATTTACCCTGTCTAAACATCGCCTAACGCGCCAATAGAAGTTTTCACTTCAAAAATGAGACCGTCTCTCCGTTTGGAGGAATTCGGTGATGACGTCATCAGATTCGTTAGGGGGCATGATTTGCTACATTTGGTCTGTACCACCTCTCCTGTTTTTGCAAATATTGGTTCACTCAACTACCATCTTCTGCAGCTGCTAAACGCAGTTCAGACAAACCTAATCCTTTATTTATCGACACAACATATAATTTTACTACCGTGTAAATTCTAGTAGCGGGTGAGCATCAAATTGCAAGATTTTTGTGAAAATATCAAAATGTTGCGTTATATTGATACAAGGTGAAAGCAGAAATATAGTACGTATAAAGATATACTCAGACAGTTCCCCCCAATTAGGCCGTAAGTGGTAACGATATCAGAGACCAGCAGACAGTCAAGCGGAATATCTCCCACCAGCTAAAGTACAAGCAACGTGATTGTTGCTGCCTACGAAGGGGTGGAGTTTAGTGCTTCACAGATACGGAACAGCGGATGCGTGGGCGTACCTTGGGCACCGGAGTCACTGTTATCCACGCGTGAACTACGGCAGCAAATAAACAATCTGTAACGCACACTTCGAACGTCTGTTTCTTAACAATGTCTTTGGCGATGAGTGCTGTGCAGATGACTTTATGAAATTCCTCATCCTTGTTACCAACAATCATCTTGCTGACCTTAGCAACATTTTAGCGATGGGTCAGTCACTTAGTTTCTTGCATGAACCGCACGCAACAAAAATCTGGATTGTGGTAAATTGGCACCAGTGTTACGCATTTCGTGTATAAAACGTTCTCTACAGTAATATTCATTTATTCAGTAGCAGCCAACCAAGTTGACATCAAGAGAAGTATTCACATCTAATTATACTGCAGTGCCGACGATTCAGCCCTCGTCCCCCTGTTTTAAATATATCATCATTTCCACTACAATCAGATCAACATCCTCCACATTCAGAAATTAAGTTTATTTTGTCTACCCTTCATAGTCTCAGTGCAAGTTTAACAGGATTCCTACCAAGCGTGGTGGGTGAGCGGTAAACGCTCTAGCCTTGCATTCGGGAGGACGCAGGTTCGAATCCTCGTCCATGCATCCGGATTTGGGTTTTCCATGGTTTACCCAAATCATTACAGGCGAATGCTTCCTTCATAAGGCCATAGCCGAATTCCTTCCCGTTCCTTGTCTCAAGTCCCATCATGCCTTTAATGACCTCGACGTCGACCGTGCGTAAAGCCATAAGCAAAAATGGAAGCATCAGAGACTAATTTAAATGAAAATAATATCGGGTGATAGTTCAACAGAATAACGTCTAGTGGAATTGACAAAAAACTGAGTAATAGAAAAACTAACTACTACACTGATCAACCAGAACATTATGACCACCTACCTAATAGCCGGTATGTCCGCCTTTGTCACGGATAACAGCGGCGACGCGTCTCGGCATGAAAGCAATGAGGCCTTGGTAGGTCGCTGGAGGGAGTTGGCACCACATCTGTACACAAAAAACAAATAATTCCGGGGAGGGAGGCGATGAGCTCTGACGCCACATTCAATCACATCCCAGATGTGTTCGATCGGGTTCAGATCTCACGAGTTGGGGGGGGGGGGGGAAGGGGCAGCATATCAATTGAAACTCACCACTGTGTTCCTCGAACCACTTCATCACACTCCTGGCCATGTGACATGGCTCATTATCTTGTTGAAAAATGCCACTGCCGTTGGGAAATATGGTCGTCATGAAGGGGTATATGTGGTCTGCAACCAGTGTACGATACTTACTGGCCGTCATTGTGCCTTGCAAGAGCTCCACTGGACCCCATGGCTCCATCTTGCTCCCCTGGCCGTAAGTCTAGGGAATTCATTGGGGAAGTTTTTGCCAGTTTGTCATTTCCTTCCTTTATTTCTGTTGGTAGTCTGTTGCTTTGCTTTTTGGACTTGTCATTTCTTGTGGAGCAGGATCGTTCCATTGTTGTGTTGGATCTCGGTGGTTGATGGCGAGTGCGACAGCTTCCGAAGTTGCTCTGGCCACAATGTCTGGTAGCTTGTTTATTGCGTCGGCCACCGTTTGCGCTAACCACTGGACCCATGGATGCCCACGTGAATGTTCTCCAAAGCATAATTGAGCCGCCGCCAGCTTTTCTCCGTCCCGCAGTACAGGTGTCAAGAAGCTGTTCCCCTGGAAAACGACGAATTCGCACTCTCCTGTCGGTATGATGAAGAAGATATCGGAATTCATTAGACCATGCAACGCTCTGCCACTGCGCCAACGTCCAGTGACGATGGTCACGTGCCCATTTCAGTCGTAGTTGCCAATGTCGTGGTGTTAACATTGGCAAATGCATGGGTTGTCGACTGCGGAGGCCCATCGTTAGGAGTGTTCGGTGCACTGTGTGTTCAGACACACTTGTACTCTGCACAGCATTAAAGTCTGGAGGTTTGGACTGAATATTCCTGGCCTTGAGTGATTCCGAAACGTGACTGGGCATTTCCTTGAGGCCGTCGCCACACCCCGGTGGCCTGCTCATGCGACCAAGTCCTCACCGAAAAACAATTCTTATTTCCTCAAAGGCCGGGATGGAAGGTAACAACCTCAGCGTGTGTGTCATGCGTTAATCCGGCGTTAGGATTTCTTGTGGGTGCCTGTGTACGTTGCGATTTTGTTTCCTTGTTTTGTTTGGTTTCGTGATGTTCCGTCTACAGGAAGAGTTTATTAAAATATATGAAAGTGAGCCCTGTCTATGCGAAGTGAAGTGCAAGGAATACCACGACAGAAATAAACAAGAAACTGCCTACCATAAGCTGGCAGGAAACAGCAGCAGCAGCCGTAGAGCGACTCCACTTCACATGGACCATTATCGACAGCGAGTAATCACACGAACCCCCCCCTCCCCCACCCAAAAATAAACATTAAACATTATACTCTGAGGAATTGAATCTTCGCGAAGTGATGTGTTGATGTCAACATGCATTTCTGTCAAAGAAAATTAAAAAAAAAAAAAAAAAACAGCTGGAAGCTTTGACCTTTGCCATGAAATTACCTGGCCTTCTGACCAATTAAATGCTGATAGCAGAAAAAATCATCAATGACACCCCGTTTCAAGCGGAAATGGAGTGTTTAAGAATGCCTCACAGTGAGCAACGGTTAGCTACTTCCGGCCGGGTACTACTCTGCAGGAAGTGGTGCTAGATTTTTTTTTTTTTTTTTTTTTTTTTTTCAGCGACCTCATCATATGGTCCCAGCCACAACCATTACGATCTGAATTTTCACACCATTTACAGCAACATCCGCAAGATCATTATTGTTGATAACTTGACGTCTTCATAGCTTCTTCCCTTAACCAAAAACTGCAGTGTAATGGCGAGTCTTTGATGGTAGGAAATTGCTTCCCGCATAACCATTTCTTTCTTCGTAATATATGGAGTAACTAAGTATAACAGATGTAAATAGGTTTCTTCGTCCATCCTCAAATAATTATGAAAATCTTTGGGAAAACACTTCAATTCTGAGAGAAGATATGTTTGAGAATATTTCCTTCTTTCAAATAGCCATTCCTTGCACCATACACTTCTTCTGATGCGCTTTTTTTGCGCTAGTTTTAACGCGATTAACAAACTAACAGGAGACAATTCATGACCATCACCGAATGTAGCCATCGCGAAGCCAACTCTGGGACTGAGAAAGCCTTCAGGTTTTCATGTCCCGTGTGTGTAGGGCGACATCGATGAAAACCTTGATGTCTGGACTGCAGGATTTTTCCTTGAGGCCCGGCCTCCACGTGAATGGCTTCCTTTAATCACCGCCCCACAAGGAAATTTTCCCATCCGTCCACAAATATGCTGTGATGTTTCTCGTACTCGTATTTTTGTTAAGGAACAGCTCACTGGTACTGAATAGAATGCTATCTGAAAATCCAAGTATATTGCATCAACCTGTTATATATATGACCTTTAATATGTTGTCGGCGAATAAACATTGTTTCTTAAGAATGGTTTTTACCAAATCCATCCAGATTTATAGAAAGTAGTTAGATTCCTCTACGAATTTCACACTAAGTGTTTTCTGAGGCAAAAGTAAAGCGATTACGTCAACATCTTAAAAGCACTGAATTATTAAATTTGGTTGAGAAACCAAATGCAGAGTTATATTTGTGCCCCCCCCCCCCCCTAAAGCCTTTGCTCGAAATATTTCTTCCATCCGATGCATAACGATTAGACTTTTTAAAGTGATAAAGAATACACTAATTTGTAAATATTACAAACTAGGAACAGTCTACTGATTTTCTTCGCGCGATTAACTTCCACTAATCTAGCCAGTATTAATATCACAAAAACTTGATATGAACGGAGGAACATACAGAAAATCTGCACAGCGATTAAAAAAAAAATACTTACGCAGATTACCACTTCAATTGAAAAGGACCTCTGGTTCTACGGTTTTCAGTCTTGTCCTAAGTGGAAGTAATGAAAATTTATACCATAATGATGGTATGTAACGATAAAGTTCTTCGAGTGAAACAAACACTGTTTTTTACTATCAGACTAGCTTCTAAACTAGTCAAAAATTACGGCTTGAACGCAGTGCTGTGCCATTTCATTTCTTCGCTATTGCTTAACAAATTGGAATTGTTATTAAATAACACACATAACCTCGATTTTGTAATGTTGCACATATTTAGATTGTAGTTTACATGAAAATACAGTTGGAACTACCTACATGCGGCTGAAATAATAATGTCAATAACATGGCATCAGTGAAAGCAAAGTAAATTAAAAATAAAACAGAACATGTGAACCGTGTAATGCCTTTTGCTGTAAGGAGGAATGACCCAGGCTGCTTTTCAATCTAATCAAAACTTGTGCTAATATTTCTGGTCGAAAATGAAAGATTCTATCGCACGCACATTAATACATTCGTTGCATTGCGATATAAACTTGATTCCATATTTCTTAGTTTACTATAACAGCGTCATCTCTGGACACAGAAAACGATGAAATCATCTACGTACATCGAAGGAATAGAAATAAACAAAAAGCAACTAATAAATAATATCTGGATTTAAACAAAATACATACCGTACTTTTCTTTATGATGGTTTACAATTTAAAAGATATTGAACCATAGTAGAAACATAAATGGTTATTTTCAATTCTTAGCTTGCTATAATAATGACATCTATGAGACTATGGATAGAGAGTGAAAATATCTTTGGCCGTTACTAGCACTCCAACGAAAGCGGGCGCATGACGTCAACATGAAGGACACGACGACGAAAGTAATCTTTTATTAATACTGATAATAGTAGGGATGTGCCAGTCAAAATCTAGCACTATATGATCATAATATGACCTACTTTACGTTATCTACAGGAGAAGTACAAAGTAAAGCTACGAAATGCAAAATATATTAGAGGAAAACAAACTGGAGATACAAAGCAATCCTTTAAGAATACTGGCAACACGATCCGTATCTAACGAGGAGAAAAATAATAACACAAGAGAAAGCTGCAGAACCGATACGGACATTTATTATCGCCAGAAACTTTTCCATTCAGATTTCTGTGAAAGTTCTACTTGGATATTGAACCGATACAGTTTTTACACAGAAATTCCTCTCAATCCGCGAAGGTTGCGGAACAAGTTAGCAGTGCCAAAAGTAAAATCTGAAACAGTTCCTTGTGCTATTTATAATGACGGTGGAGCCGTGACTAGATGTTAGAAGGACTCCACTGAAGATTTGAAGACATACATGAGAATGGTTGCTCTGCCTTTAGAAAAAGAGAAAATAATTACGAATGAAACAGTTAAAAATATAACTCAATGACCTGAAGTAATAAAAGCGAAAGAATACAAGCTGTGTGTTGTAATACTATCAAGTCGTGATGGTAAACCAATTCGTAACATATTTTCCTTGAAAACATCTAATGTTATGCTTTGGAACTGAGCCTCGGTTCCCTACTTGTGCACCTTATGCTTCTTTACAAGAATAGCTAATATCCACCTTACAGAAGGTCCTCGTGAGTAAAATCACTAAATTAGAGACTACAGCAAGAACAAAAGGTTTCAGTAGAAAACCATCCACATTACTTAATTCATTTGCACTTTCCGATGACTTTTTCTTTCTTTTGTGACCTTATGCCTCTTCGACGTCGGTATCATTAGAGACGGGAAAGGAATGTGGACGAGGACCTGGTAGGAATTAGACCATTTTATTTTTTTATCTGTGTATCCAGTAAACAGACTCTTTTTGGTATTAATTTTTTTTTTAACTGCTAAACGTCTCTTAACAGCGAGGTCTTTAGAGACGGGAAAGGATGGGGGCCAAGGAATGGGAAGGAATTCTGCCATGGCCTTCTGAAGGAATCATTCCGGCATTTGCCTGGAGTGATTTGGGGAAACCATGGAAAACCCAAATCTGGATGCCCGGACGGGGATTCGAACCAGCGTCCTCCCGAATGCGAGGCCAGAACATTAACCGTTCACCCACCACGCTCGGTACCAACAATGGTTTAAGTGCAACAAACATTTTATAAAAAAAAATCACCCTTTAACGACCCCGGTGCTGCCAAAAATGTTGTTCAGAGTTTGCTTTAAACTGTAGGTGCAGCTACGACGGATTTGAAGTACATGGCTCATCGAAATTCTGTCACCGGGTCATAAAACCACTCGAACTGATTTTTTTATCTTTTTACCAGCTTCTAAGCAGTTGTCATTAGTAGAGATCGTCGAAGATTAATATTACTTTGTTAAAATTAATCCAGATTCTTTGAAGTCTCCTCTACCACAAATTATGGTTACTCCGTATCGTGTCATCGAAAAGAAAAAACCTTTCCTTTCTTCGTATTTCAGCGATATATAGGTTCATAAAATCTATCTAAGAACTAAGAGTACTAAGTGTATTAATGCTTCTTCTTCTACGAGTGCCATACTGTAGAGCTACAAGAAAAAAAAAGGTCTACAATTGACGCGAAAGTCGACTTTAGCGGGGGTATTTCGTCGAAAAGTGGGGTTATAACCGCCCTTGGAAGCATGAGACCTAAAAAAAAAGTCTCAAAACGTTACGAGGTCGAATAGTAGGGGGGGGGGGGTATCCGTCAAAATATCACGTCATTTTAGAGGGAGGGGGTCGGACCAGATCTCACAAAGTCTCACCAGAGGGGGGGGGGGATTTCCGGAAAAACACCTCGCGTAATTAATGGACGCCCCATTAGCATGGTAACGTCCCGGGGGAGATGAACTAGTTCAATTTCCTGCTGCATTCCCCAGCGTGACTGTTATTGTAAGTGCGTATGACTGTGATGAAGTGCCTGTTCAGTGGATAGTGTTGTTGACGAAAGAAGGTAGAGGGTGAAACCCGATCCCGGCACAGTCAGGCCTACTATTCTGAAAGACACCGAGCCACCAAGCTTAACGTCACCATCCGAAGGACGAATCACCACCAACAATGTTGTATGCCCTCACTCCTCACGCACTGCGGAGAGGTTTTGCGATTTAGCCCATGACTTTGTTGCACAATCTGGTGATTAGGAATTTGGCATAACCCAACTTTGCTACCATGTCGGCCAAGTCCTGATGATGAAATCTTCCTCCACCACCACCACCACCACCACTTGAACCAGCTAACCCCGTGTCAGCCACTTATACCACAGAGCTACAAACATTATTTTAATAAACAAAACCGATAAACGTGAAAATGTTCCTTTTTTGTGATCGTTTGAATTCTCAATTTTATGCAAGACCGAGCGTGCTGGATGAGCGGTACCGCATTCGGGAGGACGCGACTTCGAATCTCCGTCCGGGCATCCATATTTGGGTTTTCTGTGGTCTCTCCAAATCACTTCAGGCGAATTCCGGGATGATTCCTTCAAAATGCCTTGTCCAAATTCCTTCCCGTTCCTAGTACTTTCCTGCCTCTAATGACCTCGACTTTGACTAGGCATAAAGCCATAAACAAAAAAACAAAAAAAATAAATAGTAACCACAAAATACCGGTTACAGCCGATGAAATGTTTTCGTATCTGTGTATAAATGGTTGAATATGTTGCAGGAGAAAATGAAGCTACAAACCACCAGCTCATTCTGATACATATGGGGACAGTAGTACAACGAAGAATCGCGTCTATATTGGCACTACTTCTTGAGAGATGTTTTTTTGTTGACGCCAGCTTGTCGTGTTTGTGTGTGTGTTCTGGTTTCCCTGGCCAATCAATGTCAGCCATGCTGCAAGCAGTCACGATTCAGGGATCACGCCACAAGCATATATGTGACTGTTGAATTTCATGGCCCAACTTTATTACTCACCAGTATTCAAATTTAAATGTAATGTATGCTTCGCCATGCAAATCTACAGCAAACGGTATTTAAATTTGGAATTCTACAGCGATTAATGTTTTCCGTGGCAAACCACTGAAGTTCGTAGCAAACACGAAACTTAATTAATTTCCAAATGTAAATTATAAATGTAACTTCCACCATCTAATTCTAGCAAATATACATTTTCTTAAGGTTACCTCAAATTATACCGCAAATAAAACTGATTATTAATAAAAAAATTGATTTTTATTTTTTTTTAAATGTTTCTATTAACTCGCTTTGGCTTTTGTCTCTCCGGGTGGAATTTTGTAACCGATTTTAAACTATCTTCTCGATGAACTAGAGGCTTGAAATTTTGAGCATACCTCAGAAGCGGACGACAATGCATGAAAATGGGAAAAGTTGTCCGGAATTTTTGAAAATTCTGGAAAACCTGAAAGTACTTTTTTTCTATGGACCGATTCGGCTGATTTTTTTAAATTTTCATAATAATCTGAAGAAGGTTTTTAGTTAATGAAAATTTGGAGAAGTTGCCCGTAAAATTCGTAGAAAACTGAAAGTCTTTGTTTCTGTGTACCAATCTGGCTAATTTTTTAAAATGTTCATAACAGTCCGAATAAGGTTTTTAAATAAATAAATTGGAAAATTTGCCTGGAAAATTCTGGGAAAACTGAAAGTACTTTTTCTATGAAACAATTTTTTTTTAATGTCTTTAATCGTCTTAGTAAGATTTTCAGAGAAAGGAGAATGGAAAAGTTGGCCGGAAAATAGGAAAATTCGGTAACAACTGAAAGTGCATTTTCTAGGGACGGATTAGGCTATTTTTTTTTAATGTTTGCAGTAGTCTGAATAATGTTTTTAGAGAAAGAAAAGTTGGAAATGCTGCATGAAGAGTTCTGGCAGAAATAAAAGTGTTTTCTCTATTGGATTTTTTTTTTCGAATTCAAGAGCATAACTTATTATTTAAACGAATAATTCTTTTTTGTTTTGTTCCTTATTTTCCCGGGGTGGAAATAACTCAATTAAATGTTTTCTATTAAAAAAACTGAAATTTGTAGCATGTCTATGTGATTATGTCATCAAAGTATTTAAAATCAATTACAAATTTCCAGTAACATAACCCTAAAAAGCAGAAAATAATAATAAAATAAAAAACTTTTTAATGTACCATGTTTTTATAACGGACTAAAAAGTATAAAATATTTTCTCTAATCATTTGAAGGGTAAAACCTCAGATAAATTTCTAACTTCTTCTAAATTGTCCTGAAAATTTATACTTGGAAGTTTTTGATAGCTATTAAAATACTTGTGAGATTGATGAGGAAAAATTTTGGGAGCATGGAATACATAACTATAAGAAGTGTAGAAAGTAGCTATCAATGAAAGAACTTACTTATCAGTTCACATTATTTGCGGCGCAATTAAATTGTTAGTAGAGCTGTTAATGCATCAATTATCTGTTGCATGCGCCCAATGTATTTCGTCACCAATCTTACAAGTATTTTAATAGCTATCAAAACTTTCCACGTATAAATTTTCAGGACAATTTAGAAGAAGTTAGAAATCTGTATGTGGTTTTTCCTTCATAAGGATTAGAAAAATTATTTTATACTTTTTAGTCCGTTATGAAAACATGGTAGATTAAAAAGTTTCTATTTTATTATTATTTAACAGGAGCCTTGCTTCATGGTATAAGTTACTTCCTGAGACCATTTTTCAAAGAAACTGAAGACGATTTACAGTTTCTATTCATGCTAAATCTGTTGTAATTCAGCACATTAGCCGTACCCATAAATCCAACTAATAAGATAATGATAACAATAATTAGTATTGCATTTTGTCCAGGATATACCCGAAGAGTTTGCCCTCCAATTCACAGAGTTTCGTGACTACATATTGTTAGATGATAAAGAACAGTTTATGAAACTTATAGGCAGTTTTTTTAATAATTTATGGCAGTTATTCATAGCCAAATTAAGCTTGGGTGGATGGATCGTTAAATCGTAGGGAAGAAACTGGTTTAGTATAACGAAAACTATTGTGCAGACAAAAATGTTAATATAAGCTCATAGCCTTTTTTCCATTTCTTTGCGGTCTGACGGACTGTGATGGATAGGTATGAATACGGTAACTGTAGTGTTGTTGACGTAACTGCCCACCTGAAGGTCAGAGAACTTGTGAGGTTTAGACATTTATATTTCTTTTTAGGACATATTATCAATAGCTGACTTTTTTACATACACTTAAGTTTTTTTAAGAAAACGTGTGGTTATATAAAATTTATGCATAACAATGATGAGTTTTATAACACCGAGCCTGATGGGAGAGTGGTCAACGTTCAGTCATTGAATACAAACGACATGGGTTCGATCCTAATTCCAACTATGCACATCTTAGTTCTTCATATTTTTCCAGAATCACTCAAGCGAATTCCTGGATAGTTCCTTAAAAAGCTATAGCTAAATAGCTTCCTGTTTCTTGTATGCTATCCTCTCCCGGCAGTAATCACCTACACGTTGACGAACCAAAAATCCCTAATCAAAAAGAAAGATTCATAACAATCGGTCAAGACGAGTTTAAAGAATTTGATGTTTCTTCAGCCATGTGATGTTAAATTTTCTTGGCCACAATAAATCGCAATATTATCACCTTGTTTCATTCCCAATACTTTCCAGTTATATTTTCAGTGCCTCTATTTTGGCATATATTAGACTCCACTAATTTTTATTGCTTTCATACATCAACACCAAACTCAAATTTAAAATGTGAGATAGTTTATATTATAAACAAGGTTATCTAACTGTATTAACATGCGCTAAAACGTAATCATGCAAGTGATATTTTATGAATACAAATATGGAAGAATTTTTTCCCCCATTTCCTACTCGACGATTTGACTGCCGATTTGTTTACGTCACTTGTGACCAATAGCTTAGTTGAAACAACCATTTTTTCAATCAAATCCTTTAGTAGTTATTTCAGCGGTCTGGTGTCTCAGTGGTTAAGGTGTCCGACGAGATCGAAAGTTCCGCAGTTCGAATCTCTGTCTGGGCGGGGATTTTCATAGGCCCTTAACTCGACCTTCACCTCTGGCACAGCTTGCTGTGTAATGCGAAGTACGCCAGCATGGATCCGTGGTTCTGATTGTACGTTAAATTGTAGGTCCCCTGTACCCGGTAGGACTACCGTATTAGGTTAAGACGGCTACGACAGGGGCGGAATGCACAGTCAGTAGAAACACTGTCACCATTTCATTACGACCACACGGAATTATTATGATTATATCGTAATTTTATCATATCCTCTGGGATAACTGATGTGAGGTTAATAATGTGGAAAAAGAACATGTGATGAGCTACCTCTATGCCAATTTATTCATTTAATATTGCTTGCAGCAGCCTAAAACTTCCAAAGTACCTTTCCCTTCACAATTCGGCATTGTCGCTCTTTTAACAGAACTTTCCACTAGGAAAAACTAAATTTTCTCTTTTCTGTCATCGAATCTCGTAGATAAATGGTTAACGCTCTGTACATGGCAGTCGAGAGGACCAAGGTTCGATCCCCGGTCTGGCCATCCAGATTGTGATTTTCCATGGATTCCGAACTCATTCCAGACAAGTGACAAATGGTACTTTACAAAACCATAGCCCCAATCCTCTCCCGCCTCTGAAGATTTCAATGTTGATGAGACGTGTAGCTGCTCCCCCCAAAAAAGAAATTTACCTCTAATTAATGACTAAATTGTTGGGCTGCAAAACTGCTCTGAGCACTGAAAATAACAAGTGGGTGCATGCTACGTCTTCCGCGAACATAAGCTATAGGGAGGTTGGGGGGAAAGATCTTCTGTCAGCGTAAATCGATCCAGCGAATATCTGACGTGGAGCCCTAGACTAAGTACATCTGTGATTGATGTGGTTCTGTTTTAAGTGTGTAGTAGCTTTGTTTTGCTCTTTCCTGTAGGAGGCAACGTACTTAGGCCATAGTTGATGACAGGGTGGGAGTTTCATTGCTAATGCTGTACAAATGAGTTCAGCATAAGCGATACAATAGAAACAGTTTCAAAGGGTTGTTAAACAGGAGAGAGATTATGATATTGTAAGATCAATTGCAAATGTCATTCATAGCACAGATCTGACAAATCATCGTGATGAAAGAAAAAGTATGAAACTTCTTAATCTACATATCTGCTCAGATAAGAGGCTATTGCCAGTTGGATTGTATTACGTAATAGGTTGGGCCATTTTCACGTAGTGATATTCACAGAAATTTCTACCACCATGGGAATAAGTGATCATAAAGCTGCAATTGCTACAGTAAAATTAATAGCCGCGCGCAAAAGGAAATAAGAAAGGGTCGTTCAAAGGTTCGAAAAGGCCCCAAAAGAGAGTTTAAGAACGTTTTTGATGGATAATTACATTACCTTTATAGAAGGAAGAGGCTCGGTTGAAGAGATGTGGCTTCGATTCATGCATATAGTCAGGGAAGGTATGGACTTAAAAAATACCGAAAGGGACAATCAGCGATGGGAACGATCCCCCATGGTATACACGTGAAGTTAAACGGTTAATTAAAAAGCAAAGGAAGATATATGCACGCTCAAGGAGGATGATGTATAGGAGTTATTTAGAAAAGTTAGCTGAGCCAAGAGAACATGTTAAGAGTGCGATGCGTGAGGCCTTTAGATGCAACTCACTTTCCAAGAGCCTCAACGAAAACCCAAAGAAATTTTGGTCGTATGTAAAAAAAGTTAGTGGTAGTGACAACAATATGTTCTACTACAAGACGGTCGGGAAGTTGATTGTATTACGTAATAGGTTGGGCCATTTTCACGTAGTGATATTCACAGAAATTTCTACCACCATGGGAATAAGTGATCATAAAGCTGCAATTGCTACAGTAAAATTAATAGCCGCGCGCAAAAGGAAATAAGAAAGGGTCGTTCAAAGGTTCGAAAAGGCCCCAAAAGAGAGTTTAAGAACGTTTTTGATGGATAATTACATTACCTTTATAGAAGGAAGAGGCTCGGTTGAAGAGATGTGGCTTCGATTCATGCATATAGTCAGGGAAGGTATGGACTTAAAAAATACCGAAAGGGACAATCAGCGATGGGAACGATCCCCCATGGTATACACGTGAAGTTAAACGGTTAATTAAAAAGCAAAGGAAGATATATGCACGCTCAAGGAGGATGATGTATAGGAGTTATTTAGAAAAGTTAGCTGAGCCAAGAGAACATGTTAAGAGTGCGATGCGTGAGGCCTTTAGATGCAACTCACTTTCCAAGAGCCTCAACGAAAACCCAAAGAAATTTTGGTCGTATGTAAAAAAAGTTAGTGGTAGTGACAACAATATGTTCTACTACAAGACGGTCGGGAAGTTGATGACCCGCGACAAGGCTACCGTATTTAACACTGAATTCAAAAATTCTTTCACTGACGAAAACATGTAGAAATTGAGATGGATCCAGTTCAAATTGATAGTGTAGGTATCATAAAGCAATTAAAGCTCCTGAAGTGGGGGAAGGCACCGGGTCCTGATAGTATTCCAGTAAGAGTATTTTCGAAATACGTGGAAGAAAAAGAACCATTTCTGTCAGATATATTTCGTAAATCTTTAGATGAAAGAAAATTACCGTCTGACTGGAAAACTGCTCAGGTGATTCCCGTTTTCAAGAAAGGAGATCGGAGAGATCCTAGGAATTATCGACCCATATATCTAACATCTGTTTGCAGTAGAATTGTGGAGCATGTCATATGCTCTAACGTTATGAAGTTTCTAGATGGAAACGAGTTGCTTACAGCAAACCAACACGGATTTCGTAAGAACCGATCGTGTGAAACGCAACTGGCTCTATTTTCGCATGACGTAATGAAGGTTATCGATATCACATGTTGATGCTATTTTCTTGGATTTCCAGAAAGCTTTTGACTCTGTACCACATAACCGGTTTTTGGCGAAGATTCGAGCGTACGGTATATCTGATCAGATTTGCGAATGGATGGTCGGTCGCAGTATATCGTTGTTGACGGGGAAGCCTCTTCAAAGCTAGATGTTACTTCGGGCTTTCCTCAGGGAAGTATAATAGGACCACTTCTTTTCTTAATTTCTATGAACGATCTCGGTGACAATGTTAATTGCAGGACGCGATTTTTTGCTGATGATGGACTTATTTATAGGGAAGTGAGGTGCTCTGACGATTGTTTAGAAATTCAGCGCGATCTGGATGTTATTTCGGAATGGTGCCGTAATTGGCAGCTTACACTTAACTGCAAAAAGTGCAAGGCAATGCAAATAAGTAATAAAAAGACCCCGTTTGCTCACGAGTGCAAAGTTAACAATTCAGTTGTTGACACGGTTGATTCCCTGAAGTATCTGGGCGTAACAGTACAAAGCAACATGAAATGGGACTTGCACATAACTTCTGTCGCAGGCAAAGCTAATTCTAAACTACACTACGTTTTATAGGTCGAATTTTGAGAAGTTGTAATGCTTATACAAAGGAAATAGCGTACAAAACACTAGTGCGTTCACATTTGGAATACTGTTGTGGAATTTTAGGATCCGTATCGCAAGGGACTGATTGAAATGTTAGAAAAAATACAGAGGAGAGCCACTCGATTCGTGACTGCTAGTTACAGTCCTTACGTAAGTGTCACAGAGCTGATACGCTGGTTGGGCTTGGATTGTTTGGCGGACAGACGACGTCGTTTTCGTTTGAATTTGTTGGAGAATATGCGAAAATCTTTAATTTACGAGTGCAACGAAATACTTCTTCCGTCAACCTATTTAGGTCGCAATTACAAAAAGGATAAGATTCGAGAAATAAGATGCCGTACTGATACATTTATGTATTCTTTCTTTCCTCGTTCTGTTCGAGATTGGAATGCACAGAATTAGGATTGGTGCAGATTATAGAAGAAATTTGGAATCTTTTGTCCAGATATAATAATTTTATTTATTCGTGCTAGTCTGACAAGCTGCGAATAATTTTACAACAGTAGTTCATAATAACTCCCCCTTCCCCTTCCTCCTAGCTGTGTTACAAACCCTAAGATCTGTAATATCTGGTGGAACAACACCGATGCCACTAGTAGTGAGAATTCTTGCAAGGAGATCTTCAGACTCAACAGGTATTAACGAACGCCAGAGAGAGTTCCAAGTCCCTCGTGTTGATGAGCCCAAATACGCCTGCATGTTAGTCAGGTTGCCTACCCTTTTGATATATCACCGGTGAAGGAACTGGCCGTCCTACCTCTGACACAATGTCTTAGTAGTGGCTAAGTACGCTAAGGAGCCGCACACTGGATCGGGGAGGTAGTCTACTGCGGGGCAAGATCCAGTCCTGGTCCCCACAAACCGTCCGTTCTGATTGCGGATTTTAGCTAATTTTCCGCAATCACTAAGGCGAATGCCGGGACGGTTCCAAATATCCACCTCATAACCTACACATTATACAAACAAAAATACACTCAGCGCACACAGAACATGGTTACACGTTTCACAGCACAGACAAATGAATGGCAACACAATCTTCTTCCACAGTGACAAGCCGGCTAAATCCAAAAAACACGTCACTTTTTAAAAAGAAAAAAGCTGATCATGCAATAGAGGCATAAGTGCATAAAAAACCGGCTTCCTTTTATAAATTGCAACTGAACTTTTTTTTTTAACTGTTTAACGTCTCTTAACAGCGAGGTCTTTAGAGACGGGAAAGGATGGTGGACAAGGAATGGGCCATGGACTTTTGAAGGAAGCATCCCGGCATTTGCCTGGAGTGATTTGGGAAACCATGGAAAACCCAAATCTGGATGCCCGGACGGGGATTCGAACCACCGTCCTCCCGAATGCGAGGCCAGAACGCTAACCGTTACACAACCAATCTCGGTTTGCACCTGAAGGGTTTCTGCATCACGGTCACTTGTCTCAAATTAATACATTTGCCCTTTTCCGTCATTATGAAAGTTGTATTATCATCACGGAATCAACCAGTATATCTCAAAAGCAAGGTGTCCTTCCCTAAGGTACCAGAAAACCTATGAACTCCACATCGTAAATGCGCCATATTTCTTCATTGGTCTAACTGCAAGTCTTTATTAACTTCCTGTAATATACGATCAATATTTTGTAAAAAAAAAAAATCATAGAAGAAATCACAAGCGAATTAACAAAAGAATCGTCTGTAGGATAGACACGAACTCTTTCTCAGTAATGAATCAGATAACTTTAATTTTTACTAACATTGGAAAAACTGGGTTTAAATCAAATTTGGTTCTGGCAATTGAATAAACAACTTATCAGGGTTACAAATCAATCCCTAGCAAGCCAAATTCTATTTTTTCGGATTGCGTAGGTTGAAAGAACTAAATGGCAATCTGGCCTCCGACTTGTAATAGGATGGATAGTAAAAAGAATTTTAAAAAAATTAACTCTAAAGTTACAACAGCCCCCTGTATGATACATTTACCCGTGTATAAATATTTCGGATCTCATTTGTTGGTCAGATTTCACTACAACATGTTTACATACATCGTTATTAATAGTTACTAATGCCTTCCATACAGAAATCTTATCGACGAGCATTGTTGTATAGGACTGCATCTACTTCCCATATTTCATTTGGAAGTAACTACATCATCTGTGGAACAATTTAGAATACAGAAATATCTTTTTTTTTTTTTTTTTACTTATGGCTTTACGTCTCATCGACGTCGAGGTCATTAGAGGCGGGATGGGATTGGGGACAAGTACCGGGAAGGAATTCGGCCATGGCATTTTTGAATGAAGCATCCCGGCATTCGCCTGGAGTGAATTGGGGAAACCATGGAAAACCCAAATCAGGATGCCCGGACGGGTATTCGAACCGGCGTCCTCCCGAATGCGAGGCCAGAACGTTAACCGCTCACCCACCACGCTCGGTCAGAAATATATCCTCGTACTGAAGGTAGCAAACGTGTCACATCATGAGATAGCTATAGTGTAGTTGGGAAAAGGGAACGTCGATACAGGGATTCTAGTGGGAGAAATAGAGGGAGGTTAGCCTTGGTTCAGATAAGAGTGTTCGTCAAACGATAGAGATACACACAGAAAACTCACAGTGACACCCAGTGGAAGGCTTGTATACTACCTGAACTAATCCGGCTAGGTGACTGCCTGCCGATTAAGCGGGCAACTTAGTACGGAAATGATGGTGACTACTAAATGAAAACAACCCAGCACAACTCATTGCCTCACTCCCGTCCACCATTCACTTCATAGACGAGTTGGCGTTCCAAGAGCGAATCTTCCACCACTTCATCATTCTAGAAGATACAACATTAGGCAATTGCTAGATGGACGAATGCAATCATTTTCCTGCCTATGATGGTTAAACATCACGTGATTATAAATCCGTGACATGCTATATTTAGGCTTTTACGATTGTTGCGTCCCCGTGTTTTGAACTCGTTTAATACAAAACATTACATTTTCACTGTAAAAATAATATATATTTTATAAATACCTCAAAGTAAAATTACTTCCAACATAGCTTCAATCTTTATAAACTATGCAAGTTAAATATTTGAAGTATGTAAAACTATTATTCGAAGTATAAATACTGATAAAGTTTAATAATTTGAATCATATCATTTCTGTGTAAGAAATATAAATATATAATCGATATAAACCATACGGAATTGAAACCACAAGCTTGTCGGGTGGTCAACCCTCAAACCGCGCATTTTATACTAGCTTATAAATGAATTTTTAAACTAATTTACACGTTTTAATTTTCACCTATGCAACTACAACGTGGGATGTTTAAAACATATAGACAACATTTTCATATCGTATTGAGTACCTCATAAAACACCCTCACTTTCTAGACGCATAGGAGCTGGGACCGAGCGCGGTGGGTGAACGGTTAACGTTCTGGCCTCGTATTCGGGAGGACGCAGGTTCGAATCCCTGTCCGGGCATCCAGATTTGTGTTTTCCATGGTTTCCCTAAATCACTTCAGGCGAATGCCGGGATGTTTCCTTCAGAAAGGCCATGGCCGAATTTCTTCCCGTTCCTTGTCCCCAGTCCCACCTCGCCTCTAATGACCATAGCCGTCGACGAGGTGTAAAGCAATAAGTAAAAAAAAAAAGGAGCTGGATACCGAGTGTTGTGGATGAACGGTAAAGCTCTGGCCTTGCATTGGGGATGACGCGGGGTCGATTCGCCATCCGGCCATCCAGATTTAAGTTTTCCAAGGTTTCCCGAAACCACGACAGTCAAATGATGGAATGGTCCCTTTAAAAAAGGCCAAGGCCGAATCCCTTCCCGTTCATTTGCAGCCTCAAATGATATCGGCGCCGACGAGGCGTAAACCCATATGAAAAACTGGAACTCGCACGGGACTACTGCTGTATGCAGATCATCTGTTGTAACCTGTGAGACACCAAGCGTGGTGGGTGAGATGTAACGCTCTGGCCTCGCATTCGACAGGACGCGTGTTCCAATCCCTGTCCAGACATCCAGATTTTGGTTTTCCGCGGTTTCCCCAAATCACTCCAGGCGAATGCCGGGATTATTCCTTCAAAATGACATGGCCAAATTCCTTCCCGTTGTGCCTCTAATGACTTCTTCGTCGACGAAGCAAAAAAATAAGATAAAGATTCCGGATTCGAGTTTTTTTTTTTTTTTTGCCATCAAGGGTAGGCGCGTAGTAAGTTATCAGAGTATGGCGCCGTATAACTTTCTGTTCTCACGGTCACATTAGTGATCATCATGTACGTTATATGACCCACATCATCTTCCAGCATCACATAAAGACCGGTCTTAATAGCATACGAGGCGGGCCGCGTAGATCAGATCGGAAAGAGAGTGTCAGAAATATTGTGAAGGACAACTGGCCCCTCTCCCCTGCACGACTCAGGATAATCCAGTTTTCCTGCCAGCAACGGTAGACGCGTAGCCAAGCAGTATTACATCAAACGGATTTTGATTGTTTAACGCAAGGTCACTGTCAAACACTCATAAATAACTACTTTGAAGCCGTGTAAATAGATAAGCCGTATATAGTAAGAGAAACGTTTTTCCTTATTGCAATTTCTACTAAAGTTACTAGATCCTGGAATACAGCAGCTACAACCAGAATTGCTTGGTTGCGTAATCCGTAAAGGTAGCCACACACGTGGAGGCCGGGCCGCAGGGAAACAGTCCGTGGGCCGGACCGCAGGGATTTCATCGAAGTGGCGCTGCACACACACTGGGGGTTAAAATCCTCAAGGGTTTCTCAGTCTCAGAGTTGGCTTCACGATGGCAGCATCCGATGATGTGCACGCGTTGGCTGCTGTTACTATTTTCTTTATTGAATCTGTCACAGTGCTACCTCTCTCTAAGTTGCCTAGTAAAACTTGAAGCAGCCTTTTTCTGTATTTCCATATCTTCATAAAAGCTTCCTATCATATTTCAAAAATAATCGTAACTCGGATAGCCAGACTTTTACTGTAATTGATTTATTCCCATTCGTAAATACATCAACAACATAAAATTAAGTTTAAATGACATAAAAACTAAATTAAAATAATATTAGTTTAATGTTGTCATTAATATAGTTGATCATGTGATGTAAACTCAAATTCAAATCACATGACATCATTTGCATTATAATTTGATAGAACAATAGCTGCTGTGTCGTTGTTTTGAGGTAATTTATCAAAATCTGCTGGTGGTTTATAATGATCCTGCGGGTGTTGCTTGAAAAGGTTGTGGGCTGAGACTATTCGATGAGGTTCCTGGGATGAAAAAATATCCAGAATTGCTGCCTGCAGAATAGTACAGGCCAGAAGTAGGTAACCGTTGCTCACTGTAAGACATTCCTAAACAGCCCATTTCGACTTGAAACAGGGTGTCATTAATTATTTTTTCTGCTATTAGCATTTGATTGGTCGGAAGGCCACGTAATTTTATGGCAACGATTTTGCTAACAACGTCAAAGTGATCTTCTTGCAGCCGGTTTTTTTTAAATGTTCTTCAGCACATCACTTCGCAAAGATTCATTTAATGATGGTTTAATGTTGCTGACTTTTTTTTGGTATTGATTCTTTTTATTTTTTTGCATTTGGTTCATTCTCCTTCAATATTTATGCCAGCTTGGCGTAGGTAGTTTCTCGTTTGTTTGTGTCCTTGTATTCCTGGTACTTCAATTCCTATAGACAGGGCTCACTATCATATATATTTATAAACACGGAACATCACGAAACGGAACATTAGAAACAAAACAGAGAAACAAAATCGCAACACATACAGGCACTCACAAGAAATCCTCGAAGGCCGACTGACCGCAGGACACACGCTGAGCTTCTCACCCTCCCTCCCGGCCTTCCAGGAAATGAAGAATTGTTTTTCGGTGGGGATTTGGCCGCACTGGGGTGCGGCCACGGCCTCAAGCAAGTGCCCACACACGTGCGGGATCCCGCAAGGCCGTGACCATTGCGTCCAAATCCCTTGGGTTTCCCGCACGTGTGTGGCGGCCTTTAAGGTGTCCGGCTGCGTATTCGAAGGTCGTATGTTTCACCCTCCAAATGTAATTTTAAAAGTAAGTAACAAACTTCTTTTTTTTTGTATCATCCCTGGTAGACCACGAGAACCCGGTACATGTGCACAGGTGTCAAGAGAGTGGGAGGACATGTGCCCATCCCATGATGTCAAATCCGGAACATCTTCTCTATTGGCGGAATGTAGTGCTGCTATCTATCTGCGGAACATGTATAAACTATGTTTTGTGTGATAAGTGTATTTTTGTTCGTGAAATGTGTAGTTTTATGAGGCGGATACAGGAACGGTTCCCGTAGTACTAGTACCTCCCAGATGCAGCTTGATGACATCTTATCGCGTGCAGCCACGCTGGCGGGTAATAAGTAAATTATTATTTGATACAACTTTTTTCGTCTATTTGTTCCTACGGAAAACTGTAGGTTTTTTTTGTATTTTTGTTTGTTTACTTGTTAGGTTTTTTTTAAAAAAAAAAAAAAAGAAAGAAAGGAGCGAATGGCTTGGTGATCCCCGTCGGAAATGTTCTGCCACCTGGTGAAACGTGTAAGATACGTTCTGAATGATAAATGTATATTTTTGTTTACATTCGCGTGAATGATTGCGGGAAACCATGTATAAACCGCAATCGGGACGGCGGGAACACCGGTCCCCTAGGTCCGTTGTTCCTCCCTAGCCCAAGATTATGCAGGGAAACACTGGTGAGTCGAATGTTGTATAGATATTTGGAATCAACGTAAATTTTGGAAACTATTTTTGATCAAACAGGGTTGGTGAAAATTTTATGCGTTTCACTATAATATTATTACAGTGGTGGAAATTAGCACGTTTTATGTATCTAAAAAGTAGAAGAACTATAGATGAAAGCAATATTTACGTTCAGAGCCGGCGTTAGGGGGGGGGGGGGGGGGGGGAAGCGGGTAAAAAGTACCCAGGCCCCGCCGGCTGATGGGGGGCCCGATCACCGACTATAGGGGCCCTCAGGCCATGAAGCCAAGAATACGCCCATCATTGTCGCCTGGCCATTTTGTAGAGCTAAAAAAAAAGGTCGCCCATTTTACCCCGGGCCCGAAATTCCTAGCGCCGGCCCTGTTTACGTTTTTGTGCTCATACATTTCACTATCGTGTCATCGTAAATACTCCAGCTGGTACGATGCATCTCAAGAAATCGTATCACAAACTAATGTAGCTATGTGATATTTGTCGTAGAAATGAAGTATATTTAAGGAACAAGAGAAAAATGTAGTTGTGCTGCAACTACGTTTTTCTTTGGTGCTGTCGCCCAACTTCAACGACCTGCTGTTGTGAGCCTGGCACGCTTAAGGTTGGAAAGCACAGAGGCTATTTTTCTTTGTGTTTTTTTTTTTTTTTTTTTTTTACTTATGGCTTTACGCCTAGTCGACTTTGAAGTCATTGGGGGGGGGGGGGGAAGGAGTGGGAACTAGGAACAGGAAGGAATATGGCTATGGCTTTATTATTTTTATATAGTATTTACGTCTCTCAACATCGAGGTCTTTAGAGACGGGAAAGGATGTGGGGCAAGGATGGGGGCAAGGAATGGGAAGGAATTCGGCCATGGCCTTTTGAAGGAAGCATCCCGGCATTTGCCTGGAGTGATTTGGGAAACCATGGAAAACCCAAATCTGGATGCCCGGACGGGGATCGAACCGCCGTCCTCCCGAATGCGAGGCGAGAACGCTATCCGTTACACCGCCGCGCTCGGTTTATGGCTATGGCCTTTTGATGGAAGTATCACGGCATTCGCCTGGAGTGATTGCGGAAACCATGAAAAACCAAATTCTGGATGCCCGGAAGGGGATTCGAACCCACGACCGTGCCTGGTGGGTGCGTGGTTAACGCTTTGGCCTCGCATTTGGGAGGACGGCGGTTCGAATCCCCGTCCGGGCATCCAAATTTGGGTTTTCCATGGTTTCCCAAAATCACTCCAGGAGAATGCCGGATGATTCCTTCAAAAGGGGCCATGGCAGAATTCCTTCCCGTTCCTTGTCCCCAGTCTCATCCTGCCTCTAATGACCTCGACGTCGACGAGGCGTAAAGCCATAAAAAAAAAAAAAATGAACCCAAGTCCTCCCGAATGCCTCGCTAGCGCAGAGCAAATTTCCTGTATCGCTCAAATAAAAGCAGGAAGGAAAAATGCAACTGTGCTACAAATCCTATATTTATGCTGAAATAATCGTAGGCCTATAAGATGTTTCACTAGGGCTGATTGAATGAAGTGTACACTTTGTGGCAGATGGGATTTTTTGGTAGGTAATTGGAAAAGTTTTTGTTATTACCATTCACCATTTACCTTTTGATTAATTTTATAATTAAATATTTTCATTAATATAATCATTTTAATATTTTGATTACTTGACAGATAGGAAGTAGCTGCGAAATTACATGCTATCATTTACAACTAACAAAGTCATAACCTGACATAATTATTTAAATTAAACGTTAATAATAAACAAACAATAATGAAAATTTCATGTGAAATCTGAAATTTTACATGGAAAACTGACACGAAAATCTGATACTTTATATATTGCTCACAACACATATTTAATCTTACAGGACAAATATCTTTATTTTAATTTAACTTGGTTGCCATTACGTCTTTAACTTAAGCAAACTACTATTTTTATATATATATATATATATATACATAGGAAAAGAGGAAAGGATCTCTCCCCCTAGAATGGACCCCCGGTCTCCGGCCTCTACATTCTCCTGGACTCTATCAGTATCAAGTGTAAATAGTAGATCAGGCTTCTACCACTCTGTAACAGAATGCTCGCGGCGCCCGCTTTATTAGTTTTTCCTTAAATCACCATTACGTGCTTTCCCAGTAGACAAACTTTTTACATTCTGCTATATTTTTTAAAATTTCCTCTGGATATGGGCAGGTAAACCTTCCGACCTATATATAGCCTTAAATGATAAGGCTTAATGTTAATGTTCATCATTAAACTGTTTTGTTGAGAAGTTTGGTTAAAAATCTTATGCAGGCTATAGTTGTGCACACTGGACCCCTTCAGTTGCCTAAACCGGACCCCTTATTTTTTTATGCTTAAAGTTAAATATGGAATATAATACTTGCTTTTTTAGAGTCATCTTATCTACGCCTTATAAACCCCAATTGATGGAAGTTAAAAGAACTAAAAAAAAAGTCAAGGGAGCTTAACAGCAATAACGTAATCTTATTCGAGGATGCAAAAGTAGTCGCGGCCTGTGGCATGAGACAGCAATAGGGCCTCTAGAAAGGCCTTGTGAAAAGGAGCGTTAATTTTGAGAAAAATGTGAGAGAATCAAACACTGGGATGAGAAGATCGTGACTTCTGGAACATCGGAATTGGAGATTCTCACTGGAGTATCCCCCTTCAAAGTTGATGACGGTTGGTGCGTGTTTTGCGACAGGAAATTTTTCGACGTTTCAGAATGGGAAATTTGGATGATGTGCGTTGTACATTTAGTGTGGGCCCATGTGGATTGTGCTGGAACTGAAAAGGATGTGTACATCTGCGATTTTTGTCACTAAAAGACTTTTTTTATGTATATTCTGTGACTACATGTAACCTGCTATAGGCCTATTTATATATTTTTTTAAAACTAAATTGTTTAATTTCACTTCAAAAATATGTTTTCTGTGATTCAAAGCCATTTTGTAATTTTGTATAGGGTTATTTCGTTAATTTTTATGCAACTATTTTTCAAATCGCCAAACTGCAGCGTTATTTAAAAATATTTTTTTTTGGTAATGGCTTTTAATTATATGTTTTGAAATCAGTATTTAAATGACGCATAACATTCTGAAGTAATTATTTCATGTTTTAAAAACAGATTTTTTTAAATTAATCTATATTTTTTAAAAGTAAAAACCAAATGGGGTCCGGTTTTTGGCACTTTCGCCTATTAAACAGTTTTTTTTATTTTTTTTTTAATACCGAATCAAATTGCTCACGGCTATTAACAAGGCTCAGAATGTTAATCGTAGAGTGATTCTCTGCCCAGAGCCGTTGACGGGTCGCGGAACGATCACACTGAATTCTTTTCACTGGCAGAAAATCTTTATTGTTATTTTCAGTGGCGACAGGTTTATATGAAAATGTTCAGAGACAGCGACGGCGTTGCGTCAGCATGCAAGGAAACACACGCTTACTCCGGACAACAGCGAGAACCGCGTAAGCTCAGGAATGGCTCAAACGGCACTCCTTGGATGAATACGTCAGATAGCCTTGCTACTCGCTTATGTCTTGTGGGTTCGGTGGTCGTCAAAATCACCTACAGCAGAGCAATTCCAAGGTAACGGCGTGACTTTTTCCCAGGAAGTCGTCGACGCAAGACCCTCGGAAGACGTTCGTTGTTTTCGTAATCCCGTCTAGCTGTCTCGAACGCCATTGACCTCATTCCACGGCAGCGTTGCTGCCACGTGGCTTCCCGTGGGCACCCGCAAGGGTGGCTGAAGACGCTTCTCTCTGAGAGTCCGTACCTTCCCTCCAATGAACACGGTGGAGGTGGGTAATTCTTCTAAGTTCTAATCCCAAGGCGAGGGCGGCTGCTCAGATATACCGATAGTTAGGTAGGAGTTGGTGAGGGCAGCATTATCTCTGCTCGCGCATGTCCGATGACATTTCGAGCCTGATAAAGGCGCCGCATGGCTCACCCCAGGGCTATAACTACACTCATGTCTTCAACGCCAATCCGTGGTCCCATAAGATATGTGAAAACAGAATATACTAAAACAGCAAGTTACAAATTTACAACAGCAACCTTGATTGGTGAATTCTCAGTCACGTGATTCATACATAGGTTTGCGATAGCTGCCTCGATTCGGAAACGATCGTGTGCCTTCTGTTTTGATTTCGGCTACCAACATTTCCAGTCGCGTGCGGGAATTTCTCAACTGACGCCGACAACAGATTGTCAAGCCAAATTAGATAGCTTGAGTTACAGCTCCTTAGGGAAACAATGCGCAAACCTGCAGTGTGGAGATAAGCGGCTGTCTTCCTACGCCACCGTGTATTGTGTCGTGACAAAAGCCGTTATTTGCTCAGGCCCAGGTATATCCCCAGGACCCGTTAACAGCTTTGACCATTCTTGCACTAGGAAAACCTGCTAGTCTGCCACACACCTTCTCACGCAAATAATACAATCATTTAAATATTAATTGTTACTATTATTCAAACAGTGTATGAGCTGACTGACACGGCATTCTCGTTGCAACTTCAACTTGTAAACACCGACTGTGATATAAAGACGTGTACGAATGCATCAGAAATTACCATGTCAGATGCTAAATATCACACCAACTTCACTACATTACTCAAGTTTAATATTCAACTCATCTGCACTGCATTGGTGGAGTTTTCTTTCCCAAAGACTCATGACGTAAACAAATATTCGTCGGGTTGTCTTCCCTATACTTTACATTGCCTGCAACTTACAAGAAATGGTTATGGTTTATTTCTAAACTGAGGCATATTCTCCATAATCCCAAAAATCTTGCATCATCGTCACGGAAACATCGTGCGTATGAATATGAGCGAATTAGGTCTATGCCTAAATGGCTTCTATCTCATGACCTGACAAAACTAGGATTGGTTTAAAATTAACGGCTTCAATAGGTATCTATGTAAATCAATTGCATCTGTCTACAAATGGCACAGAATTCTTGAAGTGCATAACATACATTACAGCAGTCTGGTGTCTCAGTGGTTGAGGAATCTGACTGGAGATCGAAAAGTCCCGGTTCGAATCCCTGTCTCGCCCAAAAACATAGACACACATAGTATACCTCTCGAACAATATTACATATTGTAAGACGAGACTCTAACTGTTACAGTAGAAGCAACGGCACAAATGCGTCTTGGGTGATTATAAAATGCAGTGAACCTCGCGAGAACCAGCACAATAACCCGGTGGGGCAACGACCCAAAATGGCCATGTCTCCGTATCGATCTCTCACCAAGCCACACCTTGGTTATGCATGCATCTTCCATCGACCTGCACGGTGTAGCAACCTTCCAGTCCCGACGAACTGCAGTGCAAAGCTCTCGCAATAAGCACCGGACAAACACAAGTAACACTCTGTCAGTAAAGCAACAGAACCCTCACCTATTTACAAGTAAGGTGAGACTAGCTTTTGTCGACGGTGCACGTATAGTCGACATGAAATTGTATAAAGTTCGAATTTAAGGAAAATCGTGCATAAATACAGCAACACTGTCAGATTTACTTGTCAGCTAGGGTTGCCAACCATACTTTATAATAAAGTATCTTACTTTATTTCTGCTCAGTATACTGTGTCCTAACCATAAATTTAGCGGAATTACTTTATTTTTGTTGAAACATACAATTTATGGAACGGAATACCCTTGCTAATTTATTTATAAATCCATATTTAGGACGTAGTTCCGTCTATAATATTTTGAAAGGGAAAAAAATAGTAGCTATTTCCATAAGCACAAAAAATATGTATTTAAGGTAATAAATACCTAAATTAAGAAATACTTTTTTTGTCTCTTGTAATTTTAACTGTCCTCTTCCAAATATAAAAATACTTTCTTTTCAAAAAAAAAAAAAAAATTAGTTAACAACCGTATTGTCAATCTGAACGTATCAACGTGTTCGATGATGGTCTCTTCTGTCGATGGTGTGCTTACCATAGCAGGAACTCAGGAAGCGCAGCATATTAGCGAAATCGCAATGTCGGAGAGTACATTAACTATCAGTTAATTTAAGTTTGCTTTACTTTCTACTGACTGAATATGTAAATGTTATGATGATGAAATAAATGAGCATATCATTTCATAGTTTGAACGAGAATATTTATGTTATGGGTAGTTTCTGTGTCAAATAATAGCTACCCAAATTCTTGCGTGTTCCTTAAATCGATAGGGGTGTCGAAATTATGTTCCTCATTAAAAAATGAAAATGAAGCTTGGTTGTCGGTCTTCGGTTCATACGATGTCATATTTAGGAGCCTGTAGTTACGTACATTATTTCGTAGGCAGATAATGAATCCGTCACTCGGTAGGTACTACATGTAAAGGCGGCAGATATTGCGAAGGAATACTGTTACACTATCTGACTCCTTCCTATTATTTACTTATTAATTTATTCTTTCGATGAAGGGATTTGTGTCGAGTTGTTTTGCTGAGTATACCCCAGGGACTCATGCCTAATGTGGACTGGGTTGGCACCCATGGAAAGCCATTTTGGCCTCCTGGAGCTGCTTCCGCTTGAAGAAGGTCCCTTCTGTCTATTCTCCATTTGATATCCCTAGTTCAACTCTTGTTTTTTCCCCGACCGTGATGGTATTTTTACCAGCAACTGTTATATAGAAACATTCAGGATGCAGAAATGATTTTAGAATGCATTGTTATTAAATAGTATGGTCAGAGTCTTCGAAAATTCAAAAAATAAATTCTTAACGTGTCGAAAATGCGTACGCTCACCTTGTTACTAAATACCAATATCCTTAGTAATGGAACTGAAATGCTTAAAAATGGTGGCAATTATAAGTCCTGGGCATGGATTGAAACTTGCACTCGATCATACAGGAGAGAAAATGCCTTCTAAAAGCATTATGCAATAGCGCTTATTTCTCGGTATTTAGATAGACCACGATCCAAAAGTACTGTCAGTATCAACGTGCAGTATATTTTCGATTAATACTGAAATCATTTAAAGGTAAGTAGAATTTAGAAGAAATAAAATTAACAGAATTCAAAAGTTTTCTTATATGAGAAAGAAGAGAAAGAGGAAACTATAAACCAGGGGTGAGCAACCCGGGGCCCGCGGGCCACATGCGGCCCACCTTGAATCTTTTTGCGATTCTTGAGATTCATCACACTTTTACAAAATTTATATTTATTTTATAATGGTCAAGTAGTGAAAACCAATGTACTAAAAAAAATTATTATTTGTGCATTTATATATTCAAAAATTAACTGTCGAAATTACGAAAAAAATTAACTTCAATTTTAAAATAATTATCTTGCGAATGTATGACAGATATTGCCTGTTTTATTTATGAGTTTACAGTTATGAGTTCGCAGAATAATTAAATTATATTCACACCAAAAAATGTCTATAGTCTAAATCTAATATGGGGATATATAATTTTATATGCGGCCCGCGGGGTTATGATCCATTTCCAAAGTGTCCCGCAAGATCATTTGGGTTGGCGATCCCTGCTATCAACGTGTTACACTTGTGTTGTTCAGTACAAAGCGTACCAATTTCTGCTCCAATCAAACGTTTCCGCATTGTAACGAATGAGATAATGTATGATGAATTATTTCAGATTTATTAAAAGCGATATGAGTTTCACCATTATAATCTTTGAAACAGAAAAAAAAGTGATTTCATTGAGCGTCATCCTGCCGTTGGGCTTAGACCGCTGAATGAACTTCAAAACAGACATCATTGATACGTTTTTATTTGAGGAGTCGTTTTTAAGGTACCTTTCTATTGTTGGTTTCTGCAGCCGTATTAGTTCTACAGCAGAGAGTTCCATTTATCTCTAGCCTTCTGTAGGAGCAGTGGAATGAAATCTGTCGCCAACAAATCATATTTCGTGTCTGCCAGAGGAAACAGCGATGGCCAAATACCATATAAAAGAGACGTTCTATCCCTGAGCGTGTGTGATGGTCAATGATTATAGGATCATCTACAGAAGGAACATCTCCCATCTGTAATTATTTATGTTCCAATTTATTGAAAACCTGTTTAAAAGCAGGAATGATAACAATGTTAGGAAATGGCTTTATCAGCTCATACTATAATGATTTCTGAGAACACGTAATTTCATGATGTAGCGTAAACTGTTTTTTATAATCAACTGGTGAAATGAAAACAGCGTTTCCAGCTCGTGTGTCGTTCTTCGAATCGCCTATGTAGCTGATTGTAATACGTCGTACTTCGTATGAATGAAAGTGTCCTATCGATAAATGAAGAGGCAGATCATCCATAAAGGTCCAGTGGCAAAGAGGAATACAGGATTCCCTGAAATAAAAAAATTACATTCAGAATGAAGTAAACTGTATTGGTGAATGTTATTAAGTTTTTGCATTCTGTGTAAAGCGTTAAAGTAATACCTGCCGTCAGGTACGAACCTACAGACATGACAGTTTTTGAATATTCTCAAAATTTTAGACACAATTTGATTCCATAAAATTTGTGGAAGAGTAGAGAAATCTATTTTCTTCTGAGACGTCAGCCCTTTGTTTGTGACGATTACAAAGAAATGAGAAACATTCTTCTGATCCTCAACTATTGGACTATAAGCAATTAACTAAGAAAACACACTATTAAGTCATACACAGCATATTTTTTTAATAAAATGAAGAATCTGCAATCTACTTTTTTCATATAACAAGCGTCATTACCCTGTCACTGAGTTAGTTTCGGGAACGTATAAAAAAGAAAGTAGCTTGGCGGGTACCTGCCTTGAACTTTTGCAGTTCTGTCGTACCTTTCAATTTTGCTTAAATTAGTCTGGATATTAATGTGAGTTTATACTGCATGATTCGTAACTGAATGTATCAATGTCACTGAAGAAAAATATAATACTCTGCTATATTAAGATGTAAATATTATAGTGACACCTTAGAACGTTCATGCATGATTCATAGACTCGTATTGCCATGGTAAATTGACATTTATTAAGATGTAAATGACACATACATAAAAAATAAATTTATGCATTCCCGCAGCATACTCTAGGTCTAGAGTGATTGAACATGGTTCTTATTATGCATTTCCTGTAATATAACTGCTCGTCAATGTCATTTGAGCCGGAAAGCGCGTGATACTACTTATTGTACCATCTTATTAAAAACATTTATACGTTAAAGCAAAATAATGTATGTAGGTAAAAAAAAACATTAAACAGCCGGAAGCATTATAGGGAAGTTTTATCAGCCTCTAAGTCTTTCATCTGCTCCTTGACGGTAGTTCCGAGATACTTTGCTGTTTCGTGGCTAGCTATCCCATTGTTGGTGGGGGTGGAACACAGTTGTTCAAGATGGTGTCCCATTCGTTGTACTCTCACCGAGTGATGCATATCGGGGCAGGTTAAGGACGCATTAAATTAAATAAAAATGTGCGTGGAACTATTTGCCGGATACCTGAAATGTTGTTCGGCGTCATTATTAATACTGGCTGCTCATACCGCCTCCGTCGTGGCGCCAACTGACGCAGTAATCCTACCACGTGAGGTGACCATCAGTTTAACGTGGAATCCGAACCAACAAAACATTCTAGCGTGAATCAGATAAACAAAGTAGGCATTGTCAGGAGCTAAGGGCAACTTAAGGACTTAAAAAAATTCCTGTGGAAACAGGAAATCGATCGAGGGACCTATTGGTCGACATTCGCTTCAATTTGTTTTTTAATTATGGCTTTACGCCTCGCCGACGGCTAAGGTCATTAGAGGCGGGATCGGACTGGGGACAAGGAACGGGAAGGAATTCGGCCATGGTCTTTTTGAAGGAAGCATCCCGGCAATCACTTGGAGTGATTTGGGGAAACCATGGAAAACCCAAATCTGGATGCCCGGATGTCCTCCCGAATGCGAGGCCAGAACGTTAACCGTTCACCCACCACGCTCGGTGCATTCTCTTCAAGGAGACGGTACAATGGAGAACTGTTTTCAAATAACAGCTAACATGTAAAAAAAGTGGATTTGCAAGTAGGATTCTTTTGTCGCAAGATTTCAACCACTAAACGATTCCATGGGTGAACTGTTGAAGTTCGGGCCTGACATATGATAACATGAGGGTTCAATCTGTGACATAGTGGTAAATTAAAAGTTAAAATGATTTATATACATATAAAGAAAAAAAAAGAATACAAAGGTTAATAAATATTGTTTGCCCTGAGATGCTATAAAGGTTATGATCTCTGAAAAAGAAGTGAAGTTAAGAGAATTGTTGAGTAGAGAAAACGACCAAGACAAGATTGATTTAGCAGCAGCGTAAAAATTAAATTGAGAGATCTTGAGTAGAAACAAACCTCAAATCTTGGGATGTCAGGGTTGTCTCAAACACGGTCGTTATTGGTATTAGAGAACTTTTTAAGCAGGCAAACGAAAGAAATAAACTGCAAAAGATTATAAACGAAATAAGTCTACAAATTATATTTATTTAATTACATAGATCTCTTGCTCGAATAGATATTTATATGCGACATGGCGACCGTGACAGGACTTTGTTTTTGTTATTGTTCATTTGTTATGTTTTTTTTTTAAATGTAAGATTTGTGTTCATTTAGAATAAGCAAAGCTTGTTAATATTTTGTACCAAAATTTTAACATAAAACCTCGATACCAAAAACGACATTGCCATTAAGAAAATTTTCCTCCTTTTCTTGTTCATTTACAATCAACAAAAAAAATGAGGAATATTTTGGGAGGGGTTGTGACATAGTGGTAAATTAAAAGTTAAAATGATTTATATATATAAAGAAAAAAAAAGAATACAAAGGTTAATAAATATTGTTTGCCCAGAGATGCTTTAAAGGATATGATATCTGAAAAAGAAGTGAAGTTAAGAGAATTGTTAAGTAGAGAAAACGACCAAGACAAGATTGATTTAGCAGCAGCGTAAAAATTAAATTGAGAGATCTTGAGTAGAAACAAACCTCAAATCTTGGGATGTCAGGGTTGTCTCAAACACGGTCGTTATTGGTATTAGAGAACTTTTTAAGCAGGCAAACGAAAGAAATAAACTGCAAAAGATTATAAACGAAATACAGTCTACAAATTATATTTATTTAATTACATAGATCTCTTGCTCGAATAGAATTTATATGCGACATGGCGACCGTGACAGGACTTTGTTTTTGTTATTGTTCATTTGTTATGTTGTTTTTTTTTTTTAAATGTAAGATTTGTGTTCATTTAGAATAAGCAAAGCTTGTTAATATTTTGTACCAAAATTTTAAAACCTCGATACCAAAAACGACATTGCCATTAAGAAAATTTTCCTCCTTTTCTTGTTCATTTACAATCAACAAAAAAAATGAGGAATATTTTGGGAGGGGTTGTGACATAGTGGTAAATTAAAAGTTAAAATGATTTATATATATAAAGAAAAAAAAAGAATACAAAGGTTAATAAATATTGTTTGCCCAGAGATGCTTTAAAGGATATGATATCTGAAAAAGAAGTGAAGTTAAGAGAATTGTTAAGTAGAGAAAACGACCAAGACAAGATTGATTTAGCAGCAGCGTAAAAATTAAATTGAGAGATCTTGAGTAGAAACAAACCTCAAATCTTGGGATGTCAGGGTTGTCTCAAACACGGTCGTTATTGGTATTAGAGAACTTTTTAAGCAGACAAACGAAAGAAATAAACTGCAAAAGATTATAAACGAAATAAGTCTACAAATTATATTTATTTAATTACATAGATCTCTTGCTCGCATAGATCTTTATATGCGACAAATCCCAGTACGGCCATCCACATTTCGGTTATGGTTATGCCTCGATGTTCCCTTCGAAAGACCATTGTTGAATTTCTTCCCGTTTCTTGCCATTATTCTTTCATGGTTCTAATGGCCTTGACGTCGGCAATTTCTAAAACTGTAACAAAAAATGATTATAAACCACTATAGCGTCATTACTGGTGATTTTCACTGTGTAAGTTAAGTGGGTAGCTTTCTGGTGGTTCAGTGGTTAAGAAATCTGACTGGAGATCGAACGGTCTACGGTTCAAGTCCTGGTATTTGCTCTTTTTTTTTTAATGGCTCTAAACCAGACCTTCACCTCTGGCACAGCTTGCTGTTAATGTGAAGCAAGCCAGAATGCTTCCGTGCTTCGGATTCCACGTGTAACTGTAAAGCTTTATGATTCTGGAGACATCAAAAATGTGGATACTAATCAACAAGCCTATTAATGTAGGAATGAGAAGTTTTGAACTATCTATAATAAAAGTAGAGAATCCCGAGACACATGCATCAGTTAAAAAGGGTGTAAGACAAGGTTGTAGTCTATCCTCCCTAATATTCAACTTGTATGTAGAAGAAGCAATGAAGAAAGTAAAAGAAAAATTTCCATGTGGCATAAGTTTTCAGGGAGAAAAAATCAGCATGCTACGATTTGCTGATGACATTGTCTTGTTAGCAGAGAGGGCTGAGGATATTGAGAAGTTACTGAATGGTATGAACAAAATAGTGAAGGAAGATTTTGGACTGAATATAAATCAAAGCAAGACCAAAGTGATGAAATGTAGCAGAAATTATACCAATATTAGTTTTTTTTTTTTTTTTTTTTTTTGCTGTCGTCAGTCTTTAGACTGGTTTGACGCAATCCTCCATCCCTTCCTATCCTGTGCTAACCTTTTCGTTTCTACATTCCCCTTACAACCCACGTCCTCAATTATCTGCTTCATATATTCTAATCTCTGTCTACCTCTACAGTTCTTACCTTCGACTGTTCCCTCCACTAACAAATTAACCAATCCAGCATGTCTCAAAATATGACCTAAGAGCCTGTCTCTTCTTCCTGTAAGCTTCTTCCATAAACTTCTTTTCTCACCCATCATTTCCAAAACTCGTTCATTTCTTACTTTGTCTGTCCCCCTAATTTTTAGCATTCTTCTGTAGCACCACATTTCAAATGCTTCAAGTTTCTTTCTTTCCGGTATTCCTAAAGTCCATGTTTCGCTACCGTAAAGTGCTGTGCTCCACACATAGAGTTTTAAAAAGTTCTTTCTAATTCCTAGATCAATATTTGAAACTAAAAGGTTTCCCTTTTTCATGAAGACTGTTTTTGCTAGTGCTATTCTGCTTTTAACATCATTCCTGCTTCGGCCATCGGTTGTAATTTTGCTTCCCAAGTAACAGAACTCACTCACTTCTCCTATAGCATCCGCTACTATTGGTATCATTTCTGCTACATTTCATCACTTTTGTTTTACTTTGATTTATATTCAGTCCAAAATCTTCCTTCAGTATTTTGTTCATGCCATTCAGTAACTTCTCAATATCCTCAGCCCTCTCTGCTAATAAGACAATGTCATCAGCAAATCGTAGCATACTGATTTTTTCTCCCTGAAAACTTATGCCACATGGAAATTTTTCTTTGACTTTCTTTGTTGCTTCTTCTACATACAAGTTGAATATTAACGGGGATTGACTACAACCTTGTCTCACACCCTTTTTAACTGATGCATGTCTCTCGTGATTCTCTACTTTTATTACAGCCACTTGATTCTTATATAGTTTATAGAGTATTCTTCTATCTCGATACTTTAGACCTGACTTCTTTAAAATTTTGAAAATCTTGTCCCACCTAACATTATCACAAGCTTTTTCTAAATCAACAAATGCCATAAAAGTATCTTTGTTTTTCTTGATCCGCCCTTCAAGTATTAATCTTAAATACAGAATTGCTTCCCTTGTACCGCGATTTTTCCTAAACCCAAACTGATCTTCACCTACTCTCTCTTCTACTACCCTTTCCATCCTTCTGTATATTATTCTGGTCAGTAATATTGAAGCATGTGATGTTAGACTAATGGTGCGTTAATTCTCACATTTGTCGGTTTGTGCTTTCTTTGGAAGTGTGAAGATGATATTTTTATTAAAATCAGTTGGAATTTCTCCTGTTTCATAACGTTTTGATATCAGCTTGAATAATCTTTCGATTCCTTCCTCTCCTAGAGATTTAAGAAGTTCTGCAGGGATCTCATCAATTCCAACTGCCTTATTTGCTTTTTGGCTAGAATCCAACCGTAACCTTTACACACGCTAATGGTATCCCCGATTGGATAAAGACACTGCCATTGGGACAATTTTTAATAACACTCCTGGTAAAATTTCTGTCCTCGCGTGTTCAGCCACGTTGTCGGAAGTGTTTCACCTAGTCGTCGGAAGTCAATCGTCAGCCTCCTAAATGATCCTTCAAGTGATGAAAAAGGTTAAATTCGTTTGGAGTGAGGTCCAGACTGTAGAGGGTGTGGTCAATGATGTCCTAGCGAAACCGCTTCATCTGTGATCCTCGACGGTGACGTTTTCTCTACCGGCAGTAAACTTTCGACACCATTCTGCTACATGCTGACGGGACATTACAATTTCTCCGTAAACCTCTGCCAGATGCCGGTGAATTTCAGCCACGGTTACATGTTTCGCCCACAGAAATCAAATAACCGAGTACATTTCTTCGCGAGAGCAGTTTTGCAAATGAGTCACCTACAATTAGCGCTGTTGATGGGGGGTGGCTGAAATTCTGCACAATTGCCAACCGCATGTCTTAGAATTATCGCACACATCTAATTTCTTTATAACTGACGACACTCCAGGAATATCAGCTTTGTTACCTTAGTTACTGATCCACCCTCCTAATTAAAGGCAATTATCCTGACAATGTAAGAGAAAATTGTCAAACGAACAGCGTCGGCGCAATACTAGTTATTGCAGATTACCCAATGACTTTTGTCCTGTTAGTGTATCTAAACAGCAAAATAAAATTTCATTCCATTTTAATTTGAATCCGTTAAGTGCGGTATATTCTGGTGGACGTAATAAAACATTGTAAAAATGTTAAATTTTTAACGGCTGGTTGCCAAATAAGGATTTAAACAGCTTGAAGACAGATTGCGACAGTGAGCTCCACTGTGTCGGGGAAACTCTTAGTCCGAGATGGTAAACTTTTTTCGGTATGTTTTTGAGGCACCGTGAAAATTCGTATAAAATCTCTTTTGTAAAGTGTAAGTACAAAATCGTAGACCTGTCTGATGGGTACATAGCCGAGTTATTAACCTTGAAAAATTTTATCTTCTTTCAAAATTGTGTTTCATAAATATCAAAAATATATATTTGAGGCATGCTGAGGTTTGCGCAGAATAATATTTACACCTAGAAAAAAGATTTTTAATAAGAAGAGACTTTTGGTGGGACTTTTCACTCGAGCTGGCCGCCGATTTACTACTCACTTGCACTGACGTATATCATTTCCGATCACCTGGCAGATAAAAAGTCCCACCATAATCGCCTGTATTTAAAAAAAAAAAAAAAAAAAAAAAAAAAAAAAAGTGTAAGTATTATTCTGTGAAAATCTCAGCATGCCTCGAATATATTTCTTCGATATTTATGAAACACAATTTTGAAAGAATAATGGTTACTCAGAAAAATTAATTAGAGAACTAAATAATAAAATCATGAACAAAGCACACAAACAGATATCACTCAATACAGTACACACCAGTATCCAGAACCAATCTAACAATCTAATAAGCAATGGTACACAATGTCATACATCAACAAACATACACACAGGATAAGCAATATATTCAAAAAACAAGGTATTCAAATAGCACTTAGAACAAATAACACAATACATAACCATCTAACACTGAAACTGACCAATTCCAACAGTCAGGAATATACCAACTGACTTGCCAACAGTACCAAGCAATATATACAGGGCGTTCGCCGGAAAACGCTACCCTCCCAGTCTGTTGCCGTCGGCAACTTCCTCGGTCAGTGCAGCCAGTAGTTTCCGCCACACGGCACCATGAATCACCGCACTGTTTAACACCTCCGCTGCCCCAACAGTGCAGTGCAGTGACCCTTACATTGTTAAGAACGGTTTCTTTGCATTGTGGATAGTTTGTGACTTCAGTCTCTTATTAATCAGTGTTGTGAATAAATGTTTCTTTGCGGTTTGGCTGGTTTGGGGCTTCATACTCTTATTAATCTGTACCGTGTTTGAGTGTGAGTAAAATTATGGTACGTTACAGTTTGCAACAAAGAATATTTCTCTACGATACATATGTGAAGAATAAGTCGTTTAAAAAGTGTCGCAGTAAATTTCGTCGCGAATTTCCTGGCGCTTTACTGCCAGCTAAATCAACAATTCTGCGTCTGGTTAAAAAAGTAAGAGAAACGGGTTAATTTTTTAACAAAAAGAGACTGTCGGTCAACCGTATTCTCACAGAGGAGAAAATTGACGATATCGCTTTTCGACTAGAACAGTCACCCAAAAAATCATTAAGTCAGTTAGGGCAGCGCGTGTCTCGAAATATGTTCAGAAGATGTGAAATGTGCATTACACAAGAGGGTCAACACTTCCAGCATCTTTTATAAGGTAAGCTAATGAATTACGTCACATTTAAATGCTTAGCACACACGTTTATGAAGTTTATGAAGCGTAATTATTATGAAATAGTCCGCGGCCAACGGTCGAACAATGCCGGAAACTGAGCGCTCGCTCGCCAGGAGCAGTTTCTTCCTTGTAGCGCTAACAGTGGGTTGCGTTTCCCGGCGAACGCCCTGTATAAGTCAAACAGGTACAAAGAACACATCAGAGCCATAAAATGCACAAACCATTCGACATATGCCGAGCATTTATTAGATAACAATCACCCACCCACAACTATGCAAACAGACATGAAAATTCTAAAAATCAACAACTACAAGAAACAATTATTAACAGTGCAAGAAAGTTATCAAATTCATAAAGCCATCACACAGGGAAAAACGGTCCTAAATGAATTCACAAATTTAACAAACAAAACACTATACAAAGCAATAGAAAACACCACAAGACATGAAAACCAACACAGTCACTCACAAATCACAAATAATAGATAAGAAAACTATCAAAAAAAATATAAAAAGATATAATTTAACATAGACTGAACAAAGCAATAATCAACAGAAATAGGTTGGTACCACTGTACATACATAATAAACACATCGCTGTATACACAATAACTAGTTTGACGTAGTTAAAAAGTGCAGTTTAACAGCAAATTATACAACATAGAGTGAAGTGAGCAATATTAAAGGTAATAATGCTAAGGTGTAGCAAGAAACAACGGTGCAGAAAATTGCAGAAAGTGCTGTTCCGGACTGACATGTGCTAGCTGCCACAATTTTTATTAAGTAGAGTTTATGTACATAAAGATTGTAACCACACAGATAATTTAGTATTAAGAAGTGAATTTATGTTTGAACAAAGATACTATAAAACAATATATAGAATAATTATAGCAGATTGAACATGCAGACGTTAAAATTTAAAAGCATGACCATATGTATATAATTAATGTACTTAATTCACATACACAAATATGATGATAATATTATGTTATTTATAGCCACTGATTTTGCCCCACTCCAGAAGGGCGAAACGCGTCTGGTAGATGAAAGTAAATAAAAAACAGTTGTTAGAAGACGGATTTTTATTCAAAAATATTTATGCAACAACTGCGGAACATGGCCTACAACAAGATTTAAGTTTTTAAATGTTTATAATTCGGCCTTGCTGTACTACCTATCAGCCAGGTCTTCGATTTTGTGCTTAACCATCACAAAAGAAGTGCTATAAAAATGTTCTGGGTGCCTCAAATACCTACCAAAAATGTTTACCGGCTCTCCTACTATCTGTGATCTCTCCACAGCAGCGAATTGCTAATTATTTGAAACCTGTTCACCGCTATTCGCGAAGCTGTTTAGAATCAGCTGACCATCTTGTTTTTCCGCTTAAATGCAGATTTATGCTCCACTTAATTCAAGGTCTGTTCGAATGCCATGTGGTTCCTGGAAATACAGTTAGAGAAGGAACGTTGCCAAAAATTAACCGGAAAGGACATGTTCCCAGTTAAAGTATCGTCTTCCGGTTTGGTGTATAGGGTAAACACTTTTGCGAAGAAGTAGTTACATTTTCTTTTACAGTTTTATGATCGTGGCTCGATTAAGTCCTGTCTGAAAATGGATATTGTTTTGGTAAACCTAATTGTGCAACGAGGAAGAAGCAGCGGTTAGTAATATTCGTAAAATTAATGTTGTCTGATGAAGTTGTGCCTCAGGGTTGACTAATATTACAGTGACGTATCGAAGGACCGAAAACAAAAATATGTCAGCTATTACCAAGTCGGCCTCGGTAGCATAGGAAGCAAGGCACTGGGTTGCCGGTTCCAGCCCTGCCGCATGTTATTGTCATTTGCGTCCTGCGTTGTCTACACTGTAGCAACTGAAATACCTGAAGATTCATAACAACCACACAGTAACAACGAAAAACACTGGCGGTGAAAGATATTTAAAAATTATGTTGTTAATATCTTGGAGATAATAAATCATGATTATTATTTTCCTTAATATTATTTGATATTGCGGCGCCAAGTTTAAATTTTTAGTAATACCTCTGTTTACCGTAAGAGGTATAAATCGCTATTAAAAACGCGCTAACCTTGATCTGCGAGGTTGTTTTTTTTTTTTGCTATTGGTACACGATGGCGTTTTTCCCCCCCTTTCTTTCTCTCTCTCTCTTTCCGTTATACACGAGTAGTAAAATCTACTGAATTTAATTACCAGCTGGAAGTTGTGAAGAAACTAATGTAATTTATTAATCATATGAGAATAAAATTCCATATTGTTAGCTCACAGTTTTACTTTAAAATCCTTATTCATACTTGGAGTATGGCATCTGTTCAAATTTAATAATGTTAAGAAAATGTTGCGCACAAACCTTAGGTTGTTTCAATCCTAGCCCATAATGTGTAGAAAAATTTTCTCCTCTATGGCAGCAAAGAGGAATTTGATCAAGACCGTTCATAGACAGACTGAGAACAACTAAGAATATACAAGTAACGTTTACACCAAAGAGATATGCTGTAGAATTACGATCAATAGATTGGTAGGCAGGTAGCTCCTTCTAGCGTTTAGGGCTAAGAATATATTTACATTCAAGAATACGAGGTAAGACGGCCAGTTCCTTTTCTCCATAAGTCAAGTAAACGTCTGAGAAAGTGTTAAGTGTAATGTGTTGTGTACGAAGGGTTGAAAAAGAGAGTGGAAGAAATGCATCAAGGTGTCATAGCCGCTAAGCTTAACATCGCATCAAGCAAGGAAAAAAAAAAAAAAAACAATCATAAGCGCTTGAGTTTTAACTCAGGCCTTGGACCTACAACTCTTTTTCCCTGTTGGGGAGCGTGCATAAACTACGTGGCTCAGTCTAGTGGGGAGAGGGGTTGGCTGGAAGGCTAAGCTGCGCTACGTGTGGGGAGGGGTGGGGGGTCCGAGCCAGGCCACGTAGCTTTTCATACATATCATTTTTCACAATCAAAATGAGGTACAGAACACACAACAGCATGTGAAATTCATTTCCTTCATTTAATTATTTCCGTATGTAATTTACAATAGTCTGAGAAGATAAAACGGTAAAAAATCTCTTCTGGAATCAAAAGACAAAAACCTACTTGCTACGGGGGGGAGGGGGGTTTCACAGCAGGCCAAAATGGAGCTACGTGGTTTATGGACGTTTCCTTGGCCCTGAACAGCTTGATGAAACTTTCTTTCG
The DNA here is from genome assembly GCA_031002005.1 of Vandiemenella viatica. NCBI lineage: Eukaryota > Metazoa > Arthropoda > Insecta > Orthoptera > Morabidae > Vandiemenella > Vandiemenella viatica. Next base: position 34,100,095 of record CM061921.1, read on the forward strand.
TCGCGAATAGTCGAACCACCGAACATCGAGTAAGACACCAAGCACAGTTTCGACTGTTTACTGTGTGCCACGAAAGGGTTGTGAATTACGTTACAGGTAAAAATTATTTCCAGTTGCGTTATTTTAGTTCTACCAGAAATGCTATTTACCTACGTAACATGAGAGTATAATCATTTGGTGCACCTAAAATTTATGGGCTGTCTTAATTTTTTGCCAAATAAAGGAAAATTATTATTTTTTTGCCTCGTCTAAGTTAAAACAGTCACCCAAAAATATCTTCTAATAGTTCATTACATTAATATAAGAAGCGATACATAGTCAATAATTAAGATCAAGACGTTAGAACTTAGAATATATAAAACAAAACCAAATACTAAAGCAATAAAATAAAACTTTAGAGAAGTTGGACGCAGTCTGGTTTCATGGGTGCAGCCGCGAGCTCAGATGTTCCTTACATAGCGCAATGTTTGTGAATGCTTCGCTGTTTGTTCACGAAGTGCACCTTCAGGTGTGAACTTGAAGCTGTAATACTTAGTCTGATAAAAATGCTTAATAAACAAATTAGCACACATCGGAAAGCAAAAAAGGCTTTTAATCATTTTTTAAACGAATGCTTTAGCAAACTCAGAAAGTCTGAGAAAGATGTGTAGTTGAAGATATCCGTAGCAAGTAGTCTTAATAATTAATATTTTGTTTTGAGCTTTTTAGGTATTCAAGATGAGTGACGAAGATGCATTTGCACATTACCGAACTTTTTCTTGTACTGTTAAGAAATTTAGTATGTTACTCAAAGTAATCAGATAATGTCATACCTTCAAAATCATTACAACATCCTTGGATTAAACAGATAATTACCCGTAAAAGTGATTTCTTTTACTATGGGTTGGAAGTCAGAGTGAATACTAAATTACTGTCACTCTTTCAAGTCTAAACTGCAACGCCAGTAAATAACGTCAATTTACAATGTGCGCGTAATCACTGTGAGGGTGAAGGGTAAATAGAAACAGATTCAGGTTTACATGTTTCCTAATGCATCGCACCAGATGGCCGAGTGACAACTTCCTAATTTTTACATAACTTTGCAACCGAGAATAGTGGTGTAATGGTTAGCGTTCTCGCCTCGCATTCGGGAGGATGCCGGTTCGAATCCCCGTCCGGGCATCCAGATTTTCCATGGTTTCCCAAATCACTCCAGGCAAATGCCGGGATGCTTCCTTCAAATGGCCATTGCCGAATTCCTTCCCATTCCTTGCCCCCCCCCCATCCTTTCCCCTCTCTAAAGACCTCGCTGTTAAGGACGTTAAGCAGTAAAAAAAAAAAAAAAAACTTTGCATTCTTGAACGTCAATCTCAGAGTGAATTGTAATTTTTCAATCAAAAATATTCTGTTGTAATCATTAAAAAAATGGATAATTAATGTTTCCCTTTCGCCTTTAGCTGTCTGTTACAGTACAATCGTTTTTCATATTGTTAAAAATATTTTTTTTTAAAACGATGATAAATATGAAATTTTCGTAACTCAAAATTTTGTCTAGTGGTCAAAAAGTTTAAGATCAGCAAATCGAATTATTTATCCTGCTGTTATTCAGAAGCGTTCATTTTTATTTAGTATCCTCACCTGCGAAAATGTATGAACACATTATGTTTTATTGCCGTTTCTCGATTTTATGATATTACGGTTGAAATTTAAAGCATTCGATAGTAGTATGAGATATGCTCTCACTGTAACAAAGTTGTGATCGAAGTATTTCGTGAACAAATATGCCTAAAATAAAAAAATATGCAATTTTGGCAGCACTAGTTACAAACTTGTTGCGTAGAAATATGACACCCTATAACGGTCCTCAAACGCAGGCCTTTAATGAAAGGTTAAGAATTATTTGTAGCATGCGGGGAGTTCAGTAACTGTGTATATTTTTCTTGCAATTAACTGTGATTTTGTGTAAATGAACATTGTTTTATGGCAAAAACTATGTAAATACTATTTCATAGGTTCAAAGACAGTATTACTCACGAAACATTAGTTTATAATTCTAAGTAATAATGTGAGCTGCGAGGTTTAGAGGACAATTCTCGACAGTTTGGACTGATTTTTGTGGATAATTTTGCGTGTAAATATCATTAATTTTCATTTCTGTGCTTTTCATAATGTTTTTGGATGATCTTGCATTAATTCTGATTGTTTTTAAAGTGATTTTAATTGTTTAGCTATTGTTAGAATTCGAGAAACGTTAGTCGGAAGTCTTTGAATTATTCTGGAATTTTCTCTGACGCCTATATAAGCGATTAGCGGAGACGAGTTAGTTAACTGAGTTTTAGTTTTGAAAAGTTTAGTTTTGAAGGTGGTGCAAGTTAAAATCACTGGAGCATTTGTTTACATTTGTACGCAGTATCTTTGTATGAAGTCCGATGTCTTTGAGGAAAAAAATAAATAAATAAATAAATAAACAAACTTGAAAGTGATTCTTCTTGGAATAATTATTTCGTTTAAAAGGAGATACCTATAAATCCTCAGTGTATTCGTAATTCACAGCTTCCGTACTACCGGTATCACGTGATTGTTATTATTGTGTAACCGACCGTTTTGGGCTTAGTCGATTAGTTGACAGGATGGTTGAGTGGTGGGCCGCCCTTCCTATCATGGCACTGCGTGTGATCGCTCGTATGGGCCTAGGGCTTAATGCTGGAGGTTGTTGCAGTTGTGAGCGCAATGTGGCATTGGAGAAACCGACCAGATCCTAGGTACTGACCTGTGCGAAGTATTCCCACAGTTTGCCTCTGCAACTTCTGCTGTCTTCTCGTAGTACGGCGGCTAGATGGATTACTGTTAATCAGGATAACTGACACCACATGGTTAAGGATATGACCCTTTACTTTGTAATAGTACCACGTAATCATCATTGAACTGGGCTATGGCTAGCTATAGGTTCTTCTACTTCTATTACGACAGACAAGGCGTCTAACTGCTACGATAGGCGTTTATTGTACACTCTAGACTGAAGCCAATACATCCGAATGAATACTGCCTGCTAGGCTAACCCCGATGGTACTAATAACTGAAGCCATAGTTTCTTGACGTTAATGATCTACTCAAAGTATAGATGGTGGATCCATTACTTACAATGGAGAATGGCTAGGAGCTAGTCTTGGTAGCGATGGTACCTGCTATCGGCCATGACGCGAGACCCGGCTACGGAGAGAGGCACCCTAACCGTTAAACTGACATAGTGTCTGCCCTACTGTACTGATACTTGCAGAAGAGCGCGAGTGCGTACCGTCGCTCGTAATTTATCCCGATCGTCGAACGTTCTAGATGTTCGATCGGTCGTCACCCCAGTCATCGCCTTCCGTCCTGGCATCTGCTGACGCTCGTTTCTGCAAAACGAGGCTAACCTCACGCGAACTCTCCGCGTGCGTACGGGACGTTGCTTTCAACTAAAGTACTAATATTTAACCTTAACTAATATGTCTCAAAACCGTCCATTACAATTGTCTTTATTTCTCACACAGCTGTTTCCCAACCTACCTGTTGTGAATCTCTCCTTAGTTTTACACTATATGCGGCTAGACTTTATTAAGCTGTGAATGCAGCTGTGATGTTGTTTCTCGGACATAGCTACTGTGATTATTCAGATGTCGTACCCGGCAATAAAAGCTCCGGTGGCTGCCATGGAAGGAGCTACTCCTACGTCGTAACTGTGTTGGGAAATTTTACAGGTCATTACAAATGGTCTTAAAAATGGGCCGAAAGGGAAGACACAGAACTCCCTAGTATACGAGATTCTAAATAAACTAAACAAAGCACAACAGGTAAGGATTGCTGGACATGTCGGGGTTTATGGTAATGAAAAAGCGGACCAGCTTGCAAGAAGGGCAAAGAATTATGAATTAACTGAGATTAGAGTATCATGTAGACACCTTTTAAGTAAAATCAGAAATCTACTGAAGGCTGAGCGGGAAGAGTTAGGGAAGATCCAATACAGATCCAAAGGTGCCTGCTATCATGCAATTCATTATAATATCTCGAAGCAACCATGCTTTAACAAAATGAAAATTAAAAAAAAAAAAAATAATAAACAGATTGCAATCAGTGCACACGAAGCTAAACTCCAAAAAGTTTCTATTAGGTTTGGCAATATCACCGAATTGTGAATATTGTGGTGCGTATGAAGACATCATACACTTTGTTGTGGAATGCTCCAAATACAGTCAAGATAGGAAAACAATTCTACAGAAATATGGAGGCATAAAAATTACAAAATATGAGAGCATACGACACATTCTAGTGACATTAACGGACGATAAGATTTATTTATTTATCTTATTGCCACAGCACATAATCAATAATACAATTATACACAATTGTTTCACTCTAATAAAATTTTATATTAAATTAGTTAAAATTCAGTGCGATTGTAATGCTTCATTTGATATGTCTATGAAGTCTTTGGTCATCGCTTGAAGGCACGAGGTGGGAAATCAAAGGTGACCTGTCGGATGATTTGTTATTCCTCACCACAGTCGCAATTCGGTGAATCTCTCATTCAATATGTGTAAAAAGATAAAGCAGATCTGCCATGGCCAGACCTAATTCTACTGAGAGCTGCCCAGGTCTTGCTGGGAACGTCGATTCCCTTTATTATGTGTTGATTGTCAAACAAAAAGTACCATTCTGTTAGGGCTGAGGCTATCCACTCCGATCTCCACGCTTCTCTCCCGTTAAAATTGTAAGATATAAGGTTTTTTTTCAGTTTTTACGCTTGGTCTTCTCGATTTAAGTCTCTCAAATTGGGTTTGCATGTCATTGTGGATTGGGAGGTCCAAATTATGACAGTTCTTTTTATATTGGGATATTAGGCCATTGCGTCGTCTTATCGTATGATACGATAAGGCAATTATGCAAATACGTAGCTAAATGTGACAGGAATATCTAGAATGAAATTATTAAAAGGTTTAAAGTTGTGGTTCACCCAAATTATCACAATACCTATCATACATGGCACAGAATGGCAGTGTAATACAGAGAAACTTACAATACTGACAAACTTGTTTAGTTGTTTCTTTGTTTCTAGTGATGGCTAAATAATGTATTACACAGTAGATGTTTGTAATGTACTAAAAAAGTTTTGTAATGTGTTTGGTAGCTAATAATGTGGTCTTTTCCCCTAATAACGGATACGAGAATTATTACAAGTGCTTGAATATCGTTTGTTACAAAACTATGTTGCTAATGATGGCGATATAAAGTACTCGTAATACAAATGTCTGTAATACGATAAATACTAAACTACTTTTTTAAAAAAATGGGTTTATGTATGATAATACCTTACAAATGCTTGAAAGCGGTTGCTGCAAAATAGATTTTTATGATGGCTCAATATTGCAATATAAATGTCTATTTTTTGTTTGATACTAAATAATGTTCATATTTTGTTTACATTTAATGATGTATATATAATGTAGTACAAGAACTTGAATGTGTTTACTACTAAATTATGTTTTAACGATGTCTAAGTAATGTATTATAAGTGTTTGTAAGTTTTGATACAATGTAATGTTCTTTTGTTAGTTGGTCAAAATTGGTGAAATCCAAAATCCATAAATCAATTTAAAAAAATTAACTGGAGTTGTTTTCCCTTGCCTTCACCAGTCATAACGTTTTGCTGTTTCATGTGGACGACTGTGTCCTTTGTCCTTCGTGTAGTGTATTACTTGCTTTGCAAATCAATGAATGATGAGTGAAGGGAGAGGTTAACACCGAATTGTGAATATTGTGGTGCGTATGAAGACATCATACACTTTGTTGTGGAATGCCCCAAATACAGTCAAGATAGGAAAACAATTCTACAGAAATATGGACGCATAAAAATTACAAAATATGAGAGCATACGACACATCCTAGTGACATTAACGGACGATAAGATTTATTTATTTATCTTATTGTCACAGCACATAATCAATAATACAATTATACACAATTGTTTCACTCTAATAAAATTTTATATTAAATTAGTTAAAATTCAGTGCGATTGTAATGCTTCATTTGATATGTCTATGAAGTCTTTGGTCATCGCTTGAAGGCACGAGGTGGGAAATCAAAGGCGACCTGTCGGATGATTTGTTATTCCTCACCACAGTCGCAATTTGGTGAATCTCTCATTCAACATGTGTAAAAAGATAAAGCAGATCTGCCATGGCCAGACCTAATTCTACTGAGAGCTGCCCAGGTCTTGCTGGGAACGTCGATTCCCTTTATTATCTGTTGATTGTCAAACAAGAAGTACCATTCTGTTAGGGCTGAGGCTATCCACTCCGATCTCCACGCTTCTCTCCCGTTAAAATTGTTAGATATAAGTTTTTTTTGCAGTTTTTACGCTTGGTCTTCTCGATTTAAGTCTCTCAAATTGGGTTTGCATGTCATTGTGGATTGGAAGGTCCAAATTATGACAGTTCTTTTTATATTGGGATATTAGGCCATTGCGTCGACTTATCGTATGATACGATAAAGCAATTATGCAAATACGTAGCTAAATGTAACAGGCATATCTAGAATGAAATTATTAAAAGGTTTAAAGTTGTGGTTCACCCAAATTATCACAATACCTATCATACATGGCACAGAATGTCAGTGTAATACAGAGAAACTTACAATACTGACAAACTTGTGTAATTGTTTCTTTGTTTCTAGTGATGGCTAAATAATGTGTTACAAAGTAGATGTTTGTAATGTACTAAAAAAGTTTTGTAATGTACTAAAAAAGTTTTGTAATGTGTTTGGTAGCTAATAATGTGGTCTTTTCCCCTAATGATGGATACGAGAATTGTTACAAGTGCTTGAATATCGTTTGTTACAAAACTATGTTCCTAATGATGGCGAATTAATGTACTCGTAATACAAATGTCTGTAATGCGATTAATTCTAAACAACTATTTTCTTTTAAAAAAAAATGGGTTTATGTGTGATAATACCTTACAAATGCTTGAAAGCGGTTGCTGCAAAATAGATTATTATGATGGCTCAATATTGCAATATAAATGTCTATTATTTGTTTGATACTAAATAATGTTCTTATTTTGTTTACATTTAATGATGTATATATAATGTAGTACAAGAACTTGAATGTGTTTACTACTAAATTATGTTTAACGATGTCTAAGTAATGTATTATAAGTGTTTGTAAGTTTTGATACGATGTAATGTTCTTTTGTTAGTTGGTCAAAATTGGTGAAATCCAAAATCCATAAATAAATTTAAAAAAATTTAACTGGAGTTGTTTTCCCTTGCCTTCACCAGTCATAACGTTTTGCTGTTTCATGTGGACGACTGTGTCCTTTGTCCTTCGTGTAGTGTATTACTGTGAAGGGAGAGGTTAATCAGGTGGAAGCCTATTCAGGAATTCTCTTTTTTTTTGTTATTGCTTTTTTGAAGTAACTATCTCGGGATTCACCTAAAGTGATCTGGGGAAGCCATGAAAAAACCCAACTCTTGATGCCCGGACGGGGATTTGAACACGCGTCCTCCGGAATGCGAGGCCAGAGCGTTACCGATCACTTGCCACGCTCGGTCAGGACTAAGCTTAAGAAGTACATCAAGGCGGCTGCAAAGTTTTACATCTCCATCAGCACATGCACTGCGGAAAGGAGCAAGATTTAACCCAGGACTTTAGCATACAATCTGGTGTTTATGAATAATGAACCACCACTTCTCCCACCCTGCCGTTCAGTCCTGATTAGAATTTCTTCCACCATTGGGACTCAAACAAGATAACTCCATGTCAGAAGCTGAGCACCCATACCACACACCAGTTCAGTTAAATCGAATTCATAGCAGCTGGTATAACTGTAAGGGATACTTCGCGAAATATTGAGGAACATGATATACTTTATTTTCAAAAGTCCGCTACAGTAGGTATATAGTAGCAGTAAACTATTTAAAAAGTTTTATGCTACAATTTACCGAGCGTGGTGGGTGATCGGTTAATGCTATGGCCTCGCATTCTGAAGGACGCCGGTTCGAATCCCCGTCGGGGAATCCAGATTTGGGTTTTCCGTGGTTTCCCCAAATCACTCCAGGCAAATGCCGGGATGTTTCCTTCAAAAGGGTATGGCAGAATTCCTTCCCGTTCCTTGTCCCCAGTCCCATCCTGCCTTTAATGACCTAGACGTCGACGATACGTAAAACCAAAGTAAAAAAAAAAAAACACTATTGCTGCAATTGTGAACGTGACAGGTACAAAAAAATGTTCAACATAATTACGTAAAGCTTATCATAAGTAATAAAAACGAAATTGCGTAACAAAAATAGATTCGAGTAAAAAACTAACGGTTGTAAATTTATTCATGGGAGTGGAGCTTACTGTATAACAAAAAAATACTTTGTTGTATGCTAGAACGTAAAAAAAAGTTGACGAAGTGTTTAATAAGTGATGCTTGGAGGAGGAAATTAGTGGAATACCGCCTAAATCATCGAATTTCCCGCTTATTTTAGCAAATTCAGTTTCCATAGTAAAATTTTAAATATATTTAAGAACAGACCAAATTGTTTTATACTTTCTATATCACGCAAATAATTAAATTTTCAGAGCTGACCGTGAGTGAAACATCATTACGGAATACCCTAGTCGTAGTGAATTATTAATGGAGCGCAAACACGATCGCATATTTTGGATCGGAAATGTTTCAGTACCTTTACGTCTCTTTCGACAGTTTGTGAATGTCGCTTTTCCGAATTTCTCACAATTTTGGCTAACGAGTCGTACAGTTTTCTTTTAAGATTCATCGAACATTCATCACACGTAGTGGGACATTGAGAAATTTTTCCAGCTTTCTTTTCACGAAGACTAACACAATTGACACAAACATAACACATTCAGCATCCTCTTTACGCTAAGTATGTAATGTGGGAGATTTTGCGTTCATTAAAACCCCGATCATCTTAATAGAACCACGCGTCTGTAAGCTGTGGCTACCATTTATTGTTATATTTTTTTTATGGCATCCGGCTACTTACGCCATACAGCCAGCTCAATGTGATTATCATGACTCTTCCAGTGTATCAATTGTTCCAGTACATTGTTGCTACTTTGTATGGACAAATGGACATTACAGGACGACAGGACATTAACACACATAACACTTAAACATCAATCAAGGGTGATGGGTGAGCGGTTAGCGCTCTGGCCTCGCATTCGGTTCGAATCCCCATCTGGTCATCCAGATCGGTTCGAATCCCCATCTGGCCATCCAGATTTGGGTTTTCCATGGTTTCCCCAAATCACTCCAGGCGAATGGGGCGATGCTTCCTTCAAAAGTCCATGGCCAATTTTCTGCCCGTTCCTTGTCCCCAGTCCTTTCCCGCCTCTAATGACCTCGACGTCGACGAGGCGTAAAGCCATAAGCGCAAACAAAAACTTAAACACCCATGCCCGCAGCTGGACTCGAAACGGAAACCTTCGGCACGTGGAGACAGTACCTTAGCCCTTACTCTGACGATGTCTTTTCGATTACAACTTCCAAAGGTGCCCACCACGAGGCGCTGGCGTGATCGGGCCGATACAGCAACAAATTTTTATGCTGCTCTGGTCGATGAAGACTTCATGTAAATGTTTGCGAAACTGATTAGTGCTGTTATCGCGAGGAATGCAGTGTCCGCTCGTGCGGCTTGATACTTTGGGTTGTTCTACCGTATACCCAAACAAAGAGGTAAGCTATATCGCTAGTTACATTAATTCGCCAGGCTGTCTTCCTTAGAGATAGTTAGTTAATCGTATGGACGCATCGCTCAGCATATCGATCATGGAGATGTTACCATAGACCATCCGTATGAAAATTATGGAAGGTAGGGAAAAGTGTGATAGTAGAAGATTAATAGTTTGATAACTCTCGATGAACCGAAATCCAGGCTTTTACACAACACCACGTCGTGGTCTCTACGAATATATTCAAGGTTTACGACGATGTCTCATTTCTGAACCGGCCGTTAAACATATCACCATGATCACCTTTAAACGGTGGTGTTAAAGGTGATCATGGAACCACAAAGATTGGCAGCGTGTTGTTCTTATTTCATCTCGACGAGGATTTTCCGGTGCATACGTGTGTATCCATTCTCACGGATTTGTACTGAGCGTCACATATTATTATTATTATTATTTTTGTTTATGGCCTTATGACTCGTTGATGTCATTAGAGGTGGAAGAGGACTGGGGTCAAGGAACGGGAAGGAGTTTGGCCTTTGCCTTTTGAAGGAAGCATCCCGGCATTCACCTGGAGTGATTTGGTAAAACCATGGAAAACCAAAATCTGGCTGGCCGGACGGGGATTCGAACCCGCGTCCTCTCGCACGCGAAGCCAGAGCGTTTCCGCTCATCCACCACGATCGGTTTGAGCGTGACTGTTCAATACGGCGTGGTGCTATGATGCAATATTAATTCCAGATCACTTTTAATATTCATTATGAGAGTTTTAACAGCAGTGCCAATGTGATTAATAAGCCGTGCAAATAGTTGCCTTACTTGATTGGAGCAGTGCAGTATTTCAGAAGGTAAACTGGATAGCTCTCTGCCACATTATCGAAAGCTTGTCATCAGGGGAGAGACACGCTACTACCTGCGATCAATAACATATGGCATTAACATACCTCACGCACACGAGAAAAGAGAATTGAATGAGATTTTATTCTTGCTACTACTTTAAACGCCTGTCAAGAGTGATTGGTATTACCTTTGGTGGTAGTACGAATTTGTTATGGAAAAGCTTTTTTTAAAAAAAAATAAACGAATAACGATATTTTTTACCGATTTTTTCGCTATATGAGTATCTGTTCTCTGACTGCATAAGTTCCTTAAAATATACGTGGATAAGTTTCTAAATTGGAAAGCTCATGTTGATTTTGTTTGTAAAAAAGTAAGCAAGGGAATCTTTCTAATGAATCAGTTGTCTAAGGTTGTGGATAGAAGTGTTTTAAAAATTGCATACTATGGAATAATCTACCCACATATCCTGTATGCAATTGAAGTTTGTGGATCTTGTTGCCATTTACACATGAATAGATTGTTAGTGCTCCAGAAAAGATGTATCAGGATAATATACAGGTTGGATAGGAATACACTCTGTAAATATATTTAGACAAGAAAATATTCTTACTATATTTTCACTATATATATAGGGTTTTGTTACTGATTATATCCAATCCAAAATTTAATAATACTATTAGTGAAATTCATAAATATGACACTCGAATCAAAACTAATTTACATATCAAAAGGCAGCAGATAAAAGGGCATTTGAAATGGGAGCAAGACAATATAATAAGCTACCAACACATTTAAAGTCACTGACTGGAAATGAATTTAAAACTGAAGTAAAACATTATCTATGTAATAAGGCTTTATATAATGTTAATGAGTTGTGAACTGTATGTAATAGCATTTCTGTATTGAATTATTGTAACTTAATGTTAATTTACTTACTCGAAGTTCCTGGCCTTGCTATGGAATTCATTTATATTGGAATTCATTATACTTTAAGGTATTCTTGTTGTGTAAGATGTATTGGTCCCAGCTAGAAACTTGTGTACACAAGTATATTGGCAATAAACAATAAACTATGTATGTACGTAGCTATGATGTTTTTACTTTAAATGATGGAAATTTTTATTGCTATGAAATTTTTTTTGGTAAGGTATAATGTCAAAACCTATTATTTATTTGATTGGTATATTTCGCGATTCCTTATGTTTCGTGGAAACTTTCTCTGAGTTTCTATAAAGTTCCTTTTCATTATCTACTGCCGAAAAAATTCTTAGATTATGTTGTGACATGGTTCTAGTAACTGCTACAAATAATACAGCATAAACATCGAATACTCCTGTCCTTACTTTAATTTCTGCGTCTAGCAGTCGTAAACGAACCTTGCATTGTATTTTTTTTTAAAAGCTCTGCCACACATCACATATTTTTTAAATCTGTGTCCATTTTATTGTTTTGTAGTTACCTCCACAACAGAAAATTGCTTTTTAGCTCGCATCGCAGTTATTCTTCCTTTTAACAATATAAGTGCAAATAAACTCAAATTAAATTATTTATTTGAAATTTTTACTTTATTTTAACAGTGTAAGAGTAAATAAAGTCAATGCAGTTATTCATTTCAAATTTCCTTGTTAGCCAAGCAGCGCTGTGGTGGCGACCAGTGTAACTAACAGTTCGTGTATCATAGGACTAGCCGAAGGTTTCCGAGTTATCGAGTTGACGTCCATCCTCCAGGTTTAACGCATTTTATTAAATTTTATGACGTTTAGGTCATTAAGGACAATGTAACTTAATCGGGGTGGGAGGGGGGCAGTGAGGGGTGCGATGGCGAGTTTGAACATTTGTCTGAAAACTGTGTGAGACTAGTAATATTCCTATGGTAATGGGCCATCTCCCCGCAGTTGCTGAACAATAATTTTGTAAATAAATCCGTCTAAAACAACTGGTTTGGTGAATTTGTTTTTTGTTTAATTCCCCAGACGCGTTTCGCCCTTGTGGTGTAGGGCATCTTCAGTGGCTGTAAAGTGTTTTTACATGTGTTGTTACAATAATTACATACAATGTAACTCTTAATAAATATGTATATACATATGTACACACTGTACTCACAGATATAGTGGTATTCCTTTACATGTCGGTCTGGAACAGCACTTCACATAACTGTTCATTACAGTTTTCTTTAAAACTATTGTTACACTAGTTGTTTTTTCTGTTGCACTTGTTCTTATGTTAATCTTTTCTGTTTATTTACACATGTGTGTTACACACGGTTTGTTTTGATTCTACGAGATTTTTACAGTAGTGCCAACTTAGTTTCTGTTGCTATTGTTTCTATGGTGTACCTTCTATTAAATTATCTCTCTGTTTTTATGCTGAGGTACTGTTTTTGATTATTGTGTTAGTGAATGTATTCGTTTTCTTGTTTTGAGACTGCTTTTTGTGTTGTTAGTGTGTTGTATAGTGTTTTGTTGGTTAAATTTGTGAATTCGTTTATTATTGTTTTAGAAACACTGGTACACCATGACATACATTAATAAACACACACACAGAATCAGCAACATATTTAAGAAACAAGGAATACAAATTGCTTTCAGGACAAATAACACACTACACAAACATCTAAACTCCAACACTGAAAGTGACTTATACCAACAAGCAGGAATATACCAGTTAACATGCCAACAGTGTCAGGCTGTATTCATAGGACAGACATCCAGAAATTTTAACATAAGATATAAAGAACACATCAGAGCAATAAGCTGCACAAATCACTCCACATTTGCTGAACATTTATTAGACAATAATCACCCTCCTATCAATATAAATACAGAAATGAAAATATTACAAATCAACAACCACAAAAATCATCTACTTACATTTCAGGAAAGCTACCATATACACAAATCGATAGCAATAGGAAAAACAATAATAAACGAATTCACAAATTTAACCAACAAAACACTATACAGCACACTAACAACACAAAAAGCAGTCTCAAAACAAGAAAACGAATACATTCACTAACACAATAATCACAAACAGTACCTCAGCACAAAAACAGAGAGATAATTTAATAGAAGGTACACCATAGAAACAATAGCAACAGAAACTAAGTTGGCACTACTGTAAAAATCTCGTAGAATCAAAACAAACCGTGTGTAACACACATGTGTAAATAAACAGAAAAGATTAACATAAGAACAAGTGCAACAGAAAAAACAACTAGTGTAACAATAGTTTTAAAGAAAACTGTAATGAACAGTTATGTGAAGTGCTGTTCCAGACCGACATGTAAAGGAATACCACTATATCTGTGAGTACAGTGTGTACATATGTATATACATATTTATTAAGAGTTACATTGTATGTAATTATTGTAACAACACATGTAAAAACACTTTACAGCCACTGAAGATGACCTACACCACAAGGGCGAAACGCGTGTGGGGAATTAAATAAAAAACAAAATTCATCAAACCAGTTGTTTTCGACGGATTTATTTACAAAAATATAGTAATATTCCGTTTGTGTAATTTTGAGACACATACTTGGGGCCATCCCAGGTGACAGTGGAAGATCCCCTTAAAGCCTCAGTCAATATAGCCGGTACACCGTTGCCGAGAATTGAACTAGCGCCCCTTGCAGCTCACCGTATTTAGTATAGCTACGATTTAAAACTCTAGTCTCACCTGATGGGTCAATAATTTTCGGTGATAATCTCTACCTTCAATCAATATCTCCTACCAAACCGACAGTTCCTGCTTGAAGCAATGATATTCAACAAACGTAGAGTTTAAGATACCCCGGACCGGGAATAAACCGTTAAGCTACGCTTGTAAGCATGCGTTAAGATTTTGTTTTTGTTTTTTACTTACAGCTTTACGCCTCGTCGAAGGCTATGATCATTAGTGGCGGGATGGGACTAGGGACAAGGAACGGGAAGGAATTAGCCCATGGCCTTTTTGAAGGAAGCCTCCCGGCATTCGCCTGGAGTGATTTGGGGAAACCATGGAAAACCCAAATTTGGATGCCCTGACGGGGATTCGAACCCACGTCCTCCCAAATGCGAGGCGAGAACGTTAAACGTTCACCCATCACGCCCGATCAAATATTTTCTCTGTGATCCCAATAATGAGCTATCTCTCATGTTGGCTACTTCAGGAGGAATAGCTTTGATCCTCACATCTACTACGATGAATACTGATATTCAACTACCAATGAGCAGGTATGCTACATGAAAATCACACAAAACAGTCGTTAAATATGGTGTATAAGATATTTTGCGTCGATTAAAACCCCCATCAGTTTGATACTCCAGTGTTTAAAAATGGGAATGTTAATGATCCTCAGAATTATAGGCCGATCTCGTTAACTTCAATATTTTGCAGGATTTTAGAACATATCATCTATTCGAATGTCATGCGGTTCTTGGATGAAGGTGAGCTTTTAAATCCAAATCAACACGGATTCAGAAAAGGTCGATGCTGCGAAACACAACTTGCACTTCTAATTCACGACTTGTGCCGAATTATAGATGAGCAATCCCATGTTGATTTGGTTCTATTAGACTTTAAAAAAGCTTTCGACACTGTGCCTCACACTAGGTTACTTAGGAAACTTCGCGGTTACGGCATATCTAGACAAATATGCGACTGGGTTGCAGACTTCCTGAAGGGCAGAACACAGTGTGTAGTTCTCGACGGTGAGCGTTCATCACTTACTGAAGTGGGGTCTGGAGTTCCCCAGGGAAGCGTGTTAGGGCCTCTGTTGTTTCTCATATACATCAATGATCTATGCGACATAATAGGGGGAATGAAAAGATTATTTGCCGATGATGCTATAATTTATCGCGAAATCAAAACCCTGGACGACTGCGCTTTGTTACAAGACGATATTACGAAAATAATTGCGTGGTGTAAAGATTGGCAGTTGGAGTTAAACGCTAAAAAGTGCCAAGTCATGCGTGTAAGTAAAAAGGTGACACCATTTAACTATGAATATACGATTAATGACACTGTCCTTAGAACGGTAGATTCCGCTAAATACCTAGGGGTAACAATTCGTAATAATTTGTCGTGGAATGAGCATATTGAGAATGTAATGGGGAAAGCAAATCGTATACTCCGATTTCTAGGTCGTAATTTAAATCAATGCACTCAGGAAGTTAAATCGATTGTATACAAGTCACTAGTACGTCCTCACTTAGAGTATTGTTGTTCTGTATGGGGTCCCCATCAAAAGGGGTTAATGGAGGCTTTAGAGAAGGTCCAAAGAAGAGCCGCCCGATTCGTGACAGGTGTATATAGTTGGAGGGAAAGCGTAAGTGCGATGTTGAAGGAGTTAGGTTGGGAAGACCTGGAACACCGAAGGCGTTGCTCTCGACGGAAGCTAATTGAAAAATTCACGACAGATGTATTTCGGAATGACAGTCAGCAAATATTGCTACCAGCAACATTGATATCTCGAAATGACCGTGAAAATAAGATAAGAGAAATCAGGGCCAGAACCGATTCATTTCTGTACTCATTTTTCCCACGAGCGATTAGGGAATGGAATAGAAAGGATTTACCGGGCGAGTAAACTTAAAATCCGACAGGAGTAGCTTTCGATAAAGCACTCCAGCCATCCTGATCTGGGTTTTCCATGGTTTTCCCAGATCACTCCACGCGAATGCGGGGATGGTTCCTCACAATAGCCCATGGGCGCCTCCTGCCATATCCCTTATAACCCTTCCAAACCATAACCCTTCTCGATAGGTGCTATGCACCCTCCGCCACACACTTTTAGTGAATCGCGGAGTAATAATAATAATAATAATAATAATAGTAGCAGGCATCTTTGATCTGTGGTATCCAGAATTTGACTGTCGTTTCGATTTCGACTTTCAGTGGCCCTCACCGCGTGTTATGGAGGGATGAGTCATCGGGCCGATACTCCAACAAATTTTATGCGTCTCTGTTCGGACGCCGACGTCATGTAAATGTTTGCAGAACAGATTAGTACTGTTATAGTGACGCGCGGTTTTTCAAACATGTGGTGCGTTACCTTAAAGACGTGTTCAAGTCAAAAGGCTTACTGCCAATGGTGCTGAATAGAGGGTACTGTGGTTAACTGGACATATGGCTCGATTTTTTTGCGATGTGATATTGCAGTCACGTGTTACTTTATTCCAAAGTTGTTACCTAAGCGACGAATTTACAAGTTTAAACTTGCATGAAAAGTAAAGCTCCTTCATCACAGGACGTCCGTGTAGAACTACAATAGGATGCGCTCACCCATTCATGCTAATAAAAGGAGTCCAACAAAATGTTCCAAGCGATCCTCTCCACTCGTACTTTCTCGCGGAACACCATGTGATCTTATCGCACACTCGCAGGATTTTTCCTCCGATCATGATCTAACACCATAGCTTGCTGGACAGCAAGGACTCGTGTTGGTTTTTTGAGAGTTCCAACATCGAACACGTCCTGCATGTAGTTCTCTAGCCCTTTTCACGGCCTATCAAGAGTTCTTTATCAAAAATCGGATCATCGTAGGTCCTTCAAGTTGTACTGTGAATGGGCCGCTAGAGCGGTGGAGAGGCGGGTGACGGTCACGGAGATGTGTGGTAGCGTGGCATTGTGCTTGACGCTTGAATTAGTCGAGTCGCGAACTCCGCAAAGTTCACACGACAAAGATTGTTTTTTTAGACGCGTGCGTCGTTATGTAAATCATTTAATTCACTGGTGAAAACATCCCATGTTTTTTGTTGTTGAAAGATGAGGCAAAAAATAATTCAATTTGGCAGTATTGTTTGGAAATAGACGTTACTTCTAAAAAATGTAAAATTGGCATACAAAAATATACTTATTTCTATTTTAAGTTTATTTTTGATAAAATATTAAAATCTAAATAATTATAAATTTTTTTTTCCATTTCCGAATCCGCAAAACATCCGCATCCGCGGATGTCACGCATTGAACATCGGCATCCGCATCCGCAAAGATGACATCCGTTACAACCCTACAATTTGTAATCCTCTGATTGAGTCTCCAGCAATGTAAGGTTGGTAGGCATATTTTTACCCTGAAACATAGGATCGTTGAGGCATTATGCGGTGTGGTTAGGGTATAGTCGTGACTGGGTTGTAGATATATTGATTTTTGATAATATTCAGCTCAGCTGTTATTACTTTTTTTTCGAATTAACAGCACGAAAGCGAGAGACTCAAATTCACAGCACTTGCTCACAAACATCATGGTTGATGCCACTGTTTATCGCGTTATGGAAATATTACCATTATTAAAAAAAAATTGTTGTTTGAATACATACAAAAAAACATCGAATACAATGCTTAGAGCTATGGACACTGTCGTCTATTGTTGTAAGCCTCAAGTATCAAAAGCAGTCATCAGAAGCAAATGGTAATCACAGGAAGAGAAGCTAAACCTTTGTCTTCTGTGACGATTTGTTTACGTGCTGTCTTTGTTGTTGATAAACAGTGAGTGTGCGTTCGTTCGTGGGACATGCAAATCTTTCCACTAGCCACTGCGGAAGAGAGAGAGAATCCTCTGGCTTTGTTTGAAGAGTGAGCTCCAAGGTTATTGGAATCGGGCAGTTGACAAAAACATTATTTTTTGAGCAGTGATAAAGTGGCACACTCTTATAATATCCTCTCCTCGCGATAAACGCCATAGTTCGTTAATAGTAGGCTTTCAGTCACGTTTTGTAGTTAATAAACTAAAATTTCCATATAATTGGGCGAGGTTGCTGTTGTCCTATCATAGTGTTTGTCATGATAGTAAATGGTCTGTGGAAGAAGAAATTTTTAACATTCGAGTCTTCGCCAACAGGGCAGGAGAGGTAGTGGACTTCAATCGGAGCGCTTCAAACCCTATACCGAAATGTAACTTCACGGGTAGAGAGGGAATGAGATGTCATTTCAGTGATTACAAAATAACTTCAAATTTACAAGGTACTTAGCAGTATGAGCCAACTTATCAGTATGACATTGCATTCCCTCTGGTCTGGATGCATACACTGATTCGAATGGAAAGGGTGTCATAAAGCCGTTGAAACCTCTCCCGAAGCAAGTTGGCCCACAGCTGTAGTAACTTGTCCCTGATATCCTGGCTAATGGCACTGCGACGGAATTAACGTCCGAGCTGATCCTATGCATCTTTTACTGGGGACAGATCTGGGGATCTTGCTGGCCACGGGAGTACATTAAAAGCCCGTTGAAAAATGGCACCACGATACTATCGCATGAGAGGTAACGCATGAGGACGCAGGATGTACGTGACGTACCATTGTGCCATCAGAGTTCCTTCTAATACTACCATCTGTGACTTGGGGTCATATCCCGCGGCTACCCACGCTATAACGCCTGTAACGCAGCCGTACCTCTACAAAACATTGGAAGAATGGACCTCCTTCCAAGTCAACACCATTCTCACCGACGCCGGTCATCCGAGGAAGTGTAGAACCACGATTCATCGCTGAACACAATGCGACGCCATTCATCAGCAGTAAATGATGACCATCGTCAGCGAGTATGGTGGTGACCTCGAAGGAGGTCCATTCTTCCAATGCTTTGGAGAGGCACAGCGGTGTTACTCCTGGAGTCGTAGTGTGGACAGCCATGGGGTATGACTTCAAGTCACGGCTGATAGTGATCGAGGGAACTCTAACGGCACAACGGTACGTCACGGACATCCTGCCTCCTCATGTGTTACTTCTCATGCGACAGTATCGTGGTACCATTTTTCAACAGGACAATTCTAGCCCACACATAACACGTGTCTCTCTGACTATCTGTATGGCGTTAAGGTACTTATGTAGTGAGCAAAGTCCCTAGATTTGTCCCCGAAAGAAGCGTGAGACCAACTTGAACGTCAACTACGTCACTCAGCCAGTATCCAGGATATCAAGGACCAGTTACAACATTCGTGCGACAGCTTGCCTCAAGAGAGGATACAACGGCTTTATGACACCTTTCCCAACCGAATCAGAGCATGCATCAAGGCCGGAAGCGGTACAAACTCATACTAATAACTTGGCTCATACTGTGAATTTCTTTGTAAATTTGACTCTACATTGTAATCACTGAAATAGTATCTGATACCCTGTCAACCCGTGAAGTTACATTTCGTTTCTTCCTCCCCTTCTGGGTGCTTCATTTATTTTTATTTATTTTTTTGTCTGGATGTGTATTTTGACAGCTGCTCCCTACAAGATTTGGTAAAATAGGATAGACGAAGTACATCAGGAAATTTATACCTGACGCATACCCACTTTGAAATCCCACCCACAATCTAAATATCATATGAAATCTTAGTTGCCTTCGTTTTCTGTCGCTTTGTATCTGATAAAATTAATTTCTGGAAGTTATAGTAATTTGTAAATTTAACTAATTATATCAAGGATAAAATTTCTACAACGTGTCTATAAGCAGCAACGATAATTTCTTCCAATTTTTCCAGAGAATAACAAAAGAAACTTTTAAATTGACTGACAGTATTTTTTTGGAATATTAAATTTTACTTCATAATCAAGACGTTCTGCTGCAGAAAAATTCACATGTGTAAGAAATTTGTAACAGTTATTTTCTACTTCAGAATGTATCTTCTCTCAAAAGAATACTTTTCTTTTCTGTACGTTTCATTCATAGTTTTCAGCCACGATCCTGTCTTAAAGACGTCCAAGCTTTTTGATTGAGCGTAAATTTCTGCCCTGGTGTTCGGCAGACCTTTGGTAGGCTGCAGCTTCGATTTTTGGCCCTGCCATTCACATTTCGGATTTCTTATTGTCTCCATGTCAATTCCTGAAATATTCCTCCAAAACGTCATGGCCGAATTCCTTCCCGTTCCTTACACCCCATCTTATCCCTGTTCAAATGACGCCAACCAGCAGTAAAACCGCAGGATCCGAGTTAAGTTCCCTGTCCAGCCACCCTGATTTCAGTTATTCTTGGTTTCCCGAAATCATTACAAACGATTGCAGAGACCATGTCCGAGTTCCTTCTCTTTCGTTTCAATAATTTTCTAGCAGTGCTAATGACTTGTATCTGACGAGACTTAAGAGCCGAAAGAAAAACAGAAATTGTCTTAACACTAATCTAGTGATTACATCTTGTAGTCGATTATTGATAGTAACGTACTAATTACATGGAGGAAAATTAATTATGCCAAGAGTAATGTTACCACACTTCACTCTCAAAGAGCAGTCGGAATCTTCTGGAAATCGCGCATTTCCTTTCTACCTTCCTTGGTTTTCTTTGCGTATGGCTTTACACCTCGTCGACGTCATTTAGAGGCGGAAAAGGACTGGAGGCAAGGAACGGGAAGTAATTCGGCAATGGCATTTTGAAGGAAGCATCCCGGCATTCACATGGACTGATTTGAGGAAGCCATGGAAAAACCAAATCTGGATGCCCGGACGGAGATTCGAACCAGCGTCCTCCCGAATGCGAGGCCAGAATGTTAACTTCATACCCACCACGCTCAGTGCCTTCCTCGTTAACGTTCTAGGTAACTGAATGAAATAAAAGACTACGTCTACTGTGATCACTAATGCAACACTATATTTACGTTGAAACCTGCTGTTTACTATTATTGATAGCATCCTGAAAACGGTAACGATGATATGATGTAACGCTACATCGAAGTTTGAAGTTGAAGTGTGTATCTCACTTTATAAAAACAGTATAAAAACCACTCAACAAGCTTGGTATTTCTACAGTACTATCATCTTCGATGATATGAGATGGTAACACCAGAATTAGGTTTTCTGTGAATAATGTCTCATGCTACTGCTAATTCAGACTTCCGCCATCATTGCAAAAACATGACTCATGAAAAGTGTTTAACGCATTCACGGCAGTTACACAAATCAGAAGACACTACCGTGTGCCAAAGTAGTTAGTGCTATTATTTCCAGGAAGAGTAACGAAAATCCAATGTACTGAGGTCAAAATAATTTGCACGTCTGGATTTCTTCCCGTTACCAGTGTCATTCATACCATTTTGCTTGTTTAACTTTTTGATCGAGCTGATTTGCGCTAGTAAGATCCATCCTCAAGCCACGTGTAATTCATTGGCAATCTCTGGCGAGGAAATTTGCTCACACAAACTTGCAAACTGCAGTTATTTCTTGAGTGGACGTAGCGGCGCTTATTGCAGAGAATTCGTATCGTATCATATCTTAACGTCTTTCGAGTTGTATGCCAGCTATTGAACGTCACAAGAAGAGTGAAGGAAGTGTATTGGTTTTACAAATCAGGCTTTTAACGGTTCATGTGTGTTACACATTTACAATTAGCTAATTTTCATTGAAAATAAATAACAACGTGATTGTACTTCTGTTTTCTGACTAATGTAAGTTTTAGATTTATGCTCTCGGATCAGAATGCGGGTTCGATCCTCGCTCTGGCCCTCCAGATTTCTCTTTTCCACGGTTTTTCGAAATCACTCCAGGAGAATGCTGGTATGGTTCCTTCAAAAAGGCCAGGCCCGATTTCTTCCCCGAGTCTTATGCATTATTCTATTAGGGCTCTATTAGCATTGTCGTCAAAGAACCGTAAAATTCCAAAATTTAACATGCTGCTGTACTGGACCCAGGAGGTATGTATTATGCATAAATTTCAAGAAGTGCAGTTTTCACGTATAAGTAGTGCCTTGTATAAAATTGCGATCAGTTAATTTTTATCAAATCTACAGTTGTTGTTGGCTGTAAATAGGGGTCTGTGCATAATTGTTACCAGTTTAATACAGCCCGTACATGTCAGTCATGTGAAAAGATGTACAGCAGTTGTTGGGTTGGGTCGATCAGTGTAGTGTAATTGCATATAAACGTCAAGGTAATTTTGTAAATTGATTTAATCACTAAGGAAAATAAACACACAATGTATATAGTTGTAATGTTCTTTGTTAAAACTAAAATATCTACATATAGCAATTACAAATCTTTATCACGTATCCGTTTACTAAATGATTTATCGAAAACTAGCCACTTCAGTAATACCATATCCTTATCACTCGTTCAACCAGAAATGTACTAGTATATTCTAGTAATTTAATTATTGCTGATGAATTAATCAATCTATTCCACTATCTTGGTAGTCTTTGACTAAATAAGTGACAGAATTTGTTAATTTTACGTGTTAGATTGTAAACAAATTCGGCAGGAAGCCCATCTTAAACTTTACCTTTCATCGATTCTAACATGATGACCAGCTTTTAATTTTGCTTGAGTCTTAATTCCACTGAATGTGGTTGACAGTAACGAGTTGTCTTTAACGTCGCACTGGTTCATCTTTATAGAAGTATGCTACTGTGTATTGAAGTAGGAAATTAATTGTGGAAGTAATACAATCTATGGATGAGATCACTAAATTCCCTCCACATCGTATTCATCACAGTCCTGTAGAACCATTCAACTACTGACTACTTAAGATGACTTTATGTGAAGTAGTGATTAATTATATTGGTAGTCATGAGAATCTTAAATTGCAAAATTCCTTTCCGTTGTCAGTTTGTAAATTCTTAGGCACATATCCAAGACAAAGAATCCTCTTCGTAGTGGCAGCTTCGTAGTGTCTTGTTCTTGAGCGGTAGAAATGACGCAAACATTGAATACGTGTTAATACCATCAATGTGTACTTGTAACCACAGTTTTTAAAGTACTGTATCATTTCCACATTATCAGCTTGCCAGAGATCATCAAGTTTTTTGATTATTACAAGTCTTCTTCGAAAATTACTTCCAGACTGACTGTATAGTTATGCAAACATTTGATTCGAGTTACAATATACCACCTCTTTATTTCAATCACTGAAATATTTTTTTTTTTTGGAGTGCGCCGTATGTCCTGTTGATGACAACACTGTAGGTAACCTCAAGCTTTCAACAATTTCATTCTTATCGCCCTAGTACACATACTCCCTCACGAAAAAGAGGTCAGAAAATGACTGGCGAACCTGATATGAAATTATATTATTATCTTTACACTAGCAACATTTTTCACATATTTCCGGGATAGATTGTCACTAACTCAATGGTCACTTGTGTAGTTTATTATATTGAAATTCCAAGTAATTGGTAGAAAATATTTAGTTCTTTTAATTATTTATTTATTTTTAAAAAAGAAAAAAAATGTTCCCTGGTCCTCGTGTTCTTTAATAATCATTATAGCCGCGTACAATAACAACTTCACCAATAGTTATTCTCTTCAACATCATACAATAAATCATCTCACACTTAGACTTTTTAACCAAGCCTGAAGATTTCTGCCAATGCATATGGGTTAAGAAAACATTTTTCGTATTAATCGTCATCGGTGTTAATGAAAAATCGTTCACAGGCAATCATTTTCAGTTGAAGTAACTTTTATCGAACTCCTTTTCTGACATTTATGATGCCACAT
The DNA here is from genome assembly GCA_031002005.1 of Vandiemenella viatica. NCBI lineage: Eukaryota > Metazoa > Arthropoda > Insecta > Orthoptera > Morabidae > Vandiemenella > Vandiemenella viatica. The sequence continues at coordinate 34,124,024 of CM061921.1, forward strand.
TTAGTCATTGCATATTTTCACTCAATATGAAGTTAAAGAGTATTTGTGGTACTATTGTATATTACAAATTTTGTTTATACTTTAATATCTGTGACTGACCAATAATTGTTGGGGGAAATTAAAAAAAAAAATAGTTTATCACACCATTTCACATAGAGAAGTGGGGATCTACGATCAAATTTTAACCTTATGTGGACCAAGTTCAGTGTGGGTACAGGCAACAGGGATTTATAATAATTTAGACCTGTATTTAGTACCTATGCAAAATCACGAAACATACTCGCCGTGTCAGTAGTTACAAACATAGTTACTTCTGTCGATTATAATACCTGGCTTGCTTGCGGGGAAGTTACGGTGTTTGATATTAAACTTGCTAATATCCGCATCTCAGTAACTATAGAGTATCGTTTATATTCATGATAAACCATACCAGGTCGTCCAGGTGTTAACCCTAATCTGCAAGCGTTTTGGTACATTTTTCGTGTGTAATTTTCACCTGCCTTCCCCAGTGTTGAAAGTGAGTGTGTTACTTTTTGAGTGAGTGTCTGCTATTTTTGTATGTTAGTTGTGTTCGAAATTAAATGGTAGAGGGTGAGAACCAGGTGCCGACCCATTCAGGCCTATTCTTCCGGGAGACCACAAGAGAGCCACAGAGCACAATGTACTCATCCGACGGACAAATTAGCTTCACGGCATGTACGATCCACTTAGCTTTATAAGACAATGTTGAATTTTACAAAACATAACATATGGTTGAGGTCAGCCCACTAGGGAACAAATAGTTTATTGATCATAATAATAAGATTGCTATCAGTGTTAAAAAGTAATAAAAACAGTTATCAGTATCAAAACAGTAATGAAAACGGTTAAATTTAAATTGTTGTAAAATAATTACACTTGTTCGTGGAATACTTATTGCTTGACGCCTCGTCGACGGCTAAGGTCATTAGAGGTGGGATGGGACTTGGGACATGGAACGGGAAGGAATTCGGCCATGGCCTTTTTAAAGGAAGCATCTCGTCATTCGCCTGGAGTGATTTAGGAAAACCCAATTCTGGATGCCCGGATGGGGATTCGAACCCGCGTCCTCCCGAATGCGAGGCCAAAACGTTAACCGTTCACCCACCATGCTCGGTTTGAGCGCTGAGGAGAATCCGATGCATCAGTCAGTGGTCCCCCTGCACCTATAATTTTCCTCATAAACTCATCCTTAGCCAGTATATAAACGTATTATAACTGATCTAATCAGACAATTTCTAAAAATATTCATCATTTTTTAAGCATGTTGCGGAGTGTCCATCTACCACCGCTGTCAGCACGTCATTCACTAACCGTAATGCAATATCTATAATACATCGAAACAATTTGGCACCATTCATTATCCGTAAAATCCAGTCCGAAAATTGCCAACAGAAGACAGTTGGTTTGGAGTCACATATCGAACTGAGTAGCAGAAAGGAGAGCTGCGGAATTTTATGTTTCCCAGAGCGCATCTATCGTCGACGTATATCTGTTTCTTAAGGCAGTAAAGGCTCCGGTTTGCACAGGCTTCATAAATAATTAAACTGAGAGTAGACCTGCAGAGATTGGTATTTCTCACCGAGCGTGTTGCGTAAAACGCTCTATCCTCGCGTTAGAGAGGACGCGGATTTGAATCCCCGTTCGACCATTCAGATTTGGGTATTCCATGCTTTTCCCAGATCGCTGCAGGTGAATGTCGGGATGTTTCCTTCAAATACTATGGCAGAATTCCTTCATGTGCATTGCCCCATTTCTCTCCTGTCTCTAATGATATCGACGTCGACGAGGCATTAATCCATAAACCAAAAATGTATCTCTCCAGCTGATTCTACTGTTAAAGTAGCTGCATGGAAGTACGAACTACATATTTTGTAATTACTACGTATTCATTCTATTCAATTTTATTATAATGGTAGATTAAACAACGAAGGCAACAAACTTGTAAAATTTTTATTATATTACTGGAAGCGGTATATCTATTGACAAAATCCAAGGCACCAGTGTCGTAAAAAAAGACTAAACTACGTTAGTGGTTCGAATTTAAATCATGATTTGAATTTAGTGCCTGATAAAAAAAAATGTAAATGGGTAAGTAACAGAGTTTGATACGCAACAAGAAGTACTAACCTGTATCGGTCGTTCATCAATCAGTTCACAGTATTATTTGTATGAGTGAAACAGAATTACGTTCAAGGGAGAAGCAATTCATTACTGCTATTTTTCTTACAAAACGAATAGTGAAACCATCATAAATTTCGGGAAGGGTTAAAAGACAGTTTAGTGTGGAAATAATGTCTCACGTAAGAGTTTGTGAGTAAATGAATGATTTTAGAAATGGGTGTAACATGTAAGGAATAGACCGAAAAGGAATAGAAAAAGACAAAATAATTTTTTACTAAAAAATGCAAAAAATAATGATGGCACCAGTGCAGTTAATAATTAGGGTACTATACTGACAAAAATTGCTTGTGAGATGTTACTTTTTGCATAGCTACTATAATATAAATTATATCTTAACGCCTCTCCTAAGTAATAGAGTATGCTTGACCTTGTACGTCATTTTACATTTAAATACCTTAAATTGTTCAAATCCGTCAATCGCAAATTTAGCGCGCTTATAGTTCCATATCCAGACTGTGTATCAAACTGAATTTACTTAAAACTTTTAGCATTTTTGAAAAACACTCAATAGCATTTATTATTTTTTTTTAATATAGTACAATGACGGTTTACTAACACCCACATAGAATATCATAAGAAATACTGTATTCTCATTCAGCTGTCCATTAAACCCTCTAATGTCATTTTTCTCATCCAATGAATCACCAAAAGTCTTACGTCATAATCGTGTTAACGTTAGTAAGAATCAAAAAAGCACGCAGTTATAAATCGAAGACGGTACAGTGGTTTGACGGACAGAATAACAGGGTGTATCCATAAGGGTTCCGTCTTTCATTCAGCAGGTACGGAATCGCAACAAAAAAACAGATTATTCCAATGTACAACTTCTTAGAGGTACAGATCTGTATATTTTGGTGTATATCAACATTTCCTCAGTGTTTTGTTCGGTACACTTTGCAAGCACTGTACTGATTCCAGGCAGTAACGGAGCAAGTAGTCCTCGTTACCGTACGCTAAAATACAAAAAGTCTCCTAGTATCGCGTGGGATTCCCCTCTTCTGGTATCCCGGCCCGACACCGTCACATGCCCGGAAGAAGAGATGGAGGTGGACAACCGATAGACGGCGCTAGCAACAAGCCAACTAGCGCCACCGCATAGCAGAGTTTCAGCCGTGGCCAATCAGAAGCGACTGGCCTAGTATTGATAGACCTGTCCAATATCACCAACGACAGCCAAGAATGGACGGACCAGTCTACTACTGAAGAAGAGCACACCCCAATGGGCTCACCGACGCGCACCCCCCAGACGTCACCAAGCATGAGCCCAAACGAGGTTCCTCAGGCTGCAGCAAGTGAAGCAGCACCACCAAGCACGGACCCACCTCACCGCCCCCACCCAGCATCCAAGGAAGGGGCTACTGGCGAGCAGGCCGAGACGAAGTGGGTCGCCATCTTGGTACGCCCGGCTGACATCGCAGCTGCTACCAAGATGCTACAAGATAATGGCATTCTGTACCACCCGAAACTGACTGGAAAGACCCCGGCTGCTCAAGTACGGAAGACGCTCAGTGCAGACAAGAACGCGCAATGCTTTCGCTGCCAAGCCTGGGGCCACAAAGCCAAGGACTGCGAAGCTGGTGAACGCTGTGTTCGCTGCGCGGGAAATCACAGCGTAAAAAGCTGCAACCGACCGAGAGATGCAACGCCGACCTGCGCAAATTGCTCGGGTCAGCACGCATCATGTTTCTCTCGGTGCTCCGCGAGACCTACAAGACGCAGTCAGCAAGTGCAAAAAACAGGACAGAATGCCACTGCCCTAAAGAAAAAAGCCGCGCGAAAGAAGAAAAATCCTCGCGCTGAAACGGCGGAGTCAGCCAGCTACCGTCGCCAGAGGGAGGGAGGGAGTGACACTCCCCACCACCTGGGACATCCCCTCCACGCGGGCACCAGCCAAGCAGCTCCACGAGACAAGAACAGGAGCAGCTGCTGCCTATCACAGCAAGAGCACCACCAAAGGAGCAGCCATGACGAGAGGTGCACCTACCAAGACAACAGTTGCGCGCTCTGCTCCAGGTGTACCAACCAAGAAACCAGGGCCAGCAGCCAAGACCAACTGGCCCTGCTGAAAATCATGCAACTGCTGACACAACTTATAGCAAAAATTATCCCGTAAAAAGGATAAATTACAAGGACTGTATGTCCGCAGGACCCACAAAACTGTAATCCCTATTATCCAAAAAAACAATAGAATGTATTGAAATGAGGCAAATAAACTTATTATTCCAAATATATGTTCAGCCAGGGGAATGAAAGATAATAAAATTTTTTTTAAAAAAAAACCACTTAAGACAGTGCTGTGTTCACTGCTATTCAGTATCGTTACCGTCTCTCAGTGCATCTCATCGCGCGTCTCGACTTACGTTCGGTTACTTCTTTAGACTCTGTACATCGCATACTGGACTCGGATCAGTGCGCGTCTCGGTCTACGGTCGGTTTCTTCCTTGGACTCTGCACAGTTCATCTTGGACTTTGCTTCGGTTTTCGCTTGATCGCCTCCGGGCGACTGCCCGTCCGCCGTGTTGACATTTCGACCGCCGTGCGGACACAGCACCTCTTGCCCACCGAAGTGCAGCAACATCACGTGGCATTGACTCAACAAGTTGTCAGAAGTACCCTGAAGAAATATTCAGCCATGCTTCCATTACAGCCGTCCATAATTGTGAAAATGTTGCCGGTGCATGACATTTTGAATGAACTAACATTTCGATCTTATTCCCGATATGTTCGATTTGACTCAAGTATTGTTGCTGTCTGTCGCCAAATTATTCGCTGGAATTGCCCAGAATTCTGCTCAAACTAACCGTGAATGATTCTGGCAGGATAGCATGGCGCATTGTCATCTATCGTTGTTTGGGAACACAAAGGCCAATAATACCTGCAAATGGTTTCCAAGTAACTGAACATAACCATTCTCCAGTCAATGGCCGGTTCAGCTTGACCAGAAGTCACACGCAATGTCATATAACCCAAGATGGAGCCACCACCAGCTTGCACAGTGCCTCCCCGACAACCGGGGTCCATGTCCTCGTGGGGTGTACACCACACTCGAAACCTTCCATTAGCTCTTATAACTAGTACGTGACTAATCTGACCATGAAACCTTTTTCCAGTCCAACCGATATGTTCCAAAGCCCAGGAGAGGCATTGTACCCGTTACCGTTTATGAGCATAGGCCTTCTGCTGCCATATCCCATCAACGCTGTCGTCTGCCGTAAGTCCCACGTTGATTGTCGCTGTTCTTTGACGCAGTGTTGCCCGTCTGTCAAGACTGATACCTCGACACAGACGTTGCTGGTGTCGGTAATTTTTTTTTTAAGTGCAACTTTTGCGAAGTAAGTACTCCCAAGCACGTGGTTTGGAAGTGCAAATAAACTGAAGAGCATACCTTCAAATACAACTTCAGAATAGAAGAATATACGACATTCTGCGTGATACCGAGCTCCGGCACTTGCTGGATAAAGCTGCTAGTCTAGCATCGCTGCGCGAGAAGGCAAGATTTGCTTAATTGAAATTAGCAGAGCGCAGAAGACGCCGCGAGCAAACGGCATCAGAAACAGAAATAAGGGCAGGAGAGGAAGAAATTCAAGAGGAAAGAACTACCAAATGTGACCACAAGCACTGCCCACGACTAAGGTGGTACCTTCACCAGGAAGACGGCAATGATCAATTCATCGTAGTGTCTCTGGAAAACAGAGGCACGTTCTCCAGGACTCAGGGGGGCGTCCTGCTCTGATTCCAGGAGGGAACTCCTGATGAGGGAGTAGGTGGCTCCAAGGACAAACCAGATAACAACGAGACCACTACCTGGAACGTGAAGCTGGCTGACGGCACTTGGTGGTCAGCATGTCAGCAGTCGCCCCGCTGCATCAGCAGAGACAGCCGGCAGCCTGGATGTCAACGCAGGCCAGCAGTGGCGCAGGAAAAACATTTGCGAATATACAGTACGAAAATACGTAGACATTACTGATTTTGGTGTGAATTAGTGTGATAGTAGATTAATTGGTAGATTAATTGGTAGAATAAATATTAGAATTATTAGTAGAATACTTTCAATCCATTAAATCCTTAAGAATAATTATCCAGATCTAATAAAAAAAAATTAAAAATAAAAACTGTAGAAACTAAGGGTCTACTTTAGGAAACAAGGTAGTAGACTATGTAAAATCAGGAAATAAAATAAAATAATGTCGGCCATTAAGTAAATGTGGTTGGCCGCTGCGTTGTTCATGACGGAAGGTAATGTTGGAATTCATATATTCAACATCACCCGAAGTGGTTCCCGCAATTTTATAGTATTATCTGAACGCTTTGGGAGGAGAAAGTGTTACTTTAAAGTTAACGCCCTGTAACAATTCTGTGCTGCGACAGGAGTTCCTTGAGCAATTGAGGGGCTGCTTCAAACGCAGAGGCCTAGAGTTCGCGCTTATTTCTCCCCTCACAGTACCACCCAGTGTGTCCACCCCCAGCGAAAGCCTCCGCCAGCGAGCGGGCCCGGAAGAACTACCCGCCATTACAGGGATGGTGAGGCTAGGTACACACGCCACCCATATGGGTGTCCACGGGGAGCGACGGGGACGCGGTGACCATCACGAACCAGGCCGAAGATCTATGCTGTGACAACCTGAAAATGAAACTAGTACGGGGGGACAGACATAAAATTATACTGTGCTAGTATCATTTTGAATATAATTTTCCTTATTTGTCACTACATTCATGTACAAAAATTGAATAGTGTCTACAGTCGTTAAAGCTTGGCCGCAAGAACAATAATAGGAAAGATAGTGTATAATGTATTGTCACTCAAAATTATAACAGACCTATAGGATCTCAGTCACTTTATGAGTCGCTGATAAGATTTTCTTTGCTCATTCATAAATTCACTGTGGCGGAACTCGAACAGCGATCAAGCTGTACAATTCTCGGAATATTACCACCGGCCTTTCTAGCTTAGTTACTTATTCTTGTTTACGTTTTTCATTTGCGCCACGCCAGTTACGGTCAGAAGTGACGCATCGACAACAGAGACAGCAACATTAGCGCACCATTCGAACGTGCTAAATTCATATTTCAATCGACAGGTGTCAAATATTTTCACGTTTCGAATAGTTGACTTTCGCAGAAATGCTGAATATTGTGCGAGGAATAACAGCACGGTGGTCCATAGAAAGAAAGAAATAACGTGCTGTTTCAGGGCAAAATACTGATAATGTGTCCCTGAATTTGATTTACTATGGGATGGAACTAAATTAATATTTTTTTTAAGTTGGTGAGAAATATTTACCTTCCTTCTGATGAAAATGGTTTGTTTAGTTCGTTTAGAACTGAATCAACTCGTAATGAAGCTTCAGATATCTGTTGCTTTCATTAACATTCAACGAATCTAGGGAAAGTAGAATATCGTACGTTCAGTGCTTCTGCATCGGCGTTGCCGTTGCGGCTGAAGAAAATAGTTTGCATTTATACATACGGTAAATCACATTTTCCCAAGTAATTTCTAATTCCATTCAAGCTCTGAATTTCCTAGTGATCTCGACATTGTTCTTTTAACAGTTACCGTACTGAATTAAAATACAGAATAAATGAGAACAGGATACCGGCAAAACTGAAACAAAGATGTTATTTGTAAATAAACGGGGCAACTAATTTCGTCGGTAAAAATAACTAATCATCACAAACGATAATAGTATGATATTTAACTCTTTTTTCTGGTCTAGGCAGCATTTTAAACCTAACCATAGTTACCTCCAATTTTATGTGTAAAAACGTATAAAATTCAGTTCCTAATGTTTGATCGAGCTTCGACAGTAATATAACTCGCCATGGTAGTATCTTCAGATACAACGTTGGGAGCCATACGTAATTACACATACAATTAAATTACCGAAAATGATGTTCAAGGTAAACCAAACTGGAAGATATGAGCAACGATATGTGCAGCGCGATCTGGAAGTTGTACAAAGGAAATAGCTTATAAAAGTCTCGTGCGTTAACATTTGGATTACTGTTGTGGGGTTTGGGATCCTCATCGTAAGGATTTGGTTGACGCGTTAGGGAAAGTACAGAGGAGAGTCGCTCGATTTGTGACTGCTTGCTACAGCCCTAACGAAAACTTCACAGAATTGACACATAGATTGAGCTGGGATTGTCTGACAAACAGACGACGTCGGTTTAGCCTGAATTTGTTGGCGAATATGCGAAATTGTTCTTTCATTTACGAGTGCAATGAAATACTTCGTCCACCAACCTATTTAGGTCATAATGACAGGAGAGATAAGGTTAGAGAAATAAGATGCCGTACTGATGTTTATACGTATTCTTTATTTCGTCGGGCTAATCGAGGTTGGAATTCCCAAACCAACCACAATATTCGTGAATTGCTGAGTATCAATGTAGATAAAAATAAAGGTGATGAAAATGAGCAAACATACTTCATTCGAATTTAATATAAATTCTTTGAGTGGTTAAATGGAAATTTCATTTACCGCTTTATAGAGAATTATTTTTCGATTATTGAGCAAGTGAACTGTCATCAAATTTAATTAAACCTGGCGTTCTAAGGCGAAAAATTGAGCTCTGTGGACAACAGTTGCATTTGTTGTCCATATGTCAGCTGATGAGAGGACAAGATGAGTCTGTTGATCTCGCGGTTAGGTATTGCCGGAGATACGTTGACGGCATTCTTGCTCATCTATTGGCTTTCGCAGCTCGGAGCAGAAGCAGAACCCCGACGTCCACGTGATGCCTAGAGGACTGATCTTGCCCCAACGATCAATAGAAATTTGATGGCCAACAATTGAATTTCCTTTTCTCGGATCTATCCACTTGCTGCCCTGAGTGAAGAAAGATATTCATTCGTCATCTGATAGGGGGTAGTCTCATTAGCTGAGCTGAAATCACTGAGTAAGGTTCTGCTGCATATCTGTTAGTTTGGGAACTTCAGTCGCGTCGCATTTTGTTTGGTGCCAAGATGTCCCACGTTGCTCGCTGTAATCGACGAAACCGATTGCAGCAACGCATAGGGAGTCTAACGGCAATTTGAAGATTCTTGACATCCGGGGGAAATGGCTACGCCTGTTGTGAGACTCGTGTCAGCGTGGCAAGCAGTAAGTATTTCTTAGACCAAATGCGTTTCAATCAGGCCATACACGTTACGACGGTCGCAAAGACTGTATTTTTTTTTCTCGTCGATGGCTAAGGTCATTAGAGGCGGGACGGGACTGGGGACAAGGAACGGGAAGTAATTCAGCCATGGTCTTTTTGAAGGAAGCATCCAGGCATTCGCCTGGAGTGATTTAGGGAAACCATAGAAAACCCAAATCTGGATGCCCGGACGGAGATTCGAACCTGCGTCCTCCCGAATGCGAAGCCAGAACGTTAACCGTTCAATCACCACGCTCGGTCAAAGACTGTCAATCGAACCATCGCAACGACAGTCTTATTACCACACATACAAAATTGCACCACAACACTGATTAGCATGGTCGCACGGATCATCTCAAACATGAACACATCGAGCGTGGTGATGTAACGGATAGTGTTCTGGCCTCGCATTCGGGAGGACGGCGGTTCGAATCCCCGTCCAGGCATCCAGATTTGGGTTTTCCATGGTTTCCCAAATCACTCCAGGCAAATGCCGGGATGCTTCCTTCAAAAGGCCATGGCCGAATTCCTTCCCATTCCTTGCCTTTCCCGCCTCTAAAGACCTCGCTGTTGAGAGACGTAAAGCAGTTAAAAAAAAAAAAATCATGAACACTGGCGTCGCGACCAGCGCAATCCTGTACGACCTTAGCGTGTTGTGTCGCAAGGTTTGATAACAATTTCAACCTTCCTGCGACCAATCCAATCACGATCCGATTTGTCGCATACGACATTAATAAAGGTCCTGCAACTCATGGAGAGGAAAATGTAACACTACAATACTTGTAATCTTAATAAAAGTGTTGTAAATATATCTGAATGAATAAGACTGGGACCTATCACTATTTCTTGTTTTTTCTTTTTCTCCTTAAAAATATGAAACTTGTTAGGGGCAGTGTATAACTTTTTTAAAAAAGTTGTAGAAGAGAAACGCGAATTTGCTTATCTCCACTCGTGTATGGATCATATTTTCAAAATTTTCTGGAAAATTCAAAGGTAGAAGGCCCAGTAGATACAAAAATCAGGGAATATTTTACGGGAGGCGGTTTGAATATCTAAATTTAATAAAGTTAATAGATAACCATATTAAATCTCACTGCATATTGTCTCAAAAATAAACCTAACTATCATCAGATGATAATGTTTAAAATCTATGCATCAATTAATTTCAGAATATAAGACAGTAAGGACAGAAATAGTAAAAGGAATTTATTTAAATCATCGTTGGTGAGCACAATACAGCAAGGTTGTTAACTATATGAACAACTAATTACAGACGGAATATAGACAACGGAGCCTGAAAATGCACTTTAAAAAGAACAGTAGTAACACAAGAAACATACCAATGCTTAACTCATAGATAGTGAGGAAATCACCAAGGCGACTGATTCGTGTCACCTAGGCTTCATAGGAGTAAACTAAGAAACTTTGAACACGGAAAGAGAATAAGCGAGGGCTATAAGGGATTTTTTTAATGGCATTTGGCTTCTTAGACAATACAGCCAGCTCACTGTGATTATCACAACTCTTACAGTGTATCAGTTTCTCCAAGACATTGTTGCTATTAAGTATGGACAGGACACGACACGAGATTCACACATACACAACATTTAAACAGCGAGGGCTATAAGGGATTTTTTTAATGGCATTTGGCTGCTTAGACAATACAGCCAGCTCACTGTGATTATCTTGATTCTTACAGTCAGTTTCTCCAGGACATTGTTGGTATTAAGTATGGACACTACAAGACGGACACGAGATTCACACATAGAGAACATTTAAACACCCATGCCCTAGACCAAACTCGAACCGACGACCTTCGGCAAATAGAGCTAGCCTCTAGTTCTCTAGCCTCTAGCACTCTAGCCTCTACACTACGGAGGTCGGCGACGGTAAGTTGAATATTGTATTGAATTATCTCTTTAGAAAAAGAAACGTAACAATCACAGCAAAAAAAAATTGATTCTGTTTTACAAAGTGGGGTATAGCCTATCAGCGGGTGTACAATCAAATCATCTTATGGCATTAGTGGCCAGGAGATCCTGTAGAATTATTCGGCCGCCAAGAGACAGAAGTTTCGATTCGTCTCGCAGTGCGCCTGTTGTCGTTGCTATCTAACCTAGTACCGGATATAGGAGAGCTACAGCTTAACATGAAATCCGAAATATGGAACCAATCGGGCTGTGCTAGAGGTAGGATTAAGGGCCTTTGAAAATCCTAACAGAGACAGGATTCAAACCGCCGACCTTTCGATCTCCAGTCATACGCCTTAACCACTGAGCCACCAGACCACTCAACAGGTGTAAAGAGTAACAGTAGACTTCTGTAGATCAGCCATAAAATCACGATCAGAAACATCGAAAATAAGCAATAATGGAAACTGAAGAAACTGTGGGCTTTGAAACTGCACGACAGAGATTTTAAACGTACGATATGTTTTTCTATATGGAATAGTCTAGTGGCTCATTGGTTAAGGCGTCTGACTGGTGGTCGAACGATCCTAGTTCGACCCTTCCCTAGGAGGGGATTTTCAAAGACCCTCAACCCGACCTTCTCCTCTGCCACAGCCTGCTGTGTAATGTGAAGTACACCATAAAGCTTCCCTAGTATGGATCCCACGTTAAACTATAGGTCGCATCAACCCGGTAGGATTACTGGGCTCGGTTAGGTAAGGAGAAAAGGGAATGGCCACCCTACCCTCATTATGCCTCCTTCGGGATGGTCCAACCGACCTTCGGGTTCAATGCCACGCTTAGCTTTTAAATTCCTTATGATTGCGGTAATTTGCGTTCTAAAAATCATATTTGCTCTAAATATAATATTTGACCATTCAGACGTATATTTAGTCATCATTAGATTTTGAAATTCCAATTTCATTTAGAATATTTTGTTTTATTTCTTACTGTCGGGATCTCACATCTTGTTGATGCTCTATGTTAAACGATGGTTATGATTGCCAAGATCTGTATGCGAACCTTGTAAACCTTCTGCTATATTAGTTCTGTATTATTCTGTTTGTTAATGTAAATTATTAAAAATTTCAAAAATTCATTCAATTGTGGGACTCATCCTACAAATCCTAATCAGGATTTATAGTATGAGTGTAGCCGCTGGATTTGAATTCGCACGGTCATGTACAGCGGTGCTTTACAATAACCATTCTATTCGTAGGGGTCTCTCGTTCATTAACTTTATTTAAATCCTTTTCTAACGTATCGATAATTTAGGTTTCTTAAAAATAAGCCCAACAGAAATGATTATTTCACATATTACTCATAGGGAGCTTCATATTGAGCGGTCTGGTAGCTCACTCAGTGTTAAGGCGGTTGCTTTCAAAAGATTGCAGGTTCAAATACCAGCTGGTGCAGGAATTCAGAAATTTGGTTTGTTATGTTTTATCATATGAGCTACACCAGGTCGCTCCGTGGTTCAGATTCCATGTTACATTTTAGGTCCCAGAGGAAAGGAACTGGTCCTCCTACCTCTGACACTATGTCTCCTTCGGGAACATCCAACAAAGCTTCGGGTTGTGGACCAAGTTTGTTATACGAAACTAAAAAGAACTATCGTATGTTCTTGTATATAGCGCATATATGTTTCTTACCCAATGTAACCCGCCAGTGATCCCAGGCTCCCGTGCACCGGCCGTCCTGACCTCGGCTTTTAGGCGGTTTTCCACAGCTATCAAAGGCGAATGCCGTGACGTTCTTCAATATCCACCTCATACATTACACATTTTACAAACAAAAAATGCACTTATCACACACAGAACATAGTTACACATTTCGCAGACAGATGGCAATACTTGACATCATCCATTAGGGAGCGTACACAAACTACGTGGCTCCGTCCAAGGGGGGGGGGAGGGGTTGGCTGGAAGGCTACGCTGGGCTACGTGGGAGGAGGGGGGGGGGGGGGTTCCGAGCCAGGCCACGTAGCTTTCCTTTCATAACATTTTTCACGGTTAAAATGAGGTACAGAACACACAACAGTATGTGAATATTTATTTCCCTCAGTTAATTATCTCCGTATGTAATTTACAATAGTCTGACAAGAGAAAACACTACAAAATGTCTTCTGGAATTAAAAGGAAAAAAGCTACGTGCTACGTGGGGTTGGCGGGGGGGGGGGGGGAGAGGCAAAAGCCACATAGGGCTACGTGGGGGGGAGGGGGGGTTCACAGGAGGCTAAAATGGAGCTACGTCGTGGTTTATGCACGCTCCCTTATTATGTAGTACAACCTGGCATTAGGTGTAAGGGTATGCGGCCGTAAACTCCAAATCTGTCCATGCCAATGATCAATGAAACATATCAAAGACAGCCGGCCTCTAATGTTGAGAAAATGTGGTGAAGAAGAAGTAGTATGATATTTCATAGATCCGTTTAAAGTTTTATTTTACTATTACGGCTTTACTAGTTCCGTCCTATTCAAAACATCCAGCTAAAATCATCTTCTTGCACGAGACTCATTAGGAAAGTAAATACCATTGCGCTACAAAAAGTTATTTATTCACACTACTATAGAAACTAAAAATACAAGTTTTGCCTGATACTTTTCCCTATTTCTGGTTTAGTCCACCTCGACTTTGACTTATGTGTCGTACCTTGACACATGTTTTATTGTTCCCGCCCAGTATGTTTCCGCTTGACGATTGACCAGTTCTTGAAGACATCCTGCAATTTTTCCAACACAGTGCTCCTTCATGAATGGATCGAATTAAGTGATGTGGTCCACCTTTTATTTTGCTGTACCCTTCACGACAGTGAGTTTGTCATGTCTCCGTGTCTTTAACATCTTGAATTTAATGCACCACTTCCTAATATTTGCCCCGTTCATAACACCCTCGTTGCAGATTTAAGTAAGTTTCCGAGGCATGTCACAAGGTCCACGCTTTTCGACCGCAAAACCGAAATTTTCGCACTTGTGAGTCGGCGGGATTTGCAATCACGCGCCCATTGTCACAGATGGTTGAACCCCTTCTAAAACTGCACCAGGCTACTACGTACATTATACTGCACTATTTGGTGTATGTGTCAATGTTTTTTACTTTCGGAATAACCTACATTCGTAACTGCCATTTCTCAATGATGGTTATTAATACGACGTAACTGCTTCACGTATTATTACTCCACATTGAAGGAATAATGACAAAAATGTGTTCTTGATCGTTCTGATGAGTAAGCAAGAAACCATTGCGTAAATTTACATCGGCTAGTTTATATGACATACCAGGGTTAGTGGTAGAAATGTGTACTTACAAATAGTTTATCGGAAATATTCTTTTTTTCTTGTGGTTTTACGCATTATCGACACTGCAAGCATTGAGTTCATTAGAGGCGGGAAAGCACTGGCCCAAAGGAACGAGAAGGAATTCATGACGGCATTTTTAAGGAATCACCCCGGCATTCGCCTGGAGTGACTTCTGTTAACCATTGGAAACCGAAATCTGGATGGCTGGACTGGGATTCGATCCCGCATCCTTCTGAATGCAAGGTCACAGTGTTAGCACTCACCCAACAAGCTCGGTATCGGAACTAAACAGTTTTAAGTGTATATATTGGTAATTCCCATACTTTACACAGTTTACTACCGATAAATACTAAAGTAGGAGTAGATCGAAGCATTTCAACGGTTATTACTGCCGGGTACTAATATATTAAATATATTAAAATAAGATAACTAATGAATTATGAAATAAAGGGATCTGAAAATAGCAGGGTAAAACATCCATATATGAATCTTAACAGAGAGATTATTTAAGGACGGTCAATTTTTATATTTACAGGATCGGTTTATTTGTTAAGGTAGCAAGGTAGGATGTGAAGATCATGAAAAAGTGTGAAACAGATGATTTATGGTTTGTGAAGTGACATATACGCAGAGGTTGACACATTGGGAAGACGCATGAACAACTGTAGTATTGCAGGTGATCACTCAAGAAGCTGAACACGAGAAATAAACTGTAGTTAGCGCTTTAGATGATTTTATCAGACGCCGGTTTTATATTTAATAAAAAATTGTGGAATACATTATAAATAACTGACGGTTTTATATCATGGGTAATTTTTTTTTATCGAAATACTTCCCTCTGTCTAAATGATACTATAATGAGTCGCGTTCCCAAGGCGAGGCAGTGTGCACGGATCAAGGGAGGGCTATTTTTCGGCGAGCGGAAGCCGCGAGCCCGTTCGTCCAGCCACCCGCTGCGCTGTTGACAATAACAACAGGGACACAGCCAACCTACGAACAATAGCGGATTGTCACTCGGATTTCAATATTCTGTTCCATGTAATGCTGCTCCGAGGCGGGAGTGGAGAGAGACCACTCGTAGACTGTGTGTGGAAGTGAGTGGACGCTCTGGCCGGTCTACCGCCATCCTCTGGGTGTCTGAGGTGCGCATCCCGTCGCCAGCAGTGTCGACACAGTGCGCGGACACGGTAAAATGATTCTAACAATGCGACTGGTTGCAACACATACCATGGCCAAAAAATACCCCTGAGTAGCTAGAGCCTTGTATGGGAGAGCCAACTGAGCTAGCCATCTGCAAAAACTATTCACATCTAAAATGAGATGTCTTTTAATTTGTAGAATAAATTCATGTCTTTTGCTACCCATCTTTCATATTCTTGTAACCCCTGAGACATGTCATGTACGAGGCTCAATATTAACATGTTGATAAAGAAAGGTTCTAGTTGCTGACGCCATACAGTGCGCCTAAAAGGTTTCAAGGTAGAGCCACCCCCACCAAAAGAGATTATTACAATACCATTGTTTCTCTCACAAGCCATTTGGAAAAAGTTTACTTGAATTTCGATTTCTGTTCTTAAAAGGAATTCAAGCACTTGCCAAACTCAAATAACGCACGTGGAAGCCTCATTTATTTATTTATTACGTATGGCAGAAGAAATATAGAAACAGTAACTACATTGAATTACAATAAATAGAACTAAACATGGATGTTACTATAGGCTGATGTCCAACGATTTCAGCCATTCAATTGCTTCTGTGGTTGCTTCGTGAATATGATGCATTGTACCCCGGAATCTCCTAAGAGGACATTCCATGGCGATGTGGTGAATGGTTTGCTGGTAGTTACCGCAATCACAAGAAAGGTTCTCCACCATTCCCCACTTTTTCATCCAGTAGTTGCATCTACCGTGGTCTGTTTTCACTCGGTTCAGTGCCGTCCAGGTTTTCTTAGGAAGGTCGAATCAAGGAGGCTGTAGTGTAGGGTCTTGGATTAGCGCATGTTTCTCAGGTTTGGAATTGATCCACTCAACGCACCATGATTCGCTATGGTGAAGTTATTTTGGACCATCTCTTAACCTAACTTCCATGCTGAATACCTAGATTTTAGTCTACTTGGAGCTTTATGTGTGTAGTCCTGATGAATTGGAAGGTGTGGATATCTTAAGCACTTCTGCCGTTCCTTTTTTAAAGCCGCTTGTCTTCGGAGACTTGATGGTGCGATGTTAGAGTACAGGCAGCCAGTCTGTAGATGTTGATTTTACAGTACCAGATATTGTTCTCATTGTTTCATTTAGTTGAATGTCGATCTTTTTTGTGTGACTGCTATTTAGCTATACTGAACTGCAGTATTCAGCAGTTGAGTATACCAGAGCTGAAGCTGATGTTCCGAGAGCTGCGACATGTGCTCCCCAACCCGTTCCTGAAAAAGTTTGTGAAGGATGTTATTTCGAGTTTTTACTTTTGCCGCAGTTTTATGGATATGTTCCTTAAATGTCAGTGACCGCTCCAGAACCACGCCTAGATATTTTGGATGAGGATTGTACTTCAGTAATTGGTCTCTGAATTATATTTGAGGTCAGTAGTGGGCTTATCTATGAATATAAATAACACAGAGGTCATCTCTTATCAGTTTCAGGCACCAAGTGAAAGTAAAATATTCATTATTAGAATTATGACTCGGTGTTGTAATCAAACGGCCTGCGTTCTTCTCATTAATATTTTAGTTTTCACTTTATACGCTTCATGACCAAGCATGTGGATGAGCGGTAGTGCTCTTGCCTCACATTCCGTGGGGCCCAGGTTCGATTCCCCGTCCAGCCATCCAGATTTCGGTTTTCCGTGGTTTCCCGGAATCACTCTAGGTGAATGCCGGGATACTACCTTCAAAAAGCCACAGCCGAATTCATTCCTGTTCCTTGTTACCATTCTTATCCCGCCTCTATTAGCATCGACGTTAACGAGGCTAAAATCCATAAGACAAAAATTCAGTTCAATGCATTTCTACTGATAATTACCTGCAGCAATGTCTTCTCCATTCCACACAATACCGGGGTCACGGTCAATTACCGGTGGTATTCTGCAATTAAGGCGCCTGGTGTCTCTTAAATATTACAAAATGTCTCTCTATCATGGGCTTAAGCTCGTTTGTCCTGGCACCAAACGAAATTCTCGAAATCTGAGATTTCAGATCCTATATTTTTCTAATTTCTTATTTTTATCTTTTTGCACGTCAAGTCTGTCTACGATCCAAGCATCACAGTAAATCCTGGGGGCAAACTGTTTCTAATTACTAAGGTTAGGATCTTTATGACAAATCATAATTTTACCTTTCTTTTTGAGCTGTACTGCTGGTTTGAATAATGATTTAACGTTTTTTATTGTATTTAAATGTATTTTATATACTCGTAGCATATAAATGCATATTCAGGCCATTTTCCTAGTTTTGGTCATATTACGATAATATATTTTATGGTAATATGGTCATATTTTGAGGAAAAATCTGGTAATTTTTTAATATTACCGGGAATTCACTAGAAGTTACGGATGGAGGACAAAACAAAACTAATTGTCACTGCACTGGTCAGAGTTCACCAGTTAATAATTAAAGCTATACAATATTGTCAGTCTCTAAACGTTAATGTTCCGACCGCCTTTTAATATCAACAATGCAGCAGCAGCATGCCTGTGTCGAGCTGCGGCAATCAATGTCTCACTGTCGCCAATACTTTTGAAAATAATCCTCAGTCAGTGTTAAATCTGCAGTGGCTCAGCGAGTACCGCCAGGCCTAAAACAAAGCTCTCTGAAAATGCGAAGTTACGGAGTTACTTAAAGAAATTTGGAGAGGAGTACAGACGAAAGAGTTCTTTTCTGTAAATTATGTGAAATTAAAGTGACTACAACAAAGCGATATAAAATTTGAATTACCAATGGTGCAGTGAGTGCGCTGAAGCAAATTACGCTGTCTACATGAAAGTGATACTACTAGATAAAATAAATGGTATATATTTGAGCGTATTTTAATGTATAGTAAATTTAAATATTTGGTCACGTGTTTTCGTTTTTAAGTTATATTTAGCCGTTTTTAAGGTCATATTTGCAGGTATATTTCTCTCTTTTTTTATCATAAAGATCCGAACCGAACTGATTACGCACATGTTCGCAGCCCACGCCAATAGATTCTCAGAATCAATTCTTCAGTCATCTCGATGGAAAATGTTATTAATGTTGTGCATCGTCTGCAGCTTACGTAACACGTTTGAAATAGTATTTTGATTAAATTTAACACCACGCATCATAGTTAGTTTATCCAATATTGGTCACTTTCAGCGTTTGAATTTTTTTGTAAAGGTTATCTACGTATACAATTTACAAAATTATGGGCAACAGAGGGTGCTTTGCACCAAAACGTATCTATGTAAATTCCAATCCCAAATGGCAAGAGGGAAGAAAGAATTCGTATAAGCATCAGTGCATTACCTTATTTCTCTAATCTTATCTCTCCGGTCATTGCGGAACAAGTAGGTTGGTGGACGAAGTACGAGTATTTCATCACACTCGTAAGGGAAAGGGTATGTACGCATCTTTAACAATAAGTTCAAACGAAACTTACATCACCTTTCTGCCACAGAATCCCAGTTCAATTATGAATCAATTGTGCATAGCAAAACATAGAGTTTATTTCGAGGAAAAATCCCTTGAGTTTGATTTATTCTGACGGTGAGGAACTTTGTTTTATAGGATGTTTTAGGGACCATAATGTTATATGCAGAGTTTATTTTGCCACCCAGTTGTAGTGTCATGATTGATGGGCAAGATCTATCCCATTTACAGAAGGTCCAACGCTCCCAGCCAGTGTTTCTGGAGGACGTAACATTCAGGTTTATGGGTGGATCGTAAGAGACGAAAAATGTTTTCGAACCATGCCAGCTGTATTATGTATGTTAAGTATTAATTTCTTTGTGAAATATGCGGATATTTTTTCCTTTTTTTAGATGGTATTTGCGGATTATCTCACCATTATCCTAGATGGTTACGAGAATCCGTGATCAAACGTCCAGACAGGCAGCTTTGAGATTTTAATATGGGCCACTGTATCTCCTCGTATCCAGTATGGCTTTAATGCTGCCTGAGACATTTTAAATCCTACTAACAAAACTTTGTGGAAAACTCATGGAGTGAATAAAATACTAATGAATGTTGACGAATATTATTTGGCTATTGTAAAATCAAACCGAGCGTGGTGGGTGAACGGTTACCATTCTGGCCTCGCATTCGGGAGGACGCCGGTTCGAATCCCCGTCCGGGCATCCAGATTTGGGTTTTCCATGGTTTCCCCAGATCACTCCAGGCGAATGCCGGGATGCTTCCTTCAAAAATGCCATGGCCGAATTCCTTCCCGTTCCTTGTCCCCCATCCCATCCCGCCTCTAATGACCACGCTGTCGACGAGGTGTAAAGCCCAAGCAAAAAAAAAAATGTAAAATCAAGAGAGAAATGGTTTCCAAGGTGCAGGAGAATTTCTGCCAACAGTTTTGAGACGCCTCATTTATTTCAAGTATAGATACGTGCATTTCATGATTCAAAGTGAAAAGGCATCCTTGAATTCCTTCACCATTTAAAAAAATGCAATTATAGAATAAATCCAATTCATGAATCATTTTTATCGATATAATTCGTTGATAAGAGAAACTTTTGAGCATTCAAACAAAATTGTTGCTCATACATATCACGTTAAGAATTTAAAATTAAATTTCGTAAAGGGCAAATTTGATGGGTTTCGAAGTAGGACTCAAAAATTCTAAAGTTAAAAAAAAAAACTGTCAGTCATTGGCGACTGCCGACAGAAGTGAAAACTTAAAACTATCAATATCATACGTGAAATACTTCATACTTATAGCTACAGATATACTAAATAATAAAAATAATTCCGTGTGGTTGTAATGACCTGGTGACAGGGTTCCTACTGGCTGGGCATTCCGCCCCTGTCTTAACCTCCTTTAACCTTACCCGGTAGTGCTACCAGGAACAAGGGACCTACAGTTTAACGTGGAATCCACGGAAGCGTTCGGTATACTTCACATTACACAGCAAGCTGTGCCAGAGGTGAAGGTAGGGTTAAGGCTCTATGAAAATCCCCGCCGAGATAGGGATTCGAACTGGGGATCTTTCGTTACCCAGTCCAACACCTTATCCACTGAACCGCCAGACCGCTACAGATATACTGTTAACATTAACATGACGCTAACGCGAATTCACAATTTTACACATAAAAAAATCGGCCAACGCGCCTAAAGAAGTTTTCACTTAAAAAACTAAAAATCTAAGTTAGTCTACAACCCGAAGGTTGGTCAAATCTTCCCGAAGGATATGTACTAAGCTATTGCATCAGAGCCAGAATGGCCAATTCCTTTTCTCGGAGGCCTACAGTTTAATGTTGAATCAGAACCACCGAATGTCCTGGCGTAGCTCATATAATCAAATACAACTCCTAAAAATTCCTGCCAACCACGGGGTTTGAAACCGCAATTGGAGAGAAAAACTTTCGGATGTAAGCGCCTTAACCACTGAGCCACCAGACCGCCTTGTTTTGAAGTATACATGTGTTTAGCACTATCAACATGGGATAAAAACTGTGGGTTTGAACAACGTTGACAGAAATTAAGGTGATAGGGGAAAGGAGGAGAGGTTTTAGGTTATGTAAATCATACGTAAACCGTGTTTATCTGTTATACATATACCTGTAGAAAGTTCCATCAAAATCTGATAAAAACTGTGTGTTTGTGTGAAGAACATTGGCAAAAAAGACAAACATTCATTTTTATATATTAGATACAAGTACGAGGGTTGTTTTTTTAAGTAAGGGCCGTTCGCGCGTATAGTCCCGTAGTTCGCGCGGACGCCGCAACAATCCACCGCGCCACTTGCCGGCATCCTTCCCGTTCACACTGATGCCAGTTTCAGCTCTGTAGCTGACGTGTACGCATCGCTGTGCTACTTTATAATGTTTACGATTATTGAATCGCCCGCCGCGTGTGAGATACGGTCAGTGATACGTTTTTTGACCGCGAGAAGCCTATCAGCTGCAGAAATTCATCGTCAGTTAACAGAAGTTTATGGCTTGAATGCAATGAGTGAAGGTAAAGTGCGTCAATGGGTTAGAGAGTTTAAAAATGGCCGTCAAAACGTCCATGACGAAGAACGCTCAGGCCAGCCCTCTGTGATCACTGATGATTTGGTGGCTACAGTCGAAACAAAGATTCGCGAGGACAGAAGATTCACAATTTCCACTCTTTCTTTGGAATTTCCACAAGTTTCAAGATCGGTTTTGTACAAAATTGTGTCTGAAAACCTAAAGTTTAAGAAACTGTGTTCTCGGTGGGTACCCACACTCCTCACAGAGGACCACAAAGGGGACGAGATTTGCCACTTCATTGGACTTTTTGATTCGTTACGAGGAAGAAGGAGATGACATGTTGAGTCAAATTGTCACTGGAGATGAAACATGGGTATCGCATATCACTCCCGAAAGCAAGCGAAAATCGATGGAATGGCGACACACAACCTCACCCGTCAAGGTCAAAGCCAAACAGACGCTGTCAAAGCGCAAGATTATGGCAACTGTGTTCTGGGACCGGCGCGGTGTTTTGTTAGTGGACTTTATGCCACGAGGAACGACAATCAACTCAGATGCCTACTGTGCAACTCTAAAGAAGCTCCGCAGAGCAATTCAAAACAAAAGGCGCGGCATGCTGACAAAAGGAGTTTTGCTCCTGCACGATAACGCTAGGCCTCACACCTCTCAAAAGACTCGGGATTTGATTGATTCTTTTGGCTGGGAAGTTTTGGACCATCCACCATACAGCCCCGACCTTGCTCCTAGCGATTTTCACCTTTTCCGGTACCTGAAACACCATCTTGGTGGCCAGCGCTTCAATGACGACGATGAAGTGAAAGCGGCCGTGAACTCTTGGCTGTCGGAGCAGACGGCCGAATTCTTTGAAGAGGGAATTAAAAACTTAGTTGTACGGTATGACAAGTGCTTAAATAAACAAGGCAACTATCTAGAAAAATAGGTAAAAGTGTGTAGAATCAGAAAATAAAAGTTTTTTTACAAAAGTATTTTTATCTTTTAAAAAAAATAAAAACGGCCCTTACTTAAAAAACAACCCTTGTATAATCTATACTTTCACTGCTGTTCAAGCGCAACACGTCATACTTATAGCTACAGATATACTGTTAACATAAGCATGTTGGTGACTCAAACTCATAAGATTTTGTATTATCTTGGTTCTCTGGGTGGAGCCGCGTCGATATATTTAAACCTAACGATTCTGCCATCTTACTGTGGCTTTCATCAGAGGACTGCTTGTGAGTTGCCGCTATCGCCCTTATACAGGGTGGTCCCGAATTCATGGTACAAACTTTAATGGAAGGTACAGGACATTGTAACAATGATTTATTGTATAGGAATATATGGTCGCAAGTGACGCGGTGTGGCGTAAACAGGGGAAATAACAGCCGAAAAGAAAAACAAAGCTTTTATTGAAAGCGTTGTTGACAAGTGTCATTTTACATTAAGTGTTCAAAATTGCGTCCACCAGTAGCCATACATGCTTGACAGCGTCGGTGGAGCGATTGGCGTACACGTTCAAAGATGCCTGGTATTTCACGCACACCTGCAGCAGCTACGGATATGCGAGCAACGAGATCCTCATCTGAGTCAACTGGAGTCTCATAAACAAGATGCTTTAGATGTCCCCATAAAAAGTAATCGATGCTCGATAAATCGGGAGATCGGGGTGGCCAAGGTACTGGTCCACCACGCCCAATCCATCGAGCCCCAAATGTGGCATTCAGGTAAGTCCGAACATCAGTGCTGAAGTGTGCTGGTGCCCCATCGTGCTGAAACCACATGCGGTTACGAATGGCGATCGGTACATCATGCAGCAGTTCTGGTAACACTTCTTTCAGAAATATAAGATAACTTCCGCCACTGAGTCGCGTGGGTAGTTACCATTTGCACGGCCGTACATGTAATGCACGTCTGCTTTTTCGGCATACGTAAAGTCACCCATCGTCTACGGCAGCACAATTGTGAATGGCGCTTTTCCCATCATGTTGAACGGCGGCTAGACATCTACTGCCCTCTACCGGAAATGCTACCAACCGATAACTCCATTTCTCTTTCCTTTTATTTCCCCTGTTTGCGCCTCACCGCGTCACTTGCGACCATACATTCCTATACAATAAATCATTGTTACAATGTCCTGTACTTACCTTTAAAGTTTGTACCATGATTTCGGGACCACCCTGTATAGTAGCAGGAAGCTAGCCCGGGCAGGCGCTATTCGTCCGCTGTGACGTCACCGTGCCCAGTGTAGGTGGTAGACGTAATCATAAGATTTTTCCTAATCAAACAGTATCCAACGCGCATATCATACGCGCAACACGTCATAGCATGTCGTAGTTTTACTCTCGGCCAGAAATCACCTAACGCACCTACAGAAGTTTTCAGTTCAAAAATGAAACGGGAAATTGGGAATGTAGGTACTCGTAAATTGATACCGGCCAATGAGCCCCACTGAATTAAAATAAATTTAATTTAATTTCATAAAGGACTGCGATGTGCATAACTAGTAGAAAAACTTAACGAGGAGCCGCTTGTTCAGAGAGATTTGAGTTAATGGTAACATTAAGTTCCGGAGACTATATCCTTGTCGGAGCAAAGGATTCCTGGTGGATTAGAAACATGGTTCCGACTTGTTCAAATATTTTTTCGTCGCCTATTGCAAAGGAGCAGATACTCCAAGAAGAAAAGACCTTAGGCGCCAGACTTGTTGTTCTGTGAGGGAAGAGAGACACTGGGTAAGCTGTTGACAGCCTGAAGGACGAGCGGAAAACAAGGTGTGGTAAAGGATTTTTTTTTTCTTTTTCGGCAGCTAGAAAGTCCTGTCGGCGGCTGAGTACAATCTGCCTTAAGAGAAGTGCATGACGTCACCCGATTATGAAATGCAGAAACTTTGTGTTAAGTGTTTTTGCGTCATGTTTGTCTAACCTGTACCTCATACAGTGTGCAAATCATGACTGGACCAAATGACAACACGTGCTGTAACACATTTAATTGTAATACATTCCAAGCATTCTGCCAAGAACAATGGACACCGATGCTAGACAATATCTTTACTACAGATTATTCAACGATGTTTTTTGAAATTCTTTTTATCGCTCATGTCGATTTCATAATGAAGAGTTCTTTAAAAATTGGTGATTTATGTGCCTAATGAATAATACCATCAGATCGTAGTATCACTAATCCAATTAAAATAGTGACAACATCCATTAGAATCAGAAGTGTGGTACAGTGCGTGGAAGGTGAATGGCCTCACATTCAGTAGGACGCAGGTTTGAAATACTGTCCGGCCATCCAGATTTCGGTTTTTCTTGGTTATTCGAAATCACACCAGGCGAATACCGAGATGGTTCCTTGAAAAGGCCATGACCGAATTCCTACCAGTTCCTTTCCGACCTCTAACGATATCGACGTCGGCGAGGTGTAAAGCTATCAGAAAAACAAGATATGTAGTTTCACTTTATATCAGGAGTAGAATTTAGCATATCCATCAAATTCAAAGTTTTATAGAATCCAGAGCAATGTCTTTTTTTAAAGGAGCTTACACTATAGAGCAAAACAAACTCAGTGGCGAATGCTTTCCATGTAACATTTCAATTGGGCAGTTTCATCACCTTTTCAGAATATTATGTCAACAATATTCTGAATATGGGACTTCTGTTAATTAGCAATTAACGAAAATTACTGGAAGATATACATTTACGATTATATTTTTTTTATTTTCTTATAGAAGCTTGGTTGGATAACGACCAGTGCGACATATGATTAAAATGAATTCACTCTTTTACTATTTTGTTTCTACTCGGTCAGTTTTAGTTGGAATTTTGAATCATTTCCCGGTAGTTTCTATACTAATTTTGCCTATTAGACGTCTTCTTAGCTGCTCCCTAGCCGCTTGCACCGTGATTCCAAGTTGTCGCCTCGCCATCAGCTACTGTATCCTTCCGCGCTCGCTGTCAGTGTCCAAAGTAGTTCTGTCGTACTGCGATGACAAAAGTAGTTCCTTGGCTGCGCTAACAAAAGTAGTTCCATAAACCTGCTTTGAATGCTACACTTTCCGTCTTTGGTTGTTCCGGAAACTTCTATTGTAATGTCTTTGCGTCAACTTCGTTCTATGTCGAACATGTACTGTCATACACACACACTGTCTTTGGCTTGCTACAACCCTTACTGATATTTATATTGCTTTAGAGTTTTACAATTTCTCACTCGGTATTTCTTACGATTTTAACGGTTGTTTCCATTTAACCGCTAATTACTCTCGTAAGTCCTAAGATACGGTCGGCATTTTAGAATTTTATGTCAACAATAGTCTGAATATTATTTAAATTTAGTTAGAATATTCAGTCCAGTCTCGGGCATAAGCCATGTCAGATTATTTCTTTAAACTCAACTAAATTAAACAATACTGATCACGGTAAGACATGTCAGAATATTATGTAAATTTTAACTAAATCATAATACTCTGATAAGCAGCAGTTCTGTAGAAGAAGCCCTGTTGAAATTTAATGACCGTACATTTTGTTAGATAGTCTTACTGCTACTGCCTATGAGAAATCGGAAGTACCTAAATAAAAAAAAAAATACGGTCGCCACAGTCTAGTGCTTATAGAACAGGTTTTATTCACACTCGTTAGTAAATCAAACAAAACATAGTGAAACCACCGACTGATATTTATAGTAACTTTTAGCACATCACAAATGCTTGGAGATATCTGAAGACTGCATATTCTTTAACAAAGTGAGAAATATACATACGAATTAACCAAGTTTACTTCACTTCTGCAAATTAATCAGTTTTTAACAGCTCTACACAGTCACAACAATGCAGTTCCTCACTCGTGATGATAATTTCGTCTTCACCTCACTCACAGATTCTATTTGACAGGCACGACGCGGATGACCGACATTAGCTTACAGTTGCGCATTTACTGGATCCACACATTGCGCCATAGAATACTTTTATTACTCTACCTTTCCGTAGAAAACAGTTCCCCTTACATTTCGCGGAACAGTACGGCAAAGACTCTCCTCTCGCGAGCCAATTCATTATACGCGTACATCGATCTGCTACTATCGATATCGGTTTCATACATCTTTAAGTGATAAGAAATAGACTTGCGCATAATAGTTCGCGAAGGGGAGCGCTCAGTTTAGTTCGCAGCTCCCTCGCGAACTAGTTCGCTCTTTTAGTTCGTTAGTTTGCGTCTCCAGTTCAGAGAAACAGATCGTACGCTCACCTTGCTACCGCAATTGCACGCGCAATTTTGTTTGTTATGTCAGTTTTATTAGGACATTACTTAATCATTTTTTGTCTTTTCTGAATGGAATTTAATATGACCTTCTTAACAAAAGTTATTACTTAATAATAGTCCTCTCAAATTACATTAGTGTGATCAATTGTCGCCGATAAACCAAAGTGCTTATTGTCCTGTGCACTAATGGGTAAATTGAATAACTTTTCTGTTTTTACTTTTTACTTTACATGCATTCGTAGAGTATTAATTTTTAATTGGATTTATTTATTAGTTCAGTGAAGAAACATTACTTATAAAAAATTGTATATGCGTTTATTTTGATGAATTAAAAAACTCGTTTATAAATAATCAGATTTTAATTTTTATAATATTTTCAAAATCATGAACAAAAAATAATTCTATTGAGTACTATATGACAGAAATAATATTACCTGTATTATTAAAACATTAACACTTCCAATGTGATACCTAACAATTTAACATATAAAAATAACATTGACCCTTGAATGAGAAAGTGGTAGAAATAATGAAAGTTTGTCAATTTCCACTGAATTGGAAGTCATTGAGCGATTATTTTATTAGTGTAGGGGAGGATAATCCAACACACATTCAAAATATTTTGGCAACGAATGAAACTGTTGAAGACATAAAAGTTAAAATCATTTTGAATTTCGCGAGCCGTTTCTTTACATAACTTTCACAAAGCTTTTAAACAACTAGAAGTTATTAACGTCACAGACTGGGATAAGTATTATATTCTGTCAACTTTAAAATCAGCGGTAGAAAAATGTAAAAGAGACATTTTCTTTGGTTAAGAAAACAAGAAAAAGTCCTTAAAAGCCAAATTCTTCAAAGAAAGTGATAATATAAAAAATTATGTTCTAGTATTCATTGATAAATGTCTGGAGTATCTTAATAAATGCTTAGATTTTAATTAAACCAATTGGCTATACAAAATCAAAAAATTAAATTCAAAACAT
Organism: Vandiemenella viatica; assembly: GCA_031002005.1. Lineage (NCBI taxonomy): Eukaryota > Metazoa > Arthropoda > Insecta > Orthoptera > Morabidae > Vandiemenella > Vandiemenella viatica. Next base: position 34,151,981 of record CM061921.1, read on the forward strand.
GAGGTTTTGTTTGATGACTATGAGACAATATTAGAGGTTCTAAATTTACGAGAAAAAATGAATATCAAAGTGAACGAACTTTACTCTAAAATAACAATATTACACGAAATCGAGTTAAAGTAAAAGAAGTATTTCATGAATAAAAAATGAGCTTTTGATCGACATTAATTTAACAACTGAAAGCGATAAAGCATATGACAATTTTACTGTAGACAAAAAATTGTTAAAGATGCAAGAAGTACAAAAAATATAGCTTAAAAGTTAAATAGTAAAAAACATTTCTTTTGTCATTTTCTACTCTTTCGTAAAATATTATATTTTTGAAGTGTACTATATTTTTTATAGGTAATTCTAAAAAAAATACTACCATCAACCGAAAAATTGTTGGTAACCCTAGCGGCTAATGGTGCTAGTTCGCGACCGGGAATGCTCAGTTTAGTTCGCGACCGGTAACGCTCAGTATAGTTCGCGACCGGTAGTGCTCAGTTTAGTTCGCGACCGGTAGCGCTCAGTTTAGTTCGCAAACTAGGTCGTTCCACTCTGGAATTCGAGAAAGACAGCTCGTTCGCTCGCTTTGCTAGCGCTACTGCACGCGCTCTCTTCTTTGTTATGGTAGTTGTGGCTATCGGTGGTTGTCTTTTAGTTGTTAATCGGATCAAATTGTGTTTTGTTTTCACATTCCGTGTTAAATTTTCATTAATGACTTCTGAAATAATTATTAATGTTGAACAGTTTTTTCTTTTCTTTATATGTCTGTGTTTCCAGTGAAATGTGTCCACAGGCAACTGTGTTTCCTTTTAGATAATAAACTAAACAAAAGTCGGTCTTCGGGAAAGGATCGAACGAAATAAGGAGCAAGAGATCTGGGAACTAGTTCGCGTGGTTCGCCTGTGGAAGTGCTCTTCCGAACTAGTTCGTTCGCGAACTACACAAGACTAATAAGAAATGTTAGTTAACTAAATAAGTAAAAAAAAGGTGAGCCTTGATACTGTAACGCAACAACCTCTTATAATGGATCACACCGAGCGTGGTGGGTGAACGGTTAACCTTCTGGCCTCGCATTCGGGAGGACGTGGGTTCGAATCCCCGTCCGGGCATCCAGATTTGGGTTTTCCATGGTTTCCCCAGATCAATGCTGGCGAATGCCGTGATGCTTCCTTCAAAAAAGTCTTGGCCGAATTCCTTCCCGTTCCTTGTCCCCCATCTCATCCCACCTCTAATGACCACGCTGTCGACGAGGCGTAAAGCCCAAGCAAAAAAAAATATATAATGGCTCACCTCCTATAATGGATCACCTCTTGTGAAACGGTTAAGTGCTGCATAGCAGCCTCGTTCCACTGTTTATTTGCAAGAGTCTCGCGTGCTACACAGTGTAACTGTTTCTGTCATCATCTTCATAAACTTACCAGCTTACGCCCTCAGGCCTGTTCCGTCTCCAGGATTATTTTCTCTGTACATATTTTCACGATTCTTCCACCATTTTTCTGCCCGACGGAAGGTATAAATCAATCCGAGCCGGAATTTAAGTGATCCCGCATGTTCGGTGTATTATGGTACCAGTCATTACTTGTCTATGGAGGTATAATATTAAGCATATACACTTGATAGCGGGTGTCATAAGTGTTTTGGCTATCTAATATAGTAAGCAAACACTTTAACAGTCGCATCTCTGATGCTGCTGCGAGAGTTGTCAATTTTGTCGCCTTACACTGATGCACATAATTTGAGGGAAAAGTTTTGGTGTTCTCCTTTGAGCTCCACGTACTTCCTCCAACTTCATAATTCCTATTCCTTTTATTATTTTCCATTAAATTATCTTTTTATGACTATTTATTCTTGATTTATTTATGGGGTTTTATGGCACCGCATTTATTAATATCATTAAATTTAATCTTTTCAAGTTTTATTCTACGAGGGTGAGTCAAATGAGAACTTTAAATTTGTAATAAAAAAAATCGAAATTTCGCGCCGTTATCCTGTAAGTTGGTAAGCTTGCTACAAGCAGCGTGTAGAATGGCCTGTAGGTGGCAGCATAGTGCAGATGCACAAATACCCTCGCAGTATCAGTATAAAGATGGCTGCCCCACTTGAGACTTGCGCCAGGAAAGAACAGCGTTCTGTTATTCGGTTTTTGAGTAGTGAAGATGTGAAACCTATTGAAATTCATCGAAGAATGAAGGTTCAGTACGGTGATGCATTTTTGTCACACCAGCAAGTCTACGAATGGAGTAGGAAGTTCGCAAATGGTGTGACTTCAGTGGAAGATGCTCCTCGTCCAGGTCAGGCACAACGAGTTGTGACTCCACAGAACATTGCAGCAGTTGAAGCCATAGTGATGGAAAACCGCCGAGTGACACTGAATGACATTGCAACATGTTTAAAGATTAGTCATGGTTCAGCACACCACATTGTGCATGATGTGCTCCAGTTTCACAAAGTGTCTGCAAGATGGATGCCACGGCAGCTGACTCCTGAAATGAGACAACGACGTGTTGATGCTAGTGAAGAACTTCTTCGGCGCTTTGAACGAGAAGGTGATGGCTTCCTTGTAAGAATCGCTACTGGGGATGAAATCTGGGTTCACTTCCACCAACCGGAAACGAAAGAGCGAGCAAGGAATGGATGGTGCCATTCCTCATCACCAAAACCAAAGAAGTTTCGAACAGAACCATCAGCAGGCAAAGTTATGCTGACTCTCTTTTGGGACGAAAAATTCGTCATTTTGGAGCATTACATGCCTAGAGGGACCACTGTCACCAGTGTATCATACACAGATCTCCTAAAAAATCATCTTCGGCCTGCAATCAAATCAAAGCGACGTGGATTGCTGTCATCAGGTGTCCTATTGCAACATGACAATGCAAGGCCTCACATCACCCATACAACAGTTGCAACAATCACAGACCTGCATTTTGAGTGTCTTCCTCATCCACCATACTCACTAGACCTTGCCCCAAGTGATTTCCATATGTTTGGACCACTCAAAGAAGCAATGAGTGGAAAGAAGTTCCGTTCTGATGAAGATGTACGACACGCGGTGCATGAGTGGTTGCACGGGCTACCAAAATAATTTTTTTCTAAAGGAATTTATGCACTTTTTAAGCGCTGGAGGACTTGCATTGAGCGTGGGGGAGATTATGCTGAAAAGGGATACAGCTTCGTATTATGCAGTTCTTGCTGCTTTCACCCATTTTCCGGTTGTAGAATTAGATCGGCATTTCTTATTTTTCTTTTTGAATTAATTGTAATCTATATGTGTACATTACGTCGCGGTCAAAACACAAAACACTCAAGCAGTTCCGTTGATTTTGCGGTCGGAACGCTTAACACAAATACCGAACTGTGTAATACGTACAATTTGTTAATACCTTAATGAGGTCATATACTTATGCTCTTAAATACATTCTTACATGATGTAAATTTTATGTTGGAATCGCGTGTTGACAGAAGCAAATAATACTAATTCCTTTCCGGTCTGCTGTTAACTATACTTCAAACGAATTATACCATCGCGTTGTTTCCCAGAAGGAAGCCCAAAGCAGCATGTCAGAAAAGTTCTGCTCTGACACAAAGAGAAATATTTCAAGAATGTTCGTTTGGTAAATTTTATTCAAAGTCTGATAAGATTCGGAAACGAATGGATAGTATATTACGCAATCGTGGGAGCATCCAGCACCTCACCAGAAGATGGTGACAGTGTTTGTGATCGCCGAAATATAATGCGGTAATAACACTTTCTTAACTCGGCTTAACATTTCATATATTCTCAACGCCGCGAAAAACTCAGTTCTTATGTAACACTTTAGCTCTTTTCCATGTACCAGTTTGTCATTTTGCTAACCGTTTCTTCGTAAAAAGAATTGGAAATCTATAATTTCTGTTTCAGCTTACCGGGTATTGTGATTCGAACCGGGCAATACTTGATAAAACTGTTATTTGTTGACAAGGGTTTGTCTACACATATAAGAAGTTGATCTTAGGCAGTAAAGAAGTTGAAACCCACATATTGCTTTTCACAGAGTTTCTTTTTTTTTTTACTTATGGCCTTACGCCACGTCATCTTCGAAGTCATTAGAGATGGGATGGGACTGGGGATAAGGAACGGGAAGAAATTCGGCCATGGCCTTTTGAAGGTAGCAGCATCTCGGCATCCACCTGGAGTGATTTGGGAAAACCCAAATATGGATGCCGGGACGGGGATTCCAACCAGCCGCGAATGCGAGGCTAGAGCGTTAACCGCTCACCCACCACGCTCGGTGCCTAGTTCTTGTCCTTTCCACTACCGTCCAATAGAATGACGCACAGTAGAGCTATATCCTATTTGCGGAAACATGCACGGTGCTGTAAATAATCGAATTTGATGCCGCGTTACTAAACAAACTTAAAATAAAGTCACTAATTAACGAGGCCATTAAACACATCTATAAACACGAAAATCTTCATGTGATAGATTTTATATTTCACTCAAATTAGGCGCTTATTGTGAAAGATATATATATAAAAAAACATAGTCCACAACCCGAAGGTTTCTTGTATCCTCTCGAAGGAGGCATACTAAGCCATTGTGTCAGAGGCAGAAGGGCCAATTCCTTTCCTCTGGGACCTTTGGTTTAAGGTGGAATCCGAGCTATGGAACATTCTACCATAGCTCATATGATAAAACACAAGTCTTTAAAAACTCTTGGCACCAACGCGATTTGAACCAGCAACCGGACCCCAAACTTTTAAAACCAAGCGCCTTTAAATTGGAGAAAATAATTTAAGAGGGTAGAGGTGGCAATCGTTTTCAAGTCACCATGCTTCCTTGAGCAGTCACTGACCGTGGTTAAAGCTCGTTTACGTTCTCACAAACTCGCGGGATTTTATGAAATTTTCATAGTTGAGAAGGGTCGCATTGTGAGAAATATACTTCTAAAACCTATCCACCACTAAAAGCAAAACTACAGCGACAGATCCACTGTAGTACACTACGCGGACAACTCCGGACCATATGATACAAAGCTGCTGTGGAAGGAAGGCCACTGGTGGCTAAGAGTGAATAGAACATTAAAAATTCCGAAGAACAGTAACAGTTTCATTAATAACACTCCACGATGCTTGGCGTTCTTTGCTGAGAAACATTTTTTTTTTTTTAACTGCTTTAGGCCTACGTCTCTCAACAGCAAGGTCTTTAAAGACGGGAAAGGATGGGGGGCAAGGAATGGGAAGGAATTCGGCCTTGGCCTTTTGAAGGAAGCATCCCAGCATTTGCCTGGAGTGATTTGGAAAACCATGGAAAACTCAAATCTGGATGCCCGGACGGGAATCCGAACCGCCGTCCTCCCGAATGCGAGGCGAGAACGCTAACCGTTACACCGCCATGCTCGGTGCTGAGATACATGTAAACAGAAACGTAGTAATTCTGAAGAAGGTTGCAATATTACAGTCAAAAGCTAAGTGGAAGAACGAAAAGAAGTGGTCATTACCTGTGAAATAGAACTATTATTAACAAAGACGGCCTTGAAAGCCTACACTTCATGAAATCGAGAAGCTATTGCACGTTGATTCAAGGCGACCTTTTATAAAATTAGTAGGAACTGGTATCAGGACTGCCAGTAGGTTTTTTTTTTTTTTTTACTGCTTAACGTCTCTTAACAGCGAGGTCTTTAGAGAAGGGAAAGGATGGGGGGCAAGGAATGGGAAGGAATTCGGCAATGACGTTTAGAAGGAAGCATCCCGGAATTTGCCTGGAGTGATTTGGGAAAGCATGGAAAACCGAAATCTGGATGCCCGGACGGGAATTCGAACCGCCGTCCTCCCGAATGCGAGGCCAGAACGTTAACCGTTACACCACCACTCTCCGTGACTGCCAGTTAGAAGTGACTATTAAGAAGAGTCAAGTGTATCGCAAAAAAATGTAAATTCAATAAAATTTAATCGCTTCTTTGAACACTGTTGTATCAGATACATAGTTGGAGTTGCTATTTCTGATGGCTGTTAGATTAAAGCTTTTGGTCCCGAAATTCTTTAGTTAATAGTTTTCGCAGAGTATGAAAAACAATTCCCACAAGTGCAGGAATCATTTTTAAAATCACAGTTGACGAGAAACGTGTATGCATGATAGTAAAACTGCCGAGATGATGTTTATACAAGATAAGAAAGAAAGTACGGACAACCTGAAAAGATACTAATCCATTCCAACAATATTTGCTTGCAGCAGAGAGTTGAAACATAATATCTGGAAGTTGTGGATCATTTTCCTTAATTGACAAATAAATAACGCCAATTGCTATTGAATGTTTGTGCATTCATTGACCTCCTGAACGCGTTTCACTTCTTTTGCATAAGCATCTTTAGGGGGTTCTCCTGGTAATTCCGTACGCATGTTACAATTTGGTTATGTTGTTGCGTTTTGTATCGTGTAATTACGATCTAAATTGTAATCTACTTACATTTTTCGGTCTATTGCGTGTATTCATGCCACACTCTAAGCAGCAGTGATTTTTGCTTTCTTTGTGAATAGTAATTCAATTTCCAGATCGTTATTTCACTAGTGATCAGCACAACACTGCACTCCACTGTACTGTATGTTTCTTACGAATGAACAGGCCGTTTTGTTTACTTTCGACTTTGTGTGGCTATGGGGTGCTGTTTTGTTTTTCAGTCTAACTTCGATTTGTTTGGTGCGTTTTTTTTTTTTCAAATATAAATGTTTGTCATTGGTTTTTTATGGTTTTGTGTGTCCTTACGTAATGTTAAGTAATGAAGGAAAACCCATCGACAGGCAGATCTTAGAACATAATTTGAATTACTTTTGATTTTTGCATAATTTTTATGAAATTCAGAATTATTGGGATAAGTAAAGAAAATTAATTTTTCTGTAAACAGAGGGGGCAGTATACATTGTGTCGTGGTTGTATTGAAGGCTGTGGTTCACCTTTAAACTTTTTAATGACAGCTTGCGACCGCACATACGTTATAAAGGTTAAATTGAAATAACAAATGGCTGCATGGTAACGAGAATATTCTTTCAAGCCCGAAGGTCTGATAAGAGGCGTTCATTGATAGTAAATATCTACGGAAAGAAATATACGAAACTTGTAATATCCCTTGGTGACGGTAAATTTATGCGTGTGAATTCCACGTTTCGTTGGCATCGGCGTGACCCAGATGACTCATACCTGCGCTGAAAGACCGAACGATTTATGGCAGGCCGTAAAGTTAAAAGCTTTACGCATTCAATGAAATTCAAAGGACAGTATAGGAACTGTGCCGAAATGAGGATTTCCTGGTACAGTAGAAAGTTGAAACTAGAGAAACGATGCTTCGGAGAAAAAGTCAGGTTGCGGAACACCTCTGTTGGGAACCAGCGAATAACTGTGTTACGAACTTTCAGAAACCATAAGTTTTTTATGTTCCATGAGGAGCGCCAATGGAGAGAGTGGACGACCCGCCAAACGCTGTGACTCGCTGAAATTTCCCGCGTCTGCTAAAACTCGGGAGCCTGCAAGTTTTCAACGGAGCGAACAAGCGGGAAAGAAGACATTCTGTTTCTGGCCAGCAAACAATCCACACCGGCGCAACACGGGAGATTGCCGGAGAGGTGACTACCTGCGGGGAGCCAACTCGCCAAGTGACCCTCCACCCAGCTGATCAACGGTAAAGAACGCCGACGGTGTATAAACACTCTTGCGTCATTCAACCCTAGGCAACGCTCTAAGATGAGAATCATGCTCTAAATTGTTCAAAAGAAACTTTTAATATTCAGTTCTGTTCAATAAACCAATCAATTTTATATTCAAAGAAAATAATAGGTGTTATAAACCCTGCTTTCAATAACTTCCTTTCCAATGTACCAGTATATCATTTTATTAGATGAAGATATGTGTTTTTATTGGTAATTTTAAAAGTATAATTGCTTCGATAAAAAGTATTTCAGAATTGGAATGTCGCTTCTCTCGGATAGAGAACACTTCCATTCTTGGCGCCTACCCGGGATTAATTTTGCAAATTAACTTATTAATGAATGCATCTCATTATTTTATTCTAATTTTAATAACGTCAAAAACAAGACGTTACAAACTCAATTTCCACATCTACTTAAAACTTAATCAGACACTGTTAAAAGTTCCTCCAGAACCGCTAAAATGTTAATACAAATGAATAAACTGCACATCGATCACCGAGATTGCAGGACTTAGTTGAGATAAAATCCAACGGTAAACCCAATAAGCAATTTGCACCATTCACTCAGTGGATCTAACAATAGCGACCTCAAGAATTTACCGAAATATGTCTTATTATTCACAGTATAATCTCCAAATTATCTCTAAACGCTCGTCTCAATTTCCTCGATCCAGTGAGCTTACTCTTGAGACAGTTTATGCACTTAATCAGCAATGCTCCAACCAGATCACTACAGAGACCACAGTGATTCTAACCTCACGTCATAACCATGAACTTAATTTAGAAAACACACTTAAATCATTCTCATTCATTAATCCAATTTCACAGTATAAATATAATCCCAAACTCAACACTCAACAAATGAACTACAACCTTTACTGTACTCGCTCCTGCTTTTACTGCAGTCAGTCAGGAACATTCCACATCGCACCACCCAAATTGCTTCCAGAAACTTCTATAACATACCATTGTAGTCAACTGTACCATTTACAATTGGACAGAAAAAAAACCAAGAGGTGTTCTGTACCAAGGAATATCTCAGGCAGCAGCTATAATTGTGCAGTACAAAGGCTTGATGGGCAATTTCGTTTCTTGGAGTTACAAGAGAGTGTATTGTTTTGCTCATGAGAATGAGATGGTTACAAGCAGTTCTGGCTGTTGAGATCACCAGGTTTAAAACATCTATATCCACCATCACCATAATTACCATCTCAGAGGACTTATGTATTGCTATTCTAGGGATATGTTTGACAAATAAATCAATCGTGGTAATAGGGAACATTTCATCACTATTTCAACATCTCTGCTGCCTGTTCGAACGACGATGAAATACTATTCCGCCCGCAGTGCTCGAACCAGCTAACCTTGTGTCTGAAGCCAAGTGCAGTTTCCGCTCTTTAGCATGATGCGGGTTGTTGGACAAGAAGTTGCGCAATTCAAGTTATGTGGGAAATTTATTGACATTTATCCACAGACATCAACCCTCCCTAAACTGGACTATCTGATCACCGGCAGACAATAATCTGTTTGAAACCTGTTTCTTGTTGAATAAAATAACGGTACTTTTAATGTGTTTATTTTTTGAACGGTTTTTGGAGCTCACAAGTGTTGCGATTCCAGTTTATTACATAACCTTTAGTGCCCACGAAGATATTATTTGTTTATCACATGAATTCATGAGTCTGATTAAATAATACACTCTCTGTGACCACGAAAATAATTCTTACATAGAAAGCAGCCACATATTCCATTATCTGTTCAACTCATCTGAGGACTATTCAATTTTTATTAAGTAATACAAAATACCGGGTGTTTCAAAAATGACCGGTATATTTGATAAATCAATAAAAACTAAACGGGCAGTGATAGAAATACACCGTTTGTTGCAATATACTTGGGACAACAGAAAATTTCAGGCAGACAAACTTTCGAAATTAGTTACAATTTTCAACAACAGATGGCGCTACAGGCGATTTGAAAGATACAGAAGTAAACGCAGTCTGTGAGATTGCCATTCTGTAAGTCGTCTTTCTGCTGTAAGCGTGTGCTGTCCACAGATTGCAAGTTTGCTGTGAAAAAATGGTTTATTCCTTAGAACTTTCCAGACTGCAGAGCCATCTGTTGTTGAAAATTGTAACTAATTTCGAAAGTTTGTCTGCCTGAAAATTTACTGTTGTCCCAAGCATATTGCAACAAACGGTGAATTTCTATTGCTGTCCGTTTAGTTTTTATTAATTTTTCAAATATACCGGTCATTTTTGAAACGCCCTGTATCTAGTTGTGTCCATATTTTCAGCTGTTGCATTGCTGATTTGGTCTTGCTTTCGTGCGGTTTGCCCACCCAAGCAATCAAGCACGATTTTTTATCTGGTTTTCGCTGCGGTATTGATGGAAGAGCTTTCTTATGATGTTGTTAAAGTCAATGTCGACTTTTCTAAACGTGAACTCTGTCACTCAAAACAATATATACGTTTTTCGCAAGAGATAAAACATGTTCTAAGACTAATTATCTAGTGTTGAGACGGTGTTCCCAACACCACTGATTCTTTAGACAGCTGGTTAGCAAATTATAAACATTATACCGCGGAGAATCTCAGGATACCTGTGGTTAGTATTCCATTCAAGTGAACATACAGGGTATATACCAAAAGTAGTAGGACTGATTTTTAAAAAAGAAAAAATATTGAAGATATGTTTACAATTCCTTAATCCTCTTCGAAATAGCACCCTTGGGCAGCTACACAATTAGAATTACGCTGTTGCCATTGGCCGTACGCCTTCTGGAAGTCAGATTCAGGGACGCTGTTGAGAGCCCTCGTCGATGCTGCTTGAACCTCCTGAATCGAGTCAAACCGCTGTCCCTTCAGCTGCCTTTTCATCCGTGGGAATAAAAAGAAAGTCAGTTGGAGCCAGATTGGGACTGTAGGCAGGGTGCAGCAACGTGGCAATGCCGAGTCGGGCCAACAATTGCTTTCCACGTCCTCCCGTCCAACGAAGGCTCGCATGAGCAAATCAAAGATCAAGACAATGCTGATCGTGTTTTTCGACCGTCGCGGGGTTGATTCATTAGGAGTTCGTTCCCCCTGGGGAAACTTTCAATCCAAACTTTTACGTGCAAGTGCCAGCCCGCCTGTGGGACTGAGTGAATCGCGTCCGACCAGTCATCTTCGCCAACTGGACTCTGCATCACAACAATGCGCCGTGCCATGGCGCGCTCGTAATGATGCAACTGTTGGCCCGATTCGACATTGCCGCGTTGCTGCACCCCACCTACAGTCCTGATCTGGCTCCATCTGACTTTTCTTACTCACATGGACGAAAAGGCAGCTGAAGGGACAGCGGTTTGACTCGATCCAGGACGTTCAAACAGCATCGACGAGGGCTCTCAACAGCGTCCCCGAATCTGACTTCCAAAAGGCGTACGGCCAATGGCAGCAGCGTAATTCTAAGTGTGTAGCTGCCCAAGGGTGCTATTTCGAAGAGGATTAGGGAATTGTAAACATATCTTCAATAAAAAAAAAAAAAAATCAGTCGTACTACTTTTGGTATAGACCTTGCATTCTGCTACTCGGAGGAAAATAGCGTACCCTACAGTTCTTCTTCTTTTCGGCTCAACCGTTAGGCTGGTTGGTACTTTTTCTTGGGAATTTAAAGCCGGGTGGTTTGCCCTTGATTTCTTCTGGATGAAAGTATATTTACGTCATTACTGTTTTGTATGCATTGTGATGTGTGCATGTCCAGTGTTGTGTGTGGTTTGTGTTGTGAATGCATGAGAGATGGAAGAAGGGAGAAGGTGTAACCGCTGCCGTTTCATTCAGGCCTACTTTTCCAAAGGAAATCAAGGGAAAATTAAAGCACCGATAGTCTTAACGTCACCATCAAAAATGTCATATGCCCTTACTCCATATGTACCGCGGAGAGGTTTGGGATTTAACCCAGGACTTTGATGCACAATCTGGTGACAAAGAATTATGCACCACCAACTTCCATACCCTACCGGCCAAGTCATAAAGATGAAAATATTTTCTACCACCATGACACGAACCAGATAACCCTTTGTCATGCACCAGCAACCATCACGTTGCCTCAACCAGCTGAGCCGACTAGGTGAATACCCAACTTTAAGAATCACGTTAAAAGACCTCTACGTAAATTTGGCGAAATAATATGAAATCTTTTGTGAAGAATTTCCACAAATTTGTAAACCACGTGCGATCAAGTGCTAAGAGAAATATTCCACGATATTCTAATCAAGAGCTAGAACGACATTAACAGTTTTTGTTGTGTCCTCAACTCTCTGACCTTGCATTCAAATCATTATGCTTAACTTTTCCTTTACTTAGTACGATATAACATTCTACAGAATACTTCAAATCCTACTGCAATGGTACAGGGCTCATAACAGTAATACCCACCATTTTGCCTTTGAAGCAGGTAAACCACACTCAAGTCTCCGAAGAAAATAACACGGAAAGAGTACCTTACTGATCTAACGTGGCGTGTGATAAAACGTATGCACTGTAAATCAAAGCTGTAAGTTTAGGACTCTGGATAAACAAATACATGTTCACTCACTGGTAGAGGCATTTTAAACAAACATGTTATTCCTGAGATAATCATAACTACTACAAAACCACTACAACAATATCACCACCCTAACAGACACATAGAGAAGAAGTGAGATTACAACCGATATACAGGATGTCAAGGAATGAAAAGATAATCAAGCAACCACAGATAGTATGAAAAATGGGCGTGAATATGTCATTTCGGGCATTACCTCCCGCCATGGACAACGCATTGGCCAACCACGTCTACTCAATGACCAAGAAGACAGTGTTGATAGACAGGCAACACTGCGTCAAAGAACAGCAACACCCAATATGGGACGTACGACAGATGTTTCCTTGCAGACAGCGCTGCGAAATTTGGTGTGGGTGGGATATGGCAGCAGAAGGCCGACGCGAGTCCCTTTGTTAATAATACCGAATCGGCTGCAGCGCCTCTCCTGGGCTCGTAAACATATCGGTTGGACCTTAGACGACTGGAAAAAGTTTGCGTGGACATGAGACGCGATTCCAGTTGGTAAGAGCTGATGATAGGGTTCGAGTGTAAGATGTGAGTTGTAAAGAAAGCACTGTGCAAGCTGGTGGTAGTTCCATCTTTTTTTGGGGGGGGGGCTTTACGCCTCGTCAACGACGAGGTCATTAGAGGCAGAAAACGACTGTGAACAAGGAACTGGAAGGAATTCGGCCATGGTCTTTTGAAGGAAGCATGCCGGAATTCGCCTGGAGTGATTTGGGGAAATCATGAAAAATCCAAAGCTGGATGCCCGGACGGGGATTTGAACCGGCATCCTCCCGAACTCGACGTCAGTTCCATCCTAGTATGGGCTGTGTTTACATGTATTATTACCTCAACAGGCCATACCAGAATTTCTTCCCGTCCTTTGCCCTGGAGGTAATGACTTCGACCGTAAATCTGTGAGTAGGAAGAGACTTGTTCTATGTTTTTTTTTTTTAAATAGTTATGGCTGTTTATTGATGAAACTGACTAAATATTCCTTCAAATTATTCTTATTCTTAAGATGAGTCTATACATTTTGAAAACGCGAAGAGAAAAACGTGCCAAACCAAATGCAATTGTGGAAGCATAAGCACAAGTAAATGTTTACAGCACTGTGACTTTACTATTTGAAGTATGTCTGTTATCATAATGCAATTTAAACGTTCATTTTATAATTTAGGAGAGTATTCCTTGGCTTATTTTGTTTAAATTAGAATTTTATCTTCTGTAAATTCTTCCACATGTATTAAGATTTACCAAAAATGGATTTTAATTCTATAGTGTTATATATATAAGAGAGACTAAAAACACTGCTGCCGAAGGGCTCATCACTGTGTTTAACTTAGCTTCACCCACGCGTTAGTTTTCTATTCTGGTTTCTTCTGCCATAGTTATAGATAGTTTCTCACATCCATTCCGAACAAACACACAAAACACTCACGCTATCAACCTTCACTTTTTTTCTCCGTTATAAACTGAGGCAATTAGTTCTGCTTCTGCCAGCTCATAAACACAAAGAGTAGTTACATTTACGATAGGGCTAAAGTTTTTTATTTTCATTGTTAATGATGGGACTGATGTCTAATATTAGTTATTGGCTGTCTGAACCATTTCAGTTCTTGTTTGATTGATACAGCTGATATATGTTTGCGTATTGCACTTAGTTTATAAATTTTTTTGAAATTACTTCATTTCATTGTCATTGAACAGGAGAGCAAGAAGTAACTGTTACGTTAGCGTATAATGCAGATAAACTTTGAAGAGGTTTTGAGTCATCTCAATAAAATGTAAATATAGTTCTAAGGAAATTATCAATGAAAGTAGACATTTTGTATCAGTGGAACAATGACTAACCGGTTGACTTCCTTGCTTTTGTAGCAACATTATCCACGGCATGAAAGTCCTTAGTATATTCTAGACAGTGGGGAAGCAGGTTCGGTATGTACAATTGAGGGATAAAGGAACAACATTCTCTGACAGTGAAATTAGTTAGTTTACGTACTGAATATATCTTATCGGTACTGCTCTAGACTCAAGAAGTGAATGGATATTAGTAATAGAGTACATATTTGGCCTGAATGCTTAACTCCATTCAACGTTCTTTTCCGCTGCAGTCGTAGAGTTGCAAAGTGCCTTCAGATAGGCAGCCATAAGAACATAGCAGTCATCCTGGATGCCGCATGCCCCTTCAGTTTGCTCAAAGGAAACAGACTGTTGTATTTGTTTCCTGCCACAGGATATTGAGTCATTATCTTGATCGGTCAAACTAGGGGATCATGAGCAGTTCTGAACCAACGGAAATCATCATTTCTTGAAATAATATCATAATATAATCTGAAGAAATTTCGAAAAAGTTGGCGTAAATGTTGGAGCAGCACCGGATATCGTGTATCCAATTACGACTTTTTACGACTCTATTACTTAACCCCTTAACCTATGATTTAGATTCGAAGATGTTGGGCCGAAGTTGTATACATGCTCGCGCAGCGTTCGGGACGTTCACGCGACTTGTGTAACACGCTAATCCGGGCAATCGTAAACAAGGGGCGAATACGCAATAAGAAGCTGCAACCGAATACTCGCTATAAAATGGAAAGACAAGCGAGATGTTTATATGCTGTCGACAAAACATGAAGCAGTCGAAATGACTTCACAAGGATCCAAGGGTACTCTAAAACCAAATTGTATTGCAGAGTATAACAAGAGAATGAATGGAATTGATCTCCAAGATCAAATATTAGCATGTTTTCCAGTGATGAGAAAATTCATGAAAGGATAAAAAAAAATTATCTGTTTGATATTGGTCTTTTTAACTCTTACATCTTATGGAAAAAACTGAATAATGGAAAGAAACAATGTTATGTTGACTATAAGATCAACATAGCCGAATCTCTACTGAAGAAAATGCCAAAACCGATTTATAGAGAACGAGGCGTATTATCTTCCGGAGATGCGCCAGACAGACTTTACGCGAAGGAATGGGCTCATTTTCTAAAGCACATTGATCCAACACCCTCTAAATTAAGACCATCAAAACTCTGTACAGTTTGTCACAAAAATAAAAAACGTAAAGAAACAACGTGGGAGTGTAAAAAGTGTAAAGTTCCGTTACATGTACCAGAATGCTTTGAAATATATCATACCGTTACAGATTACTAATTTTATATTTTGGAGTTTTTTATAAATAAACATTTTGTAATACTTGCGTCTTCCACAATTATCAGACTGTAATTGCGTATCAAATATTCCACGTAATATTCACATCTGGCCCGATCACCGTACGCGGGCTATGCCCGTAATATTTACTTCTTGCCCGATCATCGTACGCGGGCTATGCCCGTAATATTTACGTTTGGCCCAACCATCTTACGCGGGCTATGCCCGTCATTGTAGATTAAGGGGTTAATTTCAGATATGAATTTCAGTTGAATAATTCACAAGTTACTCTTGCGATTGGAACATCAATCTCAATGCTTTACAACGTCTTGTCATTATTTAAGGTTAGTTAGAACCGTGTCGCCTGAGTGCAATGAAACATCTTGCTTTCCTCCAACAAATGTTCGTAGCCATGTGATTCTGTTATAAACCTGAAAGATACACGCAAATCCTCCCACCACCTGTCAAAAAATCTTTATTGGCCTGGCTCAACTTTATAAAATACCACCGAAAATCGGATGGCATTTTCATGTTTTTTTTTTTATGTTGCAGGCAATTTTTTTATGGCTTCACGCCTTGTCGAAGTGGAATTAATTAGAGATGAGAAATGCCTGTGGCCAAGGAATGGGAAGGATTCGACAGTAGAATTTCTTCTGACTACACCTCGTCTATGTCATTAAAGGCTGGAAAGGACTGGGCGCAAAGAACTGGAAGGAATGCGGGCATTGCCTTTTTAAGAAACCATCTCGTCATTCGCCTGGAGTGATTTCGGAAAAAAACATGGAAAACGAAAGTTTGGATAGCCTGCCGGGGATTCGAAGCTGCATTCTTCCAAATGCGGGGCCTGAGAGTTATAAATCACCCACGAAGCCGGTAATAAGTCGGTTATAGGTAGCGGAATTTCGAGAAGAAATCATGACTAATAGTTTTTAATCAACACGTTATATAAATAATCAATAAAGATTTATTTACTTTTGTTATTTTTCTTGCGAGTGTATTTCATAGTGAATTTCTTAAATTGTAAATATGACATTATGTAGTGATCAAATGATAGTTTGGTAAGTGTGGCAAGTTAAACACATCATATTAATGGGACCATAAGCTTGAAACATCTACGAAACATTGGTCACGTATTTACATTTTGTGAGTAAGAGAGATTGTGAAAGACTGAAATGATTTTTTTCTGAGATAATAGTACAAAAGTTAGTGCATTCTATTTTGGGAATTTCTAAACCGATATATCTGGAAACAACTTACAAGAGTATTAAGCCACTATCCGTGTGATTTTAGGACGGCACAGAGTACACAACACCCGAATAACATAATGTTTAATCAAAACCACCCTTGCCTCAGGCCGGAATCGAAACAGCAACCCTTACAACGGGCATGCAACACGTTATTCACTATGCTTTTCATGATAGTAGTTTATATAAAAAAGTAATGTTTATATTTATATTTTTTTCTTGTGGCTTTACGCCTCGTCGACGGCTAAGGTCATTAGAGGCGGGATGGGATTGGGACAAGGAACGGGAAGGAATTCGGTCATGGCCTTTTTGAAGTAAGCATCCCGGCATTTGCCTGTAGTGATTTGGGGAAACCATGGAAAACCCAAATCTGGATGCCCGGACGGGGATTCGAACCCGCGTCCTCCCGAATGCGAGGCCAGAACGTTAACCGTTCACCCACCACGCTCGGTTTTATATTTAAGGTAACAGACTTCTCCGTCTCAGAATGAGCTTTCACATAATGGCATTCATGTTTTCAATTATCATATAAAGTCCCGATAAAAATCTGGTTCTTATGAGTATGGTAGTAGGAGGTAACAATTAAATTAACATCTTTAACATATAACATTATCTTTCCAGAATGTAAAAATTGGATATAATCATTAAAAATTCGTAGGTGTGAGACAAAAAAATAATGAAGGAAATAATATAGTTACTTATGAACACATCATTCAGGTACTGTACATACTTATGAAGTCGTACAATACAACAAAAAAGATGTATATTGCATGGCAGATGCAATGTATAGTATAGATATAAAATTACACAAGTAAATAACTTCTGTGATAAGTAAAACAAATTGTATAGCGTGTTTTGCAGAAGGAGATCAACAAAGAGTTTAGCTTGTCCTTGAAATCCGCAACTAGAAGCCACCTCGACCGTGAAGACTGAATCCAGCGTCAACCACGCAGATTCTATTTTACAGAAAATTCAGTTTTAAAGAATGAGTACATCTCATTAGCTTGACAAGAATATGTTCTACACTTTCACCATGTAGCTAGTTCGTGGGTTTTAAGCATGAACAAGTCTCAGTTTTGAAAACAACAAAAAGAGTACCAAACTTTATAAACCGATATTTTTTGATGCTATTGTCTGCAGCACGAGACAATAACCCTGCCACGCAAAATAAATAAATTTGGTTCTTGGAACCAGCAGAAAGTTTAATTTATTTATATGACTGAAGCAGCTTAAAACTTGATCTGGAAAAAACGCGGGTAGAACCTCCAAACGGGATAAGTATAAAGACAATGAAATGTTACTTTCATGGAAATAAATTTACGATATTATCAATGCTGGTTCGCATAGCAGTATGTAATTAATATACCGTTGTTTTTTTCATTTTGGTCTCCTTCCTTCTCAATGCTCTGGCCCCATCGTCCCAGTATATTACATATCCTTTGAGAGAAGAATTTGGTTCATTCTCGAAAAGTTCTCTCCATTACTTCGTTTATAACGTTTCCCGTCTGATAACATTTCTTCACAATACCGTTATAAAATCTGTTGTTTCGCTTTTCCTTTGCAATAAATCTACAAAAATAATATACCAGTAGTTCTTTTTTAACGGAGGTTTGTAATGCCCCAGGCTAGTCCACACCATCACTGGGCGCTATAGGCATCAGAGTGCCTTTCCCCCCAAACGAAAGTGTATTGGGAAAAGGAGTGGGAAAGTTCGGCCATGGCTTTTCATATGAACCATCCCGGCATTCGGCTGAAATCACATCGGAAAACCATGGAAAACCAAAATCAGGATGGCTTACTCACCCGGCGCAAGACACACCGCCATCACCAAATCGATCCAGGGTACAGCGATCAGCCCGACCCAAATGCAAGAGCCTCCCCCAAAGAGAGGTGAGTTTACTTCATCCGCAATGGAAAGCTTCCAGAGCATTAGACTACTTTATATGGATGGCTGTAACACTCCGACTGCGAAAAGCAACTTGAATTTCGTTGACCGCGATTCTAAAAAAAAACTATTGGACGGTTTCTTTCATGGTGCATCCCAGAGCCCCCAGAGTAAAATTTGATATGTTTTATCTTGATGTGACATCAGGAAGCTAAATAAAAGCAATAGGGACTAAATACTTAACTGTTCCGTACAAACAATTTGATAGTATTTTTTCCCTATCTATAAAAATGACTGACTTCTCGCAGTCGAAATTTTTACAAAGTTTGCATATTACGAAGTACAATGCACTAAGTCAATGTATAGAAGTCACCACCACAGCTTGACCACTCGTACGCATGGACGAGCGCTTCTGTCTCCTGACGTCCTGACCAAGTACATGAGCAAGCCAACCACACCCTGCACGCGAACAAGATGAGTGTTAATCCCGGTAACAAAGACCGGAAAGTGCCATATCATCAACTGAGCTACTAACACCAGTAACATCTAGCATCGTGGCCTATTTTCCAGAATCGCCAGGCCCGCCGCCACCACCGATTCCAAAGTTCCATTGAAGTGGAGTATGTGCTGCCTATTGTTGCACACCGCATCGGCAACTGTGATAAGCTGCAATTCTGCACAGGGCTGCCCATGTTTTTCTGGCCAATACCAACAGTGGGTAAGATTATCCCGATATGCGCGTAGGACATGATTAGTTACCCAGTGGCTCCAGGATGAAGGCATCCACTATGAAAGACTACACCTGCATCCAGACAAACCAAGACCCACGACAATCAGAAAAGAAACCAAGAAAAAGACTGCACCTAGGCACTAACAATGTTTCCAATGCCAAAAATATGGACACGGTATGGCAGACTGCGTTCAATGCGAGGGCGGTCATCCACCAACTGACTACTCAAGACATCTACTGCTGCATCTGTGGTGGACACCAGGCCACCTGCTACGGCGGTTGTTCGCTACGAAAATAACTGCAATAAAGCAGCCAACCGAACAGTATATGTGGTCACCATACGCGGCCAGAAGGGGCTGATCTGGTATTGCTTCCCACCATCCTCTCCCTGCCATCCAGTACCAGATGGAGCGTAGAAGCCACACGCGGCACATTACTCCGTACCAAAATACCTTTAGTGACCAACCAGTGGGCAGTTGACACCCAGCTGTCAACCTCGTAGCGCGCTTCAACCAGTGTTGCGTCCATCATGATCGAGCGTATTGGATGAGTGGTAACGTTCTGACCTTGCATTTGTGAGGACGTGGGTTCGAATACCCGTCCGGCGATCAAGATTTCTGTTTTCTATGGTTTCCCAAAATCACTCCAGGCGAACGCCGAAACGGTTCCTTCAAAAGGTCGTGGCAGAATTCCATCCCGTTCCTTGCTGCCAGTCAATTCCTGCCCCTCGACGTCGACGTCGACGAGGAGTAAAGCCATTGGCCAAAACAGCGTCCTTGATGACGTGCCCAACCACAGAGATGTCCAGTTAACAACAGTGATCGAATTGCTCATGCTGCAAACAACTCTGCTCTCTCAGCTCATTGTTTCAGTATCCCAAAGAACCGGACACGACAAATCCCATGAAGACTCGCAGTATGAAAGCAATCAATAACTAATCTGTATGGAGATGAGCTAGAAGGCACAAGAATTTCCCCACGCACTTGGGATCTATGTTTTTCTCATTTCCCGGGGTGATTTGAAAGTTCCTGGAACCACAGGTACCGCCATAGCAAACTACCATATAATTACGAAAGTTTAAATGAAAGTTCGGTTATGCTCCTGAAGTAAGATCGTAAATTGGCTTCTCCCCTAAGTAAAATCAAAAATGAAAACAGTGTTTGTCGTTTATTACTTTTTACTCTAAGCACAAAATATTTAAACTGTATTGAATTTGTTCTTTTGCATGTAGATCAGTGGTTCGGACTAAGTTTGAAAAATGAGTCCTCATCCAAATTATCAATTTAAGAAAACGGTCCCTACATTAATAATCCATGTGATCGAAGTGTCTGGTTACAGCTGGTTTAATAATAACAACTACATTCATATCTGTAAAACAAAACACGACTACTCTTTAACATTTGAAATAATATAGTTCTTATTTCTGCCCATCAGACACGGCCACCTAATTCGGAAATTGTTTCTCTAACTATTCAATTTAAATTCGAGTGACTTTTCATGTGATTACAGTTTGGAGTTTACAGCGTAGACATATGATTGAATAGCGCTTTGAGAATTTCTTTCATTTTATCCTAAAAACATTACGTTTGATTTGAAACAACAAATTTGCATATAAAACATGCGCAATACTGGACGCAATACACCTGATCGATTAGGGAAGAGTTGTTTCTAATTAATGGCAGACGAGCGTTCCGTTTTAACAATCAGTATCTCGTTTCCATTCAGAGTTCCGTATATCACCAACGAAACTGAGAGACAGCCGTAACGAAAGTAAGTGGTAACCATCTACTGGAAGCTATTTCTGAAGGAATCAATTAATAATCGACTCGATATATGATAAGAGGACTAAATACTTCGGCTGTCTGATTTGTTATTGGTACTAAAATATTTTATGGTTGGCAAAACTCGTCAGAAAATGCTAGCACATTTTTACGTCATCAGCTGTAAAAAAGGTTAGGAGCTAAAAAAACTGATTACGTGTATCACTGTCTCATAAAGTAGCTGTTTTATAGTGAAGTAATATTTATACTGTTGTTGACGACCCACTTACATTCCTTGTTGTGTTCTAACCAATTTAACGCATATTTCTCCACTTTAAATACTGAAGAAAAAGAAGAAAAAATAGCCATAAACTTAAAATCCAATATTTTATTTGGCAGTCACTTTTTTAGGTGCAATGAAACCATTTTTCAAGATGTTCGGCGTGGTATTTTTTATTACCTCTGTCTATTTCTGAAAGATTTGTGTTAATACGATAATCAGAGCATTAATTATCAGATTTACACAATTTTTTTATACAAACTAATTTCTGGGCTAACCTTACTACATTTTTAACTATGTTAGAAAACATTTACTTCGGAAATTTTATGCCAAATATTTCTTTCAAAAAATTGAAAATGTTACAAAGCCGTCTGAATTTTAACAAATACGAATACCTAATACATGTCACCAGTTGAAGTCTTATTGTAATTGTCAAAAGAGAGGATTCGATGTGTTTTTGTTAATCTATGGGTGACAATGTATTCTAATATTATATCTGTAACTCACTAATTGTTGAAAAGATTCTCATGTAATTGAGTGTTCTCTATTTTAAAATGAAATGTCTTAACTAAGGAAATTTGGGGTGTGAGTTTAACATTACAACGTTTACTTCTTTGTTAAGTACCTGGCATAAGGGAGACGCGGGTTCGAATCCCCGTCCAGCCATCCAGATACCGGTTGTCCATGGCTTCTCGAAGTCACTCCAGGCGATCGCTAGGATGGTTCTTCCAAAAGGCCATGCCCGAATTCCTTCTCGTTCCTTTCTCCAAGTCCTTTCCGCTTTTAATGACCTCTATGTCGTAAACCCACAAGCAAAAGAAAAGTTATTAATTGTTTCTTCTTGTATCTGAAACGTCATGAATTTTATTTTCATGTCTGTGATAAAAGTTGGCATTGTAGTTATAACTTTAACTGGGACAAGCAGGAAGGTGATTCATGTAATAATAACGTACTGTACATTTTATACACATTAGGAATATGGCGCTATTGGTCACAGCCTTATTCTATTCAGATGTCCATAAATGTTTTGTGAGCAACAAAACAAAAAACGAGTCTAATGACTGACTAAGGCTGCTTTTGCACTAAGCGGCTAGTCGCGGGCGACCGCAGTCGCTAGCGGTTAGTTTTGTAGCGACTGCGCGTTCGACTGTATTCCACAAACCAGCTGATTTTCAAAATGGATGTTGAAGAAGTAACATGTCTTTACTTTTTAACAAAAAGAAAACGAAAACATAGGTTTTGGATCCATCCTTTGTTAAGAGAACGCACCACAAAAGGGGCATTTTATTTGTTCTATAATCAGTTACGGGATCATAACTTAAAATTTTTCAAGTAGTCGCGAATGTCCGTAAATTTATTTGATGAGTTGTTATCAAAGCTGAGGTTACTAATAACGGTTACTAAAACACTTAGCTTTTTTCCCTATTGATTCTAGAAGACATTTTGTACGACTATCGTAAATTACATATGGAGATCATTAAACGAAGGAAATAAATATTTACATGCTGTTGTGTGTTCTGTACCTCATTTTAACTATTACACATAATATGAATATAAAGCTACATGGCTCGGAAGCGCCTCTCTCCCCCCACTCCCCCACCTCACGTAGCCTAGCGTCAGAAAAACCCCTGCCCCAGACCGAAAACAACGTAGTTTATGGACGCTCCCTTATGAAATCTTCCTTATTTTTGTCTTACGTCATGTTGTCATGCACAGAAAGCACGTCTTTTTTTCACGCACGTCACGCTGCGTACTGACAGCAATGGCGCCGGAGGCGGTGAGTCGCGAGCGGCTAGCCAAGCAGTGTGCATTGCGCAGTAATTTTATGAAGAAATTGAGTCGCGCGCGGCTGCTCGAGTCGCGTGTTCTTTTGCAGCCACGACGACTGCCAAGTCGCGGTCGCGTCAATGGGTATGGTCAATGCCATAACTGAATAAATAGGAATCGCGAGCGGCCAGCCGCCCGGAGTCGGGCGGCAGCAGCGAGTTCCGAGTTGGCATTCGCTGAGTCAGGATGTGCGATGAGGAAAGTGCTCGCCGCGCTGTCGCGCCAGGCGGGCCGAGTGCCCCACCGCACTCGGCTTTGCCGGCGGCAGTAGCGGCCACGTTGACGACCCGGCTAACGGAAACGGACTTGGCAACGGATATGAACAGGACGGCTACGCAAGATGGTACGACAACCTGGCAACCGAACTCGGATTCGAATATGGATACTACTGGGACCATTCACACAACGCAATCGACAACCGGGCCTGCCCACGGACTTGACTCCCGCGCAACTAAGCGATGCACCTCACCGCTCCTCGGTGGTAAAGCGAAGATGTCGAGGAGTGAGAAGAGAGCCAGCCATAGTAAACTCAGCATCCCTGTGTCGCAGCTCGCCACGACCAGCAAAGACAAGAAGGCGGGAAAGAAGAAAGTCATCGGTGCCTTCAGTTTCCCGGAACCATCCGCCACTTTCCCGTTTCGCGGTAAATCCACGAACAAGAACAGAAAAACAAGTTCAGCTGGGGACCAAACAGACGGTGCAGGGTTCACGGAGGCGCGTCGCACCTGTAAACCTCCGCCTACTCTAGACCCTGGCAGAATTGAACTCAGCAACCCATATGACGTGCTGATCCAGGAAGAACCAGAGCAGCATCATCAACAACAACAGCGGCAGCAACAAACACAGCCACAGCAGAAGCTCCAGCAGCAACAACAGCAGCTACGGCAGCAACACCAGCAGCCACAGCAGCAACAACAGAAGCCGCAGCAGCAACAACAGCAGCCGCATCAGCAGCCGCAGCAACAACAACAGCAGCAGCAGAGCTCCAATCAGCAGATCCCACCCATCGTGGTACAGTACCCCAACACATACAAGGAACTGTACCAGATGGTGAAAGGAACACTGAACGGGCGGCCTTTCCAAGCCAAGTCCGCCGGTGGAGATAAAGTCAAACTGACATTATCCAACACTGAAGATTACATGGACGTCACCGCAGTGCTGCAGCGGAGGAAAATACCTTATTATACATTCCCGTCCGCGGCGGAAAAGTTACTGAAGATCGTCGTCCGTGGCATGCCCTCGAACATGCCACCGGAAGATATCAAGGAAGAATTAGAGGAGCTGGGACTCGACATAAGAACAGTAACACAACTAAAGAGACCTGGCGGCTCTGAAGTAATGCCTCTTTTCCTTGTGGTGCTTCCAGATCGGCCTCAAAACAGGAAAGTGTTTGAACTGGAAGTACTGATGTCCCTACGGATTAAAGTAGAAAAATTGAGGTCCTCCAATGGCCCAGTTCAATGTTATAATTGTCAGGCCCTGGGGCATGTTGCGAGACATTGCAACATGCCCCCAGTGTGCGTCAAGTGCGCAGGGGCGCACCTGTCCAACCCATGCACCATGATGAAGGGTGAAAACGCCCCGACATGCGCTAACTGCAAAGGCAGCCATGTCGCGAGCTATAAGGGGTGTCCAGCGTTCAAACGCGCCCGAGATAGACATCGGGGTGTCACCTCTACCCAGACAAACAAGGAGCAGAAGAAGACGAACGCAGAGAAGAAGGCGGAAGAAACACCTGCCCAGGAATCATCAGCTACCAACCAACACAGGCGCCAACGAGAAGATAAGAATAACGCTCAGAACCCACCTCAGAAGAATGGCAAAGGCCAGCAAAAAGGAAGCAAGAAGAGTGAGGCACAAATGCCAATCGACCACTCGGAAATCACCTCCTTTGCTGAAGCCGTCACTGGTCAAAGTCAACCCAAGGGAAACAAAAAACCTGCAGCCAACAAGAGCAGCCATCCCAAACCTGGCCAACAATGCCAAAATTGTAACCACAACAGAAATTCTTCTGATTCTGCGAATGGAGGGACGATGGACCAAATGCTAACAATAGTAGGCAACCTTTTCAACATGGTGACAACGCTTCTCACTAAATTCGACCAACTAGCCGCGGATATAGCAACCGCAGTTAAGACGGCTCTAACAACCGACAACCCTGACAACCTTTCTCCCCACAATGGCTAGAACGCATATACAAGGACTAACCATGTGCATTTGGAATGCTGACGGCATCCACTCACAAATTGGTGAGTTCAGACAATTTCTACGAGACGAGGATATAGACATATGCCTCGTGTCTGAGACACATCTCAAACATGGCCTCAGAGCCACAGTGGCCAACTACTGCTGCTACCGGCAAGATCGACCAACAGCCGGAGGCGGTGTTGCAATTTACATCAAACACGGCATCCCTCATCATGAGCTGCTTTCGCCCCAGACAGAGCAGCTGGAAACAAAGGCTATCGAGGTGCAAACCAGTAGCGGGCCAGTCACGGTGGTCTCTGCCTACAGACCACCGAGCAGAAGACTAATCGAAGATGACTTCACCCAAATATTAAACTTTCGAGGCAAACTCCTCATAGGGGGAGACTTAAATTCTAAACACACTGACTGGAACTCCAGAGTGACCAACACTGCAGGGCAGCAACTACACAGAATTGCACGTCGGCACAACCTACTAGTCTGGGGACCAGAGCAGCCTACACATCATCCTTGGAATGGTGGTAGACCGGACGTCCTGGACATCGTTATGACACGAGGAATAACTGGTTACGTCTCCACCACCACGATGAACAGGCTATCCTCAGACCACTCGCCGGTCATAATTGAAATCGACCTTGGCCCCTGGAGACCAGCCACTATAAATCATCCCAATTACAAATCAACCAACTGGGACAGCTTCCGAGCAGATGTAGTGGAATCCATGATAAGACTGCGACCTATTGACGCCATGAACCTTGAGTCAGCCATCAAACAGGTCACAAAAACCATCTTAGACACTGCAAACAGAGCCACGCCTCCAGCGGTCGACAGAAGTCAATCGCGCCAACTACCTCCACACCTATTGGCGCAGATCCGACACAAAAACAGAGTTGCCAGAGAATGGCACCTAACCAGACGTCCCGACACCAGACGCCTACTCAATCGGCTGCAGCGAGAGCTGAAGGCGGCGATCCAAGATCACCGCAACAGAGAATGGTCCGCACGCTTAGCCACCCTCCAAATTAGTGACGGTACCTTATGGAAAGAAACAAGGCGTTTCACCAAGAGGAAAACAAAAATACCACCGCTGCACGGTGAAAGGGGCATAGTGTTTAGCGACCAGGACAAAGCAAATGCACTGGCAGATCATTTTGAGCGGCAATTCAGATCCGCTCAGGACTATGATGAGGATGAAATTGCGGACATCCGTCGTCGACTGACCAGATTCCTCTCAGTTGATGATGAAGACTACACCATAGACGAAATAACACCTGAAGAAGTTCGCAGCATTATAAACCGGCTTCATCCTAGGAAGGCTCCTGGGATAGACAATATTAGTAACCAACTATTGAAAAATCTTCCCCAACAAGTCGTCGACCACATCACTGATATATTCAACATTATCATAAGCAGCCAGCTCTTCCCTCGCTGTTGGAAACGGGCTACGGTGGTTGCAGTACCAAAGCCGGGGAAAAACACCCTCTTCCCCCAAAATTATCGACCAATCTGTTTGCTTTCGTCAATTAGTAAGGTACTAGAACGACTTGTACTCAAGAGACTGGAGGCCCACATTAACAGGGAGCATATAATCCCTGATTATCAATTTGGATTCCAAAGGGGTCACTCTGCAACACAGCAAATCATGAGAATCGTCGAGCGTGCGACCGCGGCCTATAACCACAGAGGTTATTGCCCGCTAGTTCTTCTGGACGTGGCCCGTGCGTTCGATTCAGTTTGGCACAGTGGGCTGTTATTCAAGCTTTACACACAGGGCATCCCCGGCCCTCTGGTAAAGCTCATCAAAAGCTACATTTCTGGGAGATCCTTCCAAGTACGAGTCGGCAGCGGCATCTCATCTCGTAGACCCATCAACGCCGGTGTACCACAGGGGTCGGTACTCGGCCCAGTGTTATACAACCTATACACTGCCGACATACCAGCCCCTGCCACAGTTCGCACAGCCCTCTACGCCGACGACACGGCATTCTTCACCGCACACAGGTGCAAGGTCGCAGCAATTAGGAGGCTCCAGGAGGTCCTTCAACAAACAGAAGCTTGGGCCAGGAGATGGAGGATCTTGCTTAACACCGCCAAGACGCAGGCAATATTATTCACGAGACGCCTGGGGAAGCGTGATCGGGAGAGAAACCATACACCAAACCTGCACCTCAACGGGGAAGATATCGTATGGTCACCTACAGTTAAATACCTCGGCGTAGTCCTTGACTCTCGCCTGACGTGGCAAAGACACACGCAAGAGGTAAGAAGGAAAGTGGCAACTAGGCTTCAAGAACTCTACCCCCTGCTGAACAGGGACAGTGCCTTGTCAGCCAGCACCGGCGTCAACATCTATTGCAGTCTCGTACGCCCAATCCTTGAGTATGCATGCCCAGTGTGGGGGTATGCTTCCAAGACTAGCATCAAACGGCTGCAAATAATGCAAAACCGCGCACTTCGGCGTGCACTACATGTGCCATGCCGGTTCCCTACAGCCCCCTTGCATGAAGCCGCAGGGATACCATTACTCTCGGAGCGAATCCTCAAAGTAACAAGAACATTCTACAGAGCCGCCAGAAAATCACTGAATCCCATCATAGCCAATTTGGGACAGTACTCGACCACGTTTGACAAGCACAAAAGGCCCCTGTCAATAGTGACAGACAATTAAAATATCTCAGAGCGAAAACAAAGACACACCAACAGTAATGATACGCATCTTGTAACATTGAAGGAAATGTCAAAAGACAAAAACTTCACCAAAACTGCAAAATAAAGTAATTTTGCAGAAAATGCTCGGGTGTGTGTGTGTGCCAGCCGCCCGCGGCTAGCCGCTTAGTGGAAAAGAGGCCTAATTTGGTGGTGGTCAGGGCCGGCGTTAGGAGAGGGTGGTGGGGAGGTAAGCGGGTCAAATGTACCCGGTCCTGCCCGGCTGATGGGGGGGCCCCGATCACCGGCTGTAGGGGTCCTCCGCTCGACAAGTTGTAGACCCTAACTACTGATTAATACGCCAAGGTGACCCAATTGGCTACCCCAGGCCCCAAAATCCTAGCGCCGCTCCTGGTGGTGACAGAGAAATACATGTTGGTTGGCGCTTGATTGGAGGAATAGTTTTTGGTTCGTAATTAGTCAACGTCAGTTCAGTTCCGCCGTCCTGAGAAACGTATAAAGCGTTCAGCACATTGTGTTTAAATGTGTGTGGTTTCTAAAACATGCGGAAGTATTGAAACAGTTGCATTGTGATTAATTAATTCACGACCCAAGAAACAGTAGTTGAATACTTCTTGAATACTTTAGGGGAAAGTTCACAGTATGTTAATAACCTCGGTGTTATTGGGAGAACAGAAAACAATAATTTTTGTCACTGCCATACGCTATGTCGAAGCCTCTTTAGCAGTTGTGCGTTTTAAACCATCTATCAACGGCCGTTTTTGAATGATTCTAGTTTCATTAGTGAAACATATTTAACTCAGGGCAAAAAATAAAGCAGCGGATTGGAGAAGTCATGTTGTATCCCACAACAAATTAAACCTATTTCACGGTTTACTGAACTTTATTTTATTCGAGATGACTCCTGGTCGTTTGACTAATCATCATTCTGAAGTTTTTCTCAGCAAACATTCGTCACGACAGCAACAAGATGATTTTCAGATCAAGTTGGACATATATAAAGTACGTGAACTGCGACCCGTGTTTTATATAATGAATATTTATTTTTCCCACAACCGAAGGCTTTTTCTCCAGCCTGCTCATGTTATGCTCGGATTTCTCATAACATTGTGCCCCTGCTGTCTCACACATCAGGTAATGACAGGTTCTAGGTTAATAAAACACTGAAAATAAAATGTCTAGGTTTTGCAGCATTCCAAGGTATGTTTCAGTTTGTAGGTTATTGCACAGGAATCAACTGCATCGGTTAAAATTATCATTATTCGATCTATATGAATTTATTGTAGATGGAACTATCCAACTGCTAAAAACTTCGACGACCCGGAGGATACTGTAGTATGACGCAGTGCGTATTCTACATATTGTAACATGCAATTTACTGCATGTGCTAGAAGCCAACGATAAGACTCGAGTTTCTGGTTTCCAAGCAGATGTGTAGTTCGACAGGGATAAATGTGAGGAGTTGTTTGTACTGCCGCTCCTAAGAAACGAGCCGACTCTGCGGGGGATTAAACGGAGACTCTTGCCACCCAAGGCTGCAGACATTTCGTTTGTTCGGTAATAAAGCCGCAAGTGCACCTAAAACAACACTGCTGACCCTCCTAAGGACGAGTCTGCTTTCTATATTTTAACGTCACCCGCCGAACTAAATGTATTAGTGCGAGAGAGAGAATCGGATATAGAAAGAGGACACTGTGTCACGTGACGTCACAAATGGTCTACCCAGTAAAAGGCAAGAGATTTTTGGAGGCGTGGTATATGTGAGGGAGTGTTAGGAGTTCCTCCAATAGCATAAAATTTAAGTTAAAATATTACTAACTTTTATAAATATTCCTTCACATGCATCTCGAGAAAGCGAGGGATGAGGATCATCTCTGGTTGGATCCTGGATAGGGCGTTTCCTGAATGACGGAACCGAGATGACTTGGGAGGGTGAACTAAGTAAATTTTTGAGTTATACAGCTGGTGGGTAGGCTGACAATACAAGTCATTTACCTTTAAATGACGGGTGCGACCTGCTTCGACTGGTAGAAACGGTAAAGAAAATACTGCTGTTCATCTTTTTACGTCAGTGTTCCTGCATATACTTTCATTGCCCTACAACGCCCTGGATAAAGAAATTTGTCTGATGAGACACTCATGTTCTACGAAACCTTGGACCCTGAGTTCAAAGTCGTGTGTAGTTGTTTAATTACATTTTTTATGAATAATTTTGGTCTGGAGTCACTGGCGCCCATGAAACAACAAAACGGTAAGCTAACAGTTCCATCGTGTCTCAAATACCTTTGTTAATATTAAATGTTATGCAATCCTTTAAACTTGTTACTTCAGAAATATGGTAATTAGAATTGCTGTTCATTCTCAAGACCATTTGTTTTGTGCTATAAAGAATCGACCCAAAAATGTAGGGCGTTGGTGTTTGTTTGCAAACTACATTTGATTGTTTATTTGATTAATAATAAACATACCATGTCAGGGGTCATTTGAATGAAAATTTGTCAATAAATGTTATGATGTGCTTAACGTACATAAATATCTCGGTAAATACTCATCAAAATCTAAATCAAATATTAAATTCTTCAAAATCAAAACTTTAATTGGCAATAATAAGTAAAGAAAATTAAACCCCATTAAAGAAGGTTAACACCTCAATACATCAAACCAGATCTGGATAGAAATTAAAGGTCATATCATAGTAGAGAAAGGACCTTTAAAACACGGAAATGATTATAATGCACAACAATCATCATAACCAAATATTATTCGTTAGCATTTGAAGGTTGCTAAATTTACACTCTCAGCACATCTGCCATCACGAACATACTATTCCCGCATTAAATTCTATTTTAATGAAATCTGAATAAATCATACCAGTTTCTGAAAGTTGATGTTGATGACTGGACACAAACTATTGAATAATCCAGCAACTGTCGACTGCGATGTTATTTTTTTAAGGAGGGAGGTGTGTAATCAATAGAGCAAAGAACAGCGGATCAAGAGAACCGTTTGAAAGCAATGGTGAGCTCTGCAGTTTTCTTCTTAAAGTTTGGCTTAATTCCCTTAGATGTGAGCAGAGTACAAATTTGCGAAGACAAGACGATTTCAGTTTTTGAAATGTTGGAATCACATTTCAGAATTCATGTGTCTATATTCTAACATTTCAAAGTGTAATGTAATGAAATCGGGGAAAACATTACTTTGCAGACTTATCAAGCTGTATTGCAAACCGTAGCGATTCCGATGCAAATGAGTATATGTTCCAGGCCTTATGGTTTGTCAACGACAAGGTCATTAGAGAGGATTGTGGGCAAAGAGTGGATAGCAAATAGGCCTGAAAACTTTTTGTGACGGAATTGAAGCCGAAGTTTGGATGACCATACTGGGCATCGAACTCGGGTCCTCCCGAATACCACGCCTGCTCTCTCTCCAGGCTCCGTAAAAATGCCGATGTTTGCAGACATTTGCGGAAGGTCATACTGCTGTGGGATCAAAATTATGTCACGGCCAAGAGGACATCCTTTAGAAAAATAATATTATTTTACACATAAATGTGACAGATGTCTGCAATATTCCGGCCCCAAAGGTCACCTTGACAGACATGTGATTGACTACACGAAAGCTGCTCCTATTGAAAATGACCTGTTATATGACCAAGACAAGACCTTATGATTCAAGGATTCGGACGAAGGAACCTGCGTTACCTTGATGTAATGCGCGAATTTTGAATGTCTTCTCGAGGTGATGCAAGGCATACAGCCTTCAAGCAAATGCCTCCTCAGACAAACATCAATTCCAGTGCTATACCGTATGACTGGAGATTGAAGGATCCCCGGTTCGAATCCCTGTCTCAGCAAGGATTTTCAAAGGACCTTGATTAGACATTCACCTCTGCCACAGGTTGCTGTGTAATGTGAAGTACGCCATAAATCTTCCGTTGATAGAATTCCACGTTAAAATGTAGGTCCCCTATACCCGGTAGGATTGCCGGTTAACGTTAAGGGTTCTAGTATAGGGGCGGAAATGGAATACACAGACAGTAAATACCCTGTCACCAGGTCATTATGACTACACGAGCCTAGCCTAGTGTTATGCCAGATCAACTGTTTTGTGACAGTTAGCTGCAATGTTTGGTGTTTCGCAATGTTAATTTCAAATTTTGGGCACTTGCCAACCAAATGGAATAGAAATACAACAGCATCATTTCCCTGAATCGGAAGGACACTGTGCAATTATTAATATGTGCAATATTTTTAAATGTTTGTTTGTAGAGAACGATGTTCAATTTTATGATTACGGCCATCTCATAAGCAGACGAGCATTACGTACCACCAGTGACATTACATTTTACACTATAAACAATTCTGTGCCAAAACCATGGTTTCCCCAAATCACTCCAGGAGAATGCCGGGATGGTACCTTCAAAAGACATGACCGAATTTCTTTCCGTTCCTTACCCCCAGTCCTATTCCGCCTCTAATGACCACGACTTCAACAAAGCGTAAAGCAAAAAAAAAAAAAAAAAAAAAAAACGCATTTTCTTTGCATTTCCACAACACTTCTATAAATAGCTGTGGAAAGAAGTATTGGCGGGCGACTTCAAACGCGCCGTTAAAAAATGGTGCACTTAACAGTTAAATTCACCTTTTAGCTTGTAGTAATAGTTTGTGCGTCGACGCACGTACTAGGCAATACAAGACGCACAGCGTTTCCATTTTCTAATGTTAGAGAGAGAGCGCTAAGCGAGAATGTTCCGAAGTGCGGCAACAATGCGATTGCATTCACCCGCCAGTTCCCTGGGCACAGCTATAATTATATATATATTACATTGTTACGTGAGAATACTATTCCAATACGAATGAGTACAGCCATAATACTGATAACTACAATACATAAGTAGTATGTGTGCTTGCGACATATAGGTATGTACTAAAGGGAATATTTAATTGTGTGACGTCGACACAGATTTCTGCGCTGGGTATTTTGGCGTTTCAGTGGTCAATGGATTGAAAAGTCTCCGGTTCGAGTTCTAGTTTCAACTGGAGTTTTGAACGCGACCTTCGCGCTCCACAACGCCTTCGCTTTGTATGTGCAGTACGTTACAATTCCACGTTAAACTGTAGGGCCCTTAACACGACATTATTAAATTTTGCGGTCATGATGGAGGTGTATTGCACGGTTAATTGAAAATCTGCCACTCAATCAGCCAGCTAATAAACTTACAAATGAATGGATAATTGCCATACTGGATGAAATTCTGTTGCTTTCGGCTTTATGAACCGTCACCGAGCGTGGTGGGTGACCGGTAACGCTCTGCCCTCGCATTCAGGAGGACGCAGATTCGAATCCCGGTCCGGCCATCCAGAGTTGGGTTTTCCATGGTTTCAGCAAATCACTCAAGGTAAAAAGCCGTGATGGTTTCTACAAAAACACCTCGCCGAATCCCTTCCCGTTCCTTGCCCCCAGTCCTCTCCAACCTCTAATAGCCTCGAAGTCACGAGGAGTAAAGCTTTAAGCAAAAAATAATTGAATCATCGATGTCGAGATTATTACAGGCGAGGAAAAATTGGTGGCAAGGAATCGGCAGGATTTTTTGTTTATGTATTTACGCCTCGTTGATGTCGCTATCATTAGAGGCGCGGAAGGACTGAGGGAAGGAATGGGAAAGAATTTGGCCATGGCCTTTTGAAGGAACCATCCCTGCATTCGTCAGGATTGATTTGGAGAAATCGTTGAAAACCAAAATCTGGATGGCTGGATGGAGATTCGAATCCGCGTCCTCCCAAATGCGAGGTCAGAGCGTTACCACTCACCCACCACGATTGGTGAAGGAATTGGGACATGATATTTTAAAGGAACCATTCCGGCACTCGTCTGGAGTGATTTGGGAAAGCCACGGAAAACCGGATTCGTGGGTGTACGAAGTCTAGGCGTCTGGCATTGAGGGAGTTACCATTCAATGAAAAATCATTAGTAACTTTAAGTGGGATGGTTTACCCAGGATTTGTCCAATATGGAAGTGTGCATGCCTCTTACTATTTTTATGGTCGATTGTGATGTATGTTCAGACTTCTGTATCGTGAATGAGACATGAAAGAAAGGAATGGGTGAAACCCAGTTCCAACCTGTTCATACCTACCCTTCTCAAAGACACCAATTGGCCGCCAAGTTCAACGTCCAGAACCCCAACTACAGATCACCGTTAACAATTGCGTATGTTGTTACGCCATAAGCACTGCGAAGATATTTATGGTTTAACCGAGGACTTTGGTGATTAGGTATAGTACACCACCACCCCTCATACCTTGCTGACCTAGCTCTGGATTGTAAAAATTTCCCGTCTCTAAAGACCTCGCTGTTGAGAGACGTAAAGCAGTTAAAAAAAAATGTAAAAATTTCTTCCCCCGCTGGGTCTCGAATCATCCAGCCCCCTGATAGGTGGTAATTCTACAACTTGAGCCAATCGCGGAGGTGAGAGGGGCTACCAATAGGACATGTTGAAAATACCATTCGTATTAGTATTTTACAGATTGCTCATGTTTCAGCTGATTGAGCATATACTAGATCTGCCTCAATCTCTGTTATCACCTGCGTGCGGAATGATATGCGCAGACCGAGCGTGGTGTGTTAACGGTTAACGCTCTGGCCTCGCATTCGGGAGGACGCCGGTTCTAATCCCCTTCCGGGCATCCAGATCTGGGTTTTTCATGGTTTCCACAAATCACTCCAGGTGATTGCCGGGATGCTTCCTTAAAAAAGGCCATGGCCGAATTCCTTCCCGTTCCTTGTTCCCAGTCCCATCCCGCCACTAATGACCTTAGCCGTCGACGAGGCGTAAAGCAATAAGAAAAAAAAAACGATATGCCAGAGACTGAAGTTGCATTATAACTGACCTGTCACTATCATATGACAAATTTGTTGGACAAATTACTGTACATTATTCACTAACGCAACCTACAACAGTGCGTCCATTCAGGAATCACTTTGAGCCTAATTCTCTGTGCAGTTTCCTACACCCAGTCAGCTTGATTAGGGAGCTTATTTATTTTAATACTTGCAAACGTCGTTCCGCATCTTCTAGAAAAACTTTAAGTTGTCAAACAACTCAAATTTTCCAGTAATATTGTGCACATCTATAATAATTGTGACTTAAAACACCGTACTAATCCCAAGACCCATCTCCTGGCCTAGGTTGCTGATATAGCATGGAACTGTATGCCGTACAATACTAAGATTGCTGATTCATCCCTCGATGATGGAAGGAAGTCTTATAATTCGAAACTAGGTCAGGACGATCAGAGAGATTGTGGTGCACGATTCAGGTATTGTAATAAAGCCCAAGAGTAAAAAAAACACGGTCCAGCGAGGGAATGCTACTTTGTCCGTTGGATAGTGACTTCAAATTTGGCAGCACCATTCGCGGACTTCTGAAGACTAGGCTCTGCCTTCTCCATCTTTCTTTTTCCTTTGCTTCTCGCTTCACGCATCGTCGACGTCGAAGTCACTAGCGGCGGAAAAGAACTGGGGACAAGGAACGGGAAGGAATTCAGATATTTCCTTTTGAATGAACCATATAGGCATTCGCATGGAGTGATTTGGGGAAACAATGGAAAAATCAAATGAGGATGGCCGGAAGGGTATTCGAACCCGCGTCCTCCCGAATGTGATGCCAGAACGTTACCATTCACCTATCACACTCGGTCCCATTTTTCCCCGTCTCAACCACAACACACTACACTAAACAAACGTGCCTTCACAGTCATTCACACGTGCAATAATACTTACAAAATTATTCACCATGAGTAAGGTGAGGCGAAACCACCAAGAAGTTGTAACGGGGAGGTACATTGTAACCGTATAACCCAGACAGTGGGTATGAGGTGCTATTAGATTTTTAAATTATTTTAAGAAAGAAGAAAAGGGTTGAAAGCCTCAGCTCAAAAGAAATGCATGAACTGGTCACTAAACCAAGCTCCAAAAGAGATATCGATCACATAAAGGGTATTGCGGCATTGAAGACGACGAAAGTAAGCATTCGGTTAGTTAAATCAGTTGTATGGGTATTTACCTATTTATGACGAATATTTGTAATTTATGTATCCTGTTTAT
The DNA here is from genome assembly GCA_031002005.1 of Vandiemenella viatica. NCBI lineage: Eukaryota > Metazoa > Arthropoda > Insecta > Orthoptera > Morabidae > Vandiemenella > Vandiemenella viatica. The sequence goes on from CM061921.1 coordinate 34,188,072, forward strand.
TCGTATTATTAGTCGTAGAAGTTCCACAAGTCGAGTAGTTTGTGTATGATGTTGCAGAATTTAAGTGCAAGAGGTTGGCACACCTGCCTTGAGTACGGAGAGACTATGTTTCTGATATTCGTTAGTGGCAGGCGGGACAAGGCAGTGCACAGGCTGGCACGGATAGAGAGCTACTAGGTGAGGCCTGATAATGAATAGTTAATGGATTCTGGGATAACTTACGGCAAGGCTTCTAATATCTATGTATTGCGATACTGTTTATTTAAAAATGTTTCATATGAATAAATAGAGTAGTACAGTAACTGTTTCATTTGGTGAGTGGCGAAGTTAATTAAAATTCAGTTCTCCTTGAAGTAGTGAGCTCAAATTTTCAGCTATATGACGTGGGGTTTCAGCAGTCTTTTCAGAAGCAGACTGTCCGAACAATATCTATTCACGTGGTGCTAAGATAAGTAGCAATTTGGATTCCTTTGTCTCTACGAGAAGCGGTAAATCAATTAATACATAAAGGGGCTTAGAAAGAGGTTGAAAAACCTAACTAACACCTCATGATTGGCTCCCGTAATCACGGGAAGAATGAATAAAACCATCACATAGACGCATCATCACTTAGCCAATGAATTCCGGTGGACTCCGTAAAGTGATTGAAGGTAATCATAACTCTGTACCTTCATGGCGTACAAGGCGAATGACCTCTTGATCATCGAATAAAATGTAACATGATAAAGATGTTGGCATTTCGCGGTCCAGATTCTGGAGTGTGCTACGCCTACACAATCATTGTATAACGTGCCTGTTTGTTAAAAAGCAGCAGCAACAACACGTTGTTCAACATAGGACACGCTTTGAATAGTTTCAAAGATGGATATCTCACTTCATTGTAATGATAGTGGTTTCAGCAATGGTATAGTTGACTAGTCTGAGATGTTATCGCCAGTTATTATTGTTGGTGATGATACCTGCAGTTTTTTTATGAGGGTACATGACAATCTACTGTTTCTGAAAAAAAAACTATTAATGTGTCATGCAATTTTTCCTGCTTGATTACGACAAATGTGTCAATCCAGGAAAAGAAAAATTGCCGTTATTATCGTCATCAGAGCTGAGGCCAAGAATCATTAAGATAGCCCTCGAATATACTGTACAATGGAAGCTCCAACTGTAAGAGATAAGGATCTCACGTTCATGGTAAGATTTCCAAAAACTTCACTTTATCATATCCTAACAGTAATCCATCGCCCATTGCTGCTGCATGCTAATGATCGAAATAGATATTACTGAATGCATTACCAGATGGGTCAGAAGCATGTCTTGCCTTTAAGGTGGGTTTACACGCTTAAGCCATTTGCACTAACTGGCTTCCGCAAGCCAATTTGTGCATATGAACTGAATGAAGTGTTGCCGTTCACACGTTCAGTTTGGCTTGCGCAATTGTGAAGTGAGAAATCCTGAAAATTGTAGTTTGCTGTGATCAAAATGGAAAATTTTGAGGAAGAATTAATTCTTGCAACGGCTTCGGTTTGCGTTATATATATATAAGAGAGAGAGAGAGAGAGAGAGAGAGAGAACAAACAAAAGGAAATGGTCTAAACTTTTGTTGCTAAAAAGGGATTTCTCATCCCAATTTAATAGCTGAATTATGCAGTAAGCCTGACGATTTTCACCTAATAGACGTTTTACGCCTTGGAATTTCCTATTCCTTTAAAAAATTCAAGCGTTCAAAGTACTATAAATGAGGTACATAAATATCACCTTCTCCGTAACTTCCTAAACCTCTTTTCGCAAGACGGTATTTAATTTTTTTATTTTTTTACCACTCTCTTCCTCATTGCCTTTGAGTTCACGGCTAGCAATTTATCTACTAGAATGTTATACGCATGACATTTTACATTGACGTCTCTATATTCTTTACTCTTTAACTATTCACAAAAGGAAACGACTTGTACTGTTCAGTAAACTCAACAAGAAATTCTCTTCCTTTGGACATTTTGAACAATACAATTAACACTAGCCGAATGACTATAAGTAATAATATAAGTGAATAAGATTAATAAATAGATAACTGTCATTAAACAAGGTTAATGCTGAAAACACCACAAAGCCAATTAAAGGAGTGTTATTGGTGAACTGTAGAAGTATAATGAAGAAACTAATAGACTTTGCAAACTTAATATGGATACACGAACCACAAGTGATTATAGGGGTACAGTCTTGGTTAAAAGAAGGATCATTAGACAGTGAGGATTTCTCTGACTGTTCTATATCTACATCTATACTCTGCAAATCACAAATACTGTCGGTGGCAGAGGGTGCTAAGCACCAATCCTAATTCAGTGCATTCCAATACCGAACAGAACGAGGAAAGAAATAATACATAAATGTATCAGAACGGCATCTTATTTCTCGAATATTATCCCTCCTGTGATTGCGACCTAAATAGGTTGGCGGAAGAAGTATTTCGTTGCACTCGTAAATTAAAGATTTTCGCATATTCTCCAACAAATTCAAACTAAAACGACGTCGTCTGTCCGCCAAACAATCCAAGCCCAACCCGCGTATCAGCTCTGTAACACTGTAAGGACTGTAACTAGCAGTCACGAATCGAGCGGGGCTCCTCTGTACTTTCTCTAACATTTCAATCAATCCCTTGCGATACGGATCCCAAACTCCACAACAGTAGTCCAAATGCGGACGCACTAGTGTTTTATACGCTATTTCCTTTGTATGAGCATTACAACTTCTAAAAATTTGACCTATAAATCGTAGTTTAGAATTAGCTTTGCATACGACGGAAGTTATGTGCAAGTCCCATTTCATGTTGCTTTGTACTGTTACGCCCAGATACTTCAGGGAATCAACCGTGTCAACAACTGAATTGTTAACTTTGTATTCGTGAGCAAACGGGGTCTTTTTATTACTTATTTGCATTGCCTTGCACTTTTTGCAGTTAAGTGTAAGCTGCCATTTACAGCACCATTACGAAATAACATCCAGATCGCGCTGAATTTCTAAGCAATCGTCAAAGCACCTCACTTCCCTAGAAATAAGTGAATTATCAGCAAAAAATCGCATCGTGTCACAGAGATCGTTTATAAAAATTAAGAAAAGAAGTGGTCCTATTACACTTCCTTGAGGAACGCCCGAAGTAACATCTAGCTTTGAAGAGGCTTCCCCGTCAACAACGACATACTGTGACCTACCAGTTAGAAAATCGCGTATCCATTCGCAAATCTGATCAGTTATACCGTACGCTCGAATCTTCGCTAAAAGTCGGTTGTGTGGTACAGAGTCAAAAGCTTTCTGAAAATCCAAGAAAATAGCATCAACTTGTGATCCTGCATCAATAACTTTCATTACGTCATGCGAAAATAGAGCCAGTTGCGTTTCACACGATCGGTTCTTCCGAAATCCGTGTTGGTTTGCTGTAAGTAACTCGTTTTCATCTAGAAACTTCATAACGTTAGAGCATATGACATGCTCCACAATTCTGCTACAAACAGATGTTAGATATATGGGTCGATAATTCCTAGGATCTCTCCGATCTCCTTTCTTGAAAACGGGAATCACCTGAGCTGTTTTCCAGTCAGGCGGTAATTTTCTTTCTTCTAAAGATTTACGAAATATATCTGACAGAAATGGTTTTATTTCTTCCGCGTATTCCGAAAATACTCTTACTGGTATACCATCGGGACCCGGCACTTTCCCCCACTTCAGGAGCTTTAATTGCTTTATGATACCCACACTATCAATTTGTACTGGATCCATCTCAAATTCTACACGCTGTGGTAAAACGGGAATGTTTTCCATGTTTTCGTCAGTAAAAGAATTTTTAAATTCGGTGTTACATACAGTAGCCTTATCTCGGCTGTCGTCGATTCCCAACCGTCTTGCAGTAGAACTGGCATATTTTTGTCACTACCACTAACTTTTTTACATACGACCAAAATTTCTTGGGATTTCCGATGAGGCTCTTGGAAAGTGAGTTGCAACGAAAGTCATTAAAGGCCTCGCTCATCGCATTCTTGACATGTCCTCTTGTAACAGCTAACTTTTCTAAATCACTCCTATACATCGTTTCTTGAGCGTGCATGTATCTTCCTTTGCTTTTTAAATAACCTTTTAACTTCACGTGTGTGCCACGGGGGATCGTTCCCATCCCTGATTGTCCTTTTCGGTATTTGTAAGTCCATACCTTCCTGGACTATATTCATGAATCGAAGCCACATCTCTTCAACCGAGCCTCTTCCTTCTATAAAGGTAATGTAATTATCCCTCAAAAACGTTTTTAAACTCTCATTTGGGCCCTTTCAGAACCTGTAAACGATCCTTTCTTTTTTCTTTTTGCGCGCGGCTGTTAATTTTATTGTAGCAATTACAGCTCTATGATCACTTATTCCCGTGGTGGTAGAAATGTCCGTGAATAATTCGGGCCTATTTGTAATGAGAATATCTAAAATGTTTTCGTTATCGTTGTGGCACCGCGTTGGTTCAGTAACGAGCTGCTCAAGATTAAGATCTGAGAAAAGGTCAAGAATAATCTCACAGGATATTTTATCCCTGCCACCAGAAACGTGGGCGTAATTAGTCCAGTCGATATACGGAAAGTTGAAGTCACCTGCTAGTATCATTCCATGATCCGGAAATTGACGAGCTATATTACTTACATTATCTCTTAAGGCCTCAGCAAAAGCTACATCTGCGTCTGGTGGACGATAGAAAGACCCTATTACAAGTTTTGTCCTGGCTACTTTTAGTCTAATCCATAGGATTTCACAGACCGTATTGATATTTATTTCATTACACGACATGTGTTTACTAACAGCTATAAATACACCACCTCACATAGGAGCTTTTACAGGGCTACTAGGCGTTAGGAAAATCCTGGGCACGCTGAAACTTGTTGATGGCCCAGCATTGAAATCCGCAGCAATTTACGGAAGGGTGGCACTTATGTCACGTTGAACGATTCTCTTCAGTCGTCGTTGGTCCCGTTCTTGCAGGATTTTTTTCCGGCCGCACCGATGTCGGAGATTTGATGTTTTATCGGATTCCCGATATTCACGGTGCACTCGTGAAATGGTCGTATGGGGAAATCCCCACCTCATCGCTACCTCGGAGATGCTGTGTCCCATCTCTTGTACGCCGACTATCACACCACGTTCAAACTCACTTAAATCGTGATAACCTGCCACTGTAGCGGCATTAACCGATCTGCGCCAGACACCTGTTGCCTTATATAGGCGTTGCCGACCGCAGCGCCGTACTCTGAGTTTATATATATCTGTGTTTGCATACGCATGCCTATACCTGTTTCTTTGGCTCTTCAGTGTATTTCAATCAGGAACAAAATAGGTTTTTGTCTAAAATCCGAGGTCTAATCATGACTGCTAGTTAGTGGTAGATTTTTAGGGTGATAAAAATGAAAAGAAATCACGGTGTTGGTTACCTACCTTAGTGGAAGAATGAATGAAGGATATAATGTTCTTGGAGAAAAGCTAAATACATATTCACAGTTCAGCGGGGTGCGTAGAATGTTCAATATTGGAGGGATTTAAATTTACCAGGTGTCAACTGGGTATGAAATACGATTAATAACACAAGGGAACAGAGATTTGTAAACACCTTAGAAAGGGAAGGAGGTTTTACATAAGTGGTAGAGCAGAACACAAGTGGACCAAAAATGTTGGATATTTTTCTAATAAAGCTGAAGAAAATCTTGTGGGATGTCAAGTAATTGAAGGAATAAGTGATCGCAATACAATACTGATGGATGTTAGCGAATTCATTAAACCAGTGGCCAAAACTAAAAGGGGAAATAGGTATAATTATAAAAAGGCATAGACTTTAGAACTGAAGAGATATTTCAGGGAAAGGATCAGCAAATCGAAGGATGACACAAAAACAGTGGAGGTGAAGTGAGAACGGTTTAAGTAGATAGTAAAAAAAGGCCAAGAAATGTTTATTCCAAAGCAGAAACTAAAGAGAAATACCGAACCTACATACTACAACAGGGAGGTGAGAAGGTTAAAGAGGTTAGTGAGACGGGAACACAATACAGTTAACAGATAGGAAGGCAGCAGGGAATACTTAAAACAACTAAACAAGCAATTAATAAGATAAAGGAGAGATGCTAAGGATGGGTTTATGAAGAATATTCTTGTTGGTGCAGGGGGACCACTGAATGATGCATATTGTTAGATTGGAAAACTCAGGGGAAGAGAAGGTATTCAGAAAATTATAGATAGGACTGGAGTCGAAGTTGCTGAGGATTTTAAAATGGCAGAAATACTGAGCGACGGGTTTAATAAGACCATTAGGGACTATCATCCTGTGATGGGAAGGCATAAATCAGAGGAGAGTCTCCCTATAAATGAGGAAACTACAAAATTTGAAATAGATTCTTAAGAAATTATGAAGGAACTCAGAAACCTAAAATAAATTTTTAAGAAACGCAAAGGGTCTAATGTAATATTAAAGATTGTGGGGTATGACAGTGTACCTTACCTTGAAATTTTATTTATAATGAGTCTGGAGTCTTGCTGCTTACCAGAGGACTAGAAAAGAGCGTTAATAGTATTGGTTCATAAAGAAAGGAAAAATAGGATTGAAAATTTCAGGCCGATTAGTTTGACACCAGTTATAAGCAAAATGATGGATAAATTGATAAGCAACTATATCAGAAATGTCAGTGAGAAAAGAAACTGGTTTGCAGAGCGACAACATGGCTTTAGGCAAGGATATTCACGCGAATCTCAGATGGTAGGCTACATGTAAGATATGTGGGATAAATTGGACAAGGGAGGCCAAGTTATTACGACTACACTAATTTACGTATTGAACTGATATTTTAAATTCGCCAAACATACATATATCTAAATTATTCAATATTTGCGTATTTTTAACCGACTGTAAAGGATGTTTATGTTTTTCAAAGTATGTAGGCCTATGTGTATTTCTTTGACTCCCTCTTCTCCAAGACTAAACGGCTTGATAGATTTAGATGTATAAAGTGTCGTAGGATATTTCTTGATAGAACAAGTGTTGTAGGCTACGTGGCTTTACCATAATTACCACAATCGCAATACGGCACATAATTTCGTAGTAAAATAAAATATATATATTATCCCTTCACGTTGGGTATCACATTATATAGTTTTCCAAGACAATTTCAAAACTGCATAAATCGCGCTGGTGCATGTAACATCACGGCGACGAATTTGCACTAGTTTGAGCGCTCAACGAGCGCTGGTCCTTCACGCCTCGCGGCAAAGCAAGCATTCGCAGGTGTTGTGATACTGTGCACGTTTCCTCGATAACACCATTTTTGTTGTTTCAAAAACTTCGTTAGGAGTCACCTTTTATCTCAGACACCTACAGCTGTAAGAGAGCGCCCATAAACCACGTAGCTCCATTTTGGCGTCCTGTGAACCCACCTCCCCCCACGCAGCCCAACGTGACTTCTGCCCCCCCCCCCCCCACACACACACACATATAGCACGTAGCTTTATCCCCTCTTGATTCCAGAAAACATTTTTTACGGTTTTCTTTTGTCAGACTATTGTAAATTACCTACGGAGATAATTAAATGAAGGAAATAAATAATCACATGCTGTTGTGTGTTCTGTAACTCATTTTAACTGTGAAAAATGATATGAATGGGAAGTTACGTGGCTTGACTCTGCACCCCCCCCCTCCCCACCACGTAGCGCAGCGTAGCCTTGCAGCCAACCCCCACCTCTCCCCTCCCTATATACAGAGCCACGTATTTTAAGGACGCTCACTAAGTTCTAAGTTGTTAATATACTATTGGTGATTTTTTTTGCACCTACTACTCTTTTTGCTTTTCCCTTACAATGTCGGAAAACAATTGTATCGTCGGACGCACGATAGGAGTGAAAACTTCAACGAAATCAGTCTCTTCGGCAGTTTACGTAAACGGGCTAAGAAGCGGGTGCATACATGTCCTCTGCCGGCTTGCCTATCCACAATTTAAATTGCAAAATGCTTTCATTTAATTTATTTAATCTAATTAATTGCGATGGAGCGCTCCCTACACACCCATTCCTCCCCTTTCCTGCACCCAACTACTTTTGCCATCTAGAAATTCCAACTTTAAATCGTTTAAGCGTTTTTGGTCAATTATTCATCATTTTGGAAGTTATCTATAAGATAAATTTGTATGCTGCCACCTAGGGTTCGGATCTTTGTGACCAAAAAATAGAAAAATATGCATGCAAAATATAACCTAAAAAAGGAATAACTATGACCTAAAAATTACAAAATATGACCAAACACTCAAATATAGTATACATTAAAACATGCTCAATTATACACATTCTATTTTATCTTGTAATGTCTCTGTCGTGAAGCTAGAATAATTTGCTTCCGTGCACTCACTGCATTACTGGAATTATTTTTTTCAAAAATTATTTTCATGTCCCTATAAAAACATATATATTACTAGATTTTTACTTTAAAAAATGGGAATTTATTATAAGTGGATTAGTGTAGCGTTTCTCTAAGTGGGGTACGCGAGCCCCTAAGGGTTGGCTGCTCATGCGTATAACACGCACAATGGTGAATATTGCTCATTGTTGCCCATTGTTGAGGTCGCAGTTTTTTCTTAAGGGGGTTCGCCAGCGCCTGGGACCATTTTATGGGGGTACGTACCCTTAAATGTTTGAGAAGCACTGGCTTAGTGTACATACAATTCTTACAATTCTTTATTCTTTTTCGATGGTAGTATTGCAGTATATCACCACAAGCATCTTCAAGTTCTGGAAGAGGAATTCTCTCCTTCTGTCACTTAAAACTTTAAAACTGTCTTGTACTGTTTTGTTCGACATCGCAAGATGTTAATGGACTGTACTTAAACAGAGTCAAGTCACTGCAATTTAATTGTGGGTCGTCTTTAGTCAAAATGGATTCACCACAATGTGAAATTTACAAATTGTTTTCTATCTAGTACTCGCACTCAACACTTTATAAAGTCTGTCCCTTAGTGAACTAGCCACACTGCCTCCGGCTTGAACTAAATAGGTTTCAAACTTTTAACAGCTGCTGCATTGTAGAGATTAAAAGGAGGGCGGAACATTAGTGTTTAGAGAGTGACAATAAAGAATAATTCTTGACTGGTGAATTCTAAGCAATTTAATGACAATTAATTTTGTTTCTTCCTCCAATGTATAATAGAAGTACATTTCTATGAATAATTACCTTAATTTCTTCTCGTATATAACTTCTAGTGAATTTCGGGTACTAATGAAAAATTTCCAATTTTTCCTCAAAATATGACCATATGACCTTAAATATTACCGTAATATGACCAAAAATAGGAAAGTGGCCTGAATATGCATTTATATGGCATATAAAATACATTTAACTGCAAATAAAAACGTTCAACCAGTTTTGAATTCAGCATTACAGCTAAAAATGAACTCGGAAAAAAATATGACTTGTCATAAAGATGCGAACCCTACTGCCACCGAATTTTTTTTTTGGTGAAATTAAATGCAGCTCAGCTCCCATGTGTGATATGCCAATGTTCAGTACTGTGGCGGTTTACGCCGTGGGGAGGTAAGGGTGAAAACCTTTTACTTCTTTTTATAATTAAAAGAAACCCTAGGCTACTTATTTATTGGGTACTCATAATGGCGTACAGGCGAGGCTTATTTATCGTTAACATTGACACATTGAAATATGATAAAAAGAACTATGCAAAGCCTCTTCTTACAATTGCCAACACATATTAACAAATAAACAAAGCATTAAAACACAACCACCTTTAAATTAATCTTGAAACAAACTCCCAATGTTAATTGGCAAGCAAGAAAGCTACACACTTGATTTTATTAATGAAAGTTCCCTTCACAATGATCGGGAACCATAAATCAAACACAGTATTGACATTACTTGTATCCGATCTCAAATGCCGGGCGCCAGGATAATTTAAATTATCCACCAAGTGTGGCTTTAGGAAAGTCTGCCCCAGCTAGCTCAATATTTGGGGGTGCGAGAACTCCTAATCATTCAGTGGTCGTTACAGGGCTGTACTCAATGACCGAATAAAAGTACCACACTGCACTGTAGAATTATTATCGTGATGGCGATGTGTTTCCCGCGACGGCGGAATTACTATAGCCCCTTGGCTATGGCGGACAATGCACCACGTCCGTGCAAGCGTAATGGATGCGTGCACAGTGACCTCACTGTACAAGACACGCTTATTGACGCTCAGGTGCGAAGCCAAGACCGAGCGATCTCCAGCTTCGGAAGATCCGCTTCTTCTCGTCTGAAGGCTCGGAGCCAAGTCCTCTCTGCGTCCGCCGGAAAAAGCCTCCTCTCGTCGCTCGTGGTTTACATAGAAAAAACACCATCATTACAAAATGCAAAGGAAAGTCTCTCTCGATTAGTTCTGCCATTTTTAAGCTCCTCCCTTCGGCTGTCACGATAGGCGAACCTTCTTTCTTGATTCGTGTGAACTCGGGATAGCCTCGGACTTTTTCGTCACCTGTGACCTCCAAAACTCCCCGTTCGAAGACCTGGGGTTTGGATAGTTTGTTCACCTCAGTGTACCGTTTCCCCGGAACCAAGGGATTATACGCTTGACCAACTGCGTGAGAAGGGTAGCTGGTGTCCATTGTCCCTGGCCGCCGCCTGCCTGTCGCGACACTCTGGCGCGTCTAGCTCAGGTTCCACAAACACTGACCATCCTCTCCGATAATTCCCTTTCTTATTCTTTTTATATATAAAAATATGCAAAATATTATATATATAAAAATGTACGGAATGACCCATATTTGGTCATTCTGCTACAGTACGCATAAACCATCAAAGAGAACGACGCTACATGAAAGTGAAAACCGCATCAAATTTCGTCCAGGGTTAAAGATTAGACCCCAATACAGTGAACGCCGTATAAAGGAAGCGTTGATTTACTAGCCACAATATTATCACAGGTTATATTCAGGTTGAAATGTATCGTGGAACAGAATCAGGACGGCGGTTCGAATCCCCGTCCGGGCATCCAGATTTGGGTTATCCATGGTTTCCCCAAATCACTCCAGGTGAATGCCGGGATGCTTCCTTCAAAAAGGCCATGGCCGAATTCCTTCCCATTCCTTGCCCCCATCCTTTCCCGTCTCTAAAGACCACGTTGTTAAAAAGGGACGTTAAACTGTTACAAAAAAAAAAAAAAAAAAAAAAAAAAAAAAAAAAAAGTGGAACAGAATCAGAACTAACACTCCTTGTTACAGCAGAAGGCACAAGGAATTTAATGTTTAATAATCACTAGCAGTTGTCCACACCTTCCTTTGCGTGGACTGTTAGTATTGCACACCACACTCAAAAAACAACATGATTAGAGGGGTTCGGATCTTTATGATAAAAAAAATAGAGAAATTTGCATGCAAATATGATCTTAAAAATGGATAAACATTACCTAAAAATTACAAAATATGACCAGACATTTAAATTTACTATACATTAAATCATGCTCAATTATAAATCACTTATTTTATCTAGTAGTGTCGCTTTCATTTTGACGGCATACTTTGCTTGCGCTGGGAAATTAAATCTTAAATAGCTTTGTTGAAGATACTTTAATTTCACATAATTTATCGAAAAAAACTTTCTGTCTCTATTAAAATACTCCTCTCCAAATTTCTTTACGTAACTTCGCACTTTCAGAAAATTTTATTTTTGCATGGCGGTACTCAATGTTCCACTGCAGGTTTAACACTGACTGATCGTTATTTTCAAAAATATTGGCGACAATGAGACATTGATTGACGTGGATCGACACAGGCATTCTGCTGCTGCATTGGCGATATTTTCGACTGCAAGAGGTAACTTATAATTAAATGGAAACAAACTTGTCATTTCAATTTCTAAAGCTTTTCGAAATCACATATAAATAAAATATACCTTATTGTCCTTATGGGAGCACGGGCTGTGCATTAATCGAAACTCAGTTAAAATTCAACCAGTACTTTTTGTGTGAATCGCATTTAACAAAAAAATATCTTTGACTAGCTTTGTCCGGCATGCGTTGCAATGCCTATTTATACCTGTTAAGTGGGTATGCATATAGAAAACAGACACATCAAAATGTACAAAATAAATGAAAGACAATGATTTTTATCCATTAAATTAAAATTGAAAAAGTTTATTCTGGTGCTTTGGGTTATACAATATTTTCGGTCTTCCGTCATTTGCAAAAGCAGAGTACCGAGCATTGCTCGGCAGGTGGGTATGAAAGTTCAAAATTGGATAGAAACTGTAGCTTTGTATAAAGAACATTGACAAAAATTAATGGGGAGGAAAGAGTGAGAGGGGTTGGCTTTCTGAAAATTTATACATTATTTTCCTGTTACTTTTAATGTATACGTGTGCAAAGGACCTTTGAAATCGGATGTAACCTGTGGTCATGTATAAAAACTGTGAGTATGTGTAAAGAAAATTAAAAAAAGCTAATGGGGTTGGCAGGGGAGAGAGATTCGGTTTTCTCAAATCAAATGTATACAGTATTTTTATGTTTGTTTTAAAGTATACGTGTGAAACGTTCCGTCGATATCGGATAAAAATTGTGGGTGTGTATAACAAATATTGGCAAAAATTAGGGGGGTGGAAATGGGGAGAAGTGTTGGGTTTTCGAAAACCAAAATGTTCACGGTATTTTTCTGTTTATTTTAAAGTATACATGTGCAAACTTCCATTTAAATCCGATAAAAAATGTGGGTTCGTATAAAATCAAGTGTTGTAAAGGGGAAGAAGGGGATGTTTTGGAATTTTTTTGTCATTAACCACATAATAACTCACCAAACTTTCATCGTAATCGGAAGAATGGTGTAAGAACGAATAGAAGACGAACGTACAAACAAACATTTATTTTTATACATAACATTTATCAGCTTTACGATGCCACATCGAAAGGAAACATACACAGTTTTACTTGCGGTGCCTCAGGCTGTACATTAATCAAAATCTGACCAACAGTGAATCAAGTTAATAAAAAAATTGTCTTAAATTTCGCAGCTTTCCGGCATCAAAAGGAAACATACACAGTTTTACTTGCGGTACCACAGGCTGTACATTAATCGAAACTCCATTAAACTCCGCCCAGTAGTTTTTACGTGAATCGCATTTAAGTAAACATTATCTTAAATTTATCAGTTTTACCGTGTGGGATCAAAACAAAGCATACTTACTCTATTTAACTGCAGATTCGCTGGCTGCAAATTTATCGAAACCAAAACAAAATCCGATAAGAACTTTTGGCGTGAATCGCATTAAATTAAAAATTATCTTAAATTTATCAGCTTTTCAAATTGAAGCATACATTATTTTAGCCGCGGAACCAAGGGCTATACATTAATCGAAACCCCATAAAAATCCAAACACTAGTTTTTATGTGAATCACGTCCAAAGAAAAATTATCTTGAATTACTCAAGTATTCGACATAACATCAAAATGAAATAATCCCTATTTATACCACAGGAACACTGGCTATAAATTTATCGAAACTCAATGAATGTCCTAACAGTAGTTTTTGTATGAATTTGGTTAAAAAAATGTTAGTACCCGTTTGTAAACTGATGTTCCACGCGCTGTGCATTATTCAGAACTCCATCAAAATCCAACAAGTAGTTTTTGCGTGAATAGCGTTGAACGAAAAATTATACTATTTTGTAAAATTTCTTAACTTTTCGACATATCAGATTGAAACATAGTATTCTATTTTACTTGCGGCACCACTGTCTACACATTAAATGAAACCCAATATAAATGAGACCTGTAGGTTTTGCGTGAAAACAAGAACATTTTTTTTTTTTGAAAGTATATTCCTTTCTATGTAGCTTATTAATGTTAACCACAATTTATTTTTTTTAAATATCTTAAATATAAAGACTTTTCCCCGGTTACACTTTTATTATATATATAGATCAAATCTGCTTTCATCAAAGCCTTTTTTTCTTCTTCAGGATGGAAGGAATTCCATATTTATCACGCTCAGTGCAACCTAGACCAGGATTAAAAGTAATATTACTTGGTAGAGCATCGGGCATTAAGATTTCCATATTTATTTTTAGTTTTCACTTAATTCAATGGCGCCATATTTCTGTTGTCACTAATCAAAACTTTTTTACGTTACTGTAAATGTGTAATGACGTAAACTACTGCTGACACAAAACCATTGACGCTTGACAGAACTCATCCTGTCACTTTCATTTTCCAAGAATTTTCTGGTTGTATTTGTAACATTCTTTCTGCGATTCGTGAACCACAAGCATGCTCTCGTTACTTAGATTCTGTAATACCGTATCTGGAGATACGTTTATTTTGCTAGTGTGATGCTTAGCTACTATCATCATAAAAAAACAGCATAAAAGTAATAACGTACGCAACTCACACAACCAAATGCCTACATGTATAAAAAAAAACATGAAGTAAATTGATCATAATTATAACCCCTGTTAAACACATTTTAAACCTTTTTTGTGCCATTCGGTGATACGTTGAAGACTAATTCAGCAATATTTGACGCTATTTTAAGGATGTCTGTTCGTTCTTGTGGATAGTTATCAGATTGTTTGCCTTAAAAATCTATGAACGAAGACTCGGCTTAACATTTGATAGCAGACTTAACTGGGCAGGACACATTGGACAGGTATTAAGGAAAGGATTCAAAATCCTTTACCGGTTGGAAAGAGTGATGATGGGATGCACTAGACAGTAAGAGTTGCAACAAGGATATTAATATTACATCAGGGAAAGCCGAAATATCATACTTCAGTTGAAAAATAACAAAGCACCAGGGGAAGACGGAGTAATAGGCGAGATGCTCAAGATCGGGGGCGAACTACTGACTGAACGGCTGCACGCTATTATTTCAAATATATGGGAGACCGAAGTCATACCTGCAGATTGGAAAATTGCATTAATTCACCCGCTACATAAAAAAGGAGACAGGACCGATCCATACAATTTTCGAGGGATTTCACTTCTGCCAGTCGCTTATAAAGTACTTTCTTGTGCCCTCCGGTCAAGGTTGGAGAAGCAGACAGAACACAAGATTGGTGAATACCAAGCAGGATTCCGACCACACCGATCATGCACAGAACAGATCTGGAACCTAAAAATGATACTCCAACATCGTCAGTCAACCCGCACAGTGGTAACTTTTGTAGACTTTAAGAAAGCATATGATTCGATTGACCGCACTACGCTGTTCAATATACTACGTGAATATGGAGTAGATAATAAAACAACTATTTTAATTCAACAAACTTTGACAAATACAACTTCAAAAGTGAAATTTATGGGTGAAATCTCTGAATCTTTTGAAATTAAAACTGGTGTAAGACAAGGGGACGGGTTATCACCGCCCCTGTTCAACTTGGTACTAGACAAGATCGTTAGCATATGGAAAAAAGAAATATCTGGAATATATATGGGAACAAAGGATAAACGAATCAACATAAAATGCCTTGCTTTTGCGGATGATCTAACAGTAATTACACGAACTGTCGAGGAAGCCAAACATGCTGTAGAGAAGCTTCATGAGATAGCTATCAAAACCGGCCTCCAAATCTCTTATGAGAAAACGCAATATATGGACTCCAAAAGCACCAACCTGAAGCCACTCGTGACCAAATATGGCACTATCAAACAAGTTAAACAGTTTAAGTACTTAGGAGAAATTATTGGTAATACTGGAACTGAGAAAGAAGCCCACAAGAACCGTGCTGAAAAACTGCAAAAAGCAAATGCTATTACTTGGAATACGTACAATAAGAAATCGCTTTCCACCAAAGCCAAACTCCATCACTACCACACCGTCGTTCTTCCAGGAGCACTGTATGCGACGGAGACATCATCAATAACGGTAAATGTCAAAGGAATAGAAAAAATAGAAAGACAGATACTGAGAAAAATATTCGGTCCCAAAATCCAAGATGGCATCTGGATGCGCAAAAGCTCAGAAGAACTGTATTCACTGACCGAAAGATTCACCTCACTTGCACGGAAAAGACGCATGAAATTTTATGGACATATAGCACGAATGGATGACTCACGACTTACCAAGAAAATTTTCCACATCGTCAACGGTCCCCGACAAAACAAAGCACGCTGGTTTGTAGAAACCCAGAAGGACCTCGCAGAAGCCAGCCTTGACCCATTGACATCCACACGCAATAAATATAGACAATTGATCACCTCACATAAATTTGCCCCTAAGAGCCCTACATCAAAAAATCTGAAACTCAGAAATGCATGGACACAAGAGAGACGTCAAGCCCACAGCGAAAGGATGAGGAAGTTTTGGGAAAATAAGAAGAACAGCAAGAAGAATAAGAAGGACAATGCAAATTAATGGTTCCACGCGCTCCTTAGTGGGCTAAACGTAATAATAATAATAAAAAATAAAAAAATTACATCAGGGAAAGACGTTCCTAAGAGACACAATTCTTCCCAAGTATATTCTGTATAATAATGTAAAATCACAAACAATAAACATTTATATATATATATATATATATATATATATATATATATCGAAGCATGCCAGCAGATAACTGCACGGTTTCCATTGAAAAATAATCCAATAAAAAGTATAGACATAGTTGAAACAATCAAATGTGAAAAACGGCAAAACTGCTTCGATAATTCCTATTAATAGAATCTTTCCAAATATTGTTCAGAGCAATGATTTCCAAAAAAATGATACAAGGTGGCGTATTTAAGAAACTGTCAACAAATCGAAACACTTCCTGATGACATTGAACTATTTTGAGATAGTGTCAGTTTACTAAAGCATGGCTACGACACTAATGTTTGCTTTGTCGCCTACTTTCATATTTACTATTTTATCGCTGCCCCATTCGTCCACCTTTTTATGGCATTCGGCTACATAGGCCACACAGCCAGCTCAACGTGATTATCGACTGTTCCAGTGTTTCAGTTTTTCCAGTGCAATGTAGATACTAAGTATGGACACATGAACAACACAGGACGGACACGACATTCACATACACACAACACTAAACACCCATGCCCTAGGCCGGACTCGAACCGGCGACCTTCTGCACGCGGAGCTAGCACTATAGCCCCTAAGCTACCGAGGTCAGCTCCACCAATCTTGAGTGCATATTCTCGCATATTAATCTTATTAAATAAAAACCCAGTGAAATAGGATGTCTACTGAGTCAATCACTGGTCTATTACATACAAATAGACTACTTAATGACGCTAATTGTTATAACTTCTAAATTAATTAAAAAAATGAAGCTATAAATGAATTAATCTAATGACTTCGATTTATATTATACGAAGGTAAAAAACAAACATCAATATCATGCCCATTTTTGAATGTAAGCTGAGCCAAAATTTTCGCTCCAACTTTTGATGACAACTTATCCAGTTGCGGTAGCAAATTACCCACAATTTGCTGCATAGTTTTATGTCATATTGGTAGCAAGTCTTGGAATTTCCAGTTTGGCAGTTAAATTGATGTCAAACGGATAGAAATTCTTGCCCAGCAAATTGTGATTAATGGGGTTGTAAATTTTTCATACGCCGATTTTAGGTACAAATATAACCGATATTAGTGGACAGCTCTACCGATTTCGCATTTTGACGTTCGAGACACTGGTCGGTGCATGGAAATTGCTCAATTGCTTGCGGTGCACAAATAAAGCGT
The DNA here is from genome assembly GCA_031002005.1 of Vandiemenella viatica. Classification (NCBI taxonomy): domain Eukaryota; kingdom Metazoa; phylum Arthropoda; class Insecta; order Orthoptera; family Morabidae; genus Vandiemenella; species Vandiemenella viatica. Next base: position 34,205,774 of record CM061921.1, read on the forward strand.
CGCCGTCCCAGCGTGTGCAACAGCTTGATTGTTCATTTAATATTTAAACAAAAATAAATTAAAAATCAAAATAAGTGTATATTTTATGCCAAATTCTATCTTTTTTCATAACTAAATTCTGTTTCTATATAATATTGCCATATTTATTTATTGTTTCCTCATCTTTCAACAACAAAAAAGTGGGATGATTTCGGCCGTGAATTAAATTATTTACATAATTACGCACGCGTCTAAAAATCAGTCTTTGTCATATGAACTTTGCGGAGTTTGTGGCTAGACTAAGTCAAGCGTCAAAAACAAGGCTACGCCACAGCGCATCTCTGCGCTCACTTTTTATTTTGTCTTAAAACTATACGCCTCATCGACGTCGAGATCATTAGAGACATGAAAGGATCGGGGCTAGGAAAGGGAAAGAACTCGGCCATTGTGTTTTAAAGGAATGCCACTACACTAAGTTGGGGAGGGGCAACGTGGCCAGATTAAATTCCTGGCCATCTTGATTATGGTTTTTCACACAGGCGAATGCTGGGACGGTCACCAACTTTGAATTTCATTGTTGTTTCGTGTCATATTGGAAACACAAGGTTGAGCCTACGCATGCGTTCAAAGATCTAAAGATATCCTAATCAGTCAGTCGAGAATTTTTTTTTAACTGCTTTACGTCTCTCAACAGCGAGGTCTTTAGAGACGGGAAAGGATGGGGGCAAGGAATGGGAAGGAATTCGGCCATGGCCTTTTTAAGGAAGCATCCCAGCATTTGCCTGGAGTGATTTGGGAAACCATGGAAAACCCAAATCTGGATGCCCGGACGGGGATTCAAACCGCCGTCCTCCCGAATGCGAGGCCAGAACGCTATCCGTTACACCACCACGCTCGGTGAGAAATTATTAAATGGCTTGAGAAAGCATCTACACCACTAAGTGTTATCGTTGATGACTACATATGTATAGTTAACATCGTTGTGTTATACGAGATAACAGTTATAATTAAACTATAAATAGCTGTTATAACCGCTTAATATGAATTAAGCGTTCGTCATGCCGTCAGGCTAGTGACAATGTATTTCTTATGCCAATATTCGAATTTCCCGCCTCCAGAAGTGACTCACAGATCCGGCCGCCATTTTGGTTTTCTTACTCTGAAGTCTCACTGCGCTTACATCTACTACCAGGCTGTTATGAACGTGCATTGATTTTTATCTGTTTCATGATCTTGACTGAGTGTATTGCAAGAACGAAAGCCGAATGCCAGGATGCTTCCTTCAAAAGGCCATGGCTGAATTCCTTCCCGTTCGTTGTCCCCCACTCCCATCCCGCTTCTAATTACCTAGACGTCGACGAGACGTAAAGCCATAAGCAAAAAAATAAAATAAAAAAAACGAAAGCAGCGGTCTGATTGCAAGGTTCTACAGTTAACCTTTGTTTTGATTGATTAAACTAGTAAGCCTGGGCGTTCGGATGTTACAGCATACAGTGATTGCAGTAATTCTGGAGAGAAAAGTTGCTGCTTGTAAAACAAAAGTAAAACCTGATTCGTTAGACAGGCTACCAATAGGTAATTTGGCGTCAACAGTATTTTCTTAGACAGAAGACTTTATGCATAAGCCAAGAAATATTTGTGAGCAACAAATATGCTACAATGGCACAGTCTGCTCGACAACATCTGATACAAAGTTACCGATACCTTAATATCCAAGACACAGCAGATGTTACTATGGCCACAAGAGTTTCTTTTCCCTTTTGGTTTATCACTTCATAATGCGCTTGGAATTATTTTCATACATTTACTACGTTAATGACAAATGGCCATCAGTGGAGATTGCGTTGCTCTTGAACGCAATCTGAGTCATCACAAATGACATCATCCAGATGATAGTCGGTAAAACAGTGTTTATACAATTTCATTTTAGATTTCATCCAAAACTTTATCTTGAGATACAGCATGTTGAGTCAAATTGGCTTCAGCAGACTCCAAATAACAGATGTTTCCTTACTAGTTAGCAAAAAGTAGCTTCAGTGACGAATATCTGTTCCGAAAAAAAAACTATAATTTTCGAAGCTGCTGCTGCGAGGTGGTTATTTATACAGGCTTAACACTGCTTTCAAAAAATTGAAATATTTACAAATAAATTAAAAGGGAAGGAAGGTGAGATAGCCACAACAATATGAGACCCTAACACTCTAACGTTAGCAACAGTAGTAGTTCTCTTGGTTTCAAATTAAAGAGCATATATTAAAATTCCATGAGAGAACAATGAGAATAGTATGTACAGTGTGTCGCAATGAAAAGGTAACCACACCAAATGAAACAGACGACATGTTAGGAAAGCGACTTCTCGGCCTTACTGTGGCTGTTCACTACCAGTTATTAATTTCCAAATAATATTAAGCATAAAAACAAATCAGGTGGGCGCCATAGATTGGAGTGTACCCTATTCTGAGGGAAGCGACATCCAGATCTCAAAATATTGTTACTTAAACATGAATTATTGAACAACTAGAATTACTAATCAAGTCAAATGACACATTACATGACTGGATGGGATCTATTGAAAACAAGGTTCACAATCTGACTTTACGATTTACTTATGTATTTTAATTGTTTACTTGACAAGATTTTACAAAAAGTAATTTTCGTTTTAAAACACAAGGGTACATAACTTTTTCTGTGGAGCAAGAGAGTCTGTCTCGGGGCGATAGCTAGGGTAAAACGACGTTGATGCAAAAGTTCCTTTTTCTGAATGGTGATTACCGTGCAGGCGAATCTAAGTTGTGCAGTCGGTGGGTTGACCAGATCTCTGTGACCGGTCGGCTGCCTCCCTCCTGTCTCTCCAATGGTCAGCTGCGCTGCCGATCTACACCTCTCGGTCGGTAGCCAACAAGTTTCCTTGTCTTCTCGCGCTGCCTCGAAGAAGCGACAGTCTAGCTTGAGCTTTCGTAACGACAACTTCCTCGTTCGGAGCGAACTTCCTCGTGTGAGTCTCACCGTGTGCGCGACCAGCCTTCCGGCATTCTGCGATTCCGCGAGAGTGCTTATACCACAGTGTAATACGTTGTTTGACCTATCTAAGTGACTTAGTTAGGTTACAATATAAGGTTCCGTGATCCTACTAAACGATGGATGACCCGCCGGATACGGGTCAGACGGTCAAGACAGCCTTAGATACGTGCTACATCAACGACCAAATTCCCGTCCCACATCCAGTGAACCATATTACGAGTGAAATGCCACTTCCTCAAGCAGAAGTCCCACAACAACAACATCAACAACAGCTTCACCGCCTACAGCCGCAGCAGCAACAGCACCAAGAGCAGCTACATTATCATCAGCAGCAGCATCAGCCTCATCAACAGATTCATCAGCAGCAACAACAGCAACAGCCTCTACAGCAGCAGCCTCTAGAGATGGAAGCCGGCCCGGGAGGCGTTCTGCCACAGGCCCTGCATCCTCCAGTAGGCGCACCCACTTATCACACGGCTTGGAGAGAGGATAATCCTGCAAGCAGCGGTGAGTCGAACCCACCTGTAAAACGTAGATGTGTGCAGATAACAGAAACGGGGCAGCCCAGTGTAGTTCCACAATCAGAGCAGATGGAAGAAGTAGAGATGACCGACACAGCAAGGTCCACTGAGGTTAATCTATCCAATGCCGCGGATTTAGAGCAAGCTAATATCAATAAAACGCACCCCGACACGATAGCGCCAACGTATAGAAGCAAAAATAATAGATACTCCCCCACAGACAGTGGCCCGTACCATATTTTTGTAGAGAGCATAGACAGGAAGGTCGGGAAACTACATCCTATGGCCATCGGTAAATTAATATTCCAACACAGTGACATACTCAAAACGGACGTAATCAACATTTCACCTTTAGGGAAAAATCGTCTCAAAATTGAAACAAGATCTGCTGGTACTGCTAATTCAATAGTGCAATTAGAAATTTTCAAAACCAAAAACCTTGAAGCTTATATTCCGAACTTTCTGATACATAAACAAGGAATAATTAGGAACGTTGACACCTCATTGAGTGAGGAAGAACTAGCTCAAGAAATAATTGCCCCTGTCCCAGTAGTGCGCATCAAACGCTTTACCAAAAGGAGCCATAATAACCAAGATCTCATATTACCTATTCCTGTTTGCTTGGTATCATTTCGATCCCAAAACCTACCAACCTACGTCACGATACTAGGAACCCGATGTGCGGTGGAACCGTATGTCCCGCCTGTGATCCAATGTACGACTTGTTTACGGTTGGGCCACCGACAAGGTCAGTGCAGATCCCGCGAGCCACGATGCAGCAGGTGTGCTGGGCCTCACTTGTTGGTCAACTGCGACAACCCATTATCGATCTGCTGCACCCTTTGCCGCGGCCAACATCATGCCACGGACAGAAATTGCCCTGTGTATCTTAAAAACCGGGAAACAAAACAAGCAACCGCACTCAGATCAAATGCTGTATCTCCTGATACAGAGCAGCATTTCCGGGGCTACGCGCAGGTGACCTCCTCCCCACCTCAAATAACGAGTTATACGGAATATCCGCCTCTAGCAGCACGACTTCCGTATTATTGGCCTACTATCTCTCAATCTCAACAGATAATGCCAACTAGGACTCAAGCTCAGCCTCAACACCCGCCGCTACAGATGCATCAACCACTCATAACACCACAGCTACCCTTTCAGGACATGACACCCGAAGGTCCCCAGGTGCCTTCTGACTTTAGCGGTGGACCACCACCCACAATAGCAAACACTGGTAATGTTTCTGAGATTGCCTTGCTACACAGTAGTGAGAATATGGTGGCCAATCAATATATGGCAGAGAGTAGGAGCGGTACACAGCCAGAATCAACAAGTTCACTTCAGAAAAATTTGGATTCAAACACCAGTAATAGGTACTTATGGACTAGGGCCCCTAAGTCGTATAAAAATCCTCGATTCACCAAAGAAAATCCATCTTTAAATACAAAACAATACTTGTATTCATACAATGGTCCTATGTCTCCTATTATAACTAGTGACCATCACTATCCAACCGCAACTAGCTTCATGGAGAGCCCCCAAGCCACCTTCACGCTCTGGGAAGGTGATCAAGCCATTCGTAACATACAGCCCACAGCAGCACAACAATCAAATTCTCTCAATCAACCTACCGAGATAACCCAAACTAAAAATGGACCATTATTCGAAAAAATTCTTAAATTAATTGTGATTCTGCTCCAAGAAGCTAATTCGCCAATGAATATTACAGCAATATCAGGAATGCTCTCAAATATTTTCCAACAAGATGGCGGAAACTAAGCTAGTACAATGGAACGCTCGTTCACTCAGAGCAAATAGTGAACAATTTCAGCGAGAACTTCTTACCAATAAGATTGCTATTGCTATTATAGCAGAAACCTGGCTAAAACCAAACACACCGCTATCAATCAAAGGATACCATATAGTGCGCAAAGACAGGGATGATGGCAAAGGGGGAGTTGCTATTCTAATACAAACAGACATCCCTTTCGCAATAACCCACATTGACCTCACTCATATTGAATCTTTCGAAGTGGTGGCAGCCAGGGTACGGATCCAAAACTTGAACGTATCTATTGTCTCGGTCTATGCTCCCCCCAAAACAAAAATTAATACATCTGAATGGCGCCAGCTCCTACAACAAATAGAAGAGCCATACTTAATATGTGGGGACTTCAATGCGCATCACATGTCGTGGGGTTGCGAGTGGTCTGACATACTCGGGGACGCCATAGTTGAGATTATAGACGAATTCAACCTGTTCGTTCTTAACGACGGATCCCCCACCTTAATCTCTAAACCTGGTCACCGAGTATCCGCAATCGATCTAACCCTCTGCTCCCCCTCTCTCGCAACAGAATTGCGATGGGAAACTGTGCAGCAGTCGTGGGGATCTGACCACCTGCCTATTCTAATAACGACCAAACAGTCGGATGTGAGGCAGGAACGATATACAACCACAAAATGGAACATTCAAAAGGCGAACTGGATCCTATACGCCCAATACATTGATTCCAATATCTCACGAGTCCAGGGCAACAAACCACCCAGACAGCAATACAATACGTTCCTAGCCATCATAAATGAAGCAGCTGAAATGTCGATCCCTAGGTTAAAACGATCACCAAATACAAAGAGAATCCCAATACCCTGGTGGGACACAGAATGCTCACGAGCAGTAGCCAAACGAAAACTAGCATTTACTACGTACAAACAGATTTCTACTTGGGAAAATTATCTAAATTATAAGAAAACAGATGCCGAAACTAAACGATTTCTGAAGCTAAATAAAAAAGCTTCCTGGAGGGAATTTTGCAACAACATAAATAAAAATACGCCGTTGACAAAAGTCTGGAATATGGTCAATAGATTTAGAAAGAAGCCAGGGGGAACTAAATTGTCAACCATTTGGTTGGAAGATTTTGCGAGCAAGGTGGCCCCTCCATCAGCCCCCTTTGGACCACTAACACCTCCAAACCAGACCAAGGAACAGGATCAATTCCCCCAAACTACTTTAGAAGAACCATTTCAACTGAGAGAATTGGAATCGGTCCTCAACTCAACACGAAACACGGCACCTGGAATAGATGACATCCACTATTCGATGCTTTTCCACCTACCGCACTCAGCCAAGGTCGTTCTCCTTCAAATATTCACCGGCATATGGAGAAAAAGTGAGTTCCCAGACGACTGGACCACCCACATCATCATTCCAGTGTTAAAAGTAGGCAAAGACAGTAACAACGCTAACTCATATCGACCAATAACGTTGTCATCATGCGTAGCCAAAACCTTCGAGCGAATCATAAAGAGTAGACTAGAATGGTGGCTCGAACACCACAATCTGCTACCAAACTGTCAGTTTGGATTTAGAAAGGGAAGGAGTACCTACGACAACCTCGGTGTTCTCACTCTAGATATAGAAAAGTCCTACCTAAATAAAGGCTACCTAACGTGCCTGTTTCTAGACATAACCGGCGCCTATGATAACGTCAGCATTACCATTCTAGTTGAAAAGCTAAGAGCACTATACCTCCCGGAGGTATATCTAAACGGAATCTATAACCTGTTTTATTGCCGGACCATATACATACGCCAGCAGGACAACAGCCTATATGGACCACGTGTGGTTTCTCTGGGCATCCCGCAAGGAGCCATACTCAGCCCAATTTTATTTACCATATATATAGCAGACCTAGAGAGTATATTCAGCCCCTCAATAAAGGTGTTAAAATTCGCTGACGATGTATGTATTTACACATCATCTCCATCCCAGGGGCTAAACTTCTGGAGATTAAACGACGTTGCTAAGTTACTCTATGAATGGACCTGTGGTAAGGGCTTAACTATCTCATCTTCGAAGTCATCGGTTGTGGTATTCTCGCGGAAGAAGAACACTTACCGAGGTCCACAGATACAGCTGGGTCCTTATAATTTCCCTGTTAGAACAGAGGACTAGACATCTAGGACTTCAGATGGACAGTAAACTGACATGGAAGGCACATATTGATCACATTCTAGCTAAAGCCGAACGCTGCTTAAATATAATACGAGCGGTAACTCTGGTATGGTGGAGAGCTGACCCTTCCGTCTTACTCATCTTGTACAGAACGCTAATACGTCCCTTACTGGATTACGGCAGTTTATGCTATGGAAATGCACCAATGTACAACCTGCGTAAATTGGATACATTGCACTACCGGGCTATCAGATTGTGCCTCGGAGCGATGAATACCACCCCCACAAACGCCTTATTAGTTGAGGCTAAAGAAATGCCATTGGTAATACGACGACAATTACTGGCAAGCATATTTCTAATGAGGCGCGCCGCCATCAAGAACCACCCGGTTATCCAGAAGGCTTCTGGCTATATAACAACGATCAAGAGGAGAGATAACAACCTCGGTCATAGAACCCCGCTGCTGGCTCTCTGTTTCACTGAAATAAAATATATAATCCCGCTAGTAATTCAAGATACTACACTACCCATCTTCGCATACCAGTATGCTATTTTGAGATACAGGCCCAATATATACCACTTACCTAACTGGATAACAACCTGTAACAACGTAAACAGCAAGATGGAGGAATTCTTGTCCATAACATGGCCAGAACATGTACAAATATACACAGATGGCTCGAAAACTACTAATGGTGTGGGCTACGCCTTCTTCTGTCCCTTCACTCAAGAATCACGTAAAGTTCGCCTGACAGCAGAAACGACAGTATATACCGCTGAAGCTATGGCAATAAGAGATGCCTTAAATTATGGTCTCGAACACTTCAATAAAATACTGGTACTGTCCGACGCTAAAAGCGTGGCGCAGAAGCTGGAAAACATGAACAGACTGAGCGGAACGAATAGGATCCTATTCGACATCTTAAATGCAATGTACTCAGCCAAGGCGGAGGGCAAAGAAGTGCACTTGTTATGGGTCAAGGGACATGCTTCCATACAGAATAATGAAAAGGTAGATCAACTGGCGAAAGAAAGCACGGCGGATGGAGAGCAATACTATACTCAGCTACCTCATACCGATTTTATTAATATCATCAGGAAACGGTATCTTCACAAGTGGTCAGAATCGTGGACTTTGACACAAACAGTTAAAGGGAAGTTTTACGCATCAATACAACCTCATATACCAACTAAAGTCTGGTTCGAAGATAACCATTTGGGCAAAAGATATAAAACATCTATAATTCGCATGCGACTCGGTCATGGCTGTTACCCAAAGCACCTCCACCAAATCGGTATAGCACAGACTCCCTTTTGCCCGGTGGATCACGAAGAATTAGCAGATCTCGACCACATCACTTTAGCGTGCACTCTATATCGGACTCAACAAAAGAAACTATACAATAGCCTAGTAAAGTTCAAAATTCCACTCCCAACTTCGATACGCATCCTGCTGAGAGGGGGAAGAAGTGACGTGTATGGGGCGCTGGCCACATACCTAAGAGAGGCTGACATCCGTATCTAAAGACACCAAACATAACAAAATTAACAATCACATACAAGTTATGATCTTAAAAATTCAGCACATTTCCTGCAATACCACCAACGGAATCGGTCGGAACTGCATCTTAGCTGACCTAAAAATTACATTAAATTGTAAATCATCAACGAAATCACTAATCAGTTTAGTTATCTCAGGTGCAAGGCTAACCGGATATACCAAAGCCCAGTGAATCTTACCCTGCAAGGAAACATCACTGCTCCCCAAATGTGACTTTATTGTTATCGATATAATTGTCATCATTGTATTATTGTATCAATATACTTTCTAAATATGTATTACTATTCACTGAATAATTGTATTACCCATTGTGAAATAAGATCCAGTTTCATATATCGCTGGCACAAATGTAAGTCGTGTATTCCCTTATCAGGGCTATCGCTGTATTAGTGTAATATTGAATAATTGTATAATTTAGTGTGAATTAAGAAATGAATACATGTTTGCGATACGATAAGAATCACATGTTAAATTAATGTAAATGATAAAGCTGGCCATGAAAATAAATAAATAAAAAAAAATAATAATAAAAAGAAGCGTCGTTTTCCGCCCCCTCTTCATGACGTCTGCCAATGTATTTGGAGGGAAGCTCTTCTTGCTGGTTGGCTCGGGACATGCAACAGAACCGCCCTTTTTTCATAATAAAAATACAAGTTTTTTCTTTTAGCTGTACTCCCTGGCTTCCACTCACCCTTCGTTCTTGGATACAGATTTACTTTTTATTTTATTTGTTTACCGAAACAGTCCAGGTTGCTCTTGAGCTGTGGTCCTGTCACGGGACTGTTTTCTGCCATCTGTCACATCTAATGGCAACACTCAGGGCCTGGCGTTCCCCAAACACTAGCAGAACCTCCCCTGGGACCGACTCACACACGAGGAGAAAAGAAACACGCACATATGTTTTCCATTCGGAACATTACACTATCGTTTTACGATTGATCATTTTTAATAGTGTCATTCTGGCTGGATACACCGAGAAAAACAGTGCTTAGACCGTCATCCACCTGTTTTTTTTTTTTTTTTTTACTTCTTGGTTTCGAGGTCATTAGAAACGGGAGAGGATGGAGGACAAAGAAACGAGAAAGCATTTGGCCATGTCCTTTTGAAGTAACCATGCTAGCATTCACCTGGTGTGATTTGGGGAAACCACGTAAAACCAGATTCGGGATGTCCGGACGTAGATTCGAACCCGCGTCTTCCCAATTTCCAGGCCAGAGAGCTACCGTTCATCCACCACGCTCCGTAGCGTCTTCTATCATCTGTTACCATCTGCGAGAAATACGTTGTAACTTTTGGAACCCCTTTATTTGAACCATGGCGATATGCTCTCAAAGTTTACTTTAATGTAGGAGATAACAAAAAAATCAGCAGGGGGGAATCAGAGGAGGGGAATGGCGAAATACACGATAACTTAAGAACTAAATTGGGTTCTTGAATAAAATAAAATACGTTTTTTTTCGCAGCTCAGGAACCAGACACGCAACCACCATAAAAAGAAGTTCGATGGTCAACGTTTAAAACGTGGGGCTGAGTAAACATGTTTTGATTCACATTCCAAGAGTTTGTAACCCTAGTTGGGATGCAGTCTATCCTATTTCCATATATCTGAAATGTGACAGGAAGAGAAAAGCTTATATATTTTACGATAGTATATATTTGCAGCTCAAGTACTCAGGCTTATAACAAGCTACTAGAACATAGCTAATACTGCAGCAAATTTATAAGATAATTTTATTTTTAAAAAAAAGATAAATTGTATAACATTGGACTGTAGGTTGTGTGACATAAGTTAACATACACTGGTATAGTTGTGTTAAAAATAATACAACTTCGGTATTAATTCTGTTATATTACTCGAAACTCTGTACTATTTAACAGAAGATATGAAAGTTTGATATGATCTATGGGTCTAATAATAACGTTGCGATTCAATTTTACTTTTATTTACTAGGTTTATTGCCACGAGGAACTGAAACGTTAACTTTGTCTAAGGCAGGTAGTTTTAGCGGTATCATACAGCTCAGTATTCCTTGTATTTGAACGTAACAATAAGGACTAAAATAGACGAAGCTACTTTCCGCCGCGCGGCGGTTGAAGCGGCTGCCGTCGCCACGTGGACTCACTATTTGGCACGTGTAGCTCAGTTCTTCGTGGAACAAAGGTTATAGAAGACGCGAATGTAATGATTCTATCGTTGCTCTACCGAAGATGGAATAGGAGAAGAAAACATAGGCGTTGTTGGATTCATCCAATACTTTTTTTTTTTTTTTTTTTGTAACTGCTTTACGTCTCTTTTTAACATCGAGGTCTTTAGAGACGGGAAAGGATGGGGGGCAAGGATGGGGGGGGGGGCAAGGATGGGGGGCAAGGATGGGGGCAAGTAATGGGAAGGAATTCGGCCATGGCCTTTTGAAGGAAGCATCCTGGCATTTACCTGGAGTGATTTGGGGAAACCATGGAAAACCCAAATCTGGATGCCCGGACGGGGATTCGAACCGCCGTCCTCCCGAATGCGAGGCGAGAACGCTCATCCAATACTATCAGAACGGAGTGAAAAAGGATTTTTTAACACTCTGTGGCCCCAATTGAAAAGGGATTAATTTTTTTAAATGTTACGAGGATGTCTCAGTCATCTTTCAACGATTTGCTTAGCACTGTAACACAAGAGCTATTTAAAGAAACAAACATGGTGAGAAGCCGCATACCTCCAGAAGGAAGACTGGTCATTGCTTTAAGGTGAGAAAAAATCATTTCATTAATTATATCGTTCATACCATGGCAACTCGTCACATGTCTTGGAGCCAACCAGTCGTTCAAACTGTATTTAAGGTTCAAAAGTATAATAATGTGATTAAGATTAAAGTTTAGATAAAATTTATTGTTGGATCAATAGAAAACTATTAAATTTCAGAGTATAAAAAGTGTAGTAAGATAATATGAGATCAGGGAATAATAAGTAAAAAAAGAAGTAATTAAATTTGAATTCTTTATTTATTTAATATGATTTTGTATACAGTGTTTTACAATTAAAGAATAATTTTAACGGTACAAAATTCAAAAAATATCAATTTCTTATTCATTTTCTTCGGTGAAATTTGACACATGTGATGCTACAGATTCGGCAATGGATGCTGCAGGGGATGAAGTGGTAGATGGTGGGGGATTTAATGTTAACTGGGTATGTAGTTGTCGTTGAGAGAACTGAATTTTAGTTTCAGAGATCTGAGATTGTAGTTGAGAAAAATGAGGTTGAAATTAAGAGAAATGAGGATAAGATTGAGATGTCTGGGGTAGGGTTTGAGAGAAATCCGATTGAAGCTGAGAGAAGTGAGGTTGGTGCTGGGATTGATACTCGCTGAATTGACCTACTGTCTCCTGCGGACTTTTTGAAGTAGGTAATGATGTATTTTTCATAAAAACTTAACTCCAACCTTGTAGTTAATTTTAAGTGACTAGGAAATTTGTTCAGTAATGCTAGGAGATAAAATAGAAAATAGCGGTCTTCATCATCTCCCTCTTCCCGTTTGGCCGGTATGTTCGCTTCTAAAGCAGTTATTATTTTGGCCTCAAAAGGATCCAGACTCCTCTTTTTCCTGAATGACTTGTTGACAGTGTAGATGACTGTCCAGGCTTGAATGAAACAGAAGTTGAAGTCGCTGCTTTATTGGTACCGGAATATTCAACTTGTTCCGTGTTGTTGCACTCTAATTCGAGCGAGAATATCGCTCAGAAAACTAATCTGTTTAGCATATAGATAAGTTTTTTTTAATTTCTCCACCACTGCCTGACTTAGCTGACTTCTGGATTCTGATTTCCTTAGAGAAACGGTCTCTTAGGAAGAAAAAAAAAAAACGCAAAGTAAATAACAGATTACATTAACATAAGATTCTTGACTGTACAGAATGTAACCTTCAATAACTTAGCAAATGTTTAGCAGATTGATGCCAACTTAAAATTCTCAGAACTAAAAATAAAATATTGATGTGAGGCATACTATAATAATAGCGATTGAAATATTTACGAGCAAAGACAGTAACTTATTCAGTTATTTCTTTCCAGGTATCTGGCGAGAGGTTGTTGATTTGCTGATCTGCATTATGCGTTTCGCATTGGGAAATCTTCTGCTCGTTAGATAGTGAGAGCAACAGGAAACCACTGAATTAAAGACCTAAAGGGTATCCCGAGGACATGTAATCCTCTAAAATTACATATATCATGATGGCTTCTTCCTGGGTAAAATATTCCGGAGGTAAAATAGTCCCCAAATCGGATCTCCGGGTGGGGAATACTCAGGGAGGAGTCATCAGAATGGATAGAAAAATTCTACGAGTCGGAGCGTGGAATGTTAGAAGTCTGAATAGGGCAGGTAGATTAGAAAACTTAAAAAGGGAGATGGAACTACTTACGTTAGATGTTGTTGGGATTAGTGAGATTAAATGCAAGGACGCACACGACTTCTGGTCTGGGGAACACAGGATAATTAGTACACAAGCTGTCAATGGAGTCACTGGTGTAAGATATGTAATGAATAAGAGAGTAGTGAGTTATTATGAACAGCTTAGTGACAGAATTATTTTCATGAGGTTGTAGTGTCCCCACCTGGACACCGGTAAACCTATGGGGACCTATGACGAACCTGGCAGCAGGCCGAGTGGAGACTTGGCCAGTTTCAGTGACACGACGGAGCAAATGGTAAGGATCGACCATAGAAATCGATCTGGGATCGGAGAGAGACATTCGTGTTAGGATCATCAGGGTGAATGATTTCATAAACGTGTACTATATACACTATTTACTATCACGACTGTACTAAATATACAAATGGTATACATTGGGAGTTCTACTGAATACTGATTATAGGGTGATTATTATAACTGCGTGAGTTTCATCTCTGCTTTGAGAACGGCAAGAGCTTCTGCGACTGCGGGTGATTATTTCGACCAGTGTCTCCAGTTCTAGGCATTTTGGAAGACCCTAGCTATCTATCTATGATTCAACTATGGCTTTCACGTCCAACCATACCCTACAGCAGAGCCAATCTGTTAGGCGCTGTCCATCTTCTTCGTTTGTGGCGCCACCCAGCGACCACGGCCGCTGGAGGGCGACTCGACGTCTGCATTCACTCTGCTCCGACTTGCTGGCTGAGACTGAATGACGAAGACAATACAAGACAAGTCAACCTTCGATGCCCGTGCAGAGGTTTTTACATCACCTCCCACTACGATCCCAAAGTGGAGGGGCAAATGGTAGACCAATGATGAGGCCGATACATGCCGTCATCTATCCTCCTTTGCTCTATCATTGCGCACTTTTTCCCTACTTCAGCGCTCTAAATCCCCGGTCGATGCCTCTGTCTGGTTTCCTAACATGCTACTTGCCGTCCTCATTTCGTAATTAACAAATATGTAACTTGTGAGCCAAGCGAACAACTGCATTCGCTACAAGCTTAGATACTAAGCCCGCCCCAACCACATTAGTACAAGTGTATATGCCAACGTCACAGGAGGTCGACGAAGAAATAGAGAAAATATACGCCGAGATGGGTGATTGGAATGCAATAGTGGAAGAAGGAAAAGAGGGGAATACTGTAAGATCTTTTGGTCTAGGAGAAAGAAATGAGCGAGGAAGCAGGTTGTTAGAACTATGTGAAAGATATAAGCTAGTTGTGATATAAATTCTTCTCGGGTTTGCCGCCGAATCACATTTTCTACTGTCGAGCTTTCGGCGACTTTCACTGCCGCCATCATCAGGTCTGTTGTGTCTGAAGGAACAACAAAAACTGGACTGAATAGCGGAACTGGACGAGACAGGAACGTTGTCGACTACGTTCCTGTCTCGTCCAGTTCCGCTATTCAGTCCAGTTTTTGTTGTTCCTTCAGACACAACAGACCTGATGATGGCGGCAGTGAAAGTCGCCGAAAGCTCGACAGTAGAAAATGTGATTCGGCGGCAAACCCGAGAAGAATTTTTATCGAAGATACGCCGAGAAAGACTTATATCTCATAAGCTAGTTGTGGCAAACACACTGTTTAAGAACCATGCAAGAAGGATATACACCTGGAAACATCCAGGGGATACAGGCAGATATCAGCTAGATTATTTCATGGTCAAACAGAGATTCAGGAATCAAGTTCTAGACTGTAAAGTATACCCAGAAGGAGACATAGACTCTGACCATAAGTTGATAGTAATGAAGTGCAGGCTGAAATTCAAGCGAATAAAGAAGCAAAGTAAGCAGAACAGACTGGAAGTGAATAAACTGAAACATTCTAGCACGAGAAAAAATTTGCTGAAATGGTAGACTTGGGTCTAAGAAGTAATTCGGAAATTAGCTCTACCAAGGACGAATGGAATGCATTAAAGACCGAAATGATGAAAGCTGGTAAAGAAACATTAGGCTTTAGGGAACAAGCCGCCCGAAAACCTTGGATCACAGAGGAATTTTTGAAACTGATGGATCAGAGGAGAAGGCACAAAAATGCTGAGGATAAAACAGGAAGAGAGCAATACAGGCAATTTAGAAAACAAATAAACAGGAAATATGAAAAAGAAGCAAAAGAGAAACGGCTACAAGAAAGGTGCGAAGAAGCAGAAAAGGTAATGGATATAGAGAGTTCAAACAGAATTTTGGAGAAATAAAGAAAAGAAGTGTAAACATTAAAGCTGCCGATGGGAAACCTCTTTTAAGTTCAGATAATACAGCTAACCGATGGAAGGCATACATTGAGAAACTTTATGATGGGAACGACTTGAACAATAGCGTAATGGAAAAGGAAAGCGATGTCGACATTGATGATTTAAATAGATGTGAGACAAGGTTGTAGTCTAACCCCGTTAATATTCAACTTGTATGTATAAGAACGAATAAAGGAAATAAAAGAAAAATATTCATGTGACATAAGTGTTCAGGGAGAAAATACAAGTATGCTACGTTTTGCTGATGACATTGTCTTGTTAGCAGAACGAGCTGAGGATATTAAGAAGTTACTGAGTATAATGAGCAATATACTGGAGGATGATTTTGGACTGAACATAAATCAAAGCTAGACAAAAGTGATGAAATGTAGCAGAAATGATACCAATCACAGAAGATTAAACATAAAAATAGGATCGGATGCATTAGGAGAAGTAAGTGAATTCTGCTACTTGGGAAGCAAAATAACAACAGATGGCTGAAGCAAGAATGATGTTAGAAGCAGAATAGCACTAGCAAAAAGAGCCTTCATGAAAAAGAGAAATCTTTTAGTTTCAAATATTGATTTATAAATTAGAAAAAACTTTTTAAAACTCTACGTGTGGAGCACAGCACTTTATGGTAGCGAAACATGGACTTTAGGAATACCAGAAAGAAGGAAAATTGAAGCATTTGAAATTTGGTGCTACAGAAGAACGCTGATAATTTAATGGACAGACAAAGTACGAAATGAACGAGTTTTGGAAATAATGGGTGAGGAAATAAGTTTGTGGAAAAGGCTTACAGAAAGAAGGGACAGGTTGGTATGTCATATTTTGAGGCATACTTGATCTGTTAATGTGTTAGTGGAGGGAACAGTCGAAGGTAAGAAGTGTAGAAATAGACAGAAATTAGAATATATGAAGCAGATAACTGAGGACGTGGGTTGTAAGGGATATGTAGAGATGAAGAGGTTAGCACAAGATAGGAAGGGGTGGAGGATTGCATCAAACCAGTCGAAAGACTGATGACAGCAAAAAATAATAAAAAATTGAATTGCTTAGGTCCGTCAAAAATTCCTCCCTGTTCAGAGAGAGCGTGGATGGAAATATTTACGACATTTGAAGAGTTCACCAATTTTCCACATTGTATAGGTGCCATAGATGGCTAACACATTAGAATGGCATAGCCTCCACATAGTTGGTCAATGTTTTATAACTATAAAGTACATTTTTTTATTGTTATACTTGCAAATATGTGATGCAAACTATCATTTTTCTTTTGTAATCATTGGTGCATATGGTAAATACACTGACTCCGGAATTTTCAAGAACTCATCCTTTTATGAAAAACTGTAAAGTGGATCACTCAACATTCCTCAAGCCTCCCCAATACAAAATTTACCGACAACATACCCCTATGTTGTTGTTGGCAACGAAGTTTTTGCTTTGCATACCTAAATGGTAACGTGTCGGCAAATACGGCAGACAAAACATTTTGCTTGCAGCATTGTTATGCTGATCAGTTATGATCTACACCTACGGATATTGGCAATGTCAATAGCAGGCAATAGCTCCAAGCAAACCACATCACTCTGTCAATGGAGCAGCCGGTGTCAACACAGGAATCAATGCGAAGCAAGGGTATTGGATAACGGACAGCCCAGGTGGAGTACATCCGCTGCCAAAGAGATTTCCTCAAGAAGGCTGGTTTTGCACCACTGTTAACAGTAATCTATTCACATAAAAACTATAGCCGAGAAAAATTCTGTATATTTAAGACATTTTTAAAAAAATAAGTTGGGATACTGTTAATAAGCTACATACAAGGAATATACCGTTTTTTTTTGTTTAGAAAATTTTTTGTCTAGCTGTCTGTCTGCCAGTTGGGGTTTTGACGTGGTTTCAGCTACTGTACACTTAAAATACGGTATTTTCGTTTTGATGAGATGGAAGAGCAAAGAAATTTAAGATAAAACAGTGGACGTATTCATATGAATTTTTCGGAAACGCGATTTAGGCAAAAATTACCGGTATGGTTTTGATGATGTTTTGTTTACCGTACATCCAATGGTACCGCTAGTAAAAGAGAGTATGATTTATTTTGATGTAATACTGAAAACCGGAGAAATTAAAAAAAATTAGCATCAGTTTTTCTTTGGACCCAATTCACTGGTTTCGATAAATGCACAGCCGTTCGTTTCACGTGTAAATTAGCGTATGCATTAAGGTTGGGCCACACTAGACCTCACCGACAGTCGGCCGAGTGTCTGCTCGCCCCCCTCGCATCTACACTGTTATGTAACTCGTCCGTGTGACGGGCGGGTTCTTACTCCTTTAATGTTTACACTTGGTTGTTTCACGGAATTATTGTTAAAATATTACTTTAAAAGTGATTTTGCGATCGTAGCTGTAGTGCTGTACTTTATTTTGTGTTGGCGTTCTTTATAATGTAAGCAAGTAATAAAGTACTTTTTTCTGTTTGATTTCTTATGCACAAAGAAAGGATCCCAACGCATTTTTAACAAATGATCATCACACTTGTAGCGAGATGACTAGATGGGTCATCTCGTACAATGTAAATTAATTATTGTTTGATTTAATATAAATAAGTAACAAATGGATATTCATTTTGAGTTGGAGACAGAAATCCGCGTCTAGCTAAGAGGTGTGTTAGCGTGAGCGACAGTCTGACTTGAGCCGGAAGTGTCTTGGAGGTCGAGACAATGCGGGGATTATCTCTGACACTGATACTGGTGAGAAAGGCTGGACTCTGGGGGCTTTTCTGCGGAAGGGATCGGTAGATGCGCCGTTCGCTCGGTATCGTGAGAAAATTTCTACATATCCTCCCGAACAATCCCGACAAAACCCGAAGACTCTTAGCAAATAAGAGGCAATATATTAGTCAGCATAGAAGGGAGACTTTTGCGAAGCCAATCCGATGTGTTTATTTCCTCACGTGGTTGTAAATATTACAAATTTTGTGTTTTTCATGATACTCGCCGAGGAGAGGGAGAGACGAGCTCTGAGGGTCGAGAAGAGGTCATTGCGTCCAGAACGATCGCGCTGGCAACTGCCTGCCAGAATACTGCGAATGATTTCGTTCTGGAGGCTTCGATGACTGAGCGCCTAATCCGATCGATGTTGTCACTTGTGTTGGTTGATGTGACAAGTGCCTAGCATTACCTGGATGGTGCGTCGTTGAGAGACGACAGCGCTCTTGTTACGACGCTGCGTGCAGCCAGACAGACACGGTAATTATAGACTACCTCCAGAGACAGTGTGTACTCAGACGAATCATTGAGATAGCCCTTTAACGGCCTGACGAGTGTGAGTTCTTATGCCGCCGGACATTAATTCCTGAGCTAGTTGTGTCTAAAAGCCGAGTGCTTTTTGGTTTTCACTATCCAGTTTGGATTGAAAGACTGATTTCCATGTTTGGAAACTTTCAATGACTATTATTTGTGGGAACAAATTAACTCCCTGGCGCCCTATGTAATCCAGTTAAATCTGATGTTTTCTTGTTATCATTGTCATAACAGAATCGCTCTCGTCATGTATAAGAGAGTTTTTGCTTCAGTTGCATATGGAATTTATAACTCTTTGTAATGTACATGTATTGCAATTTCTTAGCTTCAATTAACGATAATTGTTTGTATGCTATGTTGCACCTGTAAAACAAGGTATTGCGTTGAACTTTATTTTGCATAGACAGATGTTTAAGATTAATGGTAAATATACCTCTGTCTGTAAGCAGTAATGAGTACCAAATAAACCAATATTTTAGGATCTTTTCAAATCTTAATAACAGAAGTAATGGTTTCATCTCTGTTTCCTGGAATTAATATATGTGCTTTGCATAAGATAGTGGAAGGTGGCGATTATAAATCATGCAAGGTAAGCAACTGATCTGCCAACTAACCAATCCGCTACACACTGTACTGGACTGAAAGATCTCAACATAGTCACAATGAAATGTTAAGCGTCACTCACTTCACATTTCACGTGTTTGTTTTGGCTGAGGTTCCTTTTGATTCACTCAATATTTTTTGTTAATAAAGAATGAGATTATTATATATTTTATTTTAAATACAGACTGCAAAGATTCTGTATAATAGTGATAATTTCATGTGATCTCAAAGTTCCAGTTTCTTATCAGCCGCGCAGTACAGCTCTATCGTTGTCTACCGATCGTGGTGGGTGAGCGTTTAACGTTCTGGCTTCGCATTCGGGAGGACGCTGGTTCGAATCCCCGTCCGGGCATCCGGATTTGGGTTGTCCATGGTTTCCCTAAATCACTCCAGGTGAATGCCGGGATGCTTCCTTCTAAAGGCCATGGCCGAATTCCTTCCCGTTCCTCGTCCTCAGTCCCATCCCGCCTCTAATTACCTCGACATCGACGTCGACGAGGCGTAAAGCCATAAGTAAAAAAAAAAATCTATCGTTGTCTAACGTGAAATTCGTACCACGGAGCGTCCTAACATATTACCATTAATCAATCAAAGCTTTGCCAGAGGTGAATGTTAATTTTAAGACCAGTAAAAATTACAGCTGAGACACGGATTTGAACCAGGGGCTTTTAGTACACCAATATTACACCGTAACCATCTGAGTCAAGAGATAAATCTGGAAGGAATGAAAAATATACATTTAAACATAGTAAAATAAACTTACTTTTTTTCTAGATCATTTATTTTTGCTTTCCCAAAACATAAATCTACTATAATATGATTGAATACATATTTCTCAGTGTTTCTGGATTTAGATGTTTACGGCGTATGATTCGGGTATGGAAGGTCCCCGGTTCAAAATACGGGTCTGCGATGCAATTTTTACAGGCCTTAAAATCAACCTTTACCTCTGGCAAAGCTTTGATTTGTTAATGCGAACATGCAAGGACTCTACCTACATTTAACGAACATCTGATGAACCTAAAGTGAGGATGAAAAAAGGACACTTTTCTAAGTCAACCAGTAACGCTACAACAACATTTAGTCATAAAGGACCGGAAATTTCCGAACTCTTTCTATACGCGTCTCCACATCCATCCCGACACCGGCCCGCACCATCAAAAAGTAAACCAAACCGAGTGTCGGATGACATGCGGTGTCGTTTGATCTCACTTCAATGGAATGAGCGACAACAATAAGAAAAGTGTCGGTGCGGTCACGGTGCGGGCTCGGGCCCGACCTTAATTTTGTTGTAGCATCCTAAATTTGATAAGATAACTTTTTGTCGGCCTCCGTAGCGTAGGGGCTAGATTACTGGCTCCAAGTGCCGAAGGTAGCCAGTTCGAGTCCGGCTTAGGGCAACGGAGTTAAAGTGTTGATGTCCTCTCCGTTCTGTAATGTCCA
The DNA here is from genome assembly GCA_031002005.1 of Vandiemenella viatica. NCBI lineage: Eukaryota > Metazoa > Arthropoda > Insecta > Orthoptera > Morabidae > Vandiemenella > Vandiemenella viatica. The sequence goes on from CM061921.1 coordinate 34,226,843, forward strand.
TACTTAGTATTAAAAATGTACTGGAGAAACAGATACACTTGGAACAGTCATAATAAATCACATTGAGCTGGCTGTATGAAAAAAAAAGTTAACTTTTCCTTGAACACGATTCACGAAAAACCTACTGTGATTTCGTTTGACGCGAAACTAGTGATCTCACCGGTAAAGTAGGATATGTTTCATTTTTATAAGGTTTAAAATGGATTGTCCTTGACCGTGATCGAATTAGAACTACTGGTCGCACTATGACGGAGTTTTGTTTCATGTACAGCCCGTTACGTTGCGGGTAAACTAGGGTTCGTTTCCTTTTGACATGGTGTCGTAAAGCTGATCAATGTAAGATAATTTTTGGGTCAAGGCGACTCACGCATAAACTATAGGACGGAGTTTGATGGGATTTCGTTTAATGCACAGCCCGTGCTCACGCGAGTACAATGACGATGTTTTATTTTGATGTGACGTGAATAGGTAAGGAATTTCAAAAAATTAGTATCTATTTAAAGATACGTTACTTTTCAGTCGAAATATTTTTCATGATTTCAGAGTATGAGCGGCATCATATTATTGGGAGGAAAAGTACCGGATTAGGGTGTGTCCATAAACTACGTGGCTCAGTTTAGGGGAGGGAGCGGTTGGCTGGAAAGCTACGCTGGGCTACGTGGGGAGGGAGGGGCTGTTCCGAGCCAGGCCACGTAGCTTTCCATTCAAATTATTTGTCACAGTTAAAATGAGGTACAGAACATACAACAGCGTTTGAATGTTTATTTCCTTCATTTAATTATCTCCTTATGTAATTTATCATAGTCTGACAAGAGGAAATGTACAAAACGTCTTCTGGAATCAATAGGGGTAAAAGTTACGTGCTACGTGGGGTTGTTGTTGTTGTTGTTGTTGTTGGGACTTAAGGGCGCGTCGACAACTGGGTCATTGGCGCCCACTTTTATGAGTTCGTATCGCCAACATGCTAGTGTTAACAGTTTATCTGTAGCTATAAGAATGACTTGTTGCGCTTGGACAGCCATGAAAGTATAGTTTATACGCGTCTCTAATATATAAAAATGAATGTTTGTTTGTCCTTTTTACAACGTTCTTCATACAGGGTGGTCAGAAATTCACTCATCGGCGGGTAAGGGCAGTGTTCAGGACGTTGCACTAACGAAATAAATACAAAAAAATCTAATAAAAGTCGTACCGTTTTTGAGTTATACGCAGCTAAAGTTGGCCAATAAGAGCGCTGCGCGGGCGAATTCAAACAGCCTTCCACAGGCGCTGTTGCCAAGCGTACTCGAGGCATGCGACAGCCAAAGAAAACGAAAAGAAAACTCTCTTCGGAAGTGGGTATCGAACCCGCAACCTTCAGATTGAGAGTTTGCCGTCTTACTGACTACGCTGCCAAGGCACTAGAATTACCTTGCTTTTAGAAGTCACTTGGGCGGACTGTTTGTTCGTAATCGGAATTGATCGGTAATCCGCGACATTTTTCAGGAAGTCGGTGGGGAGGCTAGAGGATTCTTTTTTATGGGAATTGTTATTTAGTTAGTTGATCTGCTTGCTAGATTAATCTTTAATTTTTGTACAAAAATCGTTTAGTTACAGGTACCAAAAAAAAAAAATCTGCAAACTTAATTTATTCGTTGCAAAGAAGCTTTCGTTTATTCCATGTAATCGTATTTAACTAGATTTCGATCACAACATTTTATTGATTAACGTGAATATCCTTGCTACTATTTTGCAACAATAAAACAAAAAAACAATAAACTTTTGGAAAAAAGAACATTATACCCATTCTATCGTTTGTAACGTAACTTTCTCTGCTGCAAAAAGTCTGTTCTTATTCAAACAAGTTGTACATTTTGGATTTTGGTAACGTGTTAGGATCCAGGATTTTGTTTTGGGGGGGGGCCTAGGATTTAGTTTGGGGGGGGGGGCTTGACTCCGGGAAGGTGGGGTTGACCGACAGAAATCTCATTATTCCAGATTGCCGCCCTTATTAAAACTGTAGAGCAAAAACCAGACCCCCAAAATACATGTAGTTGGTGACCTTGGTGCTTTTGGGGCCATTGAAAGCCAACAGGGATTTACTTACAATAAGCGTCAACCTGCAACAGTAACCGTAGTAAAAAATGTATCCCAATAAACAACAATAACAAAAAAATACGGGTCCTTACATTTTACAGCAACTGCTCAAAATGTCCTCCCTCAACTGCAATACCGGCACGACAACGCTGAGTTACTGAATTTGCGAGTCTTCCAAAATTGTAACTTTCTCTAATTTCATCAAAAGCTAGAATTATCCTAGCCAAAAGTTCTTCCTCTGTTTCTACTTCAGTCTCATAAACAATGGCCTTGACGGATAAAAATCCAATGGGTTGTTGTCTGGTGACCGAGCTGGTCAGTGAATTGGGCCTCCTCGACCAATCCACCTGTTAGGATACAATGCATCTAAGTGTTGACGTAACGGTACTGCAAAATGCGGCGGCGCGCCGTCATGTTTTTTTTTTTTTTTTTTTTTTAAATTGGCGGCTAATGCCATTCAGCCAGCTCAATGTGATCATATTTTAGCTTCCAGTGAACAATTAGTCATCCAGTGTACATCGTATCTTTCTATGTATGAACGCCACAGGACGGACAGGACATTCCCACAGACACACAACACTTAACATCCATGCCCGCGGCCGGATTTGAACCGGCGACCTTCGGCACGTGGAGCTAGCACTCTAGCCCCTACGCTACCGAGGCCGGCGGCCGTCATGTTGAAACCACATGTCATTACGAATTGCCAAAGGAACGTCTTCTAAGTACAACAGAAGGACGTTTTCATGAAATGCTAAATAAGAAGCGCTAATTAAACGTTGCAGAAGTAGAACAGGGTCTAGTATAAACTCGCCCAAAATACCCGCCCAAATGTTAACACTAAATTTGTGTTGGTATGACTTGACAAAAATTGCATGCGGATTTTCGACATCCCAGATGTGGCTGTTTCGGCTGTTAAAACACTTCTCCCTGGAATAGCACGCCTCATCCGTCCACAGCACCTTCCTTTCAAAGTTTGGATAATCGTTACATTGCTGCAGGTACCACTGTGAAAACTGAACTCGAAGTGGAAAATCGTCTTCCTCCAAATCTTGAACCTTTTGAAAGTGAAAGGGATGTAACCCTTCGTCGTGAAGGACGTCCAAAACAGTGGCATGTGAGACCTGGTAATTAAAAAACAACAAAAATGACCCTATTGAAAGGCTGCATTTAAACGGAGAATTTGAGGGAACACTTAGACTGGACGTATCTGCAATGCGTTGGCAATGACCATAGAGCTTGTCCTCGGATTATCAGCAATCATTTCCAGGACATTGTCTTCAAATCCTACACTCCGCCTAGACCGATTTCGTCCGGCGTCGGGCCTGTGGGCAACAATACTTCCCGTCTCCCTCAACCTTCTGTCAACCAACACAAAAGTGTTGGCCGATGGAATCACACAGTTAGGAAATCGAGTCGTGTAAATCTTAACTGCTTCGGCCCTGTTTTGTCCAGCAGCGCCATACGCCAAATGCATATCGGCGTACTCTTCAAACGAAAATTGATGACGTTGCATGATGACAGTGTCTTTATCAGTAAGTTGCGTTCGACTGCGAGACTTCTTCTGGCATGGTCCTTTAGCCCCACCACCGACTTCCCGCCCTAGTGGCTTCTAAAAACAGGGAAGTTCTAGTGCCTTGGCAGCGAAGTCGGTAAGACGGCAAACTCTCAATCTGAAGGTTGCGGGTTCGATCCCCCTTTCCGAAGAGAATTTTTCTTTTCGTTTTCTGTGGCGAGTACGCTTGGCAACAGCGCCTGTGGAAGGCTGTTTGAATTCGCCCGCGCAGCGCTCTTATTGGCCAACTTTAGCTGGGAATAACTCAAAAACGGTGCGACTTTTACTAGATTTTTTTGTATTTATTTCTTTAGTGCAACGTCCCGAACACTGCCCTTACCCGCCGATGAGTGAATTTCTGACCACCCTGTATAAACACACATCTTTCATCCGATTTTGATAGTATTTAGGACACGTGTACTACAAAATAAGGCGTTCTGGTAGCTCAGCGGTTAAGGCGCTTACCTCCAAAAGTTTTTCTCTCTGATCGCGGGTTCAAATCCCGTGGTGAGCAGGAATTTTTAGGAGTTGAAATTAACTGTATGAGCTCGGGTCGTTCCGTGGTTCTGATTCCACCTTAGATTTTAGTCCCCTCAGGAAAGAAATTTGCTATTCTGGCTCTGAATACAATAGCTTTGTACATATCCTTCGGGAAGATTCGACCAAACTTCGGGTTGTAGACTAACTTAGATTTTTAGTTTTTTAATTGAAAACATCTTTAAGCATGTTGGGAGATTTTTTGATGTATAAAATCATGAATTCGCGTCACCGACATGCTAATGTTAACAGTATATCTGTAGCGGTCTGGTAGCTCAGTGGTTAAGGTGTCTGATTGGGTAACGAAAGGTCCCTGGTTCAAGTCCCTGTCTTGGTGGGGATTTTCATATTCCTTTAACACAACTTTCACATCTGGCACAGCTTGCTGTGTAATTTGAAGCACACTAGAGTGCTTCCATGGTTCGGCTTCCACGTTAAACTGTATGTACTCTGTACCTGATAGTACTACCGGCTTATGTTAAGGCGGCTTAAACAGTGGCGGGATGCGCAGCTCCTAGTAATACCGTCACCAGTTCATTACAACCCGGGCCCCTCCTATCGCGTGTTGAAGGATCCCAGAGTTCTTAGCGAATTGAAGACGGCCATGCTAGTGGCGAGTGATCGCGGGAACTTCGAAACCCTCGTACAGTCATATAACAAATCACTGCAAAATTTGAAACTTTTATGCTGTTAAGGGTCTTTACTTGCTCAACGAAGATAAAATGGCAAATCACAGGCTAATTACTGAAATTCAACTGACTATATTACCTTATTGGACTTGTTTTCTTCAGTCCCAGCAGTGGCAAGATTTTTGTCCTTCTTCAAGTGTATTTGTTCTATATAGTACGCAACTAAAAAATAAAGTTTTGACCCTAAAATATTATAGTATTTTGCATATACATTATTGCAAAGCTTATAATCCTTACCTTCGATTTATTGTCTGGAAAGGAGAAAATGGTTGGAACTGCAGAAGGTTTCAGAATCTTTATATTCCCATTTTTCCTGAAACATTCCTTCTCGAAATGTTGAGAACATATAAAACTATGTTCCGTGGGAGTAAAACTGTCCCGGCGTATTTTAGCTAACCACTCACTCAATTTATTCTTATCTCGGAGCGGAAACCTGTATCGAACGAAAATATTAAACCTGTGACCAACACGTCGGAACATAACATCCACCTGTTATAATAGACGATTCGGAACTTATTTAAATGCATACTTACTTGTGAAACGATAAATTTGTGCCTTTTGTAGCATGGTTGGTGCAGTTATATGCAGCAAACACTTCTAATAAAAAAAAAAATACGAGCACTCGATCACTTCGGCACTCTCAACTGTACAGAACCACACACTCAAACCAACAGTTTGCCATCAGTATGGCGGCGCGCGCATCGTTCAATTTGCGAAGGAACACTAGCGCTGTTGCTCCTTCTAGTGTATAATATTCAAACTTCTTTGTTACAACCACACGGAATTATTATTTTTTAGTAAATCTGCAACCATAAGTATGAAGTGTTGCGCGTAAGATTTTGATAGTTTCAAGTATTCACTTCTGTCGGCAGTCCGCAATCTATGCCAACAGTTTTTTTTCCTACGATCCGTTCAATTTGAACCACAAACACTCATTAATAATCAACGTGGCTACTAGGTAAGTGTCAGTGTGTAGTGCCCCTTAACAAAGCAAGTAATGTTTTACATTACGTGTTAAAGTCGGCACGTGATGGGTGAAATCCGAATAAAAAGGCAACAGGAGAAGTGGAGGCAACCAGTAAAGTCCTGGTTAGCGTCAACAATGACGTCGGGAAGAGGGGACAGTAAGGTATTCACCGAGGTAGAGGAGAGGGCAGCCCCATTTCTGCTGCGGGACCAAAAAATCAACAACAAAAAAAGAGAGAAGTACGTCTGATGAATGTCAGTACAACCTCCGTTGGACACAGATTCCTGCGTTGCATCATCCAACCCTGTGCCCCACTTGACGGTGTATTCATCGAATCCGATAGTGTTAACTTTTCTCTTGCCTAATAGCAAACCTCTCAAACCCATAAAAATCAAAAGTTCTGCGAGTATATTTTACAGTCAGAACTGCTCCAATATCAAACCAAATGGACACACGTTTACGAACCACCAGAACATTTCGAGCAGATTGATATGACCAGTTCGTTTTTTTTTCAAAAAAAAAAAAAAAAAAAAAAACTGCAGTATCACAGGTAACGTAGAATTAATCTAAATGACCGTAAAATGCCTGTGGAATGAATGTTGATGCTACTGGAAGACAGTACTGACTTCTGCAACTCTGGTAACTTCTTACATCAAGCGACGTTTCACTGCTGTTAAAATGTTTTCGCTTTTCAAACGGCGCCCCTACTGTTATCAGGTGAGCTGTTATTGCAGTAGCCTCTATGTTTCTTATCTCAGGTTCCAACCGCCCGCTATCTTGTGAGGCTGTCTGCCAACCGACTCTGCTTTCCCCATCTGTGTTCTGACATTTGCAATGGAAGCTGTCTACGTTTCTCGAACTGCTTCGATGGTTTTGGAATATATTTTACTTTGCAGGTTTCTTTTTTCCTTCCGAACCGAGTGAGACTGTATCACAAATTCTTCTGACAGCCTGTATACACAAATGAAACTTAAAGCCCAAGATTAAAAAGAAAACCATAGAAATGTTGCTCGGAAGAGGCCTGGCAGAATATTTGTAAGCTGTTTCAGGAGGACAATTTTACAGTCCAGGTAGGATATAAACAGTACAATTGTTGCTCAAAACAGGACGCCAGGTGATCCTCCTTAAACATTTTCAATCTGTATTTAATGGGTGGTAAGTCTTGTAAATGTTACTATGTTCAACTGTAATATTACTAGATACAGAGCAATCCAACTGGATTACCCCCAGAACAAGCCATGTAAATAGTCCTATAGCTAAAATGAGCAAAAATGTGTATAACATGCATGTATTTCTAGTCGATTTACATAAACAAAATGACACAAAAATCGTTAGTAAATCATCTATAAACACACATATGGAATCTTTAATATATTTTTCTCGGTCAACGGTGTTTTGATAAGATATTTTGGGGATCATAAACTCCGTCCCATCTTCAAATAAAGTGCTGACATGGAAACGACTTGGCTTTCGCCTAGCTGTTTTCAATTGTTATTGTATTCCATGGCGCGCTAAAATCAACTGCTAAAATACGGTTCTACCATTGAAGATTGCGACGGAGATCACGATCGCCAAAATATCGTGCCAAAACAATATTTTTACTACTTAGGCCTCCGAGAAAAATATTTTTAAATACAAAGCCTAAAAAATCTTCGTTTTTTATACATTATTAATATGCTTTGTCGGGTATGAATTTTGGGGGATCGGAATTTCTTTCTCTAATCAGTTTCACTATTTAACAGACAATACTCACGTGTGGGTTGCTACTTATTGCGAAACCGAAAAATTTTCATAGAATTGATCGTGTTGATAACTGAAATTCAGTCCAGGATTAGCAGAAATGTTTATTTTTTTACTGGGAGTTGGTTTAAAAGAAGATGTTGACCTTCAACATATGAGAAGTGTACAAAGCTTGAGAGACCTTTAGTAAATTCGCTGCTCAAGAATTCATTGACAACGGATCGACCGCGGCAAAGGCCACTATCAGTCTGCTAAATAAAGGCACTTACTAGCCAATCGTAGCTTATCACTTTCCCAATCAAGTGGTGCGATGGTTCGTTGGTAAAATGTCAGTGGATCAAGAAGTCTCCATTTCTAATACCGGTCTCGGGCAGGATTTTAACCTACCTCTGGCAAAGTTGGCATTGTATAAGTAAAGTAGTCTATACCGCTTCCGTGGTTCAGATTAACCGTAAAACTGTAAGGTTACAGTATTAAGATCGGAAACCATGACAGGGATAATTCACGCAGCCAGCAGAAAATCTATCACGTAACTCAACTGTCTTTCGGAAATACATTCTTATAATATGTAATTCTTGTAGGCCATTTTTTCCACAGTTGCTTGTTAAACTAATAATTATTCTTTAATAACTACGTCAATTGAGAATTAATCGAATGGTGACTGACGGACAGATGCGTGTGTTAATCTGTAATGTTACCTTGGTTGCTCAATCAGTGCTTCTCGCGCAGTCTGTTAGTGTATGATTTGTTAGTAAATTTCGTTTAGAGACAAAACGTATTTTAGTATAGATGTCGATTTGCTCTGCACTGTACCATTACTTTGTGTCTGCCTAAATGTTTCTGGCACCAGTTTATTTTCTCTTCTGTTTGACATGCCTTGCAGGCGTAAACCTGGCTTAAACGGTTGCTCTAGCAGGGCACGAGCAGCTAAAGTTATTATAAAATTGCTTTTCTGTTTGTAAATATGTTGGAAACTGATTCTCTTTATGAGACAGTTTCGACGATACAATGATATAGTGATGGATTTCCTGTAATATTATGGCAACTCTGTGTTGTTTGGGACAAATCTTACGTTACTAACAGCTTTCTATATTCAATTCTGGCAATGAAATTCTAAGTCCACGCGTACGAAGTCGCGGGTATCGGATAGTATGTAATATTTTGAACATAATGGTTTTTTTTACATATAACGAAATTATTCTTATATATATATATATATATATATATATATATATATATATATATATATATACAGAAAGCATAATTTGGCTTATATTTACATATAAATTATATAATAAAGCCCAATTCTGATTAAATTATTCCAGCAAAGGCAACACTTAGCCCACTTCGACGATTGAAATTCATTCTGCTTTTCACAGAATGGACAATCGTGTCCTAAGCGAATATATACTGATGCATAGAGAGCAAATGCGCAGTATATACTTTAAAAACAGACAAAAATACGCTGCAGCTGGCTGGATGACAGAGAGGCAGAGTGCAAATTCTTCATTTTTACAAAATATGGAATTTAAATATAGGATTTGAGGTATACTATGATTGCAATATTTTGAATGGGTAAACAATTGCAAGTGTTACACGTGCGCGTGTAATAACTTCTTGACTATACGCCGATGGTCATCAAAGTGAAATGGAATTTAAAGCAACGATTAATCATAATTAAAAAGCAAGTTGGAATGAAATCTTCTCGGGTGTAATCGTACGCCGTGAAAGTCTCCTTTCTTACAACAAGCAAGTTATTTGACATATTATTTATTGCATTGGCTTAGTGAGAATGGGTTTACATGTCATCTGAATTTATTAATTATAAATTTACATTGTTTATTTTATTTCATAAAGTTTATTTGACGTTCAAATAAATTCACAGACGATTAATTTACGATTCATAGAAAGAGTAATGGATTAATTTCGGGGATTCATAATTGGGTCAAACTTTGTGCAAAAGACTCTTATCATAAGACCACATTTACGGTTTATGTTCGTTCACTGCTTGACCAGCGCCCCATGACGTCTGGCATGTCACCCAACTGGTCTGGTGGCAAGCTGGCAACACAACTGTGCTGTTTGGGTCGCAAAAAGCCGGCGAACAGCTTTGCTTGATATATAGTATCCCAACAGTGCTTGAAGTGCACCTGAAGAAGACTCCGATCATAGCGCCTTTTTTCACAAGTGTTAATAATGTTGCCACCAAAAGGTAGCAATAGGTTGGAGTCTCGCCTACCACTTGCCAAATAAAATGGTTAGGGAGCGTACATAAACTACGTGACTCGGTCTAGAGGATGGAAAGGGGGTGGGGGAGAGAGCAACGCTGGGCTATGTGGGAAAGGGTGGAGCCTTCGGAACCAAGCCACGTAGCTTTTCATTCGTATTATTTGTCGCAGTTAAAATAAGGTACAGAACACACAACAGCATTTGAATATTTATTTCAGTCATTTAATTATCTCCGTATATAATTTACGATAGTCTGACAACAGAAAACAGTGAAAAATGTCTTCTACTTGCCACGCGGGGCGGAGGGGGGGAGGTATATAATGAAAAGCCACGTCAGGCTACGTGGGGGAGGGGGGAAGGGGGGGTTCAGAAGTAGGCCAAAATGGAACCACGTAGTTTATGGACGCTCCCTTATGAAGAAAAAGCTTATCGAGTTTCACGCCCATTGTTGGCGGCATTTAGCTGTGTCTGTGCGTTTTCAATAATCCCATTTATTATTTCCACTTGCGTGCCAAACATTGGCGCCAGCTTTTAGGCTGCTTATTGGGAGCAATAAACATGTCTCCCTAGAAGCTTGGTCGCACGTGTCACTACCCAGAGATTACTATAATCCCGGCATCCACTGTCCGAGACACGCAATGGCTTTCTTTTATATACCGCCGCACCGTGTGTGCATCGTATTACAGCCGCATTGACAAACTGTACATTAAAAAAAAAAAATTATAGGTTACAGTCAGCCTCAGTATTGAATTTATCCTGGCAAAGCCTACAAAGAATTTCTAGAGGCGTATTTGTCGTAATAATGTATACAAATCAGAATTTTTACTTTACTGTTTTGGCCCACTAAAAACAACACTAGGAACGCAAAACTTGGCAGTAATGTTTGTATGTGAATATTGACTATCTGGCTCCGCAAGCAGTTTAAGGCATGCTTGTAGGCAACATTGTTACTCTCGATGTCTGAGTGATATGGGTGGATAAGTCGAGTTAGTGCTCAATCTAACGACGCGTCGATCTGGATTAGTATTTTTTCGCCACATGACGTGACATTCTAAAACTGCAAGAATTTTTTCTCCTAATGTTTACATAGTAACATTAAATGTTTATTGATCTGCTTCATCATAGATCAGACTGAAATTAAGTACTGTAGCCTATTTATTCATAACTTGTTTCGCAAATACTGTATAATCCCACAAAAACAGTTCTTGTAAAAATAGGCCAAGTCCAGTGATTGTTTAGTGACAAAAAGTTATGAGATCTTGTTCTGAGCCAAGTCTATACTTTACAGTGTATATTCACTTCACTTTGTGAAACAGAATGGTTTCTCTCGGTGATGTAGATCGTTTATTTATAATATAAAAAAAAACTTCTGGTGACTTGGCCATTATGCATGCCATGTTTTCGGAGACCTATACAAATGTTATCCAACTAACTCAACTTATCCACCCATATCACTCAGACATCGAGAATAACAATGTTGACTACAAGCATGCCTTAAACTGCTTGCGGAGTCAGATAGTCAATATTCACATACAAACATTACTGCCAAGTTTTGCGTTCCTAGTGTTGTTTTTAGTGAGCCAAAACAGTAAAGTAACATGTGTTGCTTTATCCAACTAACAAATACACAAAAGCCAAAATTTCCCTCAGACCTCTTACGGTTGTAACAAGTCTTAGAATAAATAATATGTAATTAATCACATATGATACACCATTTCAGTAAAATTATGACATGCATAATGACCAAGTCCCAAGAGTTATTTTTATTCTAAATAAACGATCTACAACACCGAGAGAAACCATTCTGTTTCACAAAGTGAAGTGAATATGCACTGTAAAGTTTAGACTTGGCTGAGAACAAGACCTCATAACTTTTTTTCAATAAATAGCTACGAGACTTGACCTATTTTTACAAGAATTGTTTTTGTGGCATCTCATTTATTTTTGTAAGTTGCTCTTTTATTTTGACTTGTTGCTCAAATGTAACGATCCAGTTTGAAAATCGGTGGATGAGAACATTTCAGAATTGAATGCATTAATATACGCTGCTAACATTGTCCACTCACTCTTCAAACAATGGGTGTGCGCCACGGCCGAGCACGCCGATTGCCGCTGATTTAACTACAGTAGAACCCCAATTATCCGAATCAATTGGGACCGGACCCCATTCGATAATAAAAAATTCGGATAGTTGGATTTTTTCAGAAAAAGGGACTATTTTAAGTAATTACTGTATGTATGTTGAAAATGGGAGAAAAAAACTATTTTTAAAGAAAAAAGAGCTTTTAATTAATTAAATGAAAAGGCAACACTTTTACATGTTAAGCGTACTTACAAGTGCTGTACATTAGCACAGTATGTACGTACCGTACTGTAAATAAGTCATCGCTTGCTGAACATCTCGGTCAAAGTAAGCTGTTTGTATTCGTCCGTTTTCGGGCAGCCAATTCGCGCATCCGCTTGACAGTGAGAAGTTGCATGTGGTCACACTAGGGCTGACGCTCCATCCACTTCAACGCAGTTTCAAGGCTGACAAATGCTTGACCAGCTGATGGTCCCGTGTCTGCTCCAACTTCAACATTAAATTCATATTCTTCCTTTACACTTTCTTCTCACACACTTTCAATAAGTTCGTCATCAATTAGAATTTCATACCCAGCGTCTGAGGAATTGTAGTGATCCAGGCGAGCACTTGCCCAAATACTTCATATTAATTTCGAAGACGATATCCATGAAAAAGTTAAGCAATAGGAGCTATGACCTGAGAAGTAGCACGCATATCACCAAGCCAGTTGCCAAGCGCCTGTCATTACTGCAAGCTGGTAAAATTACTTCATACATCAGGTTAGCGATAAGTATTGCCATCTCCACACAGTGATGAGAGGAAGGGGGAGTATCTATTTAAACCCTGGGAGCAGGGGTCTGTCTGTCTCTCTACGATAGTCTTTCAACGCGCCACATCGACGCCGAGGGCGCCGGGAGGCGTCGGCGCCGCCGGGGAGGCGGTTGCAGAGAAGAAGATGATGCATGGCGTCTGCTACTAAGGTGGGCTCTGCTGCGATAGCTTGGTGTGGGCAGTCAGAGGGTCAATCATTTGGTCATATTCATGTGGGCATAGTCTTGTGGAGATTATCAATATTCCAGATAGTTGGGCTGCGAGGCGCCCATCAGTTACATGCTCGCCTAGTCCTTGGCCCTGTCTATAATGTTTTGTTTCAAAGCCAATTTAACAATGTAAATATTCACGTATGTCATCAGTCACTGCTCATGTAAATAAATGTGTAAATAGGTAATTGCCGTTTACCGTAATTTATCCTATCTTCCTCAGCCATTCCACTATTAATATTTGAATGTACTGAGCCATAAAATCTGTCAGGTGTTGTAGTAGGGACCTATGACGAATATTCATATCAGAACAGTGGTCGATCTTCTATGGTCGGCCCTTATCCACGGCTCCAGGGAAAGTTCACCCTGTCGGCTCTTACAATCAGCTGGCAGGATCACTACAGAATCACACACCACCCACTCTCCTATATCTTCAGCACTAACTTCTGAACATCCAGGAATTTTCAAAAGAATGTTTCTGAATTCCTCAAGTTACATGTCATCCCCATCTCCTCCTGTCTCTTTCTTTCCTTTTCTTGAGCTTCTTTTTCCTTTTTCTCCTTGTTATTCTCTTCTTCAGTTGGTATGCCTTTCAACTTGTTCCATGCACATCTTAAAAAAGCGATTAGGATAGTCGGATAGTCGGAGTTCGGATAATTGGAGTTCTACTATACCACAATAATTAAACAATGAATAACTTCCAAACTGAACATAGGAAAATTTAAGATGTTACTTACACCTGCTGATCTCTGTGCATAAAAGAAATTTCAAGCATAGGGCGTATAGCTTTATTCAGAAAACAGCAATAAACTTGCAATATTCACCAAATTTTTTCACGTTTTGAGTTTCATTTAAAAAATACTTGGAAAAGCATCAATATTAGATTTTTCTTATGATTTGGGGATGAAATCATAAATATGTACAAAATTAACCGTTTCTAGGACCACGAAATATAATGTGATTTTTGAAGTCGGGGTGTCGTAGTAAATTTTTTGTTTTATTTTTACTTTCACTAACTTCCAAAGTAATGGGAGGAAGAAAATAAAATTTAACAGATTGTTTAAACTCAGTAAGCACCGTCTATAATGGAACTCTGAGGCATGTAACATTATTAGGGTAGATAGCGATTTCACGTTTGTGGTATATAAGGGGTAGATATATGGAAATTTTATAGTTTTAGACTTTTCTTATAATCTGGAGGTAAAACTATCTGTATACCAAATTTCAGCTTTCAACGTCTACGGGAAGTACCATAGAGGTTTGATGATCATCAGTGAGTCTGTCAGTGATAAAAACGGTGAAATTTGTGTATGAATAACATCCAAACTAAGCACAGGAACGAAAAAAAAATGTATGTTTGATAAAATTACTGATATCTATGTATAATAGAAATATAAACACTGTAGCATCAATAAGACCGAAGAAGTTAAGGTACAAAAATGGCCCGAATTGCTTCGAGAAAAGGGTAGGCAGTTCCGCCGATTGACAGGTGCACTGCCGTGCACCCAGATATATCTAAGTTTCGATCTGAAATGAATTGCGTGCACGAAACTGTTGAACACTGCACTTTGCCCTCCAGGAGCGTAGAAAGAGGAGGCGGGTAGAGTTAGTTAATGATTCTGTATGCCTGTGGTCATGCAGACCGTCCAACGCTACCATTATTGTTGGACTATCGCTGAATTGAGGACTAAGCTTTCAAATTCTTCACAACTGCCGATTTTGGTGACTATTCGAGTGTAAGTGCTCATGCCAAAAGCCGAACTCGACTTATCGTTCTCCCGCGCCTCACTTTAATGTACCAGTACAATGTGGAACGGTAACTTACGTAACTGGTACCCCAAGTCCCGAAACTACAAACTCATTGATGGCTTTGAGATGTGAAGTTGGTGTAGAAGGCTGCGTACACCTTTGACGTTAAGGAGAAAGAATGCGTCTAATATACAGGAATTTCTCCAAAAGCAGGTCATCCTGAGTAATGCAGAGAATTCTCCAGTTCTTTAGACGTATAATGAGGAGAAACAATGAAAATTTGGAGAAATTGATAATAAAAGGGAAGGTTGAGAGCAGAAGTCAAAGAGAAAGGACAATGAGCAGGTGGAATGATCAAGTAAAAACGTCCCCGGCTTTCCTCTTCAGCAATCCCCCAAGAAAGCTCCAAATGGACAAGAGTGGCAACACAAAGTCAAACGTGTTCGACGCGTTCACAACGCTCAGGAATGAGTTGTAAGACTAATGACTTATTGCGTATTGATTATTATTATTTAGCCTGAAGTTCCCCATTAGCGAACCGAGAGGATGGTGTCTAGGGTCTACTCACGCTCGAACTCGCTCAGTTCTTCCTGCGACTGGTCCTCTCTACCCGGATGAGCTGTGACCGCTGAACTTCCCCAGGCTCGGTGGTCAGACGAAGGCTCGGTGATCAGACGAAGGCTCGGTGAGCAGACGAAGGCTCGGTGAGCAGACAAAGGCTCGGTGAGCAGACGAAGGCTCGGTGAGCAGACGAAGGCTCGGTGAGCAGACGAAGGCTCGGTGATCAGACGAAGGCTCGGTGAGCAGACGAAGGCTCGGTGAGCAGACGAAGGCTCGGTGATCAGACGAAGGCTCGGTGAGTAGACTAAGGCTCGGTGATCACACGAAGGCTCGGTGAGCAGACGAAGGCTCGGTGAGCAGACGAAGGCTCGGTGAGCAGACGAAGGCTCGGTGATCAGACGAAGGCTCGGTGATCAGACGAAGGCTCGGTGAGCAGACGAAGGCTCGGTGAGCAGACGAAGGCTCGGTGATCAGACGAATGCTCGGCGGGCAAACGAAGGCTCGGCAGGCAAACGAAGGCTGGGCGGACATACGAAGGTTTGACAATGCAGGAATAGGGCACAGCGTCTACCTCGCCCGAATCATGTAACAATGATGGTACATCATAGAAAACTGTACAAGATTGTAAAGCAGAGGATTCTCAAATCTAAAGAATATCAATGACTACAACCAACATTTTTGGTAAGCTGTATCCATTGAATCGTTGTACACATGAAGTGTAATGTGTATGTGTTTGATAAGCATATGTAACGGAAGTATTAAAAACCATGAGATCAGTGAAACGAAAACCATAACATAAATATGTTACCTATAGATACCGACATATATAAAGTATACACTGAATCCACATTTATTGCATTACGATTCATACGGAAGCTTCAAATATATGTGACGTCTTGTAAGGATTTGTACCTATTAATGCAAAACATTGAACTCTTTAATGTCATAACTGATATTACTCAGTAGTGCCCTTACATATGTGTGAGCCAGAACCCCGGACCAAAACACCCCTCCCCCTCCCCCCGCCGCGCACGTGCCGCCAGACCACCCACGTCGCGCAGGTGTTCGCCAGTCGCGCGCCCGGCCGCGCAGGCGGAAGCCATTAGTCATGTCAACACCTATCAACAAGGCCATTAATTATCGCTCCCCTTGCAGCCGGCCGCCGCGCACAGCTGCGCCACATTTATCATCGGGGGACGCACTGCGTTCTCACGCCAAGCTCTTCCCACGCTATCAAAGGCTCCCGCGCCGCCGCGCACAGCTGCGCCCGGGGACGCACTGCGTTCTCACGCCAAGCTCTTCCCACGCTATCAAAGGCTCCCGCGCCGCCGCGCACAGCTGCGCCCGAGGACGCACTGCGTTCTCACGCCAAGGCTCCAGACGCGTGTATAAATAGGGCAAAGACCTCCCTTCTGCCATCCAGTCTTCTCTGAGCGGTCGAGCTGAGCACTTCGATCATCACAATGTCTTCTGAGGATCTTAGCTTATTCGCCGATATTGGTAAGTAAATTATTGTTATTTAACTTGTTTTTTCTGGCTGTTTTAAATTCTTTCACATATACTGATGAGGTTTTTTTTTTCTGCTTCAGACTTTGATGAAATTCTCGCTGAGGATGATTTCGGTAATGATAATATTTTTTAAAGTAACTAGATTTATGAAAACATGTATAGTGCTGAAGCAGTAGTCTATATTATTAATTTATTTGTTCGCAGGTGATTTGGATATTTCCTGCAGTGACCTTTTTTATTTCAGTACGTATTTATCTATAGATTATTTTTTTCCCATGTCTTTATAACTATTGCTAATACATTTTTATTTCTTTTTTCAGATGAACCATCACGCCCAGAGAAGCGTAAGGGCAATTCTTCTCAGGAATTAACTAGCCCAAAAAGAGCTTGTGATTGCTCACAATGGAGCATGCTCCCAAATATTGACGTGGATGTGCCGCAGAGCATGTCACCACCACATAGCATGCCGCCAACTCCACCACCACCGCAACCACCAGCACACTGGAATATCGGTAAGTCCAGTACATCAGTAATTTACCTATATTATTTTATGCTTACAAAATTATGTTTTTCATGATACTAAAATATTTTTCTTCTTTTTTTATGTTTCAGAGGGACGCCCGGCCAACGAGGCAGTTCCGCCACCAATATGGCGACCATGGGAGACGTCGGAACCTAGCCGACCGCCCGCCACAGCAGCAGCCGTGCCCCCCAGCATCCCATCGCCGGAACCCAGCCGCCACTTCAACAACCCATCGCCGGGGCCCAGCCGAAAGTATGCCAGCCGATCGCCCAGCTCCAGCCGACAGTATGCCGGTCCATCGCCCGACTCCAGCCGGCAGTCCGCCGACCCATCGCCCGGCTCCAGCCGCCCATCGCCCGGCTCCAGCCACCAGTACGCCGACCCATCGCCGGGGCCCAGCCGGCAGTACGCCAGCCCATCGCCCGGCTCCAGCCGGCAGTATGCCAGCCCATCGCCGGGGCCCAGCCGGCAGTCCGCCGACCCATCGCCGGGGCCAAGTCGGCAGTATGCCGGTGCAGGGGCAGCCTTATGCAGTCATGATCATGCAGCAACGATGGGTGAGTCAGCAGTATCGCGATTAGTCCTTGAAGACAGGCTTAGTGCATTTAAAAATAGAATTTATTCCGGGTCAATTTCAAATTCTCAAAATTTCATTGATCCAATGAATTTCATTGATGCTTGCTTTAAACTTGTTGCCGGTAAAGTTCGCGAAATTGTGGATAATCGGTCCTCCCCATCTGTAAAGGTGCAGGTTGGACTGATTAACACATATAAAATACAGAAGGAAATGATTTTGGAAACCGCCCGTATGTGCTTTTTAACTAAAATGCGTGAAGTCACAACAAGCACTTGCCTGTCGGATTGGTATGAAAAATATGTGAAGTCGGAGCTCAGAGTAAAATTGTGTGAGTTTCAAGAAAGGACAAGTGGCAAAACTCTCGATAGAATAGAATCCCTCGACATTAGTATTTCTCATTTTCAACCTTTCTATCGTGGGTCTTCCTATGTTGCTCTGCCACTTGATATCTGTAGAAAGAAGGCCGTCATCAATGTTGAAAACAAGAATGACGACTTGTGCTTTCTATGGACAATTCTTGCATATCACGTAAAGGCGCTTAAAAAACATGGTGACAATGTTAGCATATATAAGAAAGTACGTTCACTCTACCCCCTCGATTTTTCAGGTATTGAGTTTCCGGTAAAACTCTCCGACATTTCTAAATTTGAGAGGCAAAATCCAGACTATTCTGTAAATGTTTTCGGTCTGGATGAAGTTAAAGGTAAACATGTAGTTTCCGGGGCCCTCCATCACACTGCAGACAAACGCGTTCACCACATTAACATGTTGATGATTACTGACGGCAGTGGGAAAAAATTCCATTACTGTTGGATTCACAACTTGTCGGCGTTAGTCAGATCTTCTTTAAGTAGATATACACGTGCAATGCACATTTGTGATAGATGTCTGCAACATTTTGGACGCAAAGATCTCCTGGACCGCCACGAGATCGACTGTGCAAGGGTTGATCCTGTAAGAGTGGATTTACCCGGCGACGACGATAAAACTTTAAAGTTTAAGGATTTTGTGCACCAAGAGCGTGTACCCGTCGTCGTTTACGCGGACTTTGAAAGTTTATTGCTACCTTATGATTCTTGCAGTCCCCCACCCAACGCCTCTCACACTACTTTAGTCCAGAAACATGTCCCTTTCGCTGCCGCATACCAGGTCGTTTGTCCACTCGTACCTAGTCTGTCGCGTTTCAACTCCTTCAGGGGAAAAAATCCTGAAAAATGGCTTGTTGATGAACTCGTCAAACTTGCCAAGAAAGTTGATAAAATTTACAAGAAGTGTATTCCTCTTGTAATGACAGACGAGCAAGAAGCAAAGTTTGCTGATGCTACGGTATGCCACATCTGCGAGAAAGACATTGAACCGGGGACCGTCAAGGTCCGCGATCATTGTCATATCACAGGTAAATTTAGGGGGGCTGCACATAATGATTGCAATTTGCAGTATAAGACTAAAAAGTACATACCCATTTTCTTTCACAATCTTTCTGGGTATGATGCTCATTTCATTGTAATGGCATTATCAAAACTCGATTCCGAAGGAATGGACGTGCTTCCCATCAACACAGAACGTTATATTTCTTTTTCGAAAAAGATTGAATACACTTCAATCACGTTAAGGTTTCTGGACTCATACCGGTTCATGCAGCTCCCATTAGATAAACTGGTTGGAACCCTTGAGGACGACGACATGGACATTACTAGTGCTCATTTCACCGACCCCGAGAAGTTCCAATTAGTTAAACGGAAAGGTGTCTTCCCTTACGAATACATGGATTCGTGGGATAAGCTCACCGAGGCCACGCTTCCTCCAAAATCAAAATTCTACAGTTCGTTGTCGGAGTCACACATTTCTGATGAAGATTACGAACACGCGACAAAGGTGTGGCGGACTTTCCAGATCAAGACTTTGGGCGAATATGCAAGTCTGTACATGGACACAGATGTGCGGTTACTTGCAGATCTGTTTGAGAAATTTAGGAGTGTATGTTTGGGGAAGTACACCCTGGACCCCGCCCACTATTTCACATCCCCAGGCCTTTCGTGGCAGGCTATGTTAAGGAGCACGCGTGTCGAACTGGACCTTCTGACGGATATCGACATGCTGCTCTTTTTCGAACGAGGTATTCGCGGAGGTATTTGCCAGTGCGTCCACAGGTATGCGAAGGCAAATAACCGGTACATGCCGGAGTACAACCGCGAGGCGTCTGAAGATTTTATAATGTACTTCGACGTAAACAATCTTTACGGCTGGGCCATGTCGGAGTATCTACCCTCTGGTGGGTTTCAATGGCTTTCGGCTAAAGAGATTGCTAGCATAGATTTCATGAGCGTTGCAGCTGACTCACCTAGGGGGTTCGTATTGGAGGTAGACCTTACGATTCCTCAGGATAAACACGACGTTTTAGCAGACCTGCCGCCATGTCCAGACCACAAAGCCCCAGAAGGTTCTACCCTCCCCAAGCTGATGACCACACTGGAGAACAAGGTACGGTATGTTCTCCATTACCGAGTCCTCCAGCAATGTGTAGGCTTGGGGCTGCAGGTGACCGAAATACACCGGGTAATATCTTTCAATCAGTCACCGTGGTTGAAAGAATACATATCTCTCAATACGCGTTCTCGCCGTGACGCCAAAACAGATTTCGAGAGAGATTTTTACAAACTGATGAACAATTCAATTTTCGGCAAGACTATGGAGAACATTCGAAAACACCGCGACGTGAAATTGTGTACAGGTTGGGTGGGCCGCCGCGGTGCCCGCAAACACATAGCTTCACCACACTTTAAGCAAGTAACAGTTTTCAACGAGGACTTTGTGGCCGTGGAGATGGCGAAAGCTAGGATAGTTTTTAATAAACCTGTGTATGTCGGAATGTGCATTCTTGACCTGTCTAAATTGAGGATGTACAGATTTCATTATGAATTTGCCATTCCTCAGTTTAGAAGCCCTAAATTGCTATATATGGATACAGACAGCTTCATCTACTTGGTGCGGAACTGCGATCCATATGAAGTGATGCGACGCAACAGGGAGGAGTTCGACACGTCTGGGTATAGCACCGGCAACCGTTATGGGATAGAGTCCCACAATGAAAAGGTTGTCGGCGTTATGAAGGACGAAGCGAATGGTACCCTGATTGCGGAGTTTGCGGGGTTAAGGGCAAAAATGTATGCATTCCGGCTCGAGACAGACCAGACCTCTAGACGGGCTAAAGGTTTGGCTGGCTCAGTCACTAGAAAGCTGCAGATGGAGGATTACATAAATTGCCTCCATGGTGAAACACCCAGGTGCCATCTGCAGCAAAGGATCACATCGACCCTTCATGTTGTAAATACTGTTCAAATATCCAAACTGGGTCTGTCTAGAACGGACGATAAGCGGTATATTTTCCCCGACGGGATAGAGACCCTCCCGTGGGGGCACAAGTCTGTAAATAATGTGTGAATGTTTTGTAAATATACCGTTTATCCGTGTTTCTAGTTTGTAAATATGTACACTAGTTAGGACTCTGTAAAATATCAGTTTATCAATTTTGTAAATATTGAGATAAGTTAGGACTCTGTAAAAAATCTCAGTTTATCAATGTTGTAAATATGTAGATAAGTTAGGACTCTGTAAAATCTCAGTTTATCAAGTTAGGATGCTGCATAAAATCTTGGCTGCTGGGGGAGTGCTGCCGAATTGCTTTGTATGATATTTTGTTTGCTGAGCTACATGCTCATTTGTATTATATTAACGTAATCGAAAAAAAAACATTGTAAAATAGACTAAGTGTACAAAAGAAATGCTGTACGTAGATTGTAAGGTTGCTGAGCTGTATGCTCTAATAAAATCTTTTTCATTGGCTGCTGGGGGAGGATGCTGCTGAATTCCTTTGTATGACATTTGAAGTTTGCTGAGTTACATGCTCATTATATTAACGTAATCGGAAAAAAATATTTGTAAAATAGGCTAAGTGTACATAGATTGTAAGTTTGCTGAGCTGTATGCTCATTTGCATTATATTAACGTAATTGAAGGAAGAAAAAAACACACAATTGTTAGAAAAAATAAGTTTATTTATTAAGAAAAATGAATTTTTTTACATTTTAAATAAATCTTTTTTATGAATCCACGTGTTATGTGATTTATCAAAACCCAACCACTTCACCAAGATCATATTTTTCCTTCTCTTTATCACTCGTTCAACCAAAAATGTACTTGTAAGTTTTGTTAGTTGTAATTCTTGCTGGTAAAATGCTCCTGCAATATCTTTACCTTGATAGTCTTTAAGTAAATAAGTTACAGGATTTGTTAATTTCACTTTACTGATGGTAAACACTTCAGTTGACCAGTTGGGCAGGGCGCTAATGACCTCGTCGTCGACGCGCCCTAAAACCCGAACAACAACAACAACAAACCAGTTGGGCAAGTAGCCTTTCTCAAACTTTTCTTTAAATCTACTGATTCTGACATGGTCACCAACTTTGAATTTTGCTGGAGTAGTCATCTTAATATGGCTGTATACTGTTGAAAGAAGTGAATTGTCTTTAACATCACACGGTTTCATCTTGATTGTGCTGTGCCACTTGTTATTGTAATTGTTCATTAATTGAGGAAGAAGTTCAATCCACCGATGTGAACCACGTCTGCTGAATTCTTGCCACATTGCATTCTTGATAGTTCGATTGAGTCGCTCAACTATTGATGCTTTAAGATGAGTATATGTTGAGTAGTGATTAATACCATAACTTGTCATGAGCGATTTAAACTTTGAATTGTAAAACTCTTTTCCGTTGTCAGTCTGTAAATTTTTAGGAACACGATCACCATTAAGTATTTTCTTCATAGCGTCGACAACCACACTAGCCGTTTTGTTCTTGAGGGGTAGAGCCCATGCAAACTTTGAATAAGTATCAATCACCATCAAGATATACTTGTAGCCACTGTTTTTACGAGAATACGGGATCATTTCTACAATATCAGCTTGCCATAGGTCGTCAAGACCTTTGATTATTACCCGGCGTCTTGGGAAATTCCTTCTAGCCGGTCTATGGAGTTCAGCTACAATTTGATCCATGTTACACGATAATGTCTCTCTCACGAAGTTCTTCAATCACCGACAAAATTTCGTTGGAGTGTGCAGTGTGTCCTGCTGATGTTGATGCGGTAAGTAATTTCAATCTTTCAACGAGCTCATTCGGATCGTCCCAATACACATATTCCTTCATGGGAAGAAGACCAGAACCCGACTGATTGTCAAGTTTAGAGATTATGTTTTTATACTTAGTGGTTGTATTTTTCAAAACTTCTCCAGATGGAATAAATTTCACTCTGTGTGCATTCGTGGTGTCTAGTATTTCATAATAACTTTTCAAGTCCATGTTGGTAAATTTTTTGGGGTTTTTTAAGAACAACAGTTCCATTAAGCCTTGAGTTCTTTCATATTCATTTCCATCAATCTGTATAACATCTCCATCTATAATCATTGGAGTATTTCCAATCATTAGCGAATCATTTTTCTTCCGGACACCGTACACCGAATCATAATCTCTTTCACTTCGATTGAGTGACTTCAAGAAATCTTTGATCATACCTGGAGGTTGCTGCTGCTGCTGCTGATGTCGCGGAGGTAAGAAAACATTTTCTATTGTATCCGTCACAGGTCTTAAAGAATCTTTGAAAAATTTCTCAGAGTCGATTTGGCCAGTTTTCAATTCGAGTAACTTGCGTCGAATAGCATTTCGGGCCTTTATGATGCCGCGTTTAGTTGTTGACGTATCCATGTTTAAGCATCGAATGAAGCTTATGAGAGTTTATTGTACTATTTTATACTTGATAGTTAATGTTGCTGTAAATGGTTTGTGGGGTTGAGCATTTGGGATAAAAATAAGATGATCGCCTTGCTTCACAAAGTTTATCCTTGCAGTTTTAATCCAATTCACTATTACATCAACCCTGCCCGGTTTGGCTACTGAGAGGATTACACCATTGACGGGAATTTCGTAATAGTTAAGACCTGTCTCTAGAATGTATGCACGATCTTCAATCAAATCTGTTACCGCAATAGTTATAACCATGGTAACTACTGTCGATTGTAATTCCTTCAGAAGCATTGCTGCATCGCTAGTTGCCTTGTCAATGTATTGTTTGGATGCAACATCATCGTCGTCGATGGGGTCAGCTACATGTTTGAGTATTCTACCTTGACAATCCAAATTACCGTCCTTTGTAAGAAGTATGTTTTGAGGTGGGTACACCAAAACTCTCCTGCTCTGTATCGTCGAAGTTCTCCCAAACTTGTCCATTGCTGCAATGATGATAGTACCTAGTGTGCTTGTCTATTTATTTAAAAACGAATCAAACCCGTTGCGATACCGTCCATGATACATATCACAGTCTTTGTCAATAACTGCAAATCCGTGTTTGCTCGCATTCCAACAAGTACCACATAAGTTCTTAAACTCGCTGAACGGCATATCTGTGTTCACGTGGTCATTTTAAATGTGTTTGAGATTTATGTCGTCCTGTTTAAAGAGTACAATCAAGTTGGCGTTGTCTCTCACCAGCTGTTTAGGTATACGGCTGTATGTCTGACACAAGTAGAAAGAGTCTACTGACCTATGTCTCCCCATACAAAAGTAATCTCGTATATTATTCTGCTTCTCACACGAGACATCGTCAAACACAAACACTGAATTTGGTAGCGCTTCACTAGGTGGAGGCACATTCTGATTATCGCTAAATGTTAAATACTTAATTTCTTTAATGGGTTTCAGTATTTCACCTAGCAACTGGTACTTTGGCTGGTACAACGATTTTGAAAACACATATACATTTTCAAATCTAAGCCCATTTGGGTGTTCCAGCAGGGACAGCACAAGATTGGTTTTACCACAGTTTGACGGTCCACAAACTATCGCTCTCACTGTCTCGGGGAACAGAGGTCCGTTCTTCTTCCGCTTGGTGCCGGCAACATCTGCATTACTCACGGGTAATGTTGCTTGCTGCTTGACGAATCGCATTTTGACAAGGTTTCTTTGCTGCACGGGGTATATATAGACGCGCGAATACGTAAAATCATTCAGTCGATAACAATGCCTCCTACGAAGAAGAAGAAGGGCCGTGGCTTCTTAAACAAGCTCGTCGACAAAATGCCATTTGAGGCACACATTCCAACTTACCAGTTCTGTGGACCCGGGACGAAACTGGAAAAAACGTCTAAAACTCGGCCAGACGGGGATCAATCCACTAGATGCAGCATGCAGGGAGCATGACATTGCGTATGCACAGGGTGCCGACAGACGTAATGCAGACCGAATACTCGCAGAGAAGGCTTCAGTCAGAATGAAAGCCAAAGATGCAAAGTTCGGTGAACGGGCGGCCGCGTTACTAGTTAACGGTGCTATGCGTGCCAAGCTAAAGTTGGGTGCAGGGATTAAAAAGAAAAAGAAGACGAAGAAGGGTGGAATACTCCCCTTAATCCCTATTTTTGCCGGATTGTCGGCTGCCGGAGCTCTTGCCAGTGGAGCCTCAGCCATCGCCAGAGCCGTCAAAGCTGCTAAAGAAGCAAAAAAGCAGTTGAGTGAACAGAAACGACACAATGAAACCATGGAGGCAATTGCAATGAGGGGTAAAGGTCTGTATTTAAAACCATACCGGAAAGATGGATCTGGATTGAAAAAAAAAAGTCCGATCAGGCGTTGACCGATGACGATATACGTAGACATGTAAAGCGTTTGCGTATACCTCATTTTCGTGGTGTCTTCATGCGCGATGCATTACCTCAAAAAATTAGTGAACGTGAATGTGGAATTGTGAACTTGGACAGTGCTGAAAATGCTGGGACGCACTGGGTTGCGTACATCAAGTACAAGGATGGTGTAGTGAAATATTTCGATAGTTTTGGTGACTTACCTCCGCCATTGGAATTGCAGCGATACTTTGCAGGTAACAGAATACAGTACAATGTGCAACGACACCAGGAATTTGGTACGCACATATGTGGACATTTATGTTTAAAATTCCTGCATCAGAATGCATAACATCAGTCTTGCATGAACCTTAGTCGGGGTAACACATGTCTGTGACACTCTGCTTGTCCGGTAACAGTTCAGTCTTGAGCTGTGATTACTTCCCACCGATAGATTTGAGTCAAAGCGAGTATACGATCGGCTTAGTAGATTTTCAAACATACAACTCGATTCCGAACATTGATAAGTCAAATTGCAAATTTCATTACTCGAAGAATAAAGTGATAGATATTCCTACAGGATCGTATGATATTGACGACTTGGCCAGTTATTTGGCTCGGCTTACAAATAACGAGAAACTGGTTATTAAAGCAAACAACAATTCACTCAAGTGTGAGATACAAACACCTGTGGAAATAGATTTCACGAAACCAAACTCAATTGGCTCACTGCTTGGATTTTCTAAACGTGTGTTAAAACCGGGATTTCATACCTCAGACTACACTGTGCAGATCTTCAAAGTTAACGCGATAAGGATAGAGTGCAGCATATGTACGGGAAATTACGTCAACGATAAGCTGGGACATACACTACACGAGTTTTTTTCCAACAGTACCGCCAGGGTACAAGATTGTAGAAGTACCTGCAAACGTCATCTATCTTCCCATCACGGTGAAAACGCTCAACAGCATTCACATTAGAGTTGTCGATCAGGACGGCAATTTAGTGGATTTCAGAGGAGAAACTATTACTCTGAGGCTACATATAAAGAATGGGCGCTCGTTATAATAAGAGGCAGACTCAAAAAAATTGTCAGTAGCGAACGACAGTGAAAACGGGTAACACCAACAGTGAAACGGTTAACTCCTGCTAACGTGCTCTTCCTACAGTCGTTAGGCTATACAGTTAAAAATCATGGATGAAGTGCTTGATATAACTTCCAGTGTGGAATTTGATGAGTCGGTGACGCGTAAACAGTTTTTGAGTCACCAGCCACATACGCCCACAACATTTAATAATAATGATGAAATTCGGATACCTATTCAGAACCAGGATACATATACGCTGCCAGGGGAAAGTTTCTTGCATATTGAAGGAAGATTTCTCAAGTCAGATGGAACTGGGGCTACAAATTCAATTGTTACATCCAATGCGTTTGCGTTCCTATTTGAGGAAATTCGGTTAGAAATTAATGGAGTTGAAATAGACCGAAATAGAAATGTAGGTGTCACAAGCACAATAAAGACTCTTATTTCTGCTGGTCCTCAACAAATTGGTCTGTTGGAGAACTCAGGATGGGGGCAACGCGATCTTGGAAATGGTTACTTTGATGTATGTATTCCGCTGAGTATGCTCTTGGGTTTTTGTGAAGACTTTAAAAGGATACTTGCAAATGTAAAACAAGAACTAATACTTATTCGATCTAGGGACGATACAAATTCATATGTACAAGCCAATCCAAACCCCCAGAAAAGTAAATTCGCCATCAGTAAACTAGCATGGGTGGTGCCTCATTTACAAGTAAGTGAGAGAGAAAAACTGGCGTTGCTTAAGATTGTGGACAGTGGGAAGCCACTTAGAATTAATTTCCGAAGCTGGGATTTGTTGGAGTACCCCGCTACTTCCTATAAGCAAAACTCAAATTTGGTCTTTGAAAACATCAACACAGCTGGAGAAACCTAGGTTCGTTGTTCTGGGATTTCAAACAAACAGGAAACGAAATGAAGCATTAAGTGCGGCTTATTTGACCACTGCAATCTTGCCAACGTCAAAGTGTTTCTAAATGATGTGGCGTACCCCTACGAGGACATGAATTTGGACTTTACGAAAAATCGAACCACAGTATTGTACGATATGTATGCAAGATTCCAACAAACTTACTACGAACGGGAGCATCCTTCACCGCTACTAAACCGTGAAGATTTTGTCGCTACTGCTCCTATCGCCGTAATCGACTGTTCACATCAAAATGAGTCGGTAAAAACGGGACCTGTAGATATGCGTATGGAGTTTGATAGCACTGACAATTTTCCAGCCTACACCGCCGCATACTGTCTAATCCTTCACGACCGTGTTGTGGAATACGTACCGCTAACAAGTGTTGTGCGTAAGCTCGCATAAAACCAGATAGCGCCCATCATTGCCACCCAGTATCATGCCGACCATCTTCCTGGACGCTCAAGGATTCAAGACGAGAGAAGGAGTGTTTATCTTCAAAGAAGTTGCCGTCTGTGTAGTGCAATCAGACAACATTATCGCCACACATTGCATCTCTGTAAATTCACCATCACGTGGAGGTAATGAGCCAACAGTCAAATGGCTGACAAATAATTACCATGGAATACCTTGGACTGCTGCTGGTATAACCTTTAGCAAACTATGTACTATTCTACATGCAATCACAAATGAAGATGACTCCATTATTTACGTTAAAGGACGGGAGAAGGCTCGTTGGTTTCAGAAGATTATTCGCAAGAAAGTCTGCTACAATATAGAAGATTTAGGATGCCCGCCTCTACATGAACTCAAGAAAAATAATTTGATAAAACTTTGTAAAGGACATTTATTTTGTAACGCTATATGCGCTGTTGAAAATGTATTTTTAATTGCCCAATGGTGGGTGAAATAAAAAATAAGAAATAAAATAAAAAATGTGTTATTTATTTAAACACTTTAGTTAATAAGGTCCACAAACATCATATCCAGGTTCATAATTCTTAATTACAATATTATTTACATCATCAGATACTAACAAATTTTTATATGCAATAAGTTCAAGTCTTAATTGCGCATAATCCAATGATGAACTGGGTGTCACTTGCGCTACACGAACATTGTTAATGTGCATGTCAATCAGTTTTTGCACTGTAGCCATATTGAAGTCTCGTAGCACTTTATTAGCTAGAATGTCCACAAATTCTGTATAATATCGTGCCACCAAGTAGCCCCACTTCTGCTTGACGGTCAAGGCGTTGGTCACTGCCGGCTGCGCGTCGACGAAGTTCCTCCAAGTAGACTGGCCGAAGAAGACACCGCTGGCAGGATCGTCATTGAGGTGGAAACAAACAGTCTTCACCCCGGCAATCGTTCGGCATGAGACGGTGTGCTCACCAAGCGAGATGCTGTCGGTGCCGGCGTTGAATAACTCGGACACTACGTCCAATTCCTGGATCAGGACGTTCCATTCGTAGTATGTTAAAACAATTTTATTGTGTCCCACTTTTTCCAGAACAACAACAGGTTCAAACTCGTGTTTGGACGATAACCCTATCGTCAAACGTTTCGTATCACCAGCGTTGAGTTGGTAGACAGAGGAGAACAACATCACTAGACGAGGCATGGCTGCAAACTGACGCCGGGTCGGCCGGGAGGGGCGGAAAACGGGTCTAGACTAATTAACATAACCAGTCTGCAGCACACGTGCACGGCGGTTTGAGAAAATAAATAATGACCCCATTAAAACGATTTACGATCCGGGGCTCACACCTGCGTCCATAAAAAGGGACCGACCCTCATTAGCATATAATTTATGACCCGTAACTCAGGTTAAGAAGTGCCGCGTAGCCTCATTAGCATATTATTCACATTAGCATACAATTTATGAGCCGTAACTCAGGTTAAGAAGTGGCCAGGTGAACACCTGCGCGACGTGGGGGGTCTGGCGGCACGTGCGCTGCGGGGGGGGAGGGGAGGGGGGAAAATCCAAGATGGCGCCGCACATATGTTTACCCCCTACTTTACTCCCATGCGAGATTGTAAATAGCCAAAAGATAATTCATATGTTCAGGAGAAAGTGTTCCACTTTTTATGAAATTCCGTAATATCGCTCCAGAAATGTTGAAACGTCGTGCAATCTGCCTACTTTTACTTTTTCGTTAACTCAGAGTTATGCCCGGTCTTTAAGTATCCGAATTCTTCGAAAGTGATGTATGCAGTCTTATGGAATGATACAACAGAACGTAGAAAATAACAAGAACTCTTTATTTTTCAGTTACTTCATCCTTCGAGTTAGCGATTTTTAGCGATTTTAAGACTGCGAAGCAGTTCGTGGCTGTTCCGATTGAACGGAGCGAGTACCAGCGTAGTCTCGTCTCCACGCAGTACGTGAATAACAGACCGAGCCTACTGTCAGGCTCGAGCTTACGTCCAGGCTCGGTCCTCTGTGCTGTATTTCCGATATTTGGCCGACAGAGGTCGCGCTGGAAGCGACAAACCGAGTGACCCTAGACAGTGTTTGCACCCCTCTAAAAGCAGGTGGCGGTGACTGATACGGCCATTTAACGTGCAATTTTGTTGGTGATTGTCACACAGCTGAAAGCTGTAGAAATTTTTCAGCCGATGAGCAGGGGATAGGGGTAGACTTCAAGCGGTAGTTTCTTATTACCGCTCGTGTTTCCACTACATTGAGAGAGGTTGTGATACATCAATCAGCAATCAGCTGTTTGTGACTAGTGATATATATATGGCTGCCTAATCTAGATGCGGAGGCTTTTCCCTGAGCTAAGTCGGCAGGAAGCCCAGATTTTTCCTCCGCCCAATCGGTTAGGTGTACTGGAAAGGACTGAACCAGTTCCGCAATGAGCCCCAACGCACAAGGCAATTCTGTTGGTTTGAGCTCCAGTGCAAGACTCGTTATGGAGCACAATATGGAACAGCAAAATCTCAGGTGAAGAAATTTTTATTATTATTATTATTGATTACGCCTCGTCGACGGCTAAGGTCATTAGAGGCGGGATAGGACTGGGGACAAGGATTGGGAAGGAATTCGGCCATGGCCTTTTTGAAGGAAAAATCCCGGCATTCACCTGGAGTGATTTTGGGAAGCCATTGAAAACCCATATCTGGATGCCCGCACGGGGATTCGAACCCGCGTTCTCGCGAATACGAGACCAGAACGTTAATTGTTCATCCCCCACGATCGGTGTGAAGACATTTAAGGTTCACTTGGTATTCATTCCGGAAAGCCTTATCCAAAATATGTAACAAGCCATCCTTAATGCGGCTCAGTCATCACTAATGATAGATTGAGCGTGGTGGGTAAGGGGTTGACGCTCTGGCCTCGCATTCCGGAGAATGTGGAGTTCATTCCCCGTCCGGCCATCCATATTTCGGTTTTCCATGGTTTCCCGAAATCACTACAGACGAATGCAGGATGGTTCTTTAAAAGGCCTTGGCCTTGCCTCTCGTCCTCCCGGCCTTAATGACCTCGACGTTGGTAAGCCCAAACAACCCGTAAGATATTAACTTGAAACTGATTTGCTTTGTCCCGCTTCTGTTACTTAGTGTACTTTCCTTACGGCTCTGATCTACCCACCATTCAGCAGAAACAGAGTAAATAAACGCTGCTAATATCTCGAAAATGATGAATAATACGGAGACAGTGCCGTAGTCTCTTCCCATTAAATGAAAATACAGCACCATATCGTTATTTACACAATAAGAATAGATGAACGATTCAGTGGGTAAGTAAAAACACATTAAGCTCGGTACTACTTTGTCATCCATCTACATTGGCAGGAAACACAACTGCAACACTCAGGTTTTGTGTTTTAGTGCACAGCATTTAGTGTAGCTACACAAATGACCAAACTTTAATTTCAGTAACAACACACGAATATTTTGCTAAAAGTAATATCATCCTGATTTATCAGCTGTAACATCCTGTCTCTTAATACTGGAACTGAAAGATTACGCGTATTAGTTGCTCTAACCCAAGTATTTTACAATCATCTTTTTTTTTTTTGGTGTGTAAGTTTTAGAGAAGAACATTCCATTTAGGGAATTTTTTCGAGAAAATGAAAGACAACTTGCGTAGTAGGCACATTAAGATGACTTTTGGTATTTGACCCTGCTGGAAGGCCAAAAAATTATGGGACGCATAGCGTTGTCGAATTTGGTCAACAAACGTTCTAACACGACGATCCAACGATAATATTGAAGGATTTACTGTATCCTATACCGCA
This sequence comes from Vandiemenella viatica, assembly GCA_031002005.1. Lineage (NCBI taxonomy): Eukaryota > Metazoa > Arthropoda > Insecta > Orthoptera > Morabidae > Vandiemenella > Vandiemenella viatica. Next base: position 34,258,569 of record CM061921.1, read on the forward strand.
GAGGTTGGGAGAAGATGTCGAACAAAGAAACAGCGGTCACCCACCTGAAAGTAGAAGCTGGTGACATCACTCGGCGACACATTACTGATTTCAGAAAACCATTTCGGAACGTGACTGCAATTAAATGGAGTCACGAGAGTAGTCGTAAAGTAAGTAAATGACGTTCTAGTGCCGTAAGGTGGTTTCAGCTGAGCAGTCACGGCAAACGTTGGATGATCTCATGTTCAGATGTTTTGGCCAAAGGCGGCAACGCATTGCTTGGAGAACTACTCTCACAATGGTCACCAATCTGAGTCCTGCCCATCGCATAAAAGGTTATGAATTTTGTGTTCGTCTTGTAAGGTACTTATTATCATGATATATTTTGGTTCATACGTGATTGGGAAAGGGTGTGATTAGTGTTGTAAAAAAAACGTTTTTTTTCTGACTTAAAAAAAAAAAAAAACATGAAAAAACTGTGAAAAAAACATGTTTTTTTTTCATAACTACTAAATTTCATATTTTTAAGGCATTTATCGTTTAATATGACTGTTAAAAGTTTATACTAAGTACTTATTCTAATTTCTAAATCTACTATATTCTTCTGATTCAGTAGAAAAAAAAATACAAAAATATTGGCAACATTGACTGAAGTATTCTTTTACGAACGGGGATTTCCCGAATAGGCTAGGTTGCACGAGAAGGAATCCCCGTTGTTTGGATTGATACTCACTATTTGAACTAAGGCTGCCAGCCCTACAAATTTATCTGCAGACCTACGGATCTTTTCAAAAAATTAGGAATTTTAAATTTATCAATGGTTTTTTGCCTCTTTTTATTACTTATTGTGCTTTCCTTATATTCGTATTGTATTAGATATGGCTTACCTTGGCAATTAGGGATTGATTTTATTGCTTTTAATTAAATTTGGGCGCCTTTATAATTAATCTTGGATTGCATGAACAGGGTTAATTTTCCTTTTACCTATTAATAACAGATACATAATTCTTTAACAAGTTGAGGTGTTACAATTTATTACTGCCTTTTACATTTGAACAAGACACAATTACAATTGAATGTATATGGCACATGTGAATTACAAAGAAACAATCTTATGGATTTCCGGAATTAACCGATTGTCCAACTGTATAATTTTCTGCTGGCTAGAAAAGTTTTATTGCATGAGTCCCTATCTCTGCAGATCGCTCTGCGGGTAGTTTTCGGGTATGGAATGTACTGGAACTTGAAGAAAACAAGCAACTAAGCACTTCAGCTCACCAAACAGTCCACGTGAGCTCGAGGATCACCATTTCTGGTACACTGTGTCGTCACTATCTCTAAACTCCCCTCGTAAGAGAAGGTAGCTCCGTCCTCTCCAGCTCGCGGGCACAAGATCTCTCCTTCCCGGAGTGCAGAGCACGTCGTTCTACCATCCCCACTCCTCCTTTTCTCGTCACCAACCTCCTTGCCGGATTTTCCCTCCAGAACATGCAAACGAAACTTTCTGTTAGAACCAAAATATAGATGCTTTATGTTCATTGGTCAGTCACTCCACTCGCCATCTTTGGAACCTCCCGAATTTGTACGAGAACACACGAACATTTCGCCACAGATCGCTTGTGTCCGACCTGCATTGTATCCCAGCTGAGGTGGGTAACTGTTCCTGTCCGCCACTTCAAGGTCACCGTGTACCTGCTCCGCTAACACTATTGTGCTCACACGCAGCCCCTTTAACAGCTGTTTGTTTGTTTGCGGCTGCCTCTGTCTCCAACCCTTTCACTTATTCTCATTTTCTGAGTATTTCACGCGGAACACCAAATGTGTCTCGGATCACTTCTGTTACAGTATACTTGTTAAACTCGCAGCATATAGTGATACGGAGTCATTAAATTGTCAGTTATTATGAATCATTTCCTTGCAACCGTTGGCATAAACCAACGATTGAAAAGAAATAAAGCTCCTATTTTGTATGATAATAGATTTAAATTCAAACTTAAAAGACCTTATGCACAGTGCGTACTTTACTCACAATTTAAAATTGCAATCTCAAAACCTTTTGTCTACAATACAACCACTAAAAGAAAACGTAACTATTTCTGAAGTTATGGATCTAGAGGAGACAGAAAAAGAAACAGAAAATTCCGACTCCGACCGCACTAGTGTTGGTAGTGCTGATACTAGTGAATGTGGTACTGACCAAGAGGATGGATAAAAAATTATGTTACCTATATAGATACATTTATGAATCATTATGTAAGACATTATATGATTTAGTAAGATTTAAAACATACATGTATAATGTAACTTCCGTAAAAAAAAAAAACTATAATTTATCAAATATATTGTTTTCTGAAGAAAAAAAAACCAAATTTAGAGAAAAAACAGGGTGCTAGGTTTTTTTCATGTTTTTTCTCACAAATCTGATTTTTTTTTTTTTTTTCAATTTGCAACACTAGGTGTGATACAGGTGACAATAGAGTCGTGCAAACGCTGTCTAGGCTCACTCGGTTTATCACTGCCAGCGCGACCTCTGCCGACCAAATGCCAATACAGTACAGAGGACCGAGCCTGGACGTAAGCTCGAGCCTGACTGTAGGCTAGGTCTGTTATTCGCGTGCTGTATGGTGACGAACTGACGCTGGTACTCGACCGGTACAATCGGAACAGCCATGAACCTCATCGCAATCTTAAACTCGCTAAATCGAAGAACGAAGTAACTGGAAAATTAAAAGAGTTGATAATATTTATTTTCCTTCTTATTTTCTATGTGCTGTTATATCTTTTTATAAGACGTTTACGTTTACTTTCGGAAAATTTGGATACTTAAAGACCGGTCACAACTATATTTTAATGCAAAAGTCGGAAAGTTGCACCACTTTTCAATATTTCTATGGCGATGTTCTGGCATTTCATAAAAATTGAAACAAACTTGCATGAACTTATTAATGATTTTTGGCTACTAACAATCACATATTAGAGTTATATCAGTTATGTCATTAAAGTGAGTTGAATGTTATATATTAATAGGTACAAATCCTTACAAAACATCACATATATTTGAAACCTCCGTATAAATAATATTTTTTTTTATCTGCTTAACGACTTTCTAACAGCGAGGTCTTTTAGAGACGGGAAAGGATGGGGGACAAGGAATGAGAAGGAATTCGGCCATGGCCTTTTGAAGGAAGCATCTCGGCATTTGCCTGGAGGGATTTGGGAAACCATGGAAAACCCAAATCTGGATGCCCGGACGGGGATTCGAACTGCCGTCCTCCCGAATGCGAGGCCAGAACGCTAGCCGTTACACCACCACTCTCGGTTATCAATAATAATGAACTAAATGTGGAAACAGTCTATACTTTAAGTATGTGAGTAACTATAGATGACTTATTTATGTTACGGTTTTCTTTACACTGTATTCTGACCTCATAACTTGTAATACCTCCGTTACATATGTTTATCAAACACGTTGCACTTCATGTCTACGGTGATTGAATTAATAGAACATACACAAAATGTTGGTTATAATCATTGATATACTGTAAAATGGAGAATGCCCGTACCGTTCAGTCTTGTCCATTTTTTCTATGATGTACAGTACCATCCTTGGTGCGCGCAATGGACGAGGAAGACACTATGCGCTATTACTGCATTGCCGAGCCTTCATTTGACCACCGAACCTGGGGAAGTTCCAGCGATCACAGCTCACCCGAGTGGAGAAGACCGGTCATAGCAATAACCGAGCGAGTTCGAGCGTGAATATACGGCAATTTACACACACTGGGTGACATCATCCTAGCATCGAGGTCATGGAAGAGAATTCGGAACTCTGCCTCTACCATTACGCCTCGCTCAAAGGCCTTTACTGAACAAATTTTTACTTTTTAGCAGAACAGACTGAGGATATTGAGAAGTTACTGAATGGCATGAAGAAAATACTGAAGGAACATTTTGGACTAAATATAAACCAAAGCAAGACAAAAGTGATGAACTGTAACAGAAATGATAGCAATAATAGTGGATTAAATGTAAAAATAGGATCGGATGCGATAGAAGAAGTAAATTAATTCTTCTACTTAGGAAGTAAAATGACTGATGGTCAAACCATGAACGATGTTAAAAGCAATATAGCGCTAGCAAAAATAGCCTTCATAAAAGAGAGAAATCTTTTAATTTCAAATATTGATTCATGACTGAGGAAGAACTTTTTTAAAACTCTATGTGTGGAGCACAGCACGTTATGGTCGCGAAACATGGACTTAAGGAATACCAGCAAGAAGAAAAATTGAAACATTTAAAATGTGTGCTACAGAAGGACGCTGAAAATTAAATGGACAAATAAATTAAGAAATGAACGTGTTTTGGAAACGAAGGGTGAGGAAAGAAGTTTGTGGAAGAGTCTTACAGAAAGAAGAGACAGGATGGTTGGTCACATTATAAGGCATGTGGGATTGTTTAATTTGTTAGTGGAGGGAACAGTCGAAGGTAAGAACTGTAGAGGCAGACAAAGATTAGAATATATGAAGCATATAATTGAAGATGTAGGTGTTGTAAAGTATATGTTGAGATGAAGAGGTTAGCGCAATATAAGAAGGGATGGAGAATTGTATCACCGAGGGTGGTGGTGTAACGGATAGCGTTCTGGCCTCGCATTCGGGAGGATGGCGGTTCGAATCCCCGTCCGGGCATCCAGATTTGGGTTTTCCATGGTTTCCCATATCACTCCAGGCAAATGCCGGGATGCTTCCTTAAAAAGGCCATGGCCGAATTCCTTCCCATTCCTTGCCCCCATCCTTTCCGGTCTCTAAAGACCTAGCTGTTGAGAGACGTAAAACAGTTAAAAAAAAAAGAGAGAATTGTATCAAACCAGACGAGAGACTGCTGACAGCAAACAAAAAGTAAATACATGGGAGAGAAGAAATTTTATTTTCCGTTATTGGATAGCTACTAAACGAGTCACTCTGGAATCAATAAAACTTTTTTATATACGTACAGTTAATTGTAGCATTAAATATTCATGCTAGTATCAATTACGTGAGTTCGAATAGCAAAAATCATTCGTCAAGTTTAACCTTTGCGTTAAATTTAAGAAGTTAGTATCACTCTCATGGTATAGCCAGTTCTTAGTCATTAGAGAAACCTCACATGATACTTATAAATAATTGGTAATTTGCAGTGACACTTCATTACGAGCTGGCGTGCATCTTTGAAGTTGTCTGTAATTCTTGGCTGTCTCTCATCTCAGAGTTATTTCAGTAGAGAATACGTGATGTCAAAGTCTCCTCGTGTACTCACACCATTACCCACCAACTGGATACGAGTAGTGGCCACGTAGTCCCACGCTTGACATTGTCTGCTATTTTTCTTTTTTGTGTATCCCGCTGCTCGTCCCCTGGTCCAATCAGCTTCCTGTCAATATGAAAAAGTGGATTTTTTTCCCCTGAGAGATGAAGGCGAGTCGGCTAGAACAGAGGTTTGCCCTCAGAAGAAAGTGACCAATGAATCCTGAGATCCCTGGGGCCAAAGCGCTGATGCGTTTGCAACTTTCTACGATCACTGTTCCAGTCTTAAGTATAAATATAGCTTTCGACCATCGTATTCATTTAAGATTTCGTAAATATCAGAAATCTCTTACTCCGTTTGGTACTATTATTGAGCCATTAATCTTATTAATTTTCATCAATCATCATTAGTAAAATCGATGTATCAAGCATTGAGGTGGAAAGCCAATGAGAACGAAATCTCAAAATTATGTGAGGAATAAATATTGGAATTAACAACAAAAAGGATGAGGAAAAGAGTGCCAGTGGGGAAAGAAATAAAGATGTTTCGGTTACGGTGTTAAAGAAATCATAACATGACAATGCCCTTTCCTCTTTCAACGCAATCTTTGATTAATTAATTTTATTAATAATTGTAACGCCAATGCAATTGAAATTGTTGTTTTATTTTCCGAACGCGTTTCGCTTCATTTGCGAAGCATCTACAGCGGTTGTATACTTTTGTTTGGTCACATATGCTTATAATTGTACAGCGTTTTAGCATCAGTTATGTTTGTAGTTGCAGTATATATTACACATGTTGGTTGCATTTTTGTGATTATTTTCGTAGCACTGTAATACATTGAGTTCTGATGTCTTACGTTTAGTTACTGTACAGAGAGCGATGTACAATAACTAAACGTAAGACACCAGAACTCAATGTATGTGCTGCGAAAATAATCACAAAAATGCAACCAACATGTGTATGTAATATATACTGCAACTACAACCATAACTGATGCTAAAACGCTGTACAATTATAAGCATATGTGACCAAAAAAAACAAAAATAAAGAACCGCTGAAGATGCTTCGCAAATGAATCGAAACGCGTTCGGAAAATAAAACAACAATTTCAATTGCATTGGCGTTACAATTATTCATAAAATTGATTCTATCGCAATTGAGGAAATGGCCCACAATATCCAGAGGTTTGATTAATTATTTTCCATATTATTCATTTTCAGCATTGTTTTCAATAGCTTCAGTATTAAATTACTGGCCATACACTAAACATTTTTGCAACAAAACCACAGCCGAGTATTTAGTATTATTCTTGCTCTGGAATCACGTATCGTTTTCAATTTACATAACGCCTTTATTTGATAAACTACTCATTACTTATTTTTGAATAAAAATCTGTCTTCTAACAACTGTTTTTATTTTTAACTTTCATCTACCAGACGCGTTTCGCCCTTCTGGAGTGGGGCATCGTCATAATATTTTGATCATATTTGTGTATGCCAATCTAGTACATTAATTATATACAAATATTCATTCTGTAATATTGTATCATCTGTAGGTTCAGTCTGTTATAATTATTCTATATATTGTTTTCATAGTATCTGTGTTCAAACATAACTTCACTTCTTAATACTAAAGACGGATTTTTATTCAAAAATATTTATGCAACAACTGTGGAACATGGCCTACAACAAAGTTAATACTCATTACTTATTCGAGCACTATCTGAACAACCTCTTCTTCCAAGGATAACTTCTTTTTAGATTTCAATCATATTGATTTATACTGTGTCCCCCTGTTAATTCTGCCTTCCCTATTTTTAGTTTGTGTTTTGTTCCTTCAGCCTACTAGTATTTATTTTGTACCGTTTAATTCTTCAACCTTCACTAGCATTGTTTATACCATTAAATGATCCACTAGTTAAATATGAATAATATTAAGTTTTTAGTTAGTATTTTGCTCATGAACTTAATTTAAGCCAAATGTGAGATAAATTTTGTATACTGTTAGTTTTCATAAGTTGTAAATTATTTATTATAAACACCTGGTATGATGTAAGAGAGGACTTGACAGCTCTAATCTTGCCAGGCTAAATAAACCTTTAAATAAATAAAATTAAATAATGGGGGATTACCACCACTTCATAGTCTTTGCAATCTTTATACTGCGGGGATTCACCATACTTCCGGGAGAATCGTTGTTTTAAGCGTTTTGGTTGGCTGTTAGCGAGAAGTGTAGTGTTTCCATTGGTTAGTTATATCTTGCTGCGACAGCGCGTTAACCAGTTGGATCTCGGGAGTGAATTCAAAGAGTAAGATTACCGACAGAAAGCAAGGTCCGTGCTTTGTAGTTAATAATTCGCTCACTTTTCACCAACTCTGTATCTTCGAAGGTAATCGTATACTATCATCGTTTAGAAACTTTTAAAACATCGTTAAAAGAAAAGTGAAAGAAGTTGTGAGGATCATAAACTATGGAAACCTATCCATACACCTAAGTTGAATAATAATTGAATATTTTGTGTGGCAATCCAAGAACATGTCTGCAGACGGGTGGCTCAGTAAACCACTATGGAACGTGGTTCAACCTGTCAACAGGTACGTAAGTAGTTATTTAGTCATCGTTTAGCGTAAGAAACTACAGTACTCATTAAATTTTGTGTACGATACGCCACTAGCAAGCCCGCATGTTAGAACAACCACTGCAAATTAAACAATTATTAATATCAGTTGTTCGAAAACAACCTGCTGAAGTGCATAAATACTGATTAATATTTCGGTGCCAGATTTTAAAATGCCGGGAAGATATGAGCTTACTTATACAGGGTGTTTCAAAAATGACCGGTATACTTGAAAAATCAATCAGCGATAGAAATACACCGTTTGTTGCAATTTGCTTGGGACAACAGTAAATTTTCAGGCAGACAAACTTTCGAAATTAGTTACAATTTTTAACAACAGATGGCACTGCAGTCTGGTAAAATCTAAAGTTCTAAGGAATAAACCATTTTTTTTTTTTTTCCACAGAAAACTTGCAATCTGTGAACAGCAGACGCTTACAGCAGAAAGACGACTTACAGAATGGCGAACTCACAGACAGCGTTTACTTCTCTCTTCTTCATATCGCCTGTAGCGCCATCTATTGTTGAAAATTGTAACTAATTTCGAAAGTTTATCTGCCTGAAAATTTACTGTTGTCCCAAGCATATTGCAACAAACGGTGTATTTCTATCGCTGCCCGTTTAGTTTTTATACCTGTATTTTTCAAATAGACCGGTCATTTTTTAAACACCCGTTAAAAATATCGTATTTTGAAGCGTTGTAAATGATATGGAACAGGTTCATCTCTCATAAAAGCGTTTAATGTAGTGTAGGAGTCTTACTTGTGAAATAAAATTAAAGCAGTTTATAGAGCAAGATTGAAGTTGCAACTAATACGAGATACTGCTGGCTTGGTTATTCGGCTAGTGTTGAACAACGTGTAAACAGACAAATCAAATTTCACACAGATTGATTGAAAAGATGATGACGGAAAGTACAGAAATACTGCTTCCACGCATTTGCATAGAACATTACGAGCGACTCACTATATCAAGGACCGAGCGTGGTGGTGTAACGGATAGCGTTCTGGCCTCGCATTCGGGAGGACGGTGGTTCGAATCCCCGTCCGGGCATCCAGAATTGGGTTTTCCATGGTTTCCCAAATAACTCGAGGCAAATGCCGGGATGCTTCCTTAAAAAGGTCATGGCCGAATTCCTTCCCATTCCTTGCACCCATCCTTTCCCGTCTCTAAAGACCTCGCTGTTGAGAGCAGTTTAAAAAAAAAAAAAAAAAAAAAAAAAAAAAAAAAAAAAAAGCATCAAGGAAATAAATTTTAGTACATATGCGTACATTATCATTCTCAAAACTGGATTATATAAATGGAATTTTGGGGCATAAAATCTGTATCCAAACTATCCATGACTGATGGAAACAGAGGATTACATGGATATTTTCACACTTCTTTCCCATTCTGCAGCCTTAAGCAGCCAGAAACAGTATAAATGTTCTTCTTCCTATGATGCCACACCCAATTCCGGGAGTAGACAGTTCCCATGGAGGATGTACCCCTCTTTGTGAACTTTATTGGAAGGTGATCTGGTGTTGTTTCCCCCTGTCATCTCTATTGTGTGTTCGTAAGTGTTATTGTACGTGTGAATGACTGTGATAGTGTATGCGTGAGTGTTTAGTATAGTGTTTTGATTGTGTTGTATGGGATGAGAGATGAAGAAGGGAGAGGGTGAAACCCGGTGCTGGCTAATTCAGACTAGTGATGTGCCGGATATCCGTATCCGCGGGTATCCGAAGGGGAAAAAAGATCTGTATCCGTATCCGTTACTTTCTTAGCGGATCTTTAACGGATCTTTTGTGAAGAATTTCACTAAGCAGGTATATAAAATTTTAAAAATATCTAGCAATGAAATACTATTAACTTCAATTCCAATTACTTCATATTTCTTAAAATATCATATCTGGCAATTTTATGTTGCAAAAATTAATTATTTAAACATATATTTTACTACAGTGAAGTATTCACGGGTGTACCGCCGGATTGTGTTGTGAAAACACGATATTTCGACGACTAGCTTCGCCGTCTTCTTCAGGTGTGGAGACATCTGCACTGGTCGGATGACTATCTGTGAAGATGGCAGAGGTAGCCGTCGAAATATCGTGTTTTCACAACACAATCCGGCGGTACACTAGTGAAGACTTCATTGCAGTCGTACGCCGGAAAAGTCTTCGTTCTTACATTTATTTTACTAGTTTACCAAAGGTAACTGGTAACTTACCACTGTAGTAAGTTTTAAGGTATTATTTTAACTATCTTTGTAGTGAGATCAGGCCTCTAATCTTTATGATTTGCTAGCTGAAATTATGTTTAAGGTACTGCTAAAGTCTTTACATCAGATAAAATAGTCACTTTTACAGAAACTTAAAAAAATAAATGTTATATTTAACATTAAGTTTGGTAAATTGTACTTCAAAAAGAGTACATTGGCAGTTTTGTCACCCAAAAGTCTATTTCGATGAGCATCATAACTTATTCCTGCTGCACTGAAAAACTGCTCACTTGGAACGCTTGTTACAGGTGATGATAAATATGTGCGACCCATTTATTTACTATTATTGTTAACAGCTTTTTTAAAAATCAGGTGCAGCTGATGTGCTCCACAATCAATATTATATACGTCAGATAAAGTGCAGGAACTCTTCGTGTTGAATCCTGCATCTCTTACCATGCAGTGAACATTCTGTTTGGGATTTCTCACCCTTCAAACATATTTTTAAATATTTACGAAATGTAATCTCCCGTTTGACGTTCTTCAAGTATCTCCGCTTTTAAAACGATGTTTTCCCTTATAAAATCTTTTGTAATTTTCTGGATACGGATACCAATGAAACACCCTACCAAAAATGCATTCCAGATATAGGATGTGAAGGAAACTCTCTCAAAATCCTTCAACACGTCTTTATTTTCGATCCTAAAGTTCGCTGCAGATAAATTCCGTAAAATATTTCCTACCTTTTAGAACATAATTTTCAATAACATTATCCAGCACTCGTTGGAACCCAAAATCTTCTACGTGTTGAAAAGGTAATCCAGATAAAGCTATCATTTCTGCAATTAAATAGTTTTAAATAATTTCTATTTTTTATTATCCCACATTTTGACTTTTTCTATGTATTCGTTAAAAAATGTTTTCTTCTAAATCCCTTTTTACCGTTTTTAAAGACGTTCCCTGCTGAATATGTTCGCCGGCAATCTTCTTAGTGGATTCTTTTAAGAATAACTCATATTTTTGTGGGTGCTTCGTCTGAAGATGAATTTTTAAGAAAGTTGTACATTCATGGGAATACATTCCTTCACAGAGTTTGCATTTAGCAGATTCGTCATTTACTATCGTAAAATATTTCCATATTACACTACTATACTTTTTTGTATAAATTGTTTTTATTTTAATTTAACTTCCAAAAAAACAGAAACGTATATCATCTACCCAATCCTAAAATATAAACATAAATACGAACAATTCAAGCAGAGACAATGAGTTCAAGGTTAAAACACTTAACGTAAGCTGGACGTTCGTCGATAATAGATCGTAGTTGACGACTTTTTCATTGTCGGTCCAAGTTGAGAAAGTTGAGATCCGTATCCGTATTCGCGGATCTAGACAATAATGATCCGTATCTGTATCCGTATCCGCGGATATACATTTTTAACGATCTAGCACATCACTAATTCAGACCTACTCCTCCAAAAGACACTAGAGGGGAACTAGGCTTAACGTCCCTATTAAGGTCCGTTCGTACGGCGCGTGGTAGGCAGGACGCGCCTTTCATCTTCTACCGCCTGGCAGTGGGTCGAGATGCGCCGTACCTGCTAGCTTATGCGGCAAAGATGAGAGACGTCCCCTAAAAGGCGCCGAGGGACACACCGTGGGAACCCAGCTTTAGATGGACGAATCACCATCATCCCTGAGCCAGTACGAACTGCGGAGGGTTTGGGATCTAACCCAGAACTTTGGCACACTATTTCGTAACTAGGTTTACCACAGAGTGCAGTTTGTTTAGTAACCGGAGTAGCATAGTATTGTTATATTTAAGTAACAATCTTCGACGCTGGCCAGCACAGATGGGCGGGCACCGATTGTTGAGTGGGCACCTGCATTGTAGCATGGCAGACACAGGCAGTGTGTGTGTGTGTGTGTGTGAGTTTATGCTCTTTGTACACAAGCTTAGGAGGGACAAACCTTGCTCGCTGTGCCACACGCCCCTTTAAATCTCCGTAATGTAGAACAGTGGTCCGCAAACATTTCCTACTCGCGGCACACCATAAGATTCTCCATTAATCTCGCGGCACACCTCACCGATCCGGCGGTTGAGCAAAAAGAAAAGGTGCTCTATACACGAAATTTTTTCCGGGGTATATGTAAAAAAATGATAGCTAAAAACAGCGGTTGCATAAAATCAGGCAGTTTTAAATTACTATTAAAGTTAATAATTGTACACAAACGTTCAATGTGACCCTTGTGACTGTTTAACTGCACACAGGTGGCTGATCCGTGGAAAAATCGTTGACATTTCTTCATTGAGTCTTTCCCTATTGGATGTTTTAATCTCAGTCAACATTGAGAAGCCCAAGTCACATAACTTCTTATTTTTAGCCAAAATATATCTAAAGAAACATCCAGAAGTTTTAATTTCAACGTTCTGTCAGCTTTTAAATCTGCCAATTCAGCTTGAATATTAATTGAAAGATGTTCCGAATTTGCAACGAATGTTTTTTTTTTTTTTTTTTTTTTTTTTTTTTTTTTTTAATGGCTTTTGGCGACTAAGCCATTCAGCCAGCTCAATGTGTTTATGATATCTCTTCATGTGAATTTTTTTAGTTTATCCAGTGCGTTTATGCTTCCTACGTATAGACACCACAGGACGGACAGGACATTCACACAGACACACAACACTTAAACATCCATGCCCGCGGCCGGATTCGAACCGGCGACCTTCGGCTAGTGCCCCGAGGCCGGCAAACGAATGGTTCACGAACCCAGTCGAAATTTTCAACCCGTTCTCCAAAGAACTTTTGAATCTCTGCTGCAGGACTTCTAAATGTTATTTAATTAAGTCCATCACTATTTTATTACCGTCATCAAGTGACCATACACTCGGAAATATTTCACACGACCCATTTTCAATCCTCTGTAACCACAAATCCATCTTATTCTCAAATCCTTTAATCTTATCCATATTAAATAAGAATATTTTCGATTCTACCTTGCACTTTGATGGTTCAGCTCATTCAAGTGCACGAAAAGTCGGCAAGATATGCCAACTTACATACCCATTCGCCATCTGCGAATAAATCCGCCAACTTATGTCTTTCAACAGTAAAAAAACCGGGCGTGGCGGTGTAACGGTTAGCGTTCTCGCCTCGCATTCGGGAGGACGGCGGTTCGAATCCCCGTCCGGGCATCCAGATTTGGGTTTTCCATGGTTTCCCAAATCACTCCAGGTAAATGCCGGGATGCTTCCTTCAAAAGGCCATGGCCGAATTCCTTCCCATTCCTTGCCCCCCATCCTTTCCCGTCTCTAAAGACCTCGCTGTTGAGAGACGTAAAGCTGTTGAAAAAAAAAAAACAGTAAAAAATGCCTGGACCTCTTCTATAAGTTCAAATATTCGCGTTAACACCTTTCCTCGTGACAGCCAGTGAACTTCTGTATGTAGCAGAAGTTTAGTGTGTTATGAAAACATTTCCTGACATAAAACTGAAAAATGTCGCGAATTTAGAGCCGCGAATTTAGAGCCGCGATTTTATGAAGTTAACGACTTTTACTACTTCGTCCAGCACATATTTCAGAAAAGGTGGCAGAAACAAAGTAACAATGGCTTCGCGGTGAATGAGACAATGATCGCATCGTACATTGGGATTTACTTCGCGTACTTAAGCTGCAAATCCTTTCACTGGGCCTGTCATAGTAGCCGCTCCGTTTGTACAAACACTAACGCAATCCTTCCATGTTAATTCATTAAAGAGAAAATATTCATCAGTCAAACGAAATACTTCTTCACCGGTAGTTTGCTCTGGAAGTTCTTTGCAAAAGAAGAAGTTACAACTACGTCTCCATCAACGTAAGAAAATGTAAGCCAGAAGTTGTGCGTGGCGGCTAATATGTGTGGACTCGTCGATGTGAAGTGAGAACTTCTGACTGTTGCTGATTTTTTGCTTCATAATGTCTTGAATATCATGAGACATATTAATAACTCGGCTGTTGATTGTGTCAGCAGAAAAAGAAATGTTTGAAATTTCATTAGCAGATTCTAAACCCAGAACTATTCTCACCATTTCTTTACAAACAGGCTTTAACGGTGTTTCACCTATTGTATGTGCTTTCTTGGCCTTTAGCGATAAGTTCGGCTGCCTTATAACTAGCTTGCTGTACTTTTTCCGAAACACGTACTATAGTGGTCATGATCGTTCTTTGCTTCTTCTTATTTTCCAACAACTGATGAAAATAATTGACTTCTTTGCTTGAAAGAAAAGAATGTATCGTTGGCTAATGTCGTTTCAATTTACTGGGAACCATAGCAGCGTTACTGAGTTTTTCACTACAAACGATACATTCGGTAATTGAGTACGTTTTTTCACCACACCAAAAAAAAATCACTATATTTCCGGTGCATCAACTTTTGTTTCTTTCTTTCTGGCTCAACGGTTTCACCAGTTGCTCTCATAGACGGAACACTCCGTTCGAGAAATTTTTCAAACTTGAAGACATAAAATAGTCTGCAGATTGTAATAGAAAATATCAAGACTAACTACTAACACAGTTATCGGACCACTTCAGAGCACAGCTATGATGGAACTGAAGTAATAATTGAAAGAAGCGTGATTTATACACTTCAAAGAAGTCACATATACGGTGCCAATTGTTTTTACAGTGATGTCTAACAATGTGTGGGTTCAATGGAACAGAAACAACGTAGTATTGTTGAAGAAGCTCCTACACCGACAACGTAAGTTAATAAAATAAAAAAAGGCTTTGAAGGTTCTGCTAATCCCAGCAGTGTTGACTGAGGGAATAGCACATACCCAGAACATGCTGTAATATAACAGAACCTCAAAGCGCAGCAGCAGCGGCGAGGAATAAAAATATTTCAAAAATGAATAAACAAAACTAACAGCAGCTGTGAGTAAATAAATAACATTTAATTTCTTACAATACGACAATACGTAACAATTCGCGGCACATCAAATTCAAATATAATTAATAAAAAAACTTAACAGTTAATTCTTTGATATCCATCCTGAGGAAATCATGAAGGAAATAAGAAAGCTGAAAAAACATAAAGGGGCTGGTGAAGATAATATTACTACAGATATCTTAAAGATAGCCGGATGTGACATTGTACCTTATCTTGAAATATTATTTTAATTGAGTCTAGACACTTGCTGCTTAGCACAGGACTAGAAAAGTGCAATAGTAGTACCGGTACATAAGGGAGGGGTGAGAAATAGAGTTGAGAATTACAGGCCAATCAGTTTGACATCAGTGGTAGGTAAATTAATGGAAAGATTGATATGCAACCACATCAGAAATATATGTGAGGAACGTAACTGGTTTTCAAGCAGGTGACATGGTTTCAGGCAAGGATATTCATGCGAATCTCAGTTGGTGGGATATATGCAAGATATTTCAGATGAAATGGACAAGGGAGGCCAAATTGATAGTGTAGCACTAGATCTGTCTAAGACGTTTGACAGAGTAAGCCATAAAATGGTAGTAAATAAGGTAAAAACCATTGGAGTGGATAAGAAAGTCATTTGCTGGGTAGAAGAATTTTTAAAAGGTAGAAAACAGAAAGTTAGGGTAGGAAATGTAGTATCAAAAGAAGTTGAAGTAAAAATGGGTGTGCCACAGGGTAGCGTATTGGGACCATTGCTATTCATTATTCTAATGAATAATTGTGTTGATTGTTTACTATCTGAAATTAGATTGTTTGCAGATGACATAATGCTGTATAAAAGAATCAAAACGATAGAGGATTGTAAACAGTTGCAGGGTGATCTGGACAGGATATCTAATTGGGTTGGTAAACATGGAATGAAGATAAATGCAAAGAAGAGCCAGCTTATTAGATACACAAATAAAAAACAAAAGATTAATTATGAATATAAGGTGGGGAAGGAATTGCTTGCTGAAGACTTGAAATGCAAATATCTTGGAATTACTTTTGATAACAAACTTAATTGGGCAGGACACATAGGACAGGTGGTAGGAAAAGGTTTCAAAGTTCTGCACTTGTTGGAGAGAGTGATGAGGGGATGTACGAGAGAAGTCAAGGAATTGGGTTACAAAACTTTGGTCAGACCATTGCTCGAATATGGTAGTGTAGTATGGGACCCTCATTTTACGTATCAAATACAGGAGTTGGAGAGGGTGCAAAGAAGGGCTGCTAGATTTGTTTCTGGAAATTATCGCAGAAAGCAATCAGTGACGGATATGATAAAGGAACTGGAATGGGATTCACTGCAAGACAGGAGGAGGATGAGGAGGGTCATGGGAGTGTACAGGTCATATACTGGTGATGTGGCATGGAGAGATATTGCAATAGGTATGAAAAGTAGTGCATGGAAGGGAAAAGATGACCATGACCACAAGCTGGCACTCGATTTCAGGCACAAGGGTGTGGGAAGATTTTCTTTTTTAGGTAAGGGTATCAGGGATTGGAATGAGTTACCAAGAGAAATGATGAATTATTTACCGAAAACTTTGAAGGAATTTAAAGATAAAATTTGTAGAGGGCATATGTAGGTGGGTGCAGGATAGGGGGAAGATGGGTGTGTAGGGAAATTGCCACCGGAGCCTGTGCTCCATTGCAATTAAATTAAATTAATTTAAAAAAATTAATTAATTAATTCCTTACAATGGGTAAAATTTCGCGGCACACCTTTCTCCTTGTCGCGGCACACCGGTTGCGGACCACTGATGTAGAAAGTATTTCAACTCAACGGAATATTTCCAACGCGATTATCTTGACAACGACGAAGAAGCGCATGTTACTGCTTTTCCACATTACACCTCTGGCCATGAGCTTTTATTACACACAATATGAACTGAATCTAAATTAGCGGTCTCCCCTTGTTGTTTAAAATCACTGTATATTAGTGTGAAACAGTGATTAAGCAGCGCCCATGTATACTCTTCCCCGTAGTCGACAAGGCAATGCAATAACGGCAGTCCCTGGAAGCGACAACCGGAAATGAAATTTAATGTTCGGTTTGTTTGAATTAGTTTGAGCGATTAATTCTGTCCGCAACTGTTTAGCTTATTCGTTTATTTTGTGTTTGCAGTACATTTGGCTTAATTTGTTGGTTTGTGATCCATCACAAGAGGAAGTAGTAGACAGTGATCAATAAACCTGTTTATTCGTTTTCCATTTCTTTTTCATCTCTTGATCTTTAATCAGAGGCAACGTTATTCACAAGACGTATTAGGGTTTGGAAAATACTAAATTAGTCTATTCCAACCAAATACGTAGCGTGGTAGATGAGGGGTAACGTTCTGGCCTCGCATTCGGGAGGACGTGGGTTTGAATCCCCGTCCCCATATCCAGATTTGGGTCTTCCATGGTTTCCCCAAATCACTCTAGGCGAATGCCTGGATGCTTCATTCAAAAGGCCATGGCAAAATTCCTTCCCACTCCTTGCCCCCCATCCTATACCGCCTCTAATGACCTCGACGAGGCGTGTAAAGCCATAAAAGAAATAATAAAAATGTTAGCCTCTCCTTCACATGTTGCACGGACGATGCAATAGTGACGAAGCAATTCTCGGTATAAAGAATCACTCATTCCTTCCAGTTTAGTGACAGATCTATTTTGAAAATGATGGAAACCAACCACGTTAGTACGGGAGTATATGCCAACGTCAAAGAAAGGATTATGAACAAATATAGAAATTGAAGAATTAATCCAATATATGAAAACGGAAAGAAAATATAATACTCGTGGTTGATTTGGAGACGGGATTGCAATATTTGGTTGCAGGAAAAGATGAAATAATCTAGGAAGTATTGGTCAAGGAGAAATAAATGAGTGAGGTACATTTTTTGGTAATTTTTGCATCTTTATTAAATTCCACGAGATGTCAGAATTTTGTGAAAAATATAAACTGATAATATGCAAACACACTTTTTAGAGTCATGCGCGTAGGATATACTCCTTTAAAGATATACCTTGGATTTGTCTGCAGCTATGACCTTCTTCTCGAGAATTATCAACTAACACTGAAAGATGTATTTGTGAGCACAGCGGGTTCTTCCGCTCGCTATACTTCCTATGCTCTTGTCCGCTTTGTTCCTCTCCGCCACCAATCTGTAATAAACTTCGTTTTCTTTTTTATTTGGGGAGGGGGGAGGGTGGTGGTGGAAAGGAAACTGATTTAAGGCTCTTATTGCAATAACTATGCTTGAATAATAGCGTCCCACTGATTAAAATAAACTGAATGCACTTGATGAAACAACAAAAATAACATTTCCCGCTTTGACAGGGATTACAAATGATTGTATAATCCGTAGATGTCCCCAGTGTCAGTTAATTATTGTATTACTACTAAGCATGCTCACTATATGCATCCACATTTTCTCCTCCATTATTTCCCCTCTACAAAGCTAAGCCCTCTTCTTTTTTTCATAAAAAAAACTCTTTTCTCTTTGGCCGTCACCCTATTACTTTTTTTGTTCTACCCCGCCCTAGCTCACCAAACCAACATTGACGGTTCCACTAATCACACTAATCACTCTTTTCTCTTTTGATTTTTCTTAATAATATCGCAAAATCGCTATCACATATTTCTAAAGAGAAACTTAAAACAGAGTGCAAGTACATAAAATGTAAGGTAATCTTGTTATCCTACAAAACGTTGTAATGAATTAAAAGGTACAGTGCCATTAGGCACTAAGTGATCCCACGGTGTGTGTGAATATTGCCGATGCGTCGTGTCAACGAACAGAAACGTGACGGAACTAAAGCGTCCAGATTTACACGCACCTTGGTGGGTGCTGACAACGTCCTTCTCAACGTGGACATAAAGCGGATTTATAACCCCCATAAATAACTGAGACCCGCTTTCTATTTTCGCACGTTTCGGAAAGTTCCCGCCGAAAACTGGCGCAGACTAGCAAAAATAAACCTTAGTGACGTTTCCTAGTAAATGAGTGCTTTATGAGATTAGGGGAAGACGATCCAGCCAATAGAGAAGCCGCCTCAATTTATTGCCGTGTTGGTGTTTTTTCTTGTCTGTTCTGGGGCCAATGTGACGCTGGTTCTTTGGCGCGGATTGCGGTGATTCGCCAAGAGCCGGACCCGACATCGCGTCACGAGAAGTACAGTCTTGCTCGGAGGAGAAGGACGGACGACGAGACACTCTGGGGCAGATCTTCATCTAGTACGGCGGAGTACGAGTCGGCAGCTGGGGACGCTGCCATCACGCTGGGCCGTTCAAGGAAGCTGGACGACCTCATGTGGCGCTGGTCTTACCTGGTCGCTGACCTGGGCTGTGAACAATGGTAAAAGCTACGGCCCGGACGGAAGCTCATGCAATCGTTCCACCCAGTAATGACCCTGAGATTTTGCAATGACCCTGAGATTTTGCTCTAACTGTTTGACATTCAATGATATGTAATTGTTAACCTCAGAATAAAAACAAACTTCGTGTTTGCCTAATTTCACAATAACAAATTGTACACCCAATTTTCAATTTTCCTATTCATTACAATAATATTTCATGTGATTAGCTGAAGATTAAGTATGATTTTTTGATATTCCAAATTGATAATTTTGCTAATGATAAAACAGTATGACCCAAAAGTAAACGTCCCCAAGGTAGACGTTACAACGTCCATGGGATACAGGTAGTTATCAGTTAAATAATATCGTGATCAAAAATAGATTACTAAACCAAGTTCTATACCGTAACACATTTCAGGGAGCTGATATAGACTCTGACCATAATCAGATAGTTATGAAGTGCAGCCTGAAATTCAAGATCCTAAAGAGGATTCTTGGAGATAAACTAAATTCACATTCATTGTTAAAAGGTAAGCTTAGAATGGTTATTATTGGAGAGGATTTAAATTTACCAGGTGTAAACTGAGTGGGAAATTAGATAAATAACACAAGTTAACAGAGATTTGCAAATACCTTAATAAGGGAAGGAGGTTTTACACAAGTGGTAGAGCAAAATACGTGGGGACCAAACATGTTAGATATCGTTTTAATAAAACCTGATGAAAACCTTGTAGGGTGTGAAGTAATTAAAGGAATAAGTGATCACTGTGCGGTACTGATGGATATTAGGGGATTCAGGAAACCAGTGGCAAAAAAAGAAGGGGGAAAAGGGTATAATTACAAAAAGGCACAGACTTTAGAATTGAAGAGATATTTCAGGGAAAGGGTCAGCAAATAGAAGGATTGCACAAGTACAGTGGAGGCAAAATGGAAAGAGTTTAAGGAGATAATAAAAAAGGGCGAGGAAATGTTTATTCTAAAATAATAAAATAAAGCTAAGTACAGAACCTACATACTACAGTAGAGAAGTGAGAAGGCTAAAGATGCTAATGAGATGGGAACACAACAGAGTTAAGGGACAGAATGGCAGTAGGAAATACTTTAAACAAGCAATTAATAAGAGCAAAGACAGAAGCAAAGGATGGGTTTATGAAGAATATTATTGGTGCAGGAGGAACACTGAATGAAGCATCTAGAAACTTCTATGGCTATATTAGAAAACTGAGGAGAAGGGAGGGTATTCAGACTATTGTAGATAAGAAAGGAATTGAAGTCGCTGAGGATTTTAAAAATGCAGAGATATTGTGTGACTGGTTTAGTTATACAACTAGGGACAGTCATATGTGATGGGAGGGAATGAATCATAGGAGAATATTCCTAAAAGTATAAATGAGGAAACCACAAAATTTGAAATAAATTCTCAGGAAATTATGAAGGAACTCAGAAACCTAAAAAAACGTAAAGAGGCTCGTGTAGAAAATATTACTACAGATTTGTTAAAGAATGTGGGATACGATATTATACCTTACATTGAAATTTTACTCATAATGAGTTTCGAGTCTTGCTGCTTACCGGTTCATAAACGAGGGGTTACAAATGGGGTTGAAAATTACAGGCCATTTAGTTTAACATCAGTGATAGGCAAAATGATAAGAGAGATTGATAGGCGACTATATCAGAAATGTCTGCGAGTACAGAAACGTGGCTTTAGGCAAGGATATTCATGTTAATCACAGATGGTGGGCTGTATGCAAGATATTTCAGATGAATTGGACAAGGGAGGCCAAGTTTATAGTGTGGCACTAGGTATTTCTAAGGCGTTTGACAGAGTGAGCCATAAAATGGTTTTAAATAAACTCAAATCTATTGAATTGGATGAAAATTTACTTGCTGAGTAGATGAATTCTTAAAAGCCAGATAGCAAAGTGTTAGAGTAGGAAATACATTACCAAAAGATGTGAAAGTGAATATGGGGGTGCCACAGGGTAGTGTATTGGGACCATTGCTGTTCATAATTCTAATTAATGACTGTTTTGATGAATTACGGTTAGAGTCTAGGTATTTTGCAGATGATATAATGGTATACAATAGGATCAAAGCAGGTGAAGACTTGAACTGCTGTAGGGTGACCTGGATAGAATATCTAAATAGGTTGGTCAGCATAGAATGAAGATAAATGCCAAGAAAAGTCAGCCTATTAGGTACACAGATAAAAACAAGAGTATAATGACGATTATAAGGTGGGGTCAGAAATGCTTGTTGGAAGCTTGAAGTGTAAATATCTTGGCATAACGTTTGATAACAAACTCAATTCTCAATTGGGCAGAGCACATTGGACAGGTGGTAGGAAAAGGTTACAAAATCCTTCATCTATTGGAGAGGGTGATGAGAGGATGTATCAGAGAAGATAGGAAGTTGGGTTACAAAACTTTGGTCAGACCATTGGTTGAATATGGTGGTGTAGTTTGGGACCCACATTTTGGTTATCAAATACAGGAGTTGGAAGGTGTGTAAAGAAGAGCAGCTAGATTTGTTTGTGGAAATTATCGCAGGACCCAGTCAGTAGCTGATATCATAAGGGAGCTGGGTTGGGATTCATTGGAGGAAAGGAGGATGGTGAATAGAGTGCTGGGAATGTACAGGGCATATGTTGGTGATGGAGCTTGGAGGGATATTGGTCAAAGAATTAGGAATAGTGCATGGATGGGGAAAGGCGACCATGACCACAAGCTTGCATTCGATTTCATTCATAAGGGAGTGGGAAAATTTTCTTTTGTTGGTAAGGGTGTCAGGGATTGGAACAAATTACGAAGTGTAGTGAAGAATAATTTACCAAAAACGCTTAAGGAAATTAGATTTAAAATTTGTAAATCATAACAGTAAATGGGGGAGGAATTTAACATTCCAATTATAAAGCTTTTTTTAAAAAAAAAATCTATATAAAAACGGGTAAATGGATGAATGGGAGCATTGCCACCGGAGTGTTAGCTCCATTGCAATTAAAAATTAATAGTAATAATGTTTGATGCAACATAGATAATACCGGCTTGAGGTGAACACACTGAAAGAATCCCACATGACGTAAAAATTCGCAAAGAATTTAGACATTGGTTTCAAAAATAACTTTGAAAGGAATTCAACAGAAGAAGAATGGAGTGCACTGAAGAGAGAGATACTCAGAGCTGGTAACGAAGCATTAGTAAAGAAGCTGGCATATCTTGGATCACACAAGAACTTTTGAAAATGACGTGTCACACTAAAAGCTGCAAAAATGCTCAGGATGAAGCAGGAGGAGAGCAGAGCGAAAATTTTAGAAATCAAGAAATCAAAATAAAAATTATTGTGTGCGTGGAGACTTTCCTGGCGTACTGAAGCAATGTAGTCTTCACGGGTGTGCAGCCGGATGGTGTTTTGGAAACACAACGTTTCGACAACCAGCACGGCTGTCTTCGTCAGGTGACTTCACCGCGGTGACTGCCAGCTTTCGTCAGCCTGTAGACACCGGACACCTGATGAAGACAGCCGAGCTGGTTGTCGAAACGTTGTGTTTCCAAAACACCATCCGGCTGCACACCCGTGAAGACTACATTGATAAAAATTATTGCTAGAAAAGTAGAGAAGGAAATTGTTTTTAGATGTAGTTTATAGGAGGATCAAAGAGAAGTTTGCAGAAAAGAAAAAATGATGTATAAACATTAAAGGTGCTGACGGGAAACTACTTTGAAAGCTGAGAAAGCAGAAAAAATGGTAAGCTAACAAATGTGAAAATTATCGCACTTTAACATCACACGCTTCAAAATGCTAACAAGTATAATATACAGAAGAATAGAGAGTATGGTAGGAGAGATATTATGTGAAGATCAGTTTGGGTTTACGAAAATAAAGTGTTCAAGAAACGCAATTCTGGTCTTAAGATTAATACTGGAGGGTGTTTGTTGACTTAGAAAAGGCTTTTAATAATGTTAAATGGGACAAGATGTTCAAAATTTTAAAGTCATTAGGTCTAAAATATAGAGAAAGTAAAGCAAAACTTATGAAATCTAACAGAAATGATAGCAAAAAAAGTATAAATATAAAAATAGGATCAGTTATGTTACTTAAGAATTATAAGTGCAACTGACGATCGAAGCAGGAATAATGTTAAATGTAGAATAACCCAAGCGGAAAGATCTTTCTTGGAAAAAAAATTTCGTAGTTTCAAATATTTATCTTGGGCTCAGAAAGAACTTTTTAAAACTGAATTTGCAGAGCACAGCAGTCTATGGCACTATGGTAGCGAATCGTGGACTTGAGGAATATCGGAAATAAGAAAAACTGAAGCATTAGAGAGTTATTACTATAGAAGGATTCTAAAAATTATGTGGACACACAATGTACAGAGTGAGTGTTTTTGGAAATGATTTGCGCGGAAAGACGTTTCTGGAAGAATCTTACAGAGAGAAGGGACAGGGTGTGGGTCACATTTTAAGACATGTGAGGTTGGTTGTTAGTGGAGGAAACAGAAAAAACTGCAAAGGATGACAAATATTGGAAAATATTTGTATTAGAATAGGTGTTGTGATATTGAATATATGGATGCATGTTTACTATATGTACAACATGTGTGTTTGAGATGAGCGAAAGGCTAAGCACGTTCAGAACCCTAAGCTGATGCAATCACTGTGCGGGAAAGATGGGAGTAATTAATCGCATATATCAGTATTGTGAGTTTTTGTGTGGGTTTTTGTTTGATTCCTTTTGGCATTCAAAGGAATGAGATGAGGCTTTGTTAGCTTATTGTAATTGTAAATATTTTGCTAAACAATCAATGAGACCGATGTAAAAAAATGAATATTGAGCTATAGAGCAGTGTAGTGTACATATGACGAAGAGTGGGGTTAAATGACTGAATTATCCGCATCTTGATAATTGGGAAAGATGGGGTGTTATGTAGTGTATCGCTACACTACATGGAAATATTTGCGATATGCTAGGCTCCTAGCTCCCACATGTGGATAGTGCAAACAAAAGGCTGTGGTATGTGACCTTGGGACAAAGCGTGGCCGCTAGGGTAAGGGAAGAGTACATTAGATTGTCAGTTGTGTGGTGGAGTGTGTCGCAGCCAAGAGAAAGGAACATAATGTGCGGCAACTAACATTGGTACGGTCTGTGGTGGTGCTCTATATTACATGTCGTCATCGGAGTGGATCATCGGCTGGCACTACTGCGGGCGGCAGACTCGGTGCCTCCTGCGAAATGGTAACTGCACAGAGATGTTGATGATCACCGTAAATACGAGGCGTATTTTTTAAGTAAGTACCGTTTTGTCACACCGTGGCTGCAGCGCTACGGTCGGCGTTCCGCGCATGCGCACTGGGTACCTGCATCTTTTGCCTAAGTACTGACGCCATTACAGTCTAATTCTTCCTTGTTTACGTTATTCACTGAGTGTTTAAGATGCCTCCGATAATCGTGAGTCCCGCCGACTGTGAAGTACGGGCTGTTATAATATTTCTTTGTGCTAAAGGCCTAAAACCGATCGATATTCATCGTGAGATCTGTGCAGTTTACGGACAAAACATTATGAGTGATGGAATGGTGAGAAAGTGGGTGAGAGCATTTAAAGATGGCCGCACAAATGTGCATGATGAACAACGGAGTGAGCGTCCTTCGGTCGTTAATGAAAGTTTGGTGCAGAAAGTGGACAATAAGGTGAGAGAAAACAGACGCTTTACGATTTCCTCCTTGTGTGATGACTTTCCTAATGTTTCTCGTAGTGTTTTGTATGGCATTGTGACCGAGCACTTGAATTACCGAAAATTGTGCTCATGTTGGGTACCGAAAATGTTAGCGGATGTGCACAAAACCAAACGTTTATGCAGTGCATTGACTTTCCTTGAGCGGTACCACAACGATGGTGATGATTTCTTAAGCCAAATTGTTATGGGCGATGAAACATGGGTGGCCTACGTCACACCTGAATCAAAGCAACAGTCCATGGAATGGCGGCATTCAGATTCACCCAAAAAATTGAAGTTCAAGCAAACGATTTCTGCCCGGAAAATGCACAGTTTTTTGGGACAGAAAAGGAGTATTGCTTGTGGAATTTCTGCCTCGTAATGAGACAATTAATGCAGCAGCTTATTGTGAAACATTGAACAATCTGCGCCGTTCAATTCAGAACAAAAGACGTGGCAAGTTGAGCAAGGGCATCGTTTTGCTGCATGACAATGCCCGTCCACTTGTGGCTAATCAGACCAAAGATCTCATCACATCTTTTCGATGGGAAACTCTAGATCATCCTCCGTACAGCCCTGATCTGGCGCCAAGTGACTACCATCTGTTCCTGCACTTGAAGAAACACCTGGGCGGTCAGCGTCTTGAAGACGATAACGAAGTCAAAACAGTTGTGATGCAGCGGTTAACAAATCAGGCGGCAGACTTCTATGAGGAGGGTTTTCAATAACTGGTACTACGTTATGACAAGTGCCACAATATTGAAGGGAATTATGTAGAAAAGTAGAGTAAGGTACAGGCTTTCAAGTAAAAATAATTTTTTTGAGATATATTTGCACGTCTTTTTTAATTTCAAAACGGTACTTACTTAAAAAACATGCCTTGTAGTTGTCGTATCGATAAACCCAATGTCACCCTAGAGACTCTCATCGCTCAGCTGAGCATAGTGAACGGACATATAATAAAACCCCTGAGAACCGATATATATTGAATCTATTGTATTACGAGATGTTTGTTTAATTGTAATTGAAGAGTGAATTTGTAATAAAAATTAATGTCAAACGCACGTGCAACGGTGTTGCCAACATGTAAAGTAACATCCCCCATTTCGTTCAGTAATAATATTTTCGTTGATAAAATAATTAAATTAAAAAGTAATTTAATTCTTCAAGAGAGAGTACAAGCTGTACATTTCAATACGAAGAAGATAATTCAGAACGTTAGTTCTAAGTGGTATGTTGAGGTGAAGATGTTAGCTGAAGATAGGAAGAGTGAAGAATTGCATCAAACCAGTGGAAAGACTGATGGCAGAAAAAAAACTTAATCACAGTGTGCACGGTATTAAACTTAGGTCTCTTTCAAATCCTTTGTTTTCTAACAAACTTACTCTGTTCTGCAAAAAAGTATGTTGGATATACTGCCGATTAGATGATTCACGAATAATAAAGAGTGATGGATATTATCCTGAGGCATGTTTTGGAATAGCACATTTAGTTATTCCTGGAAAGAAATTCTGTGTGTAAAAAAAGATTTTCTTAGAATTGCACATAGTTAGTGCCAACTAATGATTATTTTTCTAAATCATGACAGCCTAGTGAGAGTATAAAACTGCACCCGTTCCATGTGAATGATCTTTAAC
Source organism: Vandiemenella viatica (assembly GCA_031002005.1). Taxonomy (NCBI): domain Eukaryota; kingdom Metazoa; phylum Arthropoda; class Insecta; order Orthoptera; family Morabidae; genus Vandiemenella; species Vandiemenella viatica. The sequence goes on from CM061921.1 coordinate 34,285,295, forward strand.
AAAACCGTGCTAAATTCATGAACAAGACTGCGGTTTTCATGTTATATGTCCGGATGAAAAAACGTTGCTAACCTCTTCAAACTGCTCTAAAATTCTGATGCATCAGAAATGATTAACTGTATTGGGATACAATTGGCAATGGAAAACGCCTGCTCTAAAAACCAAGGATTATCCATTGGACATTATAAAAATATATTTTGTTAGCTACTTCACAGATAAAATACTGGTGAGGTATTATAGAACCTCGAGAAACTCCTGCTGGGTATGTCCAGGGAGGAGCCTCCTGAAATAAAAAGAACAAAACGATTTTACGAATCAGAAAATGGAACGTTAGAAGTTTCCATAAGGCAGCTAGGTATGATAATTTAAGGAAGGAGACGGGTAGACTTCGCTGAAATGGTGTTGAGGTTGGTGAAGATAAGTGGAAGATTCCATTTATTCTCCCGTACGATCAGCGATGGGTGCCTTATCGGGTAAACAGAGTTCTGTGTATCGACTCGCCCGTGTATCAGCACGCTGTTTTTCCACTCGCCCACTAGTCGAATGGTTCAGTTCCAATCACCAACGATCTGCAGTCTGAATTAAGACCAATTTTAATAACACGGCATTGTTATAAGGCATAAAACGATGAAATATAAACTTTTGTGTGTATTGCTGGCAACCTGGAAACAAAATTAGATTAAATATTTTTAGTATTTGTTGTTTAAATACGTAATATTGGAAACAGATTTCGAGTTCGTAAGTAAAAGAGTATTTGAGGCAGATTGGTAAAAAAAGGTATAAAACTGACAACTCTGGTGGCCACTCACGATTTTACTTTTCGGTGAAAAAAAAAAAAAAAAAAAAAAAAATCCTGATGAAATGTAAACAACGACAGCCGCACGATGAGATATGGGAAAAAAGTTTTGGACGTTTTAACTTGGACGCGAGTCGCTGGAATATTATTTTACAAAATTTTAAATACGTTGTTAGGTTTGGGTCAACATATAACACGTGTGGATTTGAAGCCTGCAGCTTATTCCTTTCACATGCTAAACGCTTGTGACACGTAGAAAACTGTTATAAAAATAGGGCTCTGTTTCTTTTGGGTACGTTTGAGACGATCCTTAATATCTCCGCAGATCTGACTTATTCATACAAATGTTTACTGTATATTTATCTCCCGTTTTACATTTAGGATTTACCAGAATGTTGAACGTTAGCTTTCTCTATCTGCTTCTTAAATTATGTCGTTGCTGTCTTGTGTACAATTTACTTCACTGGTTAAAATTAGTTTACGCCAACTCTCTTGCACACTTTCCATTAATAATTCTTTCCATTTTTTTGACTATTTAACATTTATTCCGGTAATTAATGCTACAAAGAATTAAACAGTTTTTTAAAACTCGAATGATCTTCTTTTCCTCTATTACTTAAAGCTATTCTCCTCGCTAAGCCGACGATAATCATTACATTCAAATCAATCATGCTAGTCAACTTAGTTATTATTTCATACGTTAATACCCTTATGCTGAGCCGTCTACATTGTATTCTAGCACATTAGTCAACACGTGCTACTTCATATGTTTTAACTTGCTGTTAGCTACCTCACACACGGAACTCTAAAAAGGGGAGAAAATGAAGGATTGTATCAAACTAGTCTAAAGACTGATGACAGAAACAATACACTAATATTCAAGCATATGATGAGCTAAAGAAACTTCTTTCAAATTGTTCAATGAAATACACCTACAATGTTCCCACGCGTACATTTCCCTTCGCTGAGGTAGACGTAACTATTACGTTTTTTTTGTTTTTTTCCGATGGCTTGGGAATTCCAAAAGCATGAATTCAAGCCGATTCATAGAATTTTCCATGCTTTCCCGAAATCTCCTACGTGAATGCCGGGATGCTTCCTTCAAAAGGCGACGGCCTAATTCCTTCCTGTTTCATGTCTACAATCATATCTGACCCCAAACGATTTCGATATCTACGAGGCGTAGAGTTCTTAGAAAATTAAGCTGAATAGATCGGAATAGGAATCAGTAGATGGAAATTACACATTTTATAATGAAGAGTGAATGTTAACTATTCATTCATTTCGTGATGTTGGAAGAAATAAATTATCAGACTGCACATTCAACCAAAGTAGGCTATAATGTTACAGCCATGTCGGTTCACATATCGGTCAGTCACCTTCGTTTTCTTGAAATTTAAATGAGCTGTTGAGATGTACTAAATGACAGCCTAAGAACAAAATCAACAATTGCTCTACGTAACAAAGGAAACAGGCTCCACTAACATGGAGTCAGAGTGATCGATAAGTTTGCCGATTTTGGTGGACAAGAAAGCAACTACCTCTTTCGCAGATCATTCGTAAACAACGCAGACAACTATTGTATGTTCAAGGTGAACTGGCAACCGGTTGGATTTCCCATTTGCGTGCTGACGTTAACATAGTCATAAAGCTTGACAAATCCCCCCCGATAACTCGTTTAAGCTACTATTTATTCCCAGGCTATCAACAGTGTTGCTCATTGTTGTGTAACAATGACTTCATAATGCTCAGAAGTGGCCAGACTTTACGTCAAAGAAAATTCCGAGTTTGCTTTCCAGTACTACCCAATGAAACGACTTTTTCCATGCTGATGTAACGATGGATGCGTTTTGCATACAACCCTATTTATTTCTTCCTTTTTCAGTTATCTTTGTGACGCAGAATATGGCTTCACGATAAATGTGTGAACAGAAACGTCTGTTGGAAATAATACGAGCAAATTTTCTTTAATATCGAGAGCTGTTCCAATGTATTGTACTCTACCAGCAGGTCGCCTGCTGGTTTTATTCATAGATATTTCTAACCTACGTAGTTTTTATAAGGTAATCTACCGACTCTGACTGTTATTTACATCGTAAACAGAATCTGTTGAAATAATAACACCGATATTTGAGTACATCAAAACTAAAATACCAATGGAGATAAGAACGGGCGGTGATCAGACATAAACCAGATATTTGAAATATGAGTGTTATAGTCTAACCCTAATTAATCTGGCAGCATCAAGCAACTGGAAATAGTGCGTTGACACGTTAATTACTACACGTTTTTCTACAATAATTAACTTATTATCACAATAAATTAAGGATTTAATTTAATTGCGATGCATCACATGCTTCGGTGGCAATTTTCATAAACACCAATTTTTTTCTTTTTTATTAATTTTTATTTTAAATTCTTTAAAGTAATTTCCCCACCCATCTTTCCTTGCGAATGTTAATTTTTTATTCATTCAGTGTTTTTGGTAATCTTTACACTTCCTTCGGCAGTTTATTCCAATCCTTTACTCCCTTGCCTACAAAAGAAAACTTTCCCATTCCATACTGAGTGAAATCTAGTGCCAGCTTGTGATTATGGTAATTTCCAAGTACTACTCGTAATTCTTCTACCAATATACTTCCAAGCCTCATCAGCAATATACGCCCTGTATACTCCAAGAACTTTCTTCACCCTCCTTGTAGAAGAAAAGTAGTCAGCGTGGTGTAGGTGATAAGGTGTTCGTTCAATCCCACCACCATATTCAAGCAATGGTATTATCAAAGTTTTGTAACACAATTCCCTCACTTTTCTGGTACATCCTCTCATCATTGTGTCCAATAAACAAAGTATTTTTAAAACTTTTCATACCACCAGCCCGATATGTCTCGCCCAATCGAGTTTGAAGTGTTTCCTATTTTAGGAAAGCGACTTCTCGACCTTACTGTGGCCGTTCACTACCAGTTATTAATTTCCAAATAATATTAAGATTAAAAAAATCAGGTGGGCGCCAGAGATTGGAGTGTACCCTATTCTGAGGGAAGCGACATCCAGATCTCAAAGTATTGTTATTTAAACATGAATTATTGAACAACTAGAATTATTAATAAAGTCAAATGACACATTACATGATTGGATGGGATCTATTGAAAACAAGGTTCACAATCTGACTTTACGTTTTTATTATGTATTTTAATTGTTTCCTTGACAAAATTTTACAAAGATTAATTTTCTTTTTGCAACACAAGGGTACAAACTTTCTCGGTGGAGCAAGAGAGTCTGTCTCGTGGCGATAACTATGGTAAAAAACGACGATGATGCAAAAGTTCCTTATTCTGAATGGTGGTTACCGTGCGGGCGAATCTACGTTGTACAGACGGTGGGTTGACCAGTTCTCCATCACGGCCGGCTGCCTTACTGTTGCCCCCCGGAGTCAGCTGTTCGGTCGATCCACACCTCTCCGTCGGTAGTCAAAAAGTCCCCCATGTCTTCTCGCGCTGCCTCCAAGAAGCGTCGTTTTCCGCCCCCTCTTCATGACGTCTGCCAATCACTGTCTTTGGAGGGAAGCTTTTTCCGCTGGTTGGCTCAGGACATGCAACAAAACCGCCCCTTTTTTGTAATAAAAATACAAATTTTTCCTATTGGCTGTGTACTCCCTGGCTTCCCCTCACCCTTCGTTCTTGGATACAGATATACATTTTTATTTTATTTGTTTACTAAAACAGCCCAGGCTCCCACTCCATCTTGAGTCTCGGGCCTTGTCACGAGGCTGTTATGCCATAAGTCACATTTAATGGAAACACTCAGGCGCTGGCGTTCCCCAAACACTAGCAGAACCTCCCCTGGGACCGGGGACCGACACACACCAGACGAGAAAAGAAACACGCGCACCTCTGGCTCTCGCGGATCATTACAAGTTTATTATCAAATGTATTGTCAAGATATTTAACTTCAGTTCTTCAACAAGCAATTCCATCCCCAACCTATAATGATAAATAACCTTCAGTTTTTTTAGTTTATGTGTGTGCTTGTTTGTTTATTTAACTCCATCTTATGGCTTAAACTGTTAGATGCATTGGAAAGATCGAGTACTACACCATCAACTTCGCCTCCATTTATTATTTTAACGACATATCTTGCTAATAGCCCACTAATTGAGGTTCACATGAATATCCTTTGCCGATTTGCAAACCGGTATCTTTCCTCACATACATTTCTAATTTTCTCCATCGATTTATCTACCACTGATATCGAATGAATCGTGGTGTAATTTTCAACACTATTTGTCGCCCCTCCTTTATGGGATGGTACTACTATTACACTTTTTCAGTCCTCTGTCTCCATACTCAGTCTAAATAACATTTCAAGGGAAGGTACAATGGTCGTATCCCGCTATCTTTTATACATCTGTGCAACACGTAATTATTAAGTTTCTAATCTGAAGCTTTTATTTAAGCACTGATTTAGGGAAGATTTCGTGCAAAGTTTTGGCAACGACACACCTCCGAAGCGTCGAGTGTAGAAGGGCCAAACGATCTTCTCCAAAGGTCGGTAATCAGCTTGTGACTTCACTCATGCAGGTCGTAACTTTCCACGAAGACACACTGATAACTATTAGTGAGATCAGTACAGCAAATGTAGTAGCTTATGGAACTCTGCAGTCAGTCTTTAAAAAAAGAGTTTGTGATGACTTACCTGTCTGTATAGTTAAATATGAATTATATATATATACTGATTTTAAATTCAATTGGATGCTATCATTAATAAATAATGAAGTTTTTCCTGAAAAATAACAGGAAGAAGTTCAAGTGAAAGTAATGATATTAATGGTGACATTTAAGTGGATTTACTTCAAACTTTGCAAGGTATTAAGACTGACTATTCGCGTTGGACATAACGTAGCAAAGTAATTATAACAATCTTAAATTATTATCTTCGGCTTTAAACATCGGTTGCATGAGACTGTCTTTCAGCACCATTGTAGGATTGTGCAATTTGTAGACTACAGAAAACTCATAGATGTCCGTATAATTCGGCGCTGGTGGAAGTTACCGTTAGGGATCGTCCATAAATTACGTGAGGTGAAATAGGGGGGGGGGGTCGGGCGAAATCTCACCAAATCATACCAAGGTGGGAGGTCTGACTACGGGAATCTCACGTAAGGTTTTGGAAAAATTGTAGGACTGTAGAGCCAAAAAAAAAAAAGAAGTCAACAAAACACGCGAAAGTCGATTTTAGGGGAGCATTTCGTCGAAAAGTGTGGGTATAACCGGATTTTGGAGGGGTGAGACCTAAAAAAAAATCTCAAAATGTAGCGAGGGCGATTACAAGGGGAGGAGGGGTATCACGGACCAGAATACCAGAAGGGGGGGGGGGTCGGACCACATCTCACCAAATCTCACTAGAGGGGGGTGTGGGTCCGGAAAACCGGGAAAACGCCTCACGTAAGTTATGGATGCCCCCTTAGATGTTTTCTCTGGAGAAGTACCGGCGGCGGTTGAATGCATTTACTGGGACTCCTCGGAGATGGCCGTAGATGCTATTAATAAGGCACATACTGGACCCTAGGTGCATATGAAGGTGGCTTCCCACGACCCGTGCAATTGCCGTCCGCGTCGGTCTAGCTATCAACAGCGGGAAGTGGGAAGGGAGCCACCTTTGCTGGCAGGGATGGCGCGCCTCTATCCGTCGCCCAGTCGGTAAACATCAAACGCCCGGGTAGCTGAAACGACAGTAGGCAAAGTGATGGAGAGGTGGCGAGGGCTAGACTGTGGTGCGTGCTCATCCATACAATTCTGCTGTATGGCACGGCCTACAAAACCACGGGCCGTGGAAAGACACCATGAGACAGGATGTCTCACTACTCAGGTATCCTGACTCAAGACTCGTAATACAAATACTTCACTTGGCGACCATGGCAGTAGCTATCTTCTCTAAACACACGAAGTTTCAGTGAGCTGATAGATGAATCGTAGTTGAGATCTGCCACACGAATAAAATCTGCAGCCCGCTCGTCTGTCGCACCAGAACGATTCCTATTTCTCCCCTCTTTTTTGGAGAGCTTGCTTCTCATTGGTGGCGTAAGCTACGCACACAGTTCACAATGCTTATCCTGGAGTCACATTTTATCTATCGTTTAACCGCACGTGGATGAATATTTTAATGTTGCTGGAAATTAGTTTCCTAACAATCCGCTATTGCTGGTGGCAAGAAGTCTTGGACTCTGCTAGGCGTACATAAGTTCCTGATTATCGTTGCAAAAAAACTCAGGCGTCAATCCGACAGTGGCTATGTTCACTAGATGAAAATAACTAGATTAGCATCAGTTCTGTGAGCTCTTCTCTTGGTGCTCTGTTTTTTGGTTGCGTCTAAGACCTAATCATTTCCATAGCGACTCATCAAATCCCTACAGAAATTCCAGTACGCACACTCACAAACTGCTGGAACCTTCGAGGCATTTCAAGTTACATTTACGCAAAATCATTACAAGGTAGGCGCCGAGAATGTTGATTGAAATTCAGATGTTTGCAAGGTCTGAAGCGTTAAAGAAATTTTCCAAGGGTTTTTGGACAACGTTGGATCATCCTCTCTACATTCCGTATTAGTCACCATGTGAATATCATTTGTTCATATACCTAAAAAAGTGGTTGCAAGAAATTTTCTAGTGACAAAGAGCTACGAGGATTCGTGAGCAATCGTCTACGTTAGGGCTGTAACGGAGGTTATCGTTGCAGATGTGGTTGCGTATGTTCAGTGCTGGATATCCACGGATGCGGATGTTTTTCGGAAGCGGATGTTTTTCGGAAGCGGATGCGGAGGTGTAAAAATAAATTTATAATTATTTAGATTTTAATATTTCATAAAAAAAACTTAAAATCAAAATAAGTATATTTTTATCACAAATTATACATTGTGGTGTAACGGCTAGCGTTCTGGCCTCGCATTCGGGAGGACGGCGGTTCGAATCCCCGTCCGGGCATCCAGATTTGGGTTTTCCATGGTTTCCCTAAATCACTCCAGGTGAATGCCGGGATGCTTCCTTCAAAAGGCCATGGCCGAATTCCTTCCCATTCCTTGCCCCCCATCCTTTCCCGTCTCTAAAGACCTAGTTGTTATAGGAGACGTTAAGCAGTTAAAAAACATTTTGCATAAGTAAAACCTATTTCCATCTAATACTGCCATACTGATTTATTTTTACCTCATCTTTCAACAACAAAAAACGTGTGATGATTTAGAAAGTGAATTAAATTATTTACATAACTGCGTACACGTCAACGAAACAGTCTTTGCCATATGAATTTTGCGGAGTTCGCAGTTCGACTAATTCAAGAGTTACGCACAAGGCCACGCCACCGCACATCTCCGTGTAGTGGACCGTTTTAATAATTATAGTATATTTGAGAGATGTGAAAATATTTATAATGATAATGTATGAGCGGCGGCACTCACTGGCCGTAAGCGTCTGGCGTGGGATGTCGCAAGCCAGCTCAGCAATAAATCCAGGTCGGCGAGCAATAGTTATGGAAACTGGGCTCGTGTAGAAGCTTCGAGATACGCTAGCTGTCAGTTGATTGCCCTTAGAACTGGGACAGAGTACGCAACTGACGAAATATAAGCGCGAGCTCACCGAGGCTCGGGGGAAGTCGGTCAAGCCAGCTCGAGTGACTAAGCAGCCAATATGCTGCGTTAAACATCGAGACGGGAACGAAGGCCAGCTCTGCCCGCTAGTCAGCTGATCTGCCATACCAATGTAAGTCCATCAATCTTTTATATTACCAAGTGCTTGGAGTCCTGCTCGTGGCAAATGGACGAATGTAACAGCCCGCAGTGAAAGAATAAAACTATGTACGCACTTCGTGTCTTTCATTAGTGCAAGTCAGTAAGATCCAGGTTGAGGTACATAGCCTAAGATAGCCAAAGCCGAGACGGAAGTACCAGGAACGGGAGCCGCAGCAGACACGCCCCAAGTAAGTAAAAACTGGCTAACGCTCACAGTGACCACATACGACTTATCCATCCTGACGAATAAGTAACGGACCGGCATAACTATATACTAAGAGCCCGCTACAATTTGGTGTCAGATAAAATTGGAGCCAGGAAGAGATGAAAACGGGTAAAAAGACACCGCAACTGGGTGTCAGAAAAATTTAGAGCCAGGAAAGGAAGAAGCCGGAAACTTAAAACTGCTTGGTGGCGAAGGTAATTTCTTTGGCTACAGAAGATCATTTAAATTGTATGCAGTAATCTGTGGAGAGAAGAACTTAATTTTTAATCGGGCACTTAAAATGATGGCATTGGTAAGAAAGTAAAACGGCTGCGCTAGCGGGTCAGGCAGAAGGAGGTCAGCGCAAGTACGTCATTCAGTAAGCAGCTGTTCCAGCAGACGTGTCCAGTGACGCGGCGGAGAGGCGGAGCCCGGGCGACAACAGACGTCTGGAGGGGTTATCAGCTGTCCGGCAGCCATCACTGCGGAGGCATTGGGTCACCGACGCGAGAGGGAGGAGCCGTGGCGGCACACGACTTCGACTCCAGGACGGCGCGTACGACTGTGGCGAGATATTCGGTGAGTAGAAACTAACCCAGTATGTCTCAAAATAGAACGGACGGTCAAACCTCCACAACGGTGCAGGAAGCTGTGCAAGATATAAATCAGAGAATGGAAACGTTAGCTGTTCAAGCGAATCTTGCAAAGGAAGAGACTAGGAATTTGCAATTGATTAGTACACTTCTGTCCCCTGGCATCACCTTTTCGGGAAATCCGGGAGAAAACATTCGTGACTTTCTTGATCGGTTAGATAACGTATTTAGCATGTTTAGTTTATCCTCAGATGTTAAGTTAAGAATTCTGAAGAGTCGGTTATTTGGCATTGCATACCGGCATGTAAGATACGATCAAAATTGTAAAATGTCAGTCACTTACGCGGGGCTTTGTGAAGAGCTTGTTAAAAGATTTGAGCCTAAAGTCAGCGCGACGTTCTATCGCGAAAAATTACGTAGTACAAAAAGAAGGTCTCAGGAATCACTTGAAGATTATGCGGACCGTTTGAAATTTTTGAATGCTCAGACTTTCGAATTAACGGGAGATGAGTCTCACGACGAAGCTGTTCTCTTTGAGAGTGATATGCGGCTTTTGGAAGTTTTCCTAGCAGGAATAAGCTCGGAATTAAATCAAGAGATTTCTTTAAGGCGGCCTAAAACATTTAGTGAAGCAGTAGAGATTGGCGTGTTATTTGAACAAGTTAAGAATAGAGCCTCCACAGAAAATACGTAGATTTAAACCAGTACAGCAGGTGTTTCATGCACGGAAAGTCATCTATTGTTTTTTGTGTGGCAAGGCCGGTCACCTACAAAGGGATTGTTATCAGAATGTAGGAAATAGAGGAGAGAAAGGGGGTAGCCAGCACCATGGATCACCGGCAAAACAAGAAGGTAAGTGGCAGAACCAATGTTCTAACTGTCATTGCAATGCGGGAAATCGCAGATATGGCGGCAATTTTTCTAAAGGATATAATAACTATAAAGCCAAGGGAGCATCAGGGAATTGGAATAGGAATAGGGGCGCGGGACACAACCAACCTGGTAGTGTAACTAATATTCCTAAGGGAGATAGTCAATCTAAACAGACTCAGGCGGTAAACTGAAAATAGGCAGCAGTGTCCCCGGCTGTTTGCCTCCAAAACACGTACCTGCAGTTAATAGACAGGACCCTTCAGGGGCAAACTTTGCTGATCTTACAGTTAAAGCTTATTATCAGGGAAAAAAATGTAACTTGCTTTTGGATACGGGAGCGGACTGTAACCTCCTATGGGTTGGTATATGCGGGGAGCAAGGATTAAAACCCCCAGATTGCAAAATTACGGGAGTAGATGCTACTAAAGAAATTGAAGTATTAGGGACTAAAAAAGTTGAATTAACGATTAATGGGTGTAATTTTGAAGTTGTGGTGTATGTAGTCCCACAGTTAAGTCCAAACTTTACCGGGATTTTGGGAGTAGATTTCCTCAGGGAATATGGGGCGGTGTTGGACTTTAATAATAGTTCTATCAGGTTAAGGAACCGCCAAGGCGGAAGCTTACTGGTAGAGCTTAAAGGCTCAGATAAGTGGTCCATGGAGCTATCTGACGTCGTAGCTCCTGTCAAACGGTCACAATTAGTCATAAAGTCAGACTCTGCCATCACGATCCCCGAATCTACAGGTAAGGTGTTGCAGCTACCATTGTCTCAGGAAATGGAGGCTGTAACTGGATCAGTGGTAATGGTTGAACCGTTTCCAGTAAACGAGTATTTAGACCAAAGAAAGGTGTATGTTAAGAGGTGCATAGCTTATGTAACCGCGGTTAATGGAAAAAATTGTGTTCCAGTGAGTATAGAGAATTTTGGTAAGGGCCCAGTAGAGATTCCGAAGAATTACCAAGTAGCACAAGTATCTATGTTAGATGTTGATGTTGATTTTCAAAGTAGTCCTCATTCAGGTGAGGGGAGTAAAGAAGAAATAACGAAACAAGTTCGAGTTAATTCTGCCGAACCCTTGTTAGACTTTAGCTGTAAGACAAGTCATTTACCGCCGGATCAACGAGATCGCTTAGAAGCATTATTGAGGGAGTATGAAATTTTGTTTGCACCTAAAGAGGGTTTGCCCAGCACACATCTTGTGGAACACAGGATTTTAACGGGAGATGCCCCACCTTGCAAATCTAGGCCGTATCGGGTCCCATACCACCAGAGGGAAATCTTAGATAAATTAATAGACGAACAATTGAAGGACGGTATAATACAACCATCGTCCTCAGCCTGGTCAAGTCCTGTGGTTTTAGTAAAAAAGAAGAGTGTAAATGGGGAAGACAAGTATCGATTTTGTGTAGACTACCGTAAGTTAAATAGTGTTACTATTCCTGATGTATACCCATTACCATCTATTTCGGAGACTGTAGATTATCTAGCCAACTGTGAATACTTCTCGACACTCGATCTTAAATCGGGTTATCACCAAATAAACATGGCGAAGGACGACATCGAAAAAACCGCTTTTTGTACATACAATGGATTATGGGAGTACAGAAAAATGCCATTCGGGTTAAGGAATGCTCCAAGCACGTTCCAAAGAGTGATTGATACCATTCTTCATGGGATTAAAACAAAAATGGCGCTGGTGTATATAGATGACTGCCTAATATTTTCAAAAACCTTTGACGAGCACATTTCCCATTTGAAGGAAGTTTTGGAGCGATTCAGGAAAGCGAACCTAACATTATCCTTCGGAAAATGTCACTTTGCAGCAAGCGAAATAGACTATTTGGGCCATGTAATTTCTAAGGAGGGCGTAAGACCGCAACCTAGATTGGTATCGGCAGTCCGAGAATTCCCCACACCTACTAATGTCAAGGAATTACAATCCTTTTTAGGACTTTCGAATTATTACCGGAAATTCATCAAGGGATATGCCCAAATCGCAAGACCTTTGACAAAATTATTGGTGAAAGGAGCGAAATTTGAGTGGACTAACGAATGTGAGGTGGCTATGCAGACCTTAAAGAATATCCTCACAACACGTCCCCTATTGCACCATCCTCAATTCGACCAGAAATTCACGCTTATCTGTGATTGTTCTCAAATCGCAGCGGGAGCGGTTTTGGCACAAGCTACGCCGAATCTGGAGTAGTGTGCGGAAAGCGAATGCCAAAGCGTTCGCACGGCAGGCAAAGCAATATAATAAAAAAGCTCACCCTCAGGACCTTGCTATTGGTTCATTTGTACTTTTGAACAAACCTTTTAGAAAACGTGGTACATGTTCTAAATTTAACCTATCCTGGACGGGTCCGTTTGAAATAGTAGGATTGCCTTCAGGTGTTAATGTGCGGATTCGGTTACCAGATCGGGACGTAACGGTGCACAAAAACCGGGTTAAACCTTACATCTGGAGAAAAACGCAGCGGGAAGCACAGTCGACAATAGTCGACGAGACTCGAAACACAGACCTTGGAACACCAGGGGGGAAACCCATAGCAGCGCGAAATCCTAGACCACGCCAGGACATACCATATAATTTAAGAAATCGTGCAGATAATGGTACAGGGAGGGACACACCTACGCAACAGACACAGGTGACGCAACGAAAGACAGGGAAAAACAACGATGCTAGTCATTCATATAATTTAAGAAATAAGAAGGTAGTATCTTGAAAATAAGCTGTAAATAATGTTTGTGCCAACCCTGCAAAGGTGCTGCCAGTGAGGAAGTGGAACGGTAATTGCAAAAGTAAGAATGTTAATGGCAGTAAGTAAAGTAATTTAGAATTGGTTCAAATTTGTGCATAAAAGCTTTAATGAAACCATGCAAACTGGGTTGGTTTCGGCTCAACGAATCGGTGTTGAATTCTAGCCAAGAGAATCATTTTTTTTTGAGTGAACCTAAGTGCAAGTTAAAAAAAAACTGTGTCAAGTGCTGTGTACACAATAGCAAGTTGTGTGTTTATTATTGTCCGTCACAGCTGTTGTGTGATGTAAACACCAGTGTGCAGAATTTTGCTGTGGTTTCAAATCCCGCAGGGCTGGGCTACGCAGCGGGTAGCCGACCGCAAGGCGTGACGTGTGTCGACGCAGCAAGCGGCGGGCGCGTGCTGATCGGACTCGCGGAGCGATCACCAGCTCAGCAGTGTCCTCTTTAAGTATTGGAACATTGTTTACAGACCCTTTTTTTTTTTAGAATTAAGTCTGTGGTGAAAAATATTTTAGGTAGTAAGAACTTTATCTCTTAGTTGAATTAGTAGTATCGTGTAGAAACAGTCAGTGTGTAATCTTTAGAAAAATGATGTTGCGTTTTAAGGGTTTAATAGTAGTACTAATTCTTTCACTGGGCAGGGTCCCAATACAATGTTATCAAGTCACACCCCTTAAGAGTGGTATAATGTTTGTCAAGCAAGATAATGTTATTCATTCGCCATTAGTTTGGTCCATTGTGGCTCAGATAAATTTCAGAGAATTATGGGAGCACAGTCGGCAGCTAGATACTAGATTTAACCTATTGGATGCATCGTTTCTAAACCTTACCTAAGCCTTGTAAATCAAAATTGGATCTTTTCTATGCCCAAACCTTACGAAATTATTGTCACTTGTTGGAATGAAGATGTCAATCAAACCGTTAATCGAGTGAAACTCATGAATTCAGGAATCATTCAGCAGTCATCTCACTGTCAATTTGTAGGAGAAAATTTCTTCATACCTGTGTTGCATAAAACTCTCATTCATGTCAATATGTCATATCCAGAATATGTGTTACCTACTTTCAGTAAAGAAATATACCATAGTCCGAAATTAGTGGAATTAAATCACACAAATCCCGCAATCTTGAGCACAGAATTATCAAAACACTTGCAACAAGCAAGGGACTCAATTAAATATAATCAATTGATAGCAGCCATAGAAACGCAAGTTCAACTGCACTCAAGGCACAAGACCATGGTGACCACTGTAAGCCTAACGACTATTGTATCATTATCTATTATAGTAATTTTAATACTGTTAATTTACAAACGATATAATAAAAAATTAGCCAGATTGGATAGTGAAAGACCAATACCAACTGCAGCACAAATTGTAATGACTTTACCATCTACTAGCAAGGATAGTGCTAAGGACACTGAAAACTGCACAACCAAATCGAAACTGTAATTATGCCATTGATGTTCTATTGTTCTTGTCAAATGATTGTTTTTTCTTTTATTGCCTTGTCTTTTATGCTTATGATTCTTAACGAGAATTGACTTTGTTGTTATACAGGATTGGACGCCACACCATAAAGCATTTGCGATTATAAAAGAATGTTGCTATAACTTTGTAAGCCCGAAGCAAGAATCCAAGCACGAATCATGTACAGTACTAGGACTAGTTAGTGAGTAACCTCAACAATGGAGGGGAGTAGTAAGCTTTGGGGACAAAGCTGGTCTTCGATTAAGGAGGGAGAGATTGTAGTGGACCGTTTTAATAATTATAGTATATTTGAGAGATGTGAAAATATTTATAATGATAATGTATGAGCGGCGGCACTCACTGGCCGTAGCGTCTGGCGTGGGATGTCGCAAGCCAGCTCAGCAATAAATCCAGGTCGGCGAGCAATAGTTATGGAAACTGGGCTCGTGTAGAAGCTTCGAGATACGCTAGCTGTCAGTTGATTGCCCTTAGAACTGGGACAGAGTACGCAACTGACGAAATATAAGCGCGAGCTCACCGAGGCTCGGGCGGAAGTCGGTCAAGCCAAGCTCGAGTGACTAAGCAGCCAATATGCTGCGTTAAACATCGAGACGGGAACGAAGGCCAGCTCTGCCCGCTAGTCAGCTGATCTGCCATACCAATGTAAGTCCATCAATCTTTTATATTACCAAGTGCTTGGAGTCCTGCTCGTGGCAAATGGACGAATGTAACAGCCCGCAGTGAAAGAATAAAACTATGTACGCACTTCGTGTCTTTCATTAGTGCAAGTCAGTAAGATCCAGGTTGAGGTACATAGCCTCAGTAAGATAGCCAAAGCCGAGACGGAAGTACCAGGAACGGGAGCCGCAGCAGACACGCCCCAAGTAAGTAAAAACTGGCTAACGCTCACAGTGACCACATACGACTTATCCATCCTGACGAATAAGTAACGGACCGGCATAACTATATACTAAGAGCCCGCTACATCCGTGCCCGCCACCCGCCTATCCACCACTCTATTGGCCCATTCTCAGTCCAATTTGTAGGACTTCGATGATCCGATTTTCCTGCAAAGGACCCTTGCTGGGCAGTGAAAGGGACCACAGTACTACATGTAGGAAGTGTTGGATGTCGTTGGACTCCCAGACAGCCAAAACTGATCACTGCTGTCAACAAGCTATGCCGTTGGATGTTTATTGGAGAAAAGACTCTACAAATTTGCGATAAGGACACTGGTGTGTCGCTGGAGTAGAAAGGAGGGGTAAGCGCATCCTACGGTAGCTGCACGCGGAGGTCCTACAAGTTGGACCGTGAATAGACCACTATACTTTACATGCAAGTTCAGACTTGTAAATTCGTGATTATGTAATAAAACCGTTCAGTTCATTGTTAATTTTATTACAGTATCGTAAGAAAAGAAACGACCACGGTGTTTTTAGCTAAACGGTAGCTGCACGCTGTAACGTCTTGTTTATGACGTTGTTAAAATATTAAAAAATAATGAGATTTATTAATTAATAAGTTAATTTGCTAAATTAATCCCGGGTAGGCGCCAAGAATGGAAGTGTTCTCTATCCGAGAGAAGCGACATTCCAATTCTGAAATACTTTTAATCAAAGCAATTGTAATTTTAAAATACCATTAAAAAACACAAATCTTCATCTATTCAAATGATACACTGATTGATTGGAAAGGAAGTTATTGAAAGCAGGGTTTACAACACCTATTATTTTCTTTGAATATAAAATTGATTGGTTTATTGAACAGAACTGAACATTAAAAGTTTCTTTTGAACAATTTAGAGCATGATTCACATCTCAGAGCGTTGCCTAGGGTTGAATGACGCAAGAGTGTCTATACATCGTCGGCGTTCTTTACCGTAGCAGATGACGTGCAGATAAAACAGTCTCATAGACCCTGTTGATCAGCTGGGCGAAGGTCACTTGGCGAGGTAGCTCCCCGCAGCTCTCCGGCAATCTCCCGTGGTGAGCCGGTGAGGATTGTTCGCTCCGTTGAAAACTTGCAGGCTCCCGAGTTTTAGCAGACGCGGGAAATTTCAGCGAGTCGCAGCGTTTGGCGGGTCGTCCACTATCTCCATTGGCGCTCCTCATGCAACATAAAAAACTTATGGTTTCTAAAAGTTCGTAACACAGTTTCATTCGCTGGTTCCCAACAGAGGTGTTCCGCAACCTGACTTTTCCTCCGAAGCATCGTTTCTCTAGTTTCAACTTTCTACTGTACCAGGAAATCCTCATTTCGGCACAGTCCCTATACTGTCCTTTGAATTTCATTGAATGCGTAAAGCTTTTAACTTTACGGCCTGCCATAAATCGTTCGGTCTTTCAGCGCAGGTATGAGTCACCTGGCTCTCGCCGATGCCAAAGAAACGTGGAATTCACACGCATAAATTTCCCGTCACCAAGGGACATTACAACGCGGAATTCCTACAAGTTGGACCGTGAATAGACCACTGTACTTTACATGCAAGTTCAGACTTGTAAATTCGTGATTATGTAATAAAACCGTTCAGTTCAATGTTACTTTTATTACAGTATCGTAAGAAAAGAAACGACCACGGTGTTTTTAGCTAAACGACGATGGGCCGATTGCCGTATAAAGAGAAAACAATAAGATATACAGTATATATTGCCATGTAAACAATACCTTCATTATACTTCCGAATTAAAAGTTGCGGATCCAGAGCTCCGTTACATCCCTAGTCTACGTACACGTCCAACAATCGT
This sequence comes from Vandiemenella viatica, assembly GCA_031002005.1. Classification (NCBI taxonomy): domain Eukaryota; kingdom Metazoa; phylum Arthropoda; class Insecta; order Orthoptera; family Morabidae; genus Vandiemenella; species Vandiemenella viatica. The sequence continues at coordinate 34,302,517 of CM061921.1, forward strand.
TTATAAACAAGAGATATTAAAAGAAAAAAAATCTTTTAGTATACGAGTAACACTTATAGTAGTGTTTATTATTATTATTTACTTGTACGTAGCCCAAATTGTAGGTACGATTTTTACGATCACCCCTTCTACCAATCACTAATCGCCAGAATATTTGTAGGTTGTCTGCCTTGATTGAATGTTAGCTCTGACGTCTCGTAATATGTGGATTACATGTAAAAGAAATTGTTGGATATGCGAGGGTTGTAGCTCATCTAGGCATGTGGTATGTTTCGCAATAACAGAGACGTCATACATTGCAAAGCTATACACATCACTGCATTGGTGTCTATTAATGTTCCTAGACATTTTAAACGTCATAAATATTCAAGTTAAATGAAAGAATTTTTGAATGAATGAAATATGCGGTCATGTGAAATACGTAGACAAATCTGTGAATTGTATGGTTAAAGTGTGATGACCCAAAGCATTGACTTCCGGCATCCTTTTCCTCCACGATAACGGTCGGCCGCAACACTGTCAAGTTAAATTTAATGAAACAATTTGCGTGGGAGCTGTTGAGTCGTATCCTCTTGAGCAGTGTTTCTCAAACATTTTAGCTACACGTACCCCTACAAAATTTCCCAGGCAATGGGGAACCCCCTTGAGAAAAAACTGCGACCCATTACGTAAATCTTGTCATGAACCCTAATAATGGTTTCCGTACACCACTTTGAGAAACACTGCTCTACTTCTCTAGAGTGTTGAGCTCTACACATTAAGATGTTCCTTGGATGCCAGCGTTTCGATGATGATGAATTTCAAAGTTACCTAATGCCTGATGGCGCAGGAGCAGATTTTTACGATCGTCGTATACAAATTACAAATGCTCGCTCTGCATGTCGTGTCTCAGCATTGGCGTGGATTATGGTGAGAATAGTATAAAATTCGTAAATCGTAATAAAAATATATAAACTGAGCGTGGTGGATGAGCGGTAACGCTCTGGCCTTGCATCCGGCAGGACACGCGTTCGAATCCCCTCCCTGGCATTCAGATTTGGGTTTCCCCAGATCAAATCAGGCGAATTCTGGGATGCTTCCTTCAAAAGGCCATGGCCGAATTCCTTCCCCTTCCTTCCCACCGGTCCTATCATGCCTCTAATGTCCTCGACGCCATAATCAACTTGTTCAACATACAGCTGTAAGACTTACATGTGTGCTCGTACAACCGCTCGCGGTATCCTGTTGAATTATTTGTTGCGAGATCTAACTTTCGTAATGTAGCTGATACTTGTAAGTTAATACCAAGATCAGGAATGAAGCGCGTCCATTCCTAGAACCCGATTGATCACAATTACATCTAACTGCAGTCCAACAGTTCAGACAACTAAAGTTTTTATGGTTTATTTCTGAATAATTCCCAACTGCAGACCCAATGGGGGACTGTTTTAATCTTTTGTATATTTTTAGCAAAAATAGTAATACGAAATTCACTGCAGGTTTTTAAACTGTGGTCATGATTATGAAGAAAAAATGTACCAGAACTTGTAGTAGCGTCCAGCTATAAATACTTTAAATTACACGATGTAATCAGCATCTGAATGGACGATGAACTAAAAAAATATATATATATAATTCCATGTAAAATCACATTAGACAGAGACCATTTGCTTTCGACAGTTGTTATGAAGCTCGCTCACTAAAATTGTTGACGCTTTTCCTGAGTATCGAGTAAACTTTCCGCACACGAGATTTGAAATAAGATGTCTAAATTATGTATTTAAAACAGAGGCACAATAGCAAATACCATAAAAATTGCAAACTAAAACAAGAAATTTAAATCGAGATAATGTGTTCAGAGGCACGCAAGTTCATGGTAATGGAAACAGGTAACCTGTTAAATACTTTATGTTTCACTGTATTATTCTTAAAAATATGGAAACATTGACGACGTTTGAGCCTGTACTGTTTCCGTTTGCAGTACTAACCTGTCAGAAAATCTCGGCTGTAGATGACGCTGCTAGCGTCAAATTACGAAATGTGAAATTTGACGAAAAGGTCGTGTTCATAAGAGCATGAGCAAAGTAAAGTTTTGCAGGAGGTGAAAGTCTTTCTCAGAGCCCATAAAAATTTCAGTTAAGATGGGAGTATACCCGGAACCTTTTAATCCCCAGTAAGCACGACTGTGGTGCTACAGAAGGATGCTGAAAACTGAGTGGACAGACAAAGTACAAAATGGACGAGTATTAGAAATGATGGGTGAGGAAAGAAGTTTGTGGAATAAGCTTACAGAAAGAAAACACAGGCTGGTAGGTCATATTTTGAGACAAGATGGATTGGTTAATTTGTTAGTGGAGGGAACAGTCGATAGTAAGAACTGTAGAGATTAGAATATATGAAGCAGATAATTGAGGACGTGGGTTGTAAGGGGTGAGCACAAGATAGAAAGGGATGGAAGAGTGAATCAAACCAGTCGAAACACTGTTCACAGTAAAAAAAAGCACAACTTTCTGTTGAGGATGCTGTCTGCGAACCGTATAAGCTTTGTAGTGATGTATTTAGTATTGTTTTGTTTTTAAAACACGCATTTTCTATGACTAAGGCTCTGCGCTAAGGTGCTCAACCAAAATTCTTGAAAGAAACATAACAACACTTACTGATATGAAACAATATAAAACAGTAGTTAACAGTTTCCATAATATTTATCACTAAGATTCACTTGTACGAGACATGTGTTGTCCGTAAACTTCATGTGGATTTGTTAAATTTAACAACGAATGAAAAGAAAATTGTATCGAAAATACCTCAAATACCAATATATAACGTGGTCGGATCAAATTGGTTGCTGCATTGGACTGTAATTATTGATAACTGGCTCATTATGATTCAAAAGTATATCAGAAGTGAACTGTTGCGAAAAATATTTAAACTGGTATTATGATGATCCTTATATATGGAGATCCTGTGTAACATACATATTTTTTTGTGATATGTTTTATTCTTAACTATCAATAACGAGTAAATAATACCTTTTCGAGTACACAGAGGACAAAATAACTCCAACATGCAGTGCTCGTCATAGAGTAGGGAAGGAAGCAATATTAGTAATGAAATGTCTCGCATGGCGTTCGGTATATCGGCTCACGTTGGTAGCCAAATTGGCCTATCGTAAGAGACAAAATCAGTTTCCTGTAGCATAAAACCGCAAGCAACTTTTGTATACGACGATCGTAAAAATCTGCTCCTGCGCCATCAGATTTATACGATTTGATTGTATAATCTTAACAGCATCACTTACTTTATAAATGTGTGTGTATGTAGAGAACAATTACGAGCAACTGCTTGAATTATACTCGTCCCTCTAGACTTGCTCGCTATTGATGGGGTTGTATCTTCAGGAAAGTAGTGCTTTAAAATTACATTGCTGTATAGATGGGTGTCTGCATCAAACTGACGGAAACTCCTGGTATCCCTTACCTCTAAAAAAAAAAAAAATACTAAACGCTACGTCATACCAAAACTTTCAATCCGCATGGCGCTGCCTCGTGGTGTAAACCAGCATTTTATACCACGAAGACGCGCCACTCTGAACATTCTAGAAAGCCGTGAAAGCATTGCACTGCGCATCATTTATGTTTATTATTAAGGTTATTAATGCTTTTTTATGTCCATTGCTTGGAAATTTCACCAAAGTTAGTCACATTTTATCTGAGCTAAAAGTAATCAATGAGCCTAAAAATAGAAAATAGAAGCGAAATTCTAATTAGGTCAAGAACTCAAAATTCAACACCTAAATCAGATTTCATGCAATTATAAATAGTGATTATCATTTATTTTCGTGCGGACAAATTGCTAGATTTGAACCAGTCTTGTTCGTAACAGAAGAATCCAAAACGTAAAACTGCATTGATATCTGTAAATTTCAATTTTTCTCAATTTTTAGCAAATTTTTTTTTCAGACAAGGAACAAGTGGAACTGCAATAGGTCTATGTACAAACCTGGTATTCAGAATATGGAACGTACTACTATGCTATTGATCTAACAACATAAATGTTTACGTTGTTGCAAGGCATTAACAAAGGTGAGAGTTATTCCGCGGTGAAGAGGAACCACCAACTGGCCAAGAAGTATCTCGCGGCCATAACAATCCTGAGGAAGGCCCCAAAATAAAGGTTGAAACGATAGCTATTAACAAGTCAACGCGCCGCCATCAGGAAATCCAACGTATCAAAGGTGAAAGTGGCTTTCGATCAAGTCTTTAAGGCCCTCTTGTTAGGTTGTATCAGACGTAGTTTCCCGAATTTCCTTTCATCATCTCAGTACGTAAATAGAGGGAGTAATTTCATCACTACACTCCTCTGGCCGCCTTACACCCTAACTCAGGGAACACCCCCCCTCCCGTATTCAATTGATAGCAGGTTGTGTGGGCTTGGAGGAGGAAGAGGTTCATTAGCCCAAGAGGTTCAAATTCCAGGAATACATCTGGATTCTCGCAAGTCTCTCGCTCTAATGATTTATGTTTGTGGCCGGACGTAGGCTCCACTACCACATCTGTTTAGGAAACGTCCATAAACCACGTGGCGCCATTTTGGCCTCCTGTCAACTCCCCCCCCCCCCCCCACGTCGGTCCGAGGGTGCGCTAGGTAAAAGTCTTAAAAGTCTCTTCGAAATTCATACCTCATGATTTTAATATTCTACACATCTAGCAAAACATGTTATTATTCCGTTTTCCATCACTGGCACATTGAAAAACGGCCCTCTCATTAAATGTGTTTTAATGTGTATTAAAAAAATGCGTCATTTTTTTCAACTGGTTAGGCAAGTTTAGTGTAATGAGTATCTGCAAATGTTTACTTTTTATATATTAAGTATGAGTGATACAAGGTGTTCTAAAACTTTATTGATTGTAATTATTCAAGACAATTTTTTATGGCGCACTAGAACTTTACTGCCATGAAATATTGAAGAAAAATTTGAGATACCTTTAAATTAAAAACCCTCTAAATTAATTACTTAGACCCCATCAGAGTAAAAATATTGAGTGAGCAGTAAGTACATTTGGGGTTGAAGGAAAGACAGATAAATAACATATTTCAGACATGGTTTTAAAAATTCAAAGCTTGTAACATTTTGTAGGGCGTTGAATTTAAAACTTTTATGTTGAACTAAAACTGCAGAGTTCTAAGAAACGAAATAACTTCAGGGAATAGCACACATCATTCTTGAATGACATCATAAATCAGTGGAATAAAATTAATCCTAATGTAAATAGGAATTGGAATAATATGAATCCTTATGTAAACAGGAATTGGAAATGGGATGGTTAATTCTAATATAGTAAAACAAAAAAATCCTATGATTTATTACATTTTTTATTTGAAAAATCTAAGCATCAATAATTATAACATCATCATCATCATCTTCTTCAATAACTATTGTATCTGATACATGTGTAATATAATTAAATATTTCGGCAACTTCCAACTAAGCCAGCGCCAAGTCTGAAAAAAAAAGAGGAACAGCAATTATTCCTACGCCCAACCAATCTCGAAAACGAAAACAGTTTCAAACAAGAGAGAAACAAAGAGGAAAATGCATTGACTGTATCACTCGATTGAAATTTCAAAGATAAATTTGTGAAACGAGGTAGACTAATGATAATATTTTATGTACCAGAAAGTGTCACGAGAAATTTCAATCACATTACCATACATTAGGGGGGGGGGGGAGACACATACATGTTAGAAGGAACACCAGCGGAAAAATAATGTAACAGTTTAAACCAGAACCTTTCATTTAAAACCATTAGCTTACCATAGCAGAAAGATAGAGGAGTTATTTCCATACACTCGTCATCATAGCAGACAGATTGAGGGCTTATTTCCGTAACGTCGTCATCCTCCTCCTCATGATCATCTTCATATTCAATAACTATTGTATCTGATACATTTTTTTTTTTTGTTGTCGTCAGTCTTTAGACTGGTTTGATGCAATCCTCCATCCCTTCCTATCCTGTGCTAACCTCTTCATTTCTACATACCCCTTACAACCCACGTCCTCAATTATCTGCTTCATATATTCTAATCTCTGTCTACCTCCACAGTTCTTACCTTCGACTGTTCCCTCCACTAACAAATTCACCAATCCAGCATGTCTCAAAATATGACCTACCAGCCTGTCTCTTCTTCCTGTAAGCTTCTTCCATAAACTTCTTTTCTCACCCATCATTTCCAAAACTCGTTCATTTCTTACTTTGTCTGTCCACCTAATTTTCAGCATTCTTCTGTAGCACCACATTTCAAATGCTTCAAGTTTCTTTCTTTCCGGTATTCCTAAAGTCCATGTTTCGCTACCGTAAAGTGCTGTGCTCCACACATAGAGTTTTAAGAAGTTCTTTCTAATTCCCAGATCAATATTTGAAACTAAAAGGTTTCTCTTTTTCATGAAGGCTCTTTTTGCTAGAGCTATTCTGCTTTTAACATCATTCCTGCTTCGGCCATCGGTTGTAATTTTGCTTCCCAAGTAACAGAACTCACTCACTTCTCCTATTGCATCCGACCCTATTTTTATATTTAATCTGCTAGTATTGGTATCATTTCTGCTACATTTCATCACTTTTGTTTTACTTTGATTTATATTCAGTCCAAAATCTTCCTTCAGTATTTTGTTCATGCCATTCAATAATTTCTCAATATCCTCAGCCCTCTCTGCTAATAAAACAATGTCATCCGCAAATCGTAGCATACTGATTTTTTCTCCCTGAAAACTTATGCCACATGGAAATTTTTCTTTGACTTTCTTCATTGCTTCTTCTACATACAAGTTGAATATTAACGGGGATAGACTACAACCTTGTCTCACACCCTTTTTAACTGATGCATGTCTCTCGTGATTCTCTACTCATATTACAGCCACTTGATTCTTATATAGTTTATAGAGTATTCTTCTATCTCGATACTTTAGACCTGACTTCTTTAAAATTTTGAACATCTTGTCCCACCTAAAATTATCAAAAGCTTTTTCTAAATCAACAAATGCCATAAAAGTATCTTTGTTTTTCTTGAGCCGCCCTTCAAGTATTAATCTTAAAGACAGAATTGCTTCCCTTGTACCGCGATTTTTCCTAAACCCAAACTGATCTTCACCTACTATCTCTTCTACTACCCTTTCCATCCTTCTGTATATTATTCTGGTCAGTAATTTTGAAGCATGTGATGTTAGACTAATGGTGCGATAATTCTCACATTTGTCGGCTTGTGCTTTCTTTGGAAGTGTGAAGATGATATTTTTATTAAAATCAGTTGGAATTTCTCCTGTTTCATAACTTTTTGATATCAACTTGAATAATCTTTCAATTCCTTCCTCTCCTAGAGATTTAAGAAGTTCTGCAGGGATCTCATCAATTCCAACTGCCTTATTTGCTTTCAAGTCATTCAGAGCTTTATTAAATCTGATACATTAGTAATATAATTAAATTTTTCTGCAACTTCCAATTCACCTAACGCCGAGTCTGAAAAAAAAGAGGAACAGCCATTATTCCTAAGCCCAAACTTTTATGGTGTAAGTCAAGTAGGATGTGTGCTATTTTCTGAAATTAGGTTATTTATTTTCATAGAACTCTGCAGTTTTAGATCAATATAAAATTTTCAAATTCAACTCCCTGCAAAAAGTTACAAGTTTTGAATTTTTAAAACTATGCCTGAAATATGTTATTTATCTATGTCTTTCCTTCAACCCGAAATGTACTTACTACTCACTCAATATTTTTACTCTGATGGGGTCTAAGTAATTAATCTAGGGGTTTTTAATTAAAAGGAATCTCAAATTTGTCTTCAATATTTCATGGCAGTAAAGTTCTAGTGCGCCATAAAAAATTGTCTTGAATAATTACAATCAGTAAAGTTTTAATACACCTTGTATCACTCATACTTAATATATAAAAATTAAGCATTTGGAGATACTCATTAAACTAAACTTGCCTAACCAGTTGAAAAAAATGACGTTTTTTTTAACATACATTAAAACATATTTAATGAGAGGGCCGTTTTTCAATGTGCTAGTGATGGAAAACGGAATAATAACATGTTTTGCTAGATGTGTAGAATATTAAAATTATGAGTTATGAATTTTGAAGAGACTTTTACCTGGCGCACCCTCGGACTGAATTCCAGAGTGCTGACGTGACGCGCGTGTTGAGAAACTAGGAAATATTCCCAGGCGAGCGCTTTATGCCTGAGCAAATACCTTCATTGAGCGCACCTGTGTAAACACGCCTCAGGAGTGGGTTTTCCCCCACGTCAGAGAGAGACGGGGTGTGTGGAATATCTGCGCACATTGAGGTTTCTGCCGTAAGGTGCTGCCATTTCGCGACAGTTATGTAAGTTACCGCGGCAGGTGAACGCCCGTGTAGCAATAGATGCCTCTACCGCTTTGCAAGTACCTACATGGCCACACCTGTGCAAACTCGCCCGGCCTGGTGGAATTCCCATTGTTAGACAACTATAGAAGAACTCTTGGCGGTGTGGAATGTCTTCGCAGATTGAGATTTCTGTCGTAAGGTGCTGCCATCTGGCAACGCCCCCTGTACTTTGATTGGTTGGTTCAAAAGCCCGCCAGGCCACCATTGGTCCATTTTGAATCTCCCGCCAACCGGATGTGAAGTCATGGAGGGGAGGGAAGGGAGGTATCCCCCCCACAAGCCCAATGACGTCATGGGGTTTTCCAGAAAGTATATAGAACCATCCTTCTCCCACTACTCATGTAGCCTTTTTCCCTATTGATTCTAGAAGACATTTTGTACTGTTTTCTCTTGTCAGACTGTCGTAAATTACATACGGAGATAATTAAATGAGATATTTAGATGCTGTTGTGTGTTCTGAACCTCATTTTAACTGTGACAAACAATATGAATGAAAAGCTACGTGGCCTGGCTCGAAAACCCCCACGTAGCTCAACGTAGCTTTCCAGCCAACCACTCCCCCCCTAGACCGAGCAACGTGGTTTAAGGACGCTCCCTTACCACAAGGTTTATTAATCCTGTGATTATTGGTGGCGTTAAGTGATGTGAACCGTATTCTACTATCGTCAAGATAGTGAATAGTACTATGCTACGCAAAAAGAAGGTTGTTTGATGCGTCGTAGTACAGCCCCTGGGATTTACGGAGACATTCTTTGAGGAGGCGAAATAAATAACTTTCCATCTTGACTGAACAGATTTTTGATTGCTTCTTTCACCAGAGTCTGTATAGTACAGACCCGCGTTACGATACTTATCATATCTGACAGATCAGGGATTTAGGAGGAGATGAATCGAGAAGCACAGCAGAATTTATACCCTAAATAGCAGTAAAAAAGGGATAATTATGTACAGAATATCGGAAGTGTTAATTATAGAAGCAAAGAGCGCAAATGAAGGACGTTTGCACCCCACGCTGCTTGAATAATTACTACATCAAAATATTCCGAAACACGACAAATCATTAACACCCTGGCAATAGTTAAGAACTGGTTGAAAGTAGAAATTATTTCACCATTAGCGGCAAAAGATACTGTGAACTGCAGATCTGTGGGGGCAAGAAAATTTGAGGATTACATTCTGGCCCATTTAGTCTGTAAACAAGGTATAATACGCAAAGCGGATATCGATATAAAAATGCAGAAAATTATGGTGGAAATCATGTCACCAGCAAAAAGATTAATTAAATCAAGTAACAAAAAAAATAGGAGAACGAACCTTAATTCACAGACTTTCGATGGACAGACGATCCCGCAATCTATATATATAAAGATAAATTTATGTATGTTTATTTGATTGTTTGTTTGTTCTTCGTACAAATCCACAGTTTTCATCCAATCTCGACGAAACTTTGCACACTTATCCTTTGAAACAAGGAGAAAAATACTGTCTACATTTGGTTGAAAAATTATCTGTATAAATAATACATGTTGTCTCATAATTTCGAAATACTACTGAATGGCGATAGACAGACGCGTTGGATATGGACGTCTGTATACTGCTTTTCCGTGTATCGGTCAGACAGCTCAGTGGTTAAAGCGCTTGCTTATAAATGTTTGAGTCGTGGTCTCCGGTTCAAATTTCCGTGGAGGCTAAGATTTTAAAAAATTGTTTTTGATCGTCAGAGTCACGCCTGGGCCGTCGGTTATTCGGATTGAATGTTAAACTGTAGATATCACGAAGTTAGGGGTGTAATGCGAGGCAAATTGTAGGTAGTCTTGCAATGCTGTAGGTGTACACTTTTTTACGTTATAATGATTCCTCAGGGGTTGTTCGCAATCAGAGAGAGAGAGAGAGAGTGTGTGTGTGTGTGTGTGTGTGTGTGTGTGTGTGTGTGTGTGTGTGTGTGTGTGTGAACCGCAGTAATAATACTATAAATACGGAAGTAAGTCTTTGTCTTTTTTTTTACGTTTTGACGACCAAATGGCTATATCGATGTTGGTGGAATTTGACAAGAAAATCTGTATGAAGAGCACAGGACATTTTCTCCGGTAAGTTTAATAGTTGTTGTCACGAAATTTTGAGACCTTATCGAATGGTGACAGAAATATGTTGGAAACTGATTCTCTTCAAGAGACTGGTTCGACGGTAGAATGATATAGTGATAGCTTTCCTGTCATATTATGCCGACTCGGTGTTGTTTGGGTCCAATCCTTCGTTACCAACAACTTTCTATATTCAATACTGGCAAAAAATTAATCCACGCGTACGAAGTCGCGGGTACGAGCTAGTTTTTATATATTCATTGAACTTGATGTGAGGAAACACCCAACACGAGTGTAATTGCTATAACTTCATACGTTATGGGTATTTTGGGACTAAACGTTCTCCCATGAAAGACAAACACTACATGGAAATTGCTCCCATATACAGAGATCGCATTGGTAAAAGTAATGATTGATATCAAGATTTTATACGACAATCACGTTGGTGAAATTTAATCATGGCGCCTTTAAAAGACACTTGTACAGAACTGCCCATGACTCGCTAAACAACGAATGTGGAGAGAAAGAAGATAGTGACCATCTGAGATTAGGATGTTTGAGAAAATCAAAGAAACTGAGGAACTCTTACAGCGATTGCACCGGCTTGGATGTATGGTACCATTCCGACTTACTGTATTATTGAAAAGAGAAGATACTAGCTGATCTTTGACTATTAGAAATTCTGGAATCAGAATACCACAGAAGAAGTTAAGTTTAATTTTTTATTTATGTGATAATATGTAACAAAATGTTGTAATTATAAACATAAAATTTAAACACGAAATTGGACATTTTATCTAAATGGGCAAGGAACCTAATTATTAGTTTCAGAATACGATTTTGCCGTGTTGCCTATCAAAATATGGCCGCAAGTATTTTAATTAAATTTTGAAAAATATTTTTTTCAGAAAAATTCATTCACTTTGTTTTTAAATAATTATAATTCATTTCAAAGAGAGACATGTAAAGAATATAAAAAGTTTGGGTTGCCTATGTAAAAGTGGCCGCAAGCTGAAAGTGATTGCCAGCTGATACAGTTAGCGCACCACATAGTCTGACAGATGGTGTGGTGTGCTAACTCTCCGTCGCTCTTAAATGTCTTTAAGTTCTGGCCTCGCATTCGAGAGGACGCCGGTTCGAATTCCCGTATGGGCATCCAGATTTGGGTTTTCCATGGTTTCCCCAAATCACTCCAGGTGAATGCCGGGATGCTTCCTTCAAAAGGCCATGGCCGAATTCCTTCCCATTCCTTGCCCCCCATCCTTTCCCGTCTCTAAAGACTTAGTTGTTATAGGAGACGTTAAGCAGTTAAAAATAAAAATAAATTAAATGTCTTTAACAGCTGGTAATCCCTACCTGCAGCCAATTTTACAAAAACAACCCAAACTTTTTATGTTCTTTACATGTCTCTTTTGAAATGAATTATAATTTATTTGAAAAATAAATGAAAGAAATTTTTTGAAAAAAAAATGAATTTTTTGAAAGTTTAACCAAAAATACTTGTGGCGGTATTTTGATAGGCAACCCGGCAGAATCGTATTCTGCTACTAATAATTATACATGAAAATTGCATTTCAATCAAATAACAGAAAGACGTAGAAATCACGCAGCCGGATCTTACGCTATTGTCTCTTCGAGACCGCCTTATTGTGATTTTCGAGTGTGCAGCTTTAAACTTTAATTTGTAGGTCTTCTCAGTTTACCAGTAGCAAATTGAATTCTTCATCGACATCGGATCTTTCGGAATGATTGTGTACCGTGTGCTGCAGGCTGAAGAAGTAAAGCAAGTTTTCATGTAAACCTACAGTCGGCGGTAATAGGAGCAATGGATCTGTAGCTGCCGGAATACAGCAGATTTTACACAGGGATTAAACGTGCAGGCTAAACTGTAGGCGATAGTAAAGGGCCAGGTTAAAAGACAAATAGTAACTACACTTCAATAGATGAGAAGTCAGCGCAATCTATTAATTTGCGGCAAAAGGTTCTTGCGATCGTTACGAGCTGGTGACACGGTTTTTACTGGCTGCTCAATCCACCCTTGTCTTAGCCGCCTTAACCTAAGGGGACATCCATTAATTACGTGAGGTGAAATAGGGGGGGGTGTGGCGAAATCTCACCAGGGGGGAGGGGGGTCTACAGAAATCTCACGTGAGATTTTGCGAAAAATTTGGGGACAGTAGAGCCAAAAAAAAGGTCTACAATTTGCGCCAAAGTCGATTTTAGGAGGGTATTTCGTCAAAAAAGTTAGGGTGTGACCTAAAAAAAAAGGTCTACAAAAGTTTCCAGGGCGATTTGTAGGGGGAGTTCTCACGGACCAGATCTCACCGGGGGGGGTCCGGCCAGATCTCATGAAATCTCACGAGGGGGGAGGGGGGGTCCAGAAATCCGGAAAAACCCTCACGTAATTTGTGGATGCCCCCTTTTCCGGTAAACCTAACGTGTGTAGGGACCCTACAGATTAACATGGAATCCGAACTACGAAAGCGTTCTAGCGTATTTCACAATACACAGCAAGCTGGGCTAAAGGTGAAGGTCGGGTTAAGTCCCTATGCAAATCCCCGGTGAGAATAGGACCTTTCGATCTCAAGTCAGACGCCTTAAACACAGAGCTAGCACACCGTTACTAATGTGTGGTATAAAGTGATGGAGTTGTACGTGAAGATGAGTCAACATAAGAAGTAGCCTATTGAAGGTAGTTGCAAAAGTAGAAAAGGGTAATACTGATATATTACAACCTGAAAAATAAACATGCTCATAATTTCTCAGGAAAGACTATTGCAGAGCGGCTAGTAAGCAGAGACAAACCCAATACAGCGACCTAAAATTCGTGAAGCAAGATGTTCGATCGGAATTCCGATCCTGATTCTTCCGCATTTCTTGTTTTTCCCACGGGCCAGCGTGCGTGTAACTGAGTGCCGGATTCCGGGGGACACGACAGGCCCTCCTTATTTTTTTTCTCTGATTCTCTGTGTTCTTGTGTATCAGACCACTGGTACGTATAATCCCACGGCGCGTGGTACCTTGAAGGTACGTTTCCATAGCGCGTCCCACGGCGCGTGTAAGGGGACGCCTCTCACCTTTGCTGCATATATTAGCAGGTAAGCAGGTACGGCGCGCCTCGACCCACCGCAAGGCGGTAAAAGATGAAAGGCGCGTAATGCCTACCACGCGCCGTGGGAATGGGCCTTAACGTCGGTGAAATTAGCACTGGCCGATGTTTGCCACGAGGATGCACCAGTGTAGACGACACTTCCCTGATGCTGACGGTTGGTGCAGGAGAAGTCTCAGGGTTGTTGCGCGTCCATGATATCGGCAGCACTCGGCAGCTACAATTGGCTAGGTGACTAAATTTGAAAAATATTTTAATACTTTACCTTACTATCAATTTTACTCAAAAAACGTATATTTTTCAAAACATCGAACATTTACATAATGCATTTTGCATTTTAAAAAACGATTTTAAATTTACCTCGAAAACGCTCGGGACTGTCATGGCGTCCTGAGTGACGTCACACCACCCGAACCAAAACAAAACAGTCGGGTATGTATATGGCAGGTATCAAGCGTTCTTTAATTTATTAAAAATGAATTCCTCGTTTTATATGTACTGTGTAGTGACCCAGTGTAAAAGCACAACAATAAAAACGCCAAACAAGTTATTTATATAAGTTCCAAACAATGAACAAATACGGAAAATGTGGTTAAAACATGCAAGGAGGGAGGATGCTCATAGTTTATTTGCAGACTTAAGAATCTATTTTTGTGAAGATCATTTTAATGTAAGTGTATGTGGACTGCATATTTCTAAATCTAAAGCAGAACTGATTAATTTTGCAGAACCACTACTTTTCAAGTATTGATAACGTAATAAGGTTTGCGTTGAGGTTGTTTCGGTTTTATGATTTAAAATCTTTCTTTAGTGTTACGTTTAATATAAGTACCTGGGTGACCGATCTTCAGTCGGCATCTTTCGATTTTTATTCAATATCCAAGATTAAAATTTGATTAAAGTAAAATGCTTGAAGTCTTCCTAGGCGTTTTGAAGTGCACAGTTAAACAAAGAGAAGCTTAACTAACATCAGTAGGCTTACTGGTACCTGAACCTTCTACATAATGAGGTTAAAGAAGTTTTCGAGAAACCAAATACAAAAATTGCTCCTTTAAAAAAAAATCGTGTTAAAAACTTGAAAAGCAAAACGTTATCTACATTTCATCCAAATCGCTAGATCCATTTGCGAGACCGGCTCATAAATTGCGTTCAAAGAGAAATGCTATTATTATGTTAAATAGAAATCTTAATGCCAGTCAGGGATTAATTAATGGTGCGAGATTTGTGGTAATTCAGGGGATTCTACTATAACCCTTGATGATGGATTCTTATGTAACTCGACAAGAAAAATTGAAAGTAATATATATATATATATATATATATATATATATATATATATATATATATATATATATATCTCGCTTAGTTCTCGAGATATCGTATCTCAAAATTGACGTAGTTGGTTGAAATTCGACCTGGACCAGAAGAAAAATTTCGCCATAGCCAAGTTTGATGATGAATTCGTATGAAACTCGTCGAGACAAATCGAAAATAATGAATTTATTTTTCTGATATCTCACTTAGTTCTCGAAATATTATGTCTCAAAAGTGAAGAGGTTAGGATTAGATCCGACCTGGACCAGAAAAAAAATCCACCAAAGCTATACGGTGGAAATGTACTTTCAATGTTTTATTTTGTTCCTAGTGGTTGTTGTTAGGTTGAAATACGGCCTGGACCAGAAGAAACGTCGCCAAAAGCACAAGGAACTATCCCTATAACTGATTTTTGACATGCTATATCTCGAAAACCAAGAACATTTATTCTTTATTTTCAATAGGTTTCGTCGAGTTCTATAAGAATTCATCATCAGATTGTGACGTCACGGTAATGACAGAACATCATCAGTGTTAAATTCATTCACTCCGATAAAACTATGCTCATACCTCCCAGTAATCTCACATCTTCTGATCAGCATTTCAAAATGGTTATAAAACAATTCCCATAAGAAGTAAGCTTCGTTGTAAACATTAATAAAGCACAAGGTCAGACGCTTCAAAAGGCAAGATTCTACTTATGAGAAACTGTTTTTTCGTATGTGCATTCGTACGCGGCTTTTTCAGGAATTTGTAGATGTATTAATATTTAATTATGCACTTTATTATCAAACTTCACTTGAAATCTTGTATATTGAACAGAAATCGAAAGATGCCGAGCGAAGATCGGTCACCCAGTTACTTTTTAAATGTTTTATAATTAAGGTGGTAGTATTTAATGACACACTAACAACCACTTTTTACGGTCAAATAGTAAACGATGATTACTTTATAACTGATACCGGTAATATTATTTTCAAAGAAGTTTCTGTAAAGTATCACCTCTGACAAAACCAATGATAAATTTTTAATTATCTTCCTTTTTAAATGTTTTACAATTAAACTTGCAGTTCTAATATTTCCACGGGTAAGCCAGTATACAAGAACTGTTCGTTTAAATATTCTTTGGAATCAAATAGAATCTATTTGTAGGCTTTCTGGTACCTGAATTGTCTACGAGATGGCGCTTGTGCCGTTTGCGAGTTACCGAGTGACAAAATTGTTCGTATTTTGTAAACTCGCTTTTTTGTAGGGAAGACAACCATTTAAGTAATCTTAAAAGTCAAAACGTTATCTAAATATGAAATTTCATCTAAATCGTCACAGCCGTTTCCGAGATCCGAAATATATATATATATATATATATATATATATATATATACAAGAATTGCTCGTTTAAAGATATAAGATAAGATAAACGCACTCTGGCAGCACTATCATTACCGTGGTACCACAATCTGATGATAGATTCTTATGCAGCTCGATGAAACAAATCTCTCATGGTTCTCGAGATATCTTAACTGAAAGGTGATGTTTTTAGGCTGATATGAAGCTTAGAGCAGACTGGAAATTGGCGGCAGTGCCATACCTGTTTTTGAGGATATACTTTTCTAGAAAAGGTGCATATAAAAGCAAAAACAAACGTACCTTAGATGTGATGCAACTGAAAAGTTACGATACAGGCACGGCACAGTAATAATAGTACCTAACAACAACCATACCCAATAACATTATTTAAGCCAAAGATAGTATCGAAGCGAAGAACGAAATCTTTTATTTTTTGGCTTAGGTCTTCCTTCTGGTTTAGCTATTTAGCACCTGATTATACTTCGCAAATGGAAAGTCATACCACTATAAATTAATTTACAAAACGTATGTCTAAGCTATAGCTTATTGTTTACGAAACTGAAATAATGCTATTTAAGCTTATAACGTATAATTGGTACTTATGGATAATTGCATCGAAGTTTTAACATTGTGAAATTCCGATGAGCAAAAGTCGATGTTACGGCGTCAATTTTGGGCAAATTGCTACTGTTGGCTTTGCTAAATCCTGGTTCCATATCTTGTCTTTTAGCATATAACTGAGAACTGCTATTAACGTGACCAAAGTTGCTACAAATGAATAATTTACCAAGTAACCCGTTCTGTTCCGTGAAAATGTCAATAACTTTGGAGTTTTGGGTGGCGTGACGTAATGCTTTCTGATTGGCGTTCGCGGTCACGTGACTGAATGCCTGATTTTGTCGCATTTATTTTCTAAAAATAATAATAATCTTTATCTTTTATAATAAATAATTTTGTTTTGTGTTATCTCCTCAGCATGATTAATCATTAAAAACTGCTAAGCGTCCGATTTATTGTTAGTGGACACAAGCCTATTGCTGGATTTCTAAAGCTTGACTCAGGCAGAGCGATGCGTCCTTAGGGAGCTCCATTTTGGCCTCCTGTGAACCCCCTTCCCCCCACGTATCCTGACGTGGCTGGTTTTGCCTCTACCGCACCCCCCCCCCTTTTCCCTTTGTGGCGAGTAGCTTTTTTCCATACTGATATCAGAAGTCATTTTATACTGTTTTCTCTTGTCAGACTATCGTAAATTACATACGGAGATAATTAAATGATGAAAATAAGTATTCACATGCTATTGTGTGTTCTGTAACTTATTTTGTGACAAACGAATTAAATGCTACGTGGCCTAGCTCGAATCATTCCTATACCCTGTCCCCACGTAGCCCAGCGTAGTTTTTACCCAACGCCTCCTCCCCCAGACCGAGCCACGTAGTTTATGGACGCTCCCTTACCGTGGGAACATCCGGGACCGGCCAACTGTAATACGCCTGGGAACAAAGGTCGGTAGGGAAGTCATACTCTCTGCCACCGTAAAGCTGCGTATCCACTAGGCGCGGCAAACCCACGAACATTGGCTCGCGCGGCAGCCGCGCATAATGGATATGCTGTTGCCATGCGAGCCAGCTTGAACATTGGCGCGGTCGAACATGCCGCGCTGCGAGCCATTCTCTGTCGGTCTCTAGGCGCGCAGCAAAGGCCTCCCACTAATTGGCTCGCGCGCAGTTGGGACGGCGGTGTCTTTCTTGGAGTTGGCTCGCGCGACACAGCGACAGTTTACTGCCATGAACAACGAAAAGAGTCGATTTCTAATACAGCTGTATGGTGCGAAATTTTTTTTGTGGAATAGTAAATGTGCAGATTACCACAACAAAACGCTGAGGGACGATGCATTGAAGGAGGTAAGTTCAGCAATGGGCTTAGGGGACATTCATAAATTACGTGAGGTGAATTTCAGGATTTTCGGACCCCCCCCCCCTTCTGGTGAGATCTGGCTGGT
This sequence comes from Vandiemenella viatica, assembly GCA_031002005.1. Lineage (NCBI taxonomy): Eukaryota > Metazoa > Arthropoda > Insecta > Orthoptera > Morabidae > Vandiemenella > Vandiemenella viatica. The sequence goes on from CM061921.1 coordinate 34,320,766, forward strand.
CCCGTTAGACCCCCCCCCCCCCCCAGATCGTCTGCGCAGCTTTTTGAGACTTTTTTTTTTAGGTCTCACCGACACTTTTCTACGAAATACCCCCCCTAAAGTCGACTTTCGCGCCATTTGTAGACCTTTTTTTTTTTAGCTCTACAGTCCTACCCAATTTTAAAACATCTCACGTGAGATTTCCGTTGATCCTCCCTCCCCCTTGGTGAGATTACTCTGGACCCCCCCCCCTATTTCACCTCACGTAATTTATGAATTTATGGATGCCCCCTTACGCGTTTCCGACTTAAAGAAGAAGATGACTACGCTTCTGGCATCATACAGAAGAGAAAGATCAAGAATAGCTAAGTCTTATTACTGGTTCTGGGAAGTATTTATTATTTAACACTTATAATGATCCCCACGGTGTAATTTATCGATTTGTGCTATGTATGTCTACAATATAAGCCATATGGTAGCTTGCAGGACAGAATGTAGCACCACTCATATTCCTACTTGCGGAAGTCTCAGTAAAAATGGTCGCGAAATCTGACTGTGCCTGCATTGCTTGCCGCGCGACTCTGGCTGGGTTGCGTTGGCTCGCGCGGCAGCCGCGCTCGTCAACAGAAACCCACGAACATTGGCTCGCGCGGCGATACCTGGCACCAAGCCAGGTATCGCCGCGTGAGCCAGTGTTCGAGGGTTTGCCTCGCGTAGTGGATACCCAGCTTAATTCACTCTATTCCGTGCTTCCGGCCTAGTCGGGGGGATGGAAGATCAGAATTATGATATCCAGTACTATGGCTATTACTAGATGCACCATCGGAAAGGGTCTCGGTAGCTCAGAAAATTGATGCGTCCTTGCTGTTTGGTAAAATCCAGTGCCGGCTATCGGTAGTGTGCTTAGTTAAATGGAAGCACGGATACGAAGGTGGACATGAAAGAAAGTTTTGCTTCCTGCTGCCGTCATGTCTCTGTGCATCTGCTTTCGATGCTAGCTCAGAAACGTGGTGGGAACCTGCATAACGGCGATTTTGCAGTCAAAAAAGTCACCTGTTTAACAGGGTTTGTTACCGCATGGGCTGAATGCCAGACCACAGATGGGTACAGCACTGTATTATATTTGCCTTCCGGCAGTTACAACCCTTTCACTCGCCATTGGTAGCTCAAGTTTATGTTCTCCTGGCTCCGCTCCTCACTTCACCACCCTCTCCCTTCTCCGAGCTGAACGCTGTGTCCAGTTAGTCGAGTGATAAATTTCCCCTACGCGTGTAGGGGCAACGACAGCGGAGTGGGGATACAGCAGACTGACCTTGAGCCGCCTGTGTTGACTGACCTTGAGCCGCCTGTGTTATCTGACCAGGCTCTAGAAGTATGCTATATGGTTGGATAGTGTCTTCGCCCAAATCCAGTTTCGGTGAGATTTCCCCCCCCACCCCTCCCACCCCTAAGTCGTTTCTGAGGCCGAAGGCGCCTCACTTTGGAAAGTCCGCCCTTCTGTAGTGTGCCTGCTCTCGTGGCGGTGGTGGATTTTGCCGAGTGAGGTGAGGATTTGGATTTGTCAAAACTCAGTTGCTACCGAAATCCCGCTGATTCAAGAGGCTACACCATATACCATGACTATTGCGATGAAAATATTAATGACAGCATTTACAGGAACGAAATCGCGAGTGATGCTACTAATCGAGGCGATCGGTTAATATGTTCCAAAGGAAAAAACTTTGGATTCTGTATTCGAACCGCCACTTGTTGATAACTTTTAGTAAACTCTTGAAGTTTGGATGAGCTAGATTGGAGTAACCAAATTTTTATCCTCAAATGCCACCACGAAAAAAGCTACGCATTTATAAGCACAACCTAGCTCGATGTGATAACGAGTAGTCCAGGCTACATTTCAGCCTAAGACACCAGCAGCAAGAAACCAACTATCGGCAAAGAGAATCAAAACTGGATAACGGAAATGCAATGGCACGAATGGCTTGTTCAACAGCGTGATATTTGAGACCTCGTAAATTCTTTTGTTGTGACTTTTAATGAAAAGATGTAGCATAGATGCTAATGGCGATAGTTGCTTTCTAGTGGCTGTGGTTAAGTTGAAATACTACCTGGAACACTTGCTGTTACTTCGAGCAAAGCATAGTTCAACGGTGTGGTATCTGCAAATTCGTAACTTCTTTTGTGGTAACTTGAAGAAAATGTGCAAGTACGGATTAAGAACTCATCGCAACAATACATCCAAATTTTAACAGTTTAGTTAAAAATTTTTACTAGCGGCAGTTGGAATGCAGATCCTGCAATTTTTTGTCAAAACATATACGCCATCTCATATTATCACTACAAAAAGATTCTGAAGATGAGTTCATAATAAGCCTCACATTACAGCAAAGTCATAATCCAAGACATTCAAGTGTATAATCTACTGCAAATATGTTTATTTTTGGTGCAAAAACTATGGCACGATTTAAACATTTACCAGTGCTTCAACTAATTGTCCTTAGAGATTCTCGAACGGCCCCTATACGCAAGTAATGTAAGGGTCCAACGTCACAGTTTTGGCTCAGTGCAAAAACCATACACATTTCCCAGTACAATGGTCAACTTTCGAAACATGACATGTACATGAATAGGTAGTAACGCATAATTTAGTGAAAAGATAAACCTTTTTTAAAAAAGGAACCACTGCTTAAAGTTATACAGAACCAGCTCGTTATGTAGAATTTAACCGAATTAGGGCTGAACATCCGACATCGGTAACCGGAAATGAATTAGTAATGGATAAAAACTTTCGAACTCACTAAATCTCTTCCAAACAAGACAGCTGCGTGTACGAAACTGAGGGTGAATGCGGAAATAAATAACAGCGGCTCGAAGACAGGCTGTGACAGTTTGCCCGCGGCAGAAAAGGAACATCGATTATCGGAGTGAGTACTGAAGCAGAAGCGTCCGAATTGCGCGAACAGTTCCACGATGTTTGTTATTCAATGCAAGTCCTTCTATTATGACAATACTGAACAATCCTTACACGGACATAGTCAATTTAATGGATGAAAATACCAGCAGACGGCAAGAAAACATTTCGAAATATCCTTACTGAGTTAGATGTGAGATGAATAAAATCATAACGACGAACTTTTGAAAGCCTACATGACTTGAAGCGAAAAGGTTTCTAAAGAAGGAAAGAGAAGTTATTTTGGGGGTTTCTGCTCCAGTATTGAAATTCTATACGAAGTATAAAGCGAGCCATGAATGTTTCAGGAGACACCCAAACTTTTAGAAGTTATAACACCATTACTCAAAGTAAATAGCCAATATATTAGAAATCTTAACAACAACATTACGCGTATCTTCAATCATAAACTATTTTTTATCTACTTAACGTCTCTCTAACTTCGAGGTCTTTAGAGACGAGAAAGGATGGGGGGCAAGGAATGGGAAGGAATTCGGCCATGGCCTTTTGAAGGAAGCATCACGGCATTTGCCTGGAGTGATTTGGGAAACCATGGAAAACCCAAATCTGGATACCCGGACGGGGATTCGAACCGCCATCCTCCCGAATGCGAGGCCAGAACGCTAGCCGTTACACCACCACGCTCGGCCAATCATAAACTTTTCTTATTCCAACCTTCTAGGGACTATAAGCTAATAAGAAAACTTGAATTAGGAAAACCCTCAGCGGTATATTGTGATAACACTGGTTATACAGTACTTGGCCTGCGACCTGTGAGGTCTAAACTACTTGATTGGTATAAACGAAAGTCGTCTAAGAACTATGATACTAAACGTACGAAAAATTCTCTTAAGAAACCAAGAAAAAGGAGTCACGTTACGAGTCTTTAACGTTATTTTCAGGTGAAAACAAAATTTTGAAGAGAATTATAAGACTATACTCGTGGTTTCTACGTAATTCGCTGTTCTTGGCAAACTAAGTGATATACAGCTATATGTGGTACTACCAATGCATGTATGTTTTCTATACTTACTGAATTAGTTTCTGCGTACGATAATGTCTTTCAGAAAATTATTGTTCAAAATTTTACAATTTTCCAGATTTATTTTTTCGATATTCAATACCTATACTTCACAACAGGGGGATAACATACAGATGGAGTACGAAAATAGTGGAACAAAAAAGATGTTGTATTGGGGTATTGCAAGGATCAACATTAATCCTATTTGTTTATACAAGTACACAGCTGAAACGCAGAAATTATGTCCCCCGACTTCGCAGCGTAGGGATTAGTGCTGGCTTCGAATTACAGGGATCGTTGGTTCGAATGCGTCCTTGGGTATGAACGTTTTTAAGCAACTGTGTCCGCTGTGTGTTGCCCACACTGTTGTTAATACGAATACTTGATAAATAAAATGTGTACACCTACAGAATTGATACCGACTCGAAAAATAATATATAATCCGAGAATAAATGTATACGTTGTGTATCCAGCTGAGTGACTGTTTAGGCCGAAAGCCATTTTTTAAATGTTATGTCAGTATACGCCACAAGGAGTACGCAAATGGTACCCTTATTCATCATGTAGATTCGGAAGATGTAAAACTGTACTAAATTAGGGGTGGCCAATTTTAATGCCACTGCTTCCATTAGTGCGAGGGTAAATCAAAAATTACTCTGCCTGACACAGAGACAGCATTGAACCAGTCAGCGTGGCTCATTGCGCTTGCCGGCCCTGGTAGCGTAGTGGCTAGCGAGCTTGCCTCGCGTGCCAGGGTCGCCGGTTCGAGTCCGGCCGCGGGCATGGGTGTTGTGTCCGTCCTGTGTTGTCCCGACTGAAAAACGATAATATAGTGCAGAAAAATTCTGATAACCTAAGATAAACTTACAGATGGCTGAGATGACAAAAAAAAAAAGCCATCTTTTTAAAAAAAAAAAAAAAAAAAAAAAAAAAAAAGTGCGCTGAGGCGCCGCACACTGAATCAGGGAGGTTCAACGGAGCCGGGTACGAGACCATGCCCCCTCGTACCGACCGTCCAGACTGCGGTTTTCCGCAGCCGTCAAAGCGAATACCAGGGCGGTTCCTAATCTTCGCCTCATAAACTACATATTTCACAAACAAAAAATGCACTTATCACACACAGAACATAGTTACACATTTCGCAGACAGATGGCAACTGTTTAATTCCCCATTAGTACGTAGTACGACCTGACAGTAGGTATAATGTGCTTGGGGTTAGCAAGGGAATGTGGCCGTAAAAACCATAGCTTTAAATTTTACCATGACAATGATGAGAAAAGGCGTCAAAGGTAGATGATCCCTAATGTTGGGAAAAGATGGTGAGGAAGAACAAGAGAAAGAAAACACATACATTTAATCCTTGTAATGTTGGTACACGTGCCGCAGTAACGAATAGCAAGTTTCAACATTATTTGTGAAATAGTTCTATTTACACGTTTTTTTTAAAATAAACGTATTGTGTCTCATTAAAAAGGATAAACTGGAGAATAGTGCCGTCTTAAAATTCTTCATTTTGAATAGTTTACCGCCAACGGGAATTCGTTCAAAGTTTGTAAATGTTTATGTCTTCTGCTTGACTTTCTACAACGAATAAATGGGCGACTGAATTTAAACGTGTACGTAAATCTCTTGAAAATGATCCATATGAAGGATGACCAGAAACAGTAACCACAGATAAAAGCAGGCAAAAGGTGTACGAAATGGTATTGGGCGACTGGCGATTAAAGGTATATGATATATCTGATACCATATTTATACTACAAAGAAGGGTATAGTACATTTTACATCAAGAATTACATGTAAAAAATCTTTGTACACGACAGGTGTTGCATTTGTTAAATTCTGATCAAAACCAAATGTAAAAACGAATTTCTCAAAAATGTTTAGACCGTTTTAACAGTGATCCTGTTAATTTTTTGCGTCGGTTTGTTACTATGAATAAAATGTGGGTCAACCTCTGCACGCCAGATACGAAGCAGCAAATCAAAACAATAGTGGAAGCTGGTTGCTGTGTGCCAAAAAAGGCTAATTTAATCTACCATAAAAGTCATTGCCAATCTTTTCCCAGTTGATAAAGAGATTTTTTATCGATACCTTGAAAAGCAAATACTACTCAAGTCAAGTCTTCTGGTACAACTGAACGAAAAAATTCTTGAGAAGAAACCTGGATCAAAAAAGAAAACATCTCTCATTCAGACCATAAACATGTTTGGCAATGGAAAAACTGAGGTACGGAATGTACTAATTGTTGGAACATTCACCCTATTCGGTAGATTTGGCTCTCTCTGACTTCCATGTTGGCTATTTCCAATCTATCGACATTTATAGCCGGAAAACATTTCGAGTCAAATGAAGAGGTTATAGCAGTCGTATTTTTTTAAACCATCCAGATGCATTTCAAGGATGGAACCCGTACATTGGAGAAACATTGGATAAGGTGTATTGAACTAAATGGAGACTGCGTAGAAAAATAAATACATTTTTGGACTAATGAACACATTCTTTCACAACGCGATTGAAAACTTTTTTTATTGATTTCCTATTTGTTAATGGTAGAATTTTTTATGACGCTTGGGAAGACGCTACCTGTGGAAATAATTTCTTCCGTAACAAGCAATGACTTCAGAACATTAATTCAGATATTTGTAGTTCCGTAGGGCAGCCAATCGTGTGGATGAAAGCAGACAAAACTTCATTCATATACCCGTAAATGACTGAGTATCATTGGTGCAGGCATCATAACAACGTATTACTTGCTCGAGTAAAAACTGCTTCTTTCGTGTGACATAATCCGTCTTTAGTTTTGTTTAATTTGAAGAAATAATCTATTTCTAAGATCAAATCAACGTTATGTAACATTGAATTCTGATCTATGCAGCAAATACCCTAATAACCAAATCCAGTTTTAAGCTCAGAAAGATACACAGATTTCAGTTCTTACTACTTATTCGCGCTTTAATAATGCTGTGAGATATTTAGTAGCGTCATATTTGTAGCGTTTTAACTGAAGAAGTTAACAGATATGGAATTATGAATCTTCAACTCAGTTCAAGGAATCATATGCTGCAGTAAAACCGAATTTTCTTAACGCCCACCTCTGCTGCAATAACAATATTTTGGTTTATAGATTATAAATAATATTTTGAGCTAGAGGCAATTTTTAGATAGTAGTATAATTAACGTATCAGTAGGTACATTTGTATTTTTGCTTTATGTACGTTTATAAGTTGTTGTTCTTGTATAAATGCCTTGCCCGTATCCTTGAGTAGGCGTTTACCATGGTGGATGCTACCCCTCCATGGTAACGTCTGGGAAGATGAACAGGGGTAATTTCCCATTACCTTCCCCAGTATGACATGGTTCATAAGTGTTATTGTAAGTATGGATGACTGACAGTTTGCGCGTTCATTGAAGAGTTTTGTTTGTGATGTGACTGAGAGATAAAAGAAAGGAGAGGGTGAAAACAAGTGCCGGCCCATTCAGGCCTACTCTTCCAAAAGACACAACGGAAGGCGCCAAGCTTAACGACGAATCTCCCTCAAAAGCGTTGTATGCCCTCACTCCATACGCATGCGAAGAGATCTGGAATTTAACACAGGTCTTTGGTGCACAATCAGGTGATAGTGAATTGTGCACCATCACCTTTCCTAAACTACCCGCGAAGTATTGATGAAGATATCTTCCTCCACCGGAAATCGAACTAGTCAACCACACGTCAGCGCCGGACACCATCATAGTGCCGCAGCAAACTGAGCCAACGGGATGCACTACTGTAAAAAAGCGCTTATAAGAGACTAAGCTGCTTGAAATGGATAAAAATGAAGTTAAATGTGGCAACAATAGATTTTATTGAAATTAATCTATATATTAATACGCTAAGCGAAAACTTATGTTACATTTTTTAAGAATATTGCGCGCACGGAGAAGTGTGAGATTTGGCATAGTTAAAGATTATATGGAGAAGAAGTGAAGGAAGCTAAAATCTATATATAATATGCGTTACAAACACATTAAATTAAGTAAAATAAAACGCTCGCTCGCCTACGTAGTTCGCTCAGATGGCTGGTAGATAGCTCAGCTAGCGGCCAGAATATTGGGCGAACGGAGGAACTTAAAGAAATACAGAAAGTTAAAATAATATATAATATATTTTACAAACCTTGGAATCGATATAAGCAGTCAGAGATAATCGATTGCTTCAGTTGTAAACAAATGCGCAGTTTGTCTCTGGTTTGCGACATGGGCTGCGAAGAACGAATTTCCCGTAAACTTTTTACTCTTGGTCCAGGCCGAATTTCAACCTAACCATGATCACTATGACAAAACGAACCTATTTAAGTTGATATGATCCCTGTACCGATAATTTTTGTCTCATTTTTACAGTGCTGCTAACATTTCGCGGCTGCGGAGCATCCCATATTTCGGCATTTTTAATTTAATTCGTGGCGACTTTTCCGGAAAAGAAGAGTGCTAAACGTGAAGAGGACACTATAAGGAAACAGTTAATCCAAATTTCAACAGGTCAGTAACAGTTTTTCACTGGTAGAGATAGTTAGATTAGAAGCTAAAATTTAGTATACAGTCACGCGTGGAGTGTATCGTTTTAATTTTATAGGTAATGCAGAGAATTACTAGACTATTACTCTTTCATGAAAGAAACTAAACAATTTAATGAATTACGGTCGATTTTTTTTTTTTTTTTTTTTTTTTTTTTTTTTTTTTTTTGGTAACAGTTTAACGTCCCTTTTTAACAACGTGGTCTTTAGAGACGGGAAAGGATGGGGGCAAGGAATGGGAAGGAATTCGGCCATGGCCTTTTGAAGGAAGCATCCCGGCATTCACCTGGAGTGATTTGGGGAAACCATGGAAAACCCAAATCTGGATGCCCGGACGGGGATTCGAACCGCCGTCCTCCCGAATGCGAGGCCAGAACGCTATCCGTTACACCACCACGCTCGGTGAATTACGGTCGAATTTCGTTCGCTGGGCGATCACTAGTTTTCATTAATGCGGTAGTGAGTTGAGACACAGTAAACATAATGGCAGCTGTAAACGTTTGTTCGACAGCTAATCAAGCCAAGGGTGGCGTGTTTACACTCCGAGAGCTAACCATCTTTTTTTTCTTTTGCTTATGGTTTTACGCCTCGTCGCAGTCGAGGTCATTAGAGGCGGGAAAGGACTGGGGATAAGGAACAGGAAGGAATTCGGCTATGGCCTTTTGAAGGAAGCATCCCGGCATTCGTCTGGAGTGATTTGGGGAAACGATGGAAAACCCAAATCTGGATGCCTGGACGGGGATTCTGATCCGCGTCCTCCCGAATGCGAGGCCAGAACGTTAACCGCTCACCCACCACGCTAGTTAACCGTCTACTGCCACGGCCCAATTCGATTACTGAATCTGGTCGTTGGTAAGTACTTGTTTTGTTATTCGCACTAAAATCGTGCCTTTGGCCAGGTAGTTCTTTATCTGAGTTTTTTTGTACTTCGAGAGGGATCCGGTGAGTTATCTACATTTCAATGACAATAATGGGATTCGAAAGTAAATTTCAAAAGCAAATTTTAAAAATTGTGAAGGGCTTAACAATGTTTTTTATTTTTTTTATAACGACCAAAATTACGCACTCTCCACCAAGAAAGCCTGAATAGCCCACTAATGGGTGGTGAATACAAGATTGTTGACCATTATACTAAACGAAACTATGAAAACACCAAATCAATGGCCATTTCGCAATATCAGCCTTCAAACGTTATGTTTATAATTAATCACGAATCCTGGACCATACAAATTTCACATTAAAAACAGACTTAATGCTTCGGCTTGGTAATATGCAAACAGAAGAGGCGGAAATGTTTCATTTAAATTGAATAGAAAAATTGTGCAGCTAAGAACGTGATACGCTCAGTAATGGGTTAGTAGGTCCTACGTATTATTAACATTGCACTGGCCCTTATTGCGCCTACATTTTGACTATACATTTATTCGCTACATATCGGCGTCTGACCACCCGTAATCTAGGATAGATGCACTTGAATAAATGATATTAAGTATCGCGGCTTGCAATCTGTCCTGCTAGTGCCATGGACTGTGGACAGAGGAAACCTCCTAAGCCACCTGCATGCTAATTTTTTAAGAAACGTGTATTGTTTACCAATTACAAACCTCAAAGCCATTCACAGTCTCGCCGTGGACTGTCGCACAAATTCTTGAATTCAAAATTACTCTAGCGATCGTGGCACATTGCCAATAACTTAGCAATCGTTGACCATGTAACAGATATGATTTAAATACAAGCTTTCGGAAACTTTAAATAAATAGTTTCCGGAGACATGCATGTAAAAAAAATCACAGCATGTTATTTCACTGACAGAATGAATACTGTTCACACATATTTATACCTTACGTGCATTTTTAATTTAAAATTCTTAGTAAATTTTTCTATAAATATATATTCCATGACTCCCACTACACGTGAAATCTTTTCCGGAGATGAAATGGGATTCACAACATTGCAAAATCTGCAACTTCGTTTGTAAGCACAAGAGGTCTCAGTCGTAACTTCTGGATTCATTTCAGTTTTATGTCTTAAATAGTCCGAGAGTGTGCAAAACTGCACTGTTGTTATTTTAATTGAGTCATGCTCTGCACTAGCATCTGTAAAATACGATTACATGCAGAGGAGCTACAACGATAACAGGAAATTAGAAAAGTAGTAGTAAGTTCTGAATTTAACAAGTAGAACTGGCAAAGGTAGCGTGCATCCCGTCTTAACCCTACGATGGCAGTTCAAGCCGTTGTATTTTCAGATTTCACCGAGCGTGGTGGGTGAGTGGTTAACGCTCTGCCCTCGCATTCGGGAGGGCAGCGGTTCGAACCCCCGTCCGGGCATCGGGATTTGGGTTTTCCATAATTTCCCCAAATCACTCCAGGCGAATGCCGGGATTCTTCCTTCTAAAGGCCACGGCCGAATTCCTTCCCGTTCCTTGTCCCCAGTCCCATCCCGCCTCTAATGACATCGACGTCGACGTGGCGTTAAGCCGTAAGTACAAAAAAAAAAAAATCCGATTTCAATGTGAAGCAGGGTGCCAGTCAAGTTAACAGATGAGCTGAACAATGGAAACAAATTCAACTAAAGAAAGTAATCTATCTTTTAGTTTGGATTTCAAACAACCTGTTTCGGTAAACATTTCTTCGAGAGTGGTGATGTAAACGTACCATATTTCAAAAATTAATCAGCATACCTGATCATACTTCCTTTTCGGATATTCAAGGAGGTGAATCCCAAATTGTGTTAACTGGGCCAACCCGTGTTTTGATATATGGCAACTATAAATGGCTAAAAATTAATTTACTCGTTCCCGCAAGAATCTGAATGAGAACTGTTAAGCTTAATCTTTTTTCTTTTTTAACTGTGAAAAGAGAATAAGCTGAATTTTTTTGCCCAACTCGTTGGCTCAGTTGGCTGCGGCACTTATGGTGTCCGTCGATGACACGGGAGTCGCTGGTTCGAGTCTTGGTGATGGAAGACATTACCATCACCAGGGCCGGCAGGGTAGGAGAGGTGATGCACAATACCTAATCATCAGATTGTGCGCCGAAAACATGAGTTCAATTCTAAACATCTCCGCAGTGCGTATCGAGTGAGAGCATTCGACACTGTTAATGGCGATTCATCCGTCGGATGGAGACATTAAGCCTGACTGCTTCTGGTGTATTTCGGAAGATTAGGCCTGAATGGTACGGCACCGTGTTTCACCCTTTTCCGTTCTTCATCCACAACGCTGAATACTGAAAAAAAAACATACTATTACAATAATAAACACAGTCACACTGTGGAAATTACCTCAATTCATTTTCCCAGACTTTCCCATGAGTGGTAAACATCCCGCATGGCATCTGCCTACGCCCGTAGACAGGTAAGGCGTTCATAGAAGAAGACGTACTTTGTTGAAATAATAAGGTTTCTGTGACTTATCCGTCTAGTGCAGCTAAATAAAAAACTTCGTTTTTTGGCAAAACGAAGTTTTATTTAGCTGCACTAGACGGATAAGTCACAGAAACCTTATTATTAAAGCAGCTAAGGAATAAGGCCTGAATCTCAACATGTTTGTTGAAATATGTTGACTGTGCAACGTTCGATATGATTAACATTCAAAACAATTGATTAAAATTATATGAAGGAAGTCCAATCTCTTTTCCGGAGAATCGAGTTTGTTGGATGTTCGGTAACCTTTAGGAGGACGTGGGTTCCATTCCTAATCATAAATTCAGATTTTTATGGTCTCCCAAAATAACTAGACTTAAATGTTAGAAAGTTCGGCGTTAAAAGGCGCAGTCCATTTAAATTCCCGTTCATTATCGTTATACTATTCTGCCTGTAACGAGATTTTGTCAACGAACCCACTTCCAATCTTTGATTTACTTGTTCCAAACACCGCAACAGAATACTTATCGTTTTCTTTCAAAAAATGTAATTCTCTCTTCAGTCAGTGAGACTGGAATTGCAGGACACTAGTAAGGTGTCAGAGTTGCCAGATCCTCTCGGTTTGAGCCCTTGTAGTTGCATGAGTTATTAAAAAAACTCTTTAATTTTAAGTTCACCTTTCTACAAAATTCAGTTGTGTATGCGGATTACGGTATGAAAGATCCGTTTTTCGGCTGTCACATTAAACTGTAGATCCTAGAGGAAAGGAACTTCAATTACTATCCGTGACACACTACACTATCTGATAAAAAGTATCCAGATACCCTTATGTAAGGCGGAATTGAGCGCCATAATTATGTCACGACAGGTGGACCCACCAGTATAAAAGAAGGTGGGGAATATTGTGTTGTCAGTAGAGTAGCAGTAAAAGCTGAAAGGGTCGGTCAGCAGATCTCAGTCATTGAATTTTTTTTGTTTTTTGTTTTTTACTGCTTTACGCCTAGTCGACGGCTAAGGTCATTAGAGGCGGGATGGGAGTAGGGACAAGGAACGGGAAGGAATTCGGCCATGGGCTTTTTGAAGGAAGCATCCCGGCATTCGCCTGGAGTGATTTGGGGAAACCATAGAAAACCAGAATCTGGATGCCCGGACGGGGATTCGAACCAGCGTCCTCCCGAATGCGACATTGAATGTCACCTGAGTAACAAATACATCATGGAAATTTAAACCCTTCCAAAGCTGCTCATATCGACTGTTGATGACGTGACTGTAAAGTGGAAAAACGGAGGAACAATCACAACTAAACCAAGACCAGGCATACATCATTTAATGACAGACAGGGATCATCGATCAGAAGGTGGTTGTGAAAAAATTGCAAGAAATCAGCAAAAGGAATCACTGGTGAGTTTCAAAGTACTACTGACAGTCTAGTCAGCACAGTGACTGTGAATCGTCAGTTAGAAGAACGGAGGTACAAAGGTGGAACTGCTACTCATAAATATTTTTTTTAACTGCTTAACGTCTCTTAACAGCGAGGTCTTTAGAGACGGGAAAGGATGGGGGGCAAGGAATGGGAAGGATTTCGGCTATGGCCTTTTCAAGGAAGCATCCCGGCATTCACCTGGAGTGATTTGGGGAAACCATGGAAAACCCAAATCTGGATGCCCGGACGGGAATTCGAACCATCGTCTTCCCGAATGCGAGGCCAGAACGCTAACCGTTACACCACCACGATCGGTAACTAAATGTTAAACGAAGCTTCAAGTGGTGTAAAGAGCGACGGCAATGGACAGTGGATGCTTTGAAACGATTGATTTGGAGTGATGAAAAACACTTCACCCTGTGGCAGTCTGATACAAGTGTTTGGCGAATGCCTGGAGAACGTTACCTGCCATCTTGTGTAATGCCAGCAGTGAAGTACGGAGTAGGTGGTGTTAGGGCACCTGTTTTTTGTGGTTAGGGTGTGGTCCCCTTATAGCGATTAAAAAAAACTAAATGTGCAAGGATATGTGTACTGCATACGATAGAGACCGGTTTGGAGACAACGACTGTGTCGGCATGACAATGCATTGTTATAAAGCTGTATCTTTGGGACAATGGATTGTGGACTGTAACACTTTTTAAATGGACTGGCCTGCCTAAAGTCCCAACTTGAACCCAAAGGAACGCCTTTGGGATGACTTAGAACCCCGGCGTTCAACAACACTACTTTCTCTGGTTTGAGCTCTTGAGGAAGAATGGGCTGACATTTCTCCGTAGACATTCAGAAACCTCATTTAAAGTCTCCTCAGCAGACCTAAAGCCACCATAAAGACAAAGGGTGGACCCACCCCATATTAATGTCCAATAATACGGTACGTGACATGGGTAAAGTATGAGTGCAGTTTCAGATAGGTTTCTGGATACGTTTCATCGGATAATGTAATTTAGTGCACCTGTCGAAGAATCCAAAAAAAAAAAATCTGGTTGAGAACATGTTTTAGGAGACGAGGAACAAAAATCGCACATTTACATTTCAGTATAGAATTTTCGACTTGTAATCGCAGTAAAAAAACGGAAAACAGAATATTTTACTCTGACGGTAAAATGCTACGCAGAGATGATCAATACGTCAGCGTCAGACTTTACTTGTATCGTTAGGCAAGCTGCTGATGTCAGAGCACAGCATGTGACGTTCCCAGAACCGCTAATAACGCATCAAGATGAGCTCCAGGAAGCACCCTCAAACGAGCCAGCTACGATACATGAAACAGCTTCTGCTAAATTGCCTTCGTGTTTCCGGAGGGACTTTTCTTTTTCTTTTTTACATATGGATTTACGCCTCGTCGACATCGAGGTCATTAGATGCGGGATGGGACTGGTGACAAGGAACGGGAATGAATTCGGCCATGGACATTTGAAGGAGGCATCCCGGAATTCACCTGGAGTGGTTTGGGGAAAACCATGGAAAACGCAAATCTGGATGCCCGGACGGGGATTCGAACCCGCGTCCTCCCGAATGAGAGGCCAGAGCGTTAACCGCTCACATACCACGCTCGGTCCCGAGGAACTAGGTTTCTTCAGCTACTAGGAGAAAACTTTCTGCTCATTCGAGAATACGATAACACTGGACACAATATTTTACACGAAACCTTTAACATTTTGAACGCCTTTTCCTATTTAAAATTTTCGAAAATCCAACGAACGCCATGAAACTATCCTTGTTTTCTTGATTGTTCCTTTCAATAAAAATTTTAATTCCTGGATTGCTTCTCTTGTTCACCAATTTAAAAAAAGATTTCCTACGAGCACCTTTTAATTTTTCACATCTCAAATATATTTACTCACTTCTCTTGGTTATCTTCTTGACCATTTTTGAACATGACAAAACTATTACCTAGTCCAAACAGATATCGGTCATTGACGGCTATGCTAGCGGTAAACTATGAAACGTGGTACTTCATTAACATTTTGCAATCTTCAGTCTCTACAGACCAACAAAAATTCCAGAGACAGTTTGTAAATTTATTTGTCTTTACGACTTAGAATAATCGGTATGTCGAGATTTAGACGAGGACGGAGAGGGTAATACTTCCTGGCAAATGAACACCTCTCATTTTTACATATACTTACAGTTAACACAGATATAATAATTATTCTGGATCATCCATGAAAACAAAATGAAGCTTGGAAGATACCCCGTTAATTTTCAAGCTTATGCATGGTGTTCAAAAGTGGGTTCTTAGATATTACTGTAAGCTTAGAGCCAAATGTATTAGACTGACGCACGGACGCACAAAGAGCCGATCACTAGATTGTATGAAAAATCTTGAATTTTTGTCCAGGAATCTGCATAAACTTTCCAATATCGAATGTCATTTTTTCCAACAGACTCATGCTTAGAAATTGAGCTCTTGACTGTATTGTACACAAAAAATATACTCTGCTGTAAGTGATCGATTTAAAGTATGAGCAGCAACATTCGTATGATATGGCGTAAGTGCGGGAAAAAAAACAATTTTATAAGCAATATATTTCACAATAGTTTTCTCATTCTTACCAGCAAATGCCGCTTTACTAATACAATTAAAAACTGAAACTAGAAAAGAAGAATGGAGCGCTATCATCCATAAAACACAAAAGTTTATCTCCAGTTTACATCCATGTCAAATGTATGAGACGGAAACAATGTCCAGATTTCACGAATACACAAAGAACTGAACACTGGATTGTATGAAAATCCTCAAGGAAATTCCATTAACTTTCAAATATTCGAATGTAATTTTTACAACCACATTTAAGTCTCATGTCTGGAATTCAGCTTTTGATTGTACTGTACACAAAATATATACTCTGCTGCAAGTAATCGATTTAAAGCTGAAACATTTGTATGATATGGCGTACGTACGGGAAAAAACAATTCTGTAAGCAATATATTTCACGATTGCTTACTCATTCTTACCAGCTAACGCCGTTTTATTAATACGATTAAAAAATTAATCTAGAAAAGAAGAATGGAGAGCTATAACCCATAAAGGCACAAAAATTTATCTCCAGTTAACGTTCAGGGTAGCCGAGCATATTCAAGAGACAATGCAAAACATGCTCGGAATTTGTTTTTCTGACGATTTTCGTTATTCGTTCTAAGCTACTTCTGAACAAGTAATAAAGGACGCCTGGTCCGATGAAATCGACTTGGCATTTCGTAGGTTCAATTCCACCGGATATTTTTTATTGTTTTCGAAATGATGACTTGAAAGAATTACGCTGCTTATAAATGCCCAGAATGAATGAATCTGAAATTAGCTCACACTCTTCTGCTAGAATTATAGCATAATTTTGTAAAAACAATTAAAAATTTTGGTAATTAATATGCATTCGATGTGACGTCAGTGTTCACTATGCTGTTATGTATGGGATGGGCTGTGATAGCGCATTGTTCTGCACGACACTTTCGACGCTCGATGGATGTTATTACGCACTTGGGAATTTGCTGGCAACGCGGTAAATGTTATACGGCCGTATAGTGTGTGGCGCAACCTCACAGCATACTACAAAGCTTCTATTCCGAACCAGATGCTCGTTACTGTAAAACCCATGTAACAGATTTTACACTTAATTTCTACTTTGGAAGTAGGAGAAATATTAGTATAGAAGAAAAATTAGCACGGATGGTTTTAAATCACCAGTTACCTATAGTAATCAAGCAAGACTACAACCACGTTGTAAAAATTAATATCGTGGTTTTAGGGGGCTATTAACCTTTTTGTTTTTGTTTTAATGGCTTTCGGCGACTAAGCCATTCAGCCAGCTCAATGTGTTTTTTTATGATATCTCTTCATGTGCATTTTTTAGTTTCTCCAGTGCGTTTATGCTTCCTATGTATAGACACCACAGGACGGACAGGACATTCACACAGACACATAACACTTAAACATCCATGCCCGCGGCCGGATTCGTGGAGCTAGTGCTCTAGCCCCTACGCTACCGAGACCGGCTGCTATTAACCTTTCGTGATCATCGGTATTATTTGCACAGCTCTCATAAAATTACTCTAGTTTACACGAAAAACAATTTTCAAAAGTGTGTTTCCAAGATTTTAATCTAATTAATCTGTTAAGTGTGTAGTAACATACTTGAATATTTTTTGCTTATGCTTACATCAACGAGTCATGATAGAATTTACACGGCGGAATTTGCGTGTTGTTAACATTACGTAAAGGAACAACATGTTTATTTTTTATTTTTTTTTTAATTTTTTTTTTTTTTTTTTTTTCGCGCTTCGCCAACGGAACCATCTCAGCCTGGAGTGATTTCAGGTAACCATAGTAAATTGAAATCTGGATGGCCGGACGGGAAATCGAACCAGCGTCCTCCCTAATGCGAGGCCAGAGCGTTACCTCTCACTCACCACGCTCGGTATGTATTTGCGGCAGTTAAACTGTGATTATTTTCCACCTCTGAGTATTTACTATTTTTTTTATTATTATTGGTGATTTTTTGCATTTGTTTCTTAAGTTTAAAAATTTCTGTGTACATGACTATAATGATTGTTGTTAAGTTAAGTGCGTCTTTTGCTGTAGGTATATGAAGGTGAAGAAGGGAAGAGGATACAACCTGGATCCTGCATGTTAAGGCCTGCTATTCCGAAAGACACCCCATGGCCACCAACCTTAACATCCCCAACCGACATGAATCACCAACAACACTGCCGTAAGCCATCACTCCATACCATGTGAGAAAAGGTTTGGGATTTAACTCGGGAAGTTGTTACACAATATGTTGTTTAGGAATCGTGCTATAACTCCTACAAAGTCGCTAATAGTGGAGATTTCTTCCACCACCAGGGCACAAGGCATCTAACATTGTTACATAGCACTTACAACAGAATTACAATATACAAAATACTTATTGTGTTTAGGTTGATTTCTTTCACACGGTTGCTTAGTCGTGTAACAGAAAATGCATTGAAAAATTAATCATCAGTCACAGAGAAACTTATTGTTGTCCGACATTTTTGTCTTAGTTAGTTAATCAGATAATATATAGAATGGCATCAACTGAGAGAGACCAAATTAAACGTTTCAAACAAGTTAGTTTTATATCTTTATTTAGTAAAGTTCCAAAACGTTTAAATTTTCCAGTTTGTGCTGGATAAGAATTTCTGTTCGTGCAGCATGCAACTAGCGACTATGATATGCATCACTGATGTCACTGTTACCAGAGGATCGTATCGTTCAGTGACTGGGCGTGCCATTCTGTTGGCTATCCTATATAAACATCATTCTTTCCTCACTTCATATGGAGGTATAGAGAAGGAACATTTGTCTCGAAGGGTTTAGATTCTGGCATTTTATACTAATGAATCCATTTGTTCGATACTTTATGCAAATGTTCCTAATCTTAAAATTAGAGTTATTTTTTTTTTTAAATTGCTCCATACTATATCCCTAACACAGGCCTACCCTTTCGAAAGACAGCAAGCGGACCGCCAAGTTTAACGATTACATCACACGGACGAAGCATCATCAAAGAGTCATGTGCCCTTTCTCCATACGCACTGCCGGCTGGTTTCTAATTAAAGCCAGGCGTTTGATGTACAATCTGGTGATTGGAAACAGTGCACCTCCGGCTCTCGAACCAGTTAAGACCTTCACCATACGCTGTCATAGTTCCGCTGTGAAATCGGGCACTGGTTGCGTTTTTCGAAGTCATTAAAATTTTTCTGAGGCCATTTGTTTAGTCGCATTTGTTGAAGAATATGTTTTCAAAAATATTATCTGGAAGGAAGCTTAAAGTGAGATTTGAAAATAACATCCTAACCCACAACAGCCACCCCAGATATTTCGGTTTCAAATTTCAACAACACTTGTAGTGTATTGCTACACTACATGAAAAATATTTGCGAGAATCTAGACCCGTATCTCGCACAGGTGCACGGTGCGAACAAAGCTAACGGTAACTATCCGGCTGTCCTCCGGAATGCGACCTTTGACCGGGTAGCCCTCAGTGAAGGAAAAAGCGTGGCCGCTAGAGTGGCGCGGTGGGGATAGTACAGTGTATTGCGAGCTGTGTGGGGGATGCGTGGCCAGCCTGCAGAAAGAGATGAACGGCGACTAACGTCGGTGCGGTCTGTGGTGGTTCTTGTGTTCCATGTCTTATCCGAGTGGACATGGGTCTCCGATGGCCAGCAGAAAATGAAAACATCACGTCAGACGGCTTCTGACAGCAGATTCGGTATCTCCTGCTAAATGGTAAATCCGCTGATATGGTGATCACCGCAAATCGTTATCGTATCGATCGACCCAGAGTCGCCCTAGAGAAAATCTCATTTCCGCGCTATGCTTAGTGAACGGATATATAGAAAGCCCCAGAACTGATGTAAAATGAACCCACTGTCGGATTTCAAGATGTTTAATTGTGTCATACTATTTTTAATAACATTTGATGAAGAATAATGTTGTAATAAATATTAATGTCAAATGTAGGTACAACGGTGTTGTCTATATGTAAAGCAACATCCCGATTTCCTCATATCAGTAATTTCAATAATTAATAATATTTTTATTGATAATGTATGCGAACAAAAAGTAATTTAATTCTTATCAAGAGGTGTACATCTCACACTATAATTCAAGGAACTCATTAATAACATGGACGCGAATATAACGAGAGGAATAATCTTTTTAAAAAATTGTAGCACAACATTGGGTTCCTCTGCCCCTACACTGAAAGCTTCTGCGATCGAATTAGAGTATTCTGTTGGAGAATATTATGCATCAGTGTGGCTAAACAGTGTTCATATTAATGTCGCACATAATCAGTCCAACAACACTATATATATCAGGCACAATAAAGCCTGCCTTCACCTACTCACTGCCTGTTCTTAGTCAATTTGTTCTTCCACAACTCTGAAGGAAAAACGCCATACA
The DNA here is from genome assembly GCA_031002005.1 of Vandiemenella viatica. Classification (NCBI taxonomy): domain Eukaryota; kingdom Metazoa; phylum Arthropoda; class Insecta; order Orthoptera; family Morabidae; genus Vandiemenella; species Vandiemenella viatica. The sequence continues at coordinate 34,341,046 of CM061921.1, forward strand.
AAAGAACACACAAAAAAATGGTAGAAAACCAGCAGCTGTATCACAGATATAAACACCAACAGTTTCCGCTCCAGGAATCCTTCAATGATGGCAGCAAAAGAGCTGTATGAACAGAACTTCAACATGTTTGACATTTGGAAGAGAGAATGGTTGGAAATTTCAAGTCCAAAAAAATCACATGTCCTGCACTACAGATTTTCTGTGACTTGTCTAAGGCATTTGACTGTGTTGATCATTAAATTCTGGTACAAAAATTAAAAGTATTATAGTATAGATAGTATTGTGAATAGAAAACAATATGTGTCACTGGAACATTTTTAATACTGTTTAGTGAGTGGGGATTCATCAGATGTGGTGTACCTCAGGGTTCTACATTGGAGTCACTATTATTTTTAATATATATAAATGATCTACCCTGTGTTACATCTAAAAACTCAAAATTTGTCGAATTTGCAGATGAAACAAGCATAGGAATTAAAAATACTTCATATTTCTCTGCCAAACATATTTCAGATTGTATCCTTGACCTTATTAATAACTGGTTTACAGCTAATGGATGTCCTTAAATTTTGAGGTTCGAATCCCCGTCCGGGCATCCAGATTTGGGTTTTCCATGGTTTCTCCAAATCACTCCAGGCAAATTCCGGGATGCTTCCTTCAAAAGGCCATGGCCGAATTCCTTCCCTGTCCTTGCCCCCCCCCCCCATCCTTTCCCGTCTCTAAAGACCTCGCTGTTAAGAGACGTTAAGCAGTTAAAAAAAAAATTGATGAAACTCAATATATGTAGTTCAGCAAATCGAAAAGATTATCACCAAACATGGAGATAAAATTTGTAGGCCAGTCTATTCAAGAGGTAGAGAGTGTGAAATTTCTAGGTTTGCATATTGATCATAATTTAAACTGGAGGGTGCGTGTCACTGACCTACTGACGATTGGGCAGCCACATTTGCAATTCCTACAATTTCAGCAATAGGTGATATCCATATGAGAAAACAACACAGTCCAGTCACATTAATGTGACCACCTCTCAAAAACCAGAATAACCACGTTTGGCATAGCGGACCGCTGCGAGGCGTGCAGAGTCAATTAGGTTTTTGAAGGTGTTCACTGGGATGTTGAGCCATGCCGACTCCAGTGCCGTGGCCAGCTGCGCTAGAATACACGGTTGAGGATCCATGGCGCGAACAACCCGATTCTCGATTGGGGTTAAATCCGGTGAGTTTGCTGGCAGGGGGAGTAAGGTAAATTCATCCTGGTGCTCTTCGAACCACGCACATACACTGCGAGCTGTATGACACCTCGCATTGTCCTGCTGGTAGATGCCATCATTCTGAGGAAAAATTATTCGCATGTAGGGGTGGACATGGTCCGCAAGGACAGATACGTACTTGTGCTGATCCATCGTGCCTTCCACAATGATGAGTTTACCCAGTAAATGCCAGGAAAACATTCCCAAACCATAATGCTCCCTCCTCCACTCTGGATCCTTCCGGCAATTAATACAGGATGTTTGCTTTCAGACCTTACGCGCCAACGTCCATCTGTCCGATGGTGCATAAAACGTAATTCATCGGAAAAAGCCACCTGTCGCCACTCCAGTTGCGGTACTGGCGTGCAAATTCCAGCCTTCGTCGCCGATGAACAGCAGTCAGCATAGGTGCATTAACCAGGCGTCTGTTGCGGAGGCCCATGCGCAGCAACGTTCGCTGAACCGTTGTTGAGGATACACTCTTGGTAGCCCCTTGGTTCATCTGGGCGGTCAATTGCTCAACAGTTGCACCTCTATTTGCCCAAACGCATCTCCGTAGCCTTCGTTCGCCTCTGTCATCTATAGCCCGTGGTGCACCACATGTTCCACGCCGCTGATTTTGAATAGTGCCATTTTGCCATGAACGGTATACTTTCACCACGGCGGCACGTGAAAAGTTCACAAAATTAGCCGTTCCGAAATGCTTCCACCCTTGGCCCAAAAGCCAATAATCGTGCCCTTTTGGACGTCGGATAAATCGCTACGTTTCTGCACTACGCCAACGATTGAAATGCTTTCCGATGCCCTAGGACATCCTTTATATACACGCCACTGTAATGTGCTGCCACCTGCCTTCTGTGATTGGTTATTTCACGTTGAAGTCGAAAGTAGGTGGTAGTCACATTAATGTGACTGGACTGTGTTTTTTATGTTGCTTATTTTCACTCCTTAATGTCATATGCAATAATATTCTGGGACAACTCTTCTTATAGAGACCAAGTATTCAAATTATACTCTGAAACAAATAGCAAAATACAAAGGGGTCCGATATGCAGGGATACATATCTTCTGTAAGCTCCCGTCACAAATGTGCAGCAGGTGATACGATTAATTTCAGGAAAAAATTGAAAGAATTTTTATTAGATAATTTCTCTCCAGCGAAGTATTTATTTCTAAGGTATCTACAAAATAATTGCCTGATATACACTGAAGAGCCAAAGAAACTGGTATAGTCACGCGTATGCATACACACTGATATGTTAACACTCTCAGTACGGCGTTGCGGTCGGCAACGCCTATATAACACGACAGGTGCCTGGTGCAGGCGTTATATCGGTTACTGCTGCTACAATGCAGGTTATCAAGATTTAAGTGAGTTTGAACGTGGTGTTATAGTCAGCACACGAGAGATGGGACACAGCATCTCCGTGGAAGCGATGAGGTGGGGATTTCCCCATACGACCATTTCACGAGTGCACCGTGTATATCGGGAAACCGGTAAAATGTCAAATCTCCGACATCGCTGTGGCCGGAAAAAGATCCTGCAAGAACAGGACCAACGACGATTGAAGACAATCGTTCAACGAGACAGAAGTGCAACCCTTCCGAAAACTGCTGCGGATTTCAATGATGGGCCATCAACAAGTGTCAGCGTGCGAACCATTCAACGAAACATCATCGATATGGGCTTTCGGAGCCAAAGGCCCACTCATGTACACTTGCTGGGTGCACGACACAAAGCTTTACGCCTCGCCTGGGTCCGTCAACACCGACATTGGAAACATGTTGCCTGGTCTGACGAGTCTCGTTACCAATTGTATCGAGCGGATGGACGTTTACGGGTATGGAGACAACCTCATGAATTCATGGAGCCTGCATGTCAGCAGGGGACTGTTCAAGCTAGTGGAGGCTCTGTAATGGTGTGGGGCGTGTGTAGTTGGTTTGCCATGGGTCCCCTGATACGTCTAGATACGACTCTGACAGGTGACACGTATGTATGCATCTTGGCTGATCACCTTCATCCATTCATTTCCATTGTGCATTCCGACGGACACTCCACACATCCAGAATTGTTACAGAGTGGCTCCAGGAACACTCTCCCGAGTTTAAACAGCTCCGCTGGCCACCAAAGTCCTCAGACATGAACATTATTGAGCATATCTGGGATGCCTTGCAACGTACGGTTCAGAAGAGATCTCCACCTCCTCGTACTCTTACGTATTTATGGATCGCCCTGCAGGATGCATGGTGTCAATTCCCTCCAGCACTACTTCCGACATTAGTCGAGTCCATGCCACGTTGTGATGCGGCACTTCTGCGTGTTAGCGGTGGCCCTACACGATATTAGGGAGGTGTACCAGTTTCTTTGGTTCTTCAGTGTAATTTATGTACATGTTGTGCTGTGACAGTACATCTTTTGACAGCTGCCCACAACCCACAGAGTCAGGCTCTGATGCTGGGGGCCACGTAAAATGAATATATTGTATTGTACAGAAAAACCACCGGGCTTCGACCTTTCCCATTGGACTGAATAGAATCGGAACAAATGGTGGCAAATGTGATAATTCACTTTATCGCTGGGCGAAAGTAGACTCACCTGGAGGTGACTGCTTCACAGAAAGAGGCCACATTATGGAAGAAAGCATGCTGAGGACATACCCAGGGAAAGGAAACGACTTCCTGAAGACAACAAACCATTCTTATGAATACATAAAAAATATTTGATATGTCTTTATAAATTAGATTTCTATTGTATTCACGAATTTAATTCTTCATAATGTGACGCGTATCTTTGTTATACGATAAATAAATAACTTTTTGGACTGAATATCACAGCGATCTTTCAACAACTGAAACAGAAAGAAAACAAATTAAAATTCTGTGTACCATCATGTATGAGTGTAAGCTGCTTTGGAGTGAAGAAGTGTGTTTTTTTAATTCAAATATGCATTTATCTTTCTACGTAGCAATGCACTTTGTCCAATGTTTCTCCAATGAATGGATTTTGGAAGGTCTGAAGAGTACTCATCTACCGATGCTATCGCCTCTTCATTCAACTTAAAACATTTTAGAACCATTAATTTTTTCAGGATCTGGAACAGATGGAAGTCAGATGGGAACAAATGTGAACAGGATGGATTATTCAGCAATTCGTAGATCAGAGTCCTCTGTTTTTCCAACGCTAAAGCAACTTTCTGGTCTGGTTGATTGTCTTGATGAAAAATAAATTTTGCCTTTTGTGTTCTAGGTATTAAGTCGCGTATGTTTTCATCCAGCTGGCCCAGAAAACATTAGTTAATGTTTTATCCTTTTCAATGTAATCACGTTTTTCTGGTTCATATCCCCATGCTACCACTAACTATGGTGAGTGCTGTTTAGTTTTTGAGCTAACCGGATATCAGGCTAAAAATTATTGGCGAAAGTTGTCAGTGCTAATAAATTTCGTCTCGTACTTCCCGTCGTTATCATTACAGATACGGGAGATCGTATAGTAAAAAGTGATGACGTAACGGGATATTGATATCAAATAACTGGACATTGTCTTAGAACGAGCTGAGGATAATGAGAAGTTACCGAGTATCATGAACAAAATACTGAAGGATGATTTTGGACTGAATGTAAATCAAAGCAAGAAAAAAGTGATGAAATGTAACAGAAATGATACCAATCACAGTAGATTAAATATAAAAATAGTATCGGATGCAATAGGAGAAGTAAGTGAATTCTGTTACTTGGGAAGCAAAATTACAACCGATGGCCGAAGCAAGAATGATGTTAAAAGCAGAATAACACTAGCAAAAAGAGCTTTCATGAAAAAGAGAAATCTTTTAGTTTCAAATATTGATCTATGAATTAGAAAGGACTTTTTAAAACTCTACGTGTTGCTAAGTCCCTACTGCTAATTTTGAATTCTAATCAGCAGTGAGTAGATATCCCGCTACGTGCAACATATGGCCCTACTGTTGGTTTTTGCGGTAATGATATCTCTTAGCGTGTTATTACTACTAGCCAACAAACCACTTTACAAGTTATATATTTTAGCGCAAAGGGTATTATCGTCAAATAATTCAATCATTACACTCATTCATTTGCCAAACTTTATTTTATACTTCAAACACTCTCTGCTACAATACACTCCCAACACACTCCTATCCATACATTCTCTCTTAGTCCTCTTTCGCCATCTTAACAACTCCACTCCCACTCCGCCAGCAAAAACAGTTGTACCAACCACAAACAATTAAATTATTAAACAAACTTAAAATTACCCAAATGTCTAAACAAACTACTTATGCTGTGAAGTCTGTTTAACCTATTTTATTTATAATTTTTATAACAATGATTTTATGAGTGGGATCTCACAGTGTGCAGCACAGCACTTTATGGTAGCGAAACATGGACTTTAGGAATACCAGACACAAAGAAAATTGAAGCATTTGAAATGTGGTGCTACAGAAGAATGCTGAGATTTAAATAAACTGACGAAGTAAGAAATGAAAGAGTTTTGGAAATAATGGGCGAGGAAAGAAGTTTGTGGAAGAAGCTTATAGAAGGAAGAGACAGACTGGTAGGTCATATTTTGAAACATGCTGGATTGGTTAATTTGCTGGTGGAGGAAACAGTCGAAGGTAAGAACTGTAGAGGAAGACAGAGATTAGAATAAATGAAGCAGGTAATTGAGGACGTGGGTTGTAAGGGATATTTAGAGATGAAGAGGTTAGAACAGGATAGAATAGGATGGAGAATTGCATCAAACCGGTCGAAAGACTGACGAAAAAAAAAAAAACTGGAATGACAATAGCAGTTACGACAGCTTTTAGGTATGGAAAATTCAGTAACATTGCCAACTTAAAAATTATTATAGTACCGACATGTTTTCTGATTTTTAAACATAATTTTAATTCAAAATTGGATAAAAAAATCGACATCGTCCTCCAACAAACTCGATGTTAGCACCATTTTTGAAGCATCAGTTTTCAATTTTGTGATGTGCATTTTATTTATAGCGGAGGAACGGTCAGCGACTGACAGAATTCACACCGCGCATTCCGATTCTGATTATATTTATTTATTTTACTTAGGGCTCTCCGGTTCCTTTATGGGTGCGTGAGGGTTGGGAACAAATAGTGGAAAGAAATTAGTCCCAGGCCTTTACGAAAGAAATATACCAGCATTCGCCTGGGGTGATTTCGAGATACCATTCCAGAATTCTAGATTACCGGACCGGGGATCCAACTAGCGTCCTCCCAAAGACCCTGCCTGAGGGTAAACAAACTGTTCACCCATACCGCTCGGCCGTTCCGGGGGGAAAGCTGTTTTGCCATATCCCTGTGGGATAAGTGTCAATTTTGTTTGTGCGAACTGTGTAGGTTTTTAGGTGGGAATATTCGCACCGGGCTTGGTGGATTAATGGTTACGCTCAAGCCTGGAATTTTGGAGAACGTAGGTTCGAATCCCAGTCCGGCCATCAACATGGTTTTGCGAAATCACTCGAGGTGAATGTCGGAATGGAAGGCAATGGCAGTATTTCTTTCCGTTCCTTGTCCCAAGTCTTTTCTCGCCTCTAATGACCTCGACGTCGATGAGGCGTCCTGCCACCAGTTATAAAGTGATGGGTGGAAAATTGATGAGAATAAACAAAATATTTCATTTACCTTTTGCCAGGAGAACTGGACAAGTGACGTGAATTTTATCTCCTTTCACGTCACGAGCTATCGTTAGACCTACATTATTGAATTAAGTCACAAGGAAAAGTTTTAATGTAGTTTCGGTGTTTTTGTCGGTTTTACGATAGTCTCGCTAATGGACCAAGACAGACGCACGCTGATGACATCATCAGTGTGTTCTACTTCCCTGCTTCTGCTTGGGATATACCTACTGTTAGCGTCCAAGTCATTGGGGAGTATCAACGAAACGGATAAGCTAAGTGTTTTTTGCTTTTTTCTTTCAGTATTGTATAGTGTTGAGACGGAATTTGAAGATCATAACGTCATTCACCTAGGAGACATCTGTAATGACGACAACTGAGACGTACGTTTTTATCTGATTCTATTCTAGTCTAACAGTCGTATTGTTGTCTATGCGTATCTTTTTAAGGTCTCGATCTTGGAAGGCTTTCTTTGGAATGTGTCACCGGTCCTTGTGAGATAGAAGCTGAGGGGCCGATCATATTCAGAATCAGATATCCCAAAGCTAAATGCAATATTCATTCGGAGATATTGTTAAGTCAGTCTTTTATTACTAAACACATTAAGTAAAATCGCATTCCTTAGTGCATTATATGTATGTCAGGTACGTGATCAACAACATTAAAACAAGAAGAGAACAACAGATTCCATCAATGTTTTACCTCACTTGTGGAAACAAGTAAGACAAATACATTGCTACAAATCATATGTGTAACATGTATTGCTTATTAGCAAAAATAATCTTTAAATTTAATAGGGTCTGTCATCACAATTATCAGCCAGTTCGATCATTAAATTATGTGACCGTTTAGAGTTATGAGTTCAAGTAGAGCTTGAGCATTCTTCTCCAGGTCGAAAAATCTTAAGCTCACCATACCATGACGCCAGGAGTAACATTGTTTTGCTTCTCCAAAACAATGGAAGAATATGACCGCTTCCCACGTCACCACCATACTCGCCGACGATGGTCATCCGAAGTAGAGCAGAACCGAGATTCATCGCTGAACACAATGCGACGCCATTGATCAGCAATCCATGCTTCCCGGTAACAGAACTACTCATGTTAGCAGCAGCCTGCGCAAGAGACGTCAACTCTCTAGTTCGACTGATGTTACGCTCCAACCAACTGTGCGGGATGACGCAGAATGTTGCAAGGAGTCCATTAATTGTTCTCACATGGCAGGAGAAGGTCTGAAGTGGTTACGATGTGCTTTATACACAATACGATGATCCTCCCTTGTTGCTATCAGAAGTAGTCTTCCCACCGAGCGGGGAGGTGTAACGGTTAGCGTTCTCGCCTCGCATTCGGGAGGACGGCGGTTCGAATCCCCGTCCGGGCATCCAGATTTGGGTTTTCCATGGTTTCCCCAAATCACTCCAGGCAAATGCCGGGAAGCTTCCTTCAAAAGGCCATGGCAGAATTCCTTCCCATTCCTTGCCCCCCATCCTTTCCCGTCTCTAAAGACCTCGATGTTAAAAAGAGACGTAAAGCAGTTACAAAAAAAAAAATAAGTAGTCTTCCGGAACCTTGACGAGTATGCCTGCGCTCACGTTCCCCTGCAGACCAACATCGGGCCACTGTCACATCCTAATGCCCCACAAATCTGGAAATTGCACGATTCAACCAGCCAACCAAATAGATACAAAGGCCCCTTTCAAACTCTGTCATGTGCTGATAACGCTGTCTCACACGAGTACGCGGCACTTCGTATCCTTCACAGTGATCACTCAACATCTGACGCTCACCACGCCCCTTATATACCCTACAAGGCCTTGCAAGAACACTAAACACGAATAACACTAATGCACTCTGATGGACTGGTCACAGAGAATTGGAGCTATAATAATTTACATATCTCCCAATAGTGTGTATGTGTACGAAGTAATATTACCATTCAACCTTGTCTTCTTGGAGTTTAATTCCCCCCCCCCCCCGTCAAGTGTATATAAGAACGAAGTCTTTCTCGATATTGGATATTCAATATAACGTTTTCGGGAAACCAAACGCGTAAACGTGGTGGCGATCAAACACTCCGTCACCATCCTCAGGTGAGGTATTGATCAGACCTAAAGCCATTTATAAGAGCACACGTTGGTGATTGGCCAAGCAATAAGGTTCATTTCGTCCGGTCTGGTCAGTACTTCGCCTGAAGATGGCGACGGAGGGTTTGTTCACCGAAATATTGTGCGAAAACATCATGTTATTCCGTTATTTTCCCGAGAAGAATATACATTGAAGAGCCAAAAAAGATGGTATAGGCATGCGTATGCAACACAGAGGTATGCAAACACAGAGGTATGTAAACAGTCAGAGTACGGTGCTGCGGTCGGCAACGCCTATATAAGACAAAGGGTGTCTGGCGCAGGCGTTAGATCAGTTACTGCTGCTACAATGGCACGTTATCACAAATTAAGTGAGTTTGAACGTGGTGTTATAGTCGGCGCACGAGAGATGGAACACAGCATCTCCGAGGTAGTGATGAGTTGGGGATTCCCGTACAACAACTTCACGAGTGCACCGTGAATATCGGGAAATCCCCAACATCGCAGCGGCCGCAAAAAGATCCTTCAAGAACGGGAGCAATGAAGACTAAAGAGAATCGTTCACCGAGCGGGGCGGTGTAACGGTTAGCATTCTCGCCTCGCATTCGGGAGGACGGCGGTTCGAATCCCCGTCCGGGCATCCAGATTTGGGTTTTCCATGGTTTCCCCAAATCACTCCAGGCAAATGCCGGGATGCTTGCTTCAAAAAGGTCAAGGCCGAATTCCTTTCCATTCCTTGCCCCCCATCCTTGCCCCCCATCCTTTCCCGTGTCTAAAGACCTCGATGTTAAAAAAAGACGTAAAAAGCAGTTAAAAAAAAAAGAGAATCGTTCAACGTGACTGAAGTGCAACCCTCTCGCAAATTGCTGCGGATTTGAATGCTGGGCCATCCACAAATGACAGCGAGCGAACCATTCAACGAAATATCATCGATATGTGCTTTCGAAGCCGAAGGCCCACTAGTGTACCCTTGCTGAGTGCACAACACGAAGCTTTACGCCTCGCCTGGGCCCGTCAACACCGAAATAGGATTGATGATGATTGGAAACATGTTGCCTGGTCTGACGAGTCTCGTTTCCAATTGTATCGAGTGGATGGACGTGTACGGGTATGGAGACAATCTCATGAATTCATGGAGCCTGCATGTCAGCAGGGGACTGTTCAAGCTAGTGGAGGCTCTGTAATGGTGTGGGGCGTGTGTAGTTGGATTGCCATAGGTCCCCTGATACGTCTAGATACGACTCTGACAGGTGACACGTATGTACGCATCCTGGCTGATCACCTTCATCCATTCATTTCCATTGTGCATTCCGACGGACACTCCACACATCCAGAATTGTTACAGAGTGGCTCCAGGAACACTCTCCTGAGTTTAAACACCTCCGCTGGCCACCAAAGTCCTCAGACATGAACATTATTGAGCATATCTGGGATGCCTTGCAACGTACGGTTCAGAAGAGATCTCCACCTCCTCGTACTCTTACGGATTTATGGACAGCTCTGCAGGATGATTGGTGACAATTCTCTCAAACACCACTTCAGACATTAGTCGGGTCCTTGCCACGTCGTTTCGCGGTACTTCTGCGTGCTCGCGGGGGCCCTGCACGATATTAGGCAGGTATACCAGTGTCTTTGGTTCTTCAGTGTGTTATGTAGGGCTACGATTTATTTGACTGGACATCGGTTTCTAAGATTTATTTTACTTTATAACAGCAGTGCTTAATCCAAGAAGTTTGGTTAGAATCCTTTACGAATTCAAAAATCATGCTGAGGCTCGTGCATATTGGATAAGCAATTGAATAAGCATCATGAGCCTCGTGACCGAGGTCCTGAAGGCACCGTGAATGTGGGGGGAAAGAAGTATGGCTCGGCTGTTTGGCCGTGCGCGTACAAACACTGTTATATTGTTTAGGGAGCTTAATGAGCTCGGGTTCAAACTTGAAAGTGGTGTACCGTAGTCTTATTGCGGTTCTAGGTGGGTTGCCGTAATCACCACTCCCCCCCCCCCCCCTCAATAATATACAGACCAAAAGTAGCAATATTCACAGACAGATACGGACACTTGCACTTCGCCTTCCCTTTAAATATAGAAACAACCACCGTCTCTGCAACAAGCCGTGGGGTATCTGAAACGATCGTGATTATTAAGCTTTTAGGAGTTTAGGAGTTACGGAGTTTTTTCTTGTTTAATGACATTAAGAAGCCACATAGTTGAATAACTGACTTGACTTGTACAGTATATCAATAATTATAGAAGTATGATGTCTCAAAAATGTTCCGGCTTCGAAGCTGTTGGGAGGTAAGCAGAAAAACAATGCGGTGATGGTAGTTTTAAACATCTTTAATAAGGAGAATTATGAAAATATTGAAGAACTGCAAAATAATTGTAGTCTAGTCGCACTACTCGTACTCGTCCTCCTCCTCCTCCTCCTCCTCCTTCTTCGCCACCTTTTCCCAACATTAGATGTTGGTTGCCTTTAATTAATTTTATTCATCATTGGCATGGTGAAGTTTAGAGCTTTGGTTTTGCGGCCACACGCCCCTGCTAACGCCAAGCATTTTACACCTGCTGCCAGGTGGTACTACGTACTAATGGAGTAAGTGAAGTGTTGCCATCTATCTACGAAATGTGTAACTATGTTCTGTATGTGGTAAGTATATTTTTTTTGTGAACTATGTAATTTATAAGGCGTAATTGCGGAACGTCTTGGCATTCACCTTGATGACTGCTTTAAACCGCAGTCAAGACGGTCGGTACGCGCGTGCCAGATCCCGTTGTACCTCCCGGATCCAGTGTGCGGCTCCTTATCGCACTGAGCCACACTGGTGGTCGATATGTGAATAACTGTAGACGAATTAGTTCGAGAATTACAATCTGCAGAAAAAACATACTTCACTGGCGTGTGTCAATATAGTAACTAAAATTGTTAGTGACCTTAATAAAATGTGTTGAACCTGAAGACTGGACGTCAACTCTATAACTAGGAAACGGTTGGTGAGTCCGAAGATACCAGAACTGTTAGTTGCACTGGCTGCCATCACAGCGTTGCTTGGCTAGCCAGGAAATTTGGAATGACTAACTGAACTGACATTATTTGCACTTATACTCTAAAAAGGAAATGCGAGTTTCCAATGAATAATTGAATTTTATTTTATTTTCACTTACATTATTAAAAGGAAGTGTAACTGCGATGCTAGCTAAAAGGCAATTGTCTGTCGTGGAACTAACTGCACAAAACAAGATATAAAATTATAAAGGGAGGTAGAGATAAAAAAAAAACCAATAGTGCGACATTCGTTTAAGTTTACAGTTGCTTTTTGTATATTTATGACGGCTAGATGCAGGTTTTCACTTAGTGAAAAGCATTCGATGTTTAAACTGTATTCTCTGTAGCAGTAATTAGAACATAATAATTTTTTGACCGAATATAAGAAACAGGGAAGTTTGCTAAAAGCTCACGAGAAAGTTTACACGAAATACATCAATCAAGTAAATAATAATTACTCGTTTTTTAAATTATACTTTGCGTTTCATAACAACTTTTTCGTAACAGTCAAATACGGTTATTTACAAACATCGTAGCCAGATCGTGAATCTAATCGGAGAAAGTTTAGTCATATCTTGAAAAATATCAGTAAAAATTAGTTATTCGTTTTTCCTTAGAAGTTTTACCAGAACAAATTCCTACAAACACCACAGCTGATTTCCCATTATTTTTGATGGGCGTTCGAACTATCAAGAAATAATCATGTGTATAACAATTACAGTGCATATCATTATAAAATTCGTAACAGAGAGAGTAGTTACATTGCTCCACATCTAGTGAACTAGATGCTGTGTTTGAACAACAAAGGAAGAAAAATCGGACTATACACAAATGGAAAAATCTAACAATGTACTCTCATAAGGCAGGGTGTATGAACTACGTGGCTCGGTCTGGGGACGGGGGAGGGGTTGGATAGAAAGCTACACTGGGCTACGTGGGGAGGGGAGAAACGAGGGGGTCCAATCCAAGCTACGTAACGTTTTTTTCCTTTTTTTTGTTTTCATCCTTAAAATAAGATACAGGACTCCACACAACAGCATGTGGATATTTATTTTCGTCATTTCATTATCTCCGCATGTAATTTAGATATCCTATATACTAACAGTGCTGCGCATGCATGTGACTTGGTGTCATAGCGTTGGGTTGCACGTGGCTGGCACATTTTTGAACTAACCTGCACGCGACGGCGTATTAAGATTCGAAAAACATTAGACGTGCCGTACCTAGACTCAAATTCCCTTACAGATGTCACCCGGGATTTTCCAAGGCAGTGAAGTTCGTATTGTTTTGATAGTTTGAAATAAAGCTGTTCTTTTTAGGATCGCCCGTGTATGACCACATGGTGCTATAAAACAAATTTTGTTAGACTTATCGAAAATGTTTTTCCAACGATTTTTCATCGAACAATGATTTAAAGAAATCATTTAAGCAGATCAAAAAATTATTCCCGAGTAATGTAGAAAGAAAGGTGACAGAATTTCAGCAAAAGAAAACAAAGATGCAACTCTTCTTAGTTTTTTTACGCGGCAGATACATTGTTCTATTTTATCAATTAAGGAACAATGATGAATGAGATAAGGAGAGTGTTTTTAATAACATATCAATAAGAAAAGGATACCTGACTGCACCTAAGAAAGAGGTTTTTCCCCAATAACAGATCATTTGCAGGAGTGGCTAGTGTCAACATTTCATACACAATATTTCTAATTACGTAAAAGTAAACAAATCAAATATCAGTTGTGTTCAATACATACACAATAATTTTAACGATAATCTACCAAGAGGAAACAGTACAAAAAGTCTTCTGGAATTAATAAGTAAAAAGCTACGTGGGGGTGGAAGGAGGAGGAGGGGGGGGGGTGTCGAGACAAAAGCAACGTCAGGCTAGAGGGTGTGATTCCAGGAAGGCCAAAATGGAGCCACGTAGTTTATGGACGCTCCACAAGCTCCTAGTCCCACTACAAAAATGTATATTCATTTTATTTCTAGTAACAGTTTGAACGTTGCGCAGAAATCATAAGACCGAGACAGAGTAACGAAAATTCGCTGAGACTATAGACTGGAATCGAACCGGCGATCCGCTAAGAATAAGGGTACCATGTATGCATGGCAGCCATTTAGTTAAGTGACTGAACTGTTAAGAGATCCGCTAGAGGTTGGTGCTAATAGGTCAGAATCACTTTGGTTGAATGTCAATTGCGTCGCTAACGATGGATAGGTTCTAGCAAGCCAAGGGAAACTGCCTGGACGTCAAACGCCAGCGAGGTAAACCCGCATGCTTGTTAATACATTTTCTCACGGAAGTTTTGCTTTCTGCCCCCATTTGACGTTGAAAGCAATGTCCGGGAGGAACTGGGTTCAATTTAAGGTACGATCATCCATAATTCAGATTTCTATGGTATCTCAAAACGACTGCAGACGAATGCGGGTTGGTTCACTCACAAAGGCTATGGTCTATTTCCTATCAGCAGAACCATCCCGGCTGTAATTACTTTTTTTATTATGGCTTTACGCCTCTTCGACGTGGAGGTCATTAGAAGCGGGAAAGGATGGGAACAAGCAACGGGAAGGAATTCGGCCATGGCCTTTTGAAGGAAGCATTCCGGCATTTGGGGAAACCATGGAAAATCCTGTATTTCCGGACGGGGATTCAATCCCGCGTTTTTCCGAATGCGAGGCCAGAGCGTTAACCGCTTACCCACCACGCTCGGTGCTCTAATGAACTTGCTGTCAACGAGCCATAAAGCTACAAAAAGAAAGTTAAGTTGCCGTTCTGCAAATGCCGCTGTTTAACCAATACTAAAACGTATGACGAAAATTTACTAGCCAGAAAATTTGATTTTTTCTGTCGCATAACATGCAGCGAGATTTCACAGAAAATATTAGTGAAAATCTTGACAATTTTATATAACTTTTCTCGAAGAAAAATTGCATTTGTATTAAACTGTTGAGCATTCTTATTTTAAAATCACGAACAGGCGGAAAACAGCACTATTTAGTCGAGGAGCGAATGGGAGGTGTAAATCGTAAACGGGATATTAGTAGAATATTTTAGTGATATCTTGATGAGGGACGAGAAATTGGTATGTGAATTCAGACAGGAAAATAAGGAATTTAAGGTTCACTGGACTGTTAAATCAACAGGAATAAAAAAAACAATAAACAAAAATATATTTACTCAGATAACAAAAATTAAAAAACTAAAGGAACATGTGAAAATTTTTAAGGATCTACGCCTCTTCGACGCCGAAGTCATTAGAGGACGGGACAAGAATGGGAAGGAATTCGATCTGATATTTGAAGGCATTCTGCCTGTAGTTATTTCGGGAAAACGGGGAAAACCAAAACCTGAGAATGACCGAACACAGATTTGAACCTGCGTTCTCCTAAATGCCTTGTTTTTTAATCGCTTTACGCCTCGTCGACGTCGAGGTCATTAGAGGCGGAATGGGACGGGAAGGAATTCAGCCATGGCCTTGTAAAGGAACCACGAAAAATCCAAACCTGAATGCCCGGCGTCCCACAGAATGCAAGGCCAGAGTACCGCTCAACCACCACGCTCGGTTTGCATTTTTCAGTACCCAAGCTTAGACGATGACATCAGGTCAACACATTACTTAGGGGTCAGACAGTGTAACCCAGCTTCAAGCAATTGATTTACAATCATCCGGGGTGCGACTCTCTCTGTAACCATTTTTAGGATCAGTCCTGCATAGGGATTGCAATCCAGCAAAGCGGTATCCCGCAATCCTGCTAGATCCCGCACAAAATTAAGCGGATCCACAAAATGGGGTGAAAACATGTGTCAGTCTGCATGACTCGCTGCACCGTCGTTTTCCGAGCCCACTAGGTACCTTTTTTTTTTTTTTTTTTTTTGCTATCGTCGGTCTTCCGACTGCTTTGATGCAATCCTCCATCCCTTCCTATCCTGTGCTAACCTCTTCATTTCTACATACCCCTTACAACCCACGTCCTCAATTATCTGCTTCATATATTCTAATCTATATCTTCCTCCACAGTTCTTACCTTAAGAACTGTTCCCTCCACCAGCAAATTAACCAATACAGCATGTCTCAAAATATGACTTACCAGCCTGTCTCTTCTTTCTGTAAGCTTCTTCCACAAACTTCTTTCCTCACCCATCATTTCGAAAACTCGTTCATTTCTTAATTTTCAGCATTCTTCTGTAGCACCACATTTCTAAATGCTACAATTTTCTTTCATTCCGGTATTCTTAAAATCCATGTTTCGCTACCATAAGGTGCTGCGCTCCACACATGGAGTTTTAAAAATTTCTTTCTAATTCCTAGATCAATATTTGAAACTAAAAGGTTTCTCTTTTTCATGAAGGCTCTTTTTGCTAGTGCTATTCTGCTTTTAACATCATTCCTACTTCGACCATCGATTGTAATTTTGCTTCCCAAGTAACAAAATTCACTTACTTCTCCTATTGCATCCGATCCTATTTTTATATTTAATGTACTGTGATTGGTATAATTTCTGTTACATTTTATCACTTTTGTCTTGCTTTAATTCATATTGAGTCCAAAATCTTCCTTCAGTATTTTGTTCATGCCATTCAGTAACTTCTCAATACCCTTAGCCCTCTCTGCTAACAAGACAATGTCATCAGACTTTTTTCTCCCTGAACACTTATGCCACATGGAAATTTTTCTTTGACTTTCTTTATTGCTTCTACTACATAAAAGTTTAATATTAAGGAAGGTAGACTACAACCTTGTCTCACACCCATTTTAACTAATGCATGTCTCTCGTGATTCTCTACTTTTACTATAGCCACTTGATTCTTATATACTTTGCAGAGTATTCTTCTATCTTGATACTTTAGACCTGACTTCTTTAAAATTCTGAACATTATCACAAGCTTTTTCTAGATCAACAAACGCCATAAAAGTATCTGTTTTTCTTGATCTGCCCTTCAAGTATTAATCTTAAAGACAGAATTTCTTCCCTTGTACCGCGATTTTTCCTAAACCGAAACTGATCTTCACCTATTATCTGTTACACTACCCTTTCCATCCTTCTGTATATTATTTTGGTCAGTAATTTTGAAGCATGTGATGTTAGACTAATGGTGCGATAATTCTCACATTTGCCCGCTTGTGCTTTCTTAGGAAGTTTGAAGATGATATTTTCTATCAAAATCAGTTGGAATTTCTCCTGTTTCATAACTTTTTGATATCAGCTTGAATAATCTTTCGATTCCTTCTTCTCCCCACCCGGAGATCCTATTGGGGGACTATTTTACCTCCGGAATATTTTACCCAGGAAGAAGCAATCATGATATTCGTAATTTGAGAGGATTACATGTCCTCGGGATACCCTTTGGGTCTTTAATTTTTTTTTTTAACTGCTTTACGTCTCTTATAACTACGAGGTCTTTAGAGACGGGAAAGGATGGGGGGCAAGGAATTCGGCCATGGCATTTTAAAGGAAGCATCCCGGCATTCACCTGGAGTGATTTGGCGAAACCATGGAAAACCCAAATCTGGATGCCCGTACGGGGATTCGAACCGCCGCGCCGTCCTCCCGAATGCGAGGCCAGAACGTTAGCCGTTACACCACCACGCTCGGTGGGTCTTTAATGCTGTGGTTTCCCGTTGCCTTCTGCATTCCCATGCCGTTGATCATTTCTGATTCATCCGCCTTTAGGGGCCGATTCCAACCCCAAGGGCAAGAGGGTGTCCTGAACTCGGTCTCTAACGAATGTATTTCACTGTTTACCTGTACTCTTGCAGTTGGCATTTGAATCGTGTGATCAAACGTTTCTTTTTGTCAACCTTCATTATTCATAAGTAAACAGATCCAATTTTACCAATTCATTAAATTTATGTTTGTTTTGAGTACACATTCCTATAATTTGAGTTATGTTGCGTATTTAGTTTTCTAACTATTTAATAAGTATTTTTTATGTGTCGCACATTTTATCTGAACTATGCCGTTAAAGCTTTTTATTCACGGTTTCATTATTCCCATTTTTTGTATTTGCAGACAAAGTAATTGTGATAACTTCCTGTATTTGTGGCTGAATATTTGATTATTCGTTGATATGAAACTAATGTTATCATAATTTTAACGATCGCATACCTATTTATTTAGCAGCTGTCAAAAGGCAATTGTATATCCTTTGACTTGTTGTTTAGGACGCCGCCTCAATGCGTTTGAAACACATGTTCTTTTACGAAAGCCGCCTGCTTACATGTGCCGCTCTGGGTTTCGATTAATCCGTCTTGGGCTGATTTGGTCAATCGCCACAATACATTAATTTTGAGTGAATAGCATTTGTTCTTTCAACTCCTTGTTATTATTTCGACTAAAGTAAAAAAAAAAGTTATAATGAAGTCTTCACGGATGTATCACCGAATTGTTTTGTAAAAACACCATACTTCGACGGCCGCCTCCGCCGTCTTCCTCACGCATGAAATTTCCTGTTTTTACAACGCAATCCGGCGATATTCTCGCGAGGACTTCACTGCAATCATATGCCGAGAAAGTCTCCTTTCTCACATAAAAAAATTTCCACTCTAAAAATAGTCCTTAGGCCACTTAAAATAAAACTGAATCACTTGACTTGGCGGCGGGGCTTTACGCCTCATCAACGTCGAGGTCATGAGAGTGAATCACTTGACAGTTAACGTCTTGGTGAGTAGTTTCTTTTAATAACAATGAATCAACTATAAGGTCAATCAAGGAATCAGGAGACATAATACTAAATCCCACAAAAACAATTCCTGTACAAATAGGCCAAGTCTCGCGCTTGCAGTGACAAAAAGTTATGAGATCTTGTTCTGAGCCAACTCAACACTTTACAGAGTATATTCACTTCACTTTGTGAAATAGAATACTTTCTATCGGTATTATAGAACGTTTATTCAATTTTTTTTTTTTTTTTTTTTTTTTTTTTTTTTTTTTTTTTTAAACCGGTGACTTGGCCATTATGCATACCATGTTTTTAAACTGATGTGATGTAAGGCACATAATATGCCCTAAGACTGAATATTTTCTATTTATTTAAAAATTGGTTTAGAAAATGTAAAACCTCGAAATATAAGACATGCTAAAAACATTAATGTAATTTTGTCAATTAAAATATTGTCAACTGTTAATTTTTATCATTTAACATAAAATTGATTTATTAATTTAGTTAACAGATGTTTATTGATTAATTTATTGACGCTTTAAACAAATATGTCTTAATTATATCCCAATCCCGCTGGATCCCGTGGGATTGGTGCAAATCCCGCGGGATTGAAAACACTGCGGGATTGCAATCCTTAGTCCTGAAGTCACCCATCTGCCAGCCACAGCCACCCACAAAATTTGGCGGTCTTCACGTGCTGTTGTCCTTCTGTTTGGACCTATACCTGCTATAGGATGACTAGAGCCTTTTCTCGTCCATTGTGTAACGAGTCTGTATACTGATATTGCATTACGGCCAATCTTTAAGGAGATTTCACGATATGATGAACCCATTTCAAACACGCCAACTCTCCGACCTCTCTCACAGTTACACATTTGGGTGTAGAGGGTCGTCACTCTTCGCCTTGGAATAACTGGTACTCAAGAACTTGTGGACAAAAATGTGTCACGTTACACCACACTGTTCACCACTTATGGAGCGTCCATAAACCACGTAGCTCCATTTTGACATCCTGTGAACCCCCCTGACCCCCCCCCCCCCCCCACGTAGCCAGCCGTGGATTTTGTCTCTACCCCTCCCCCCACGTAGCACGTAGCTTTTTCTCTCTATTGATTCTAGAAGACATTTTGTAATCTCTTATCAGACTATAGTAAATTACATACGGAGATAGTAAAATGACGTAAATAAATATTCACATGCTGTTGTGTGTTCTATACCTCATTTTAACTGTGACAAATAATATGAATGAAAAGCTTCGTGGCCTGGCTCTGAATCCCCCCCTTTCCCCCCACGTAGCCCAGCGTAGCTTTCCAGTCCGCCCCCCCCCCTTTTAGACCGACATTCCCTTATAAGCTAAAAAATTAGTTATTTTGCATAATAAATAGCCCCGTAATTCTCATACTATCACTTGTAAAACTTTCAATTTTTAATAATTTAATACTCTCCATATGGGGATATTTGGAGCCAAATTTCATTCATTTATCTCAACTCCGTGTGGGTGATGTCATTTTAGTTCCCGCCAGTATATGAACTCCTTACCCGTATCGGGCAGTAGCGGTTACCATGACAATGATTGGGAAGGTGACCTGGTGTGGTCAGTGTTGTTTATGTTATGAATGAGAGACAAAAGAAGGGAGAGGGTGAAATCCTGTGCCGGCCCATTTAGGCCTACTTTTCCGAAAGACAACGAGGGCCAACAGGCTTAACTACCACATCCGCCGGAAGAAGCGCCATCAACAGAATCGTGTGCCCTCACTCCATAAACACTGCAAAGAGTTTTGGGATTTAAGCCAGGACTTCAGCGCCTCTCCTCCCCTGACAGCCAAGTCCTGATGATGAAAATTTCTTCCATCACCGCGACTGGAACCAGCTAACCACGTGTCAGACGCTGGGAACCATCACGGTGTCGCAACCAACTGAGCCAACTGCGGAGTATGGTTATTAGTAATTAAACACTGTTAATGATGCTATCAGAACAGAAGGTAATAACAGCATTACAGCAGATTAAAGTTTCCGTAGTAATAAAGGAATGTTCCCGCTTTCTCCATAAATGGTTGAAAATTGTGATAGTCGTAAATGATATTTATCTGAATAAAGAGAGTTTTCACTTACATTAATTCACCGAAGGCAAATTGCTTCGGGTTAGATATCGGTTTAGTGATGAGAATTAAGATCCTCTTCGTGTCAAAACAGCTATTAATGGTTTAGATTACAGGTTAATTCCGTTCGCCTGGAGTTAACTGTGCAATCTATTACTTCATGGCTTGTAGATATCAGTAGTTTGCGGACCGTAGACATGTTAACCAGCTGTAATAAACTCGAAGCTACAGAATCTCGGAACGTTTCTTAACCTTTTTCTCATAACCTTCATTAGATAAGACGCTAGAACAACAAGACGCAAATTGAAGTTCTCATAAAGGCGAGGATTTTTCCTGGAAGCTCGAATTCCGGGACGAATCCCCACGCTCACTTATCTCTCTGTCTAATTATTACCAGGGAAGAAATGCAATTGTTTGTCTCCTTCACCCATCTCTTGCCAGACTCTGAGATAAACATGATCGATTAAACATTTTACATCGTCGATTAGGAAGAAAATGATACTCTGCTGCTTTTTCTTCTAATCGTTGTTTAATTACACACTTTTCTTTACATGCGCAGAAGATGGAGTGTCGTAATACTGACGTTGGGGATAGAATGTGCTTAGTTTAGGAAACATTTACATATTTTTTTCCTGCGCAAGTATTTTCTCCAATGAAAGAATTGATTTCATAGTAATTGAAAGTACTCTGTTGTCCGCTAGAATGGTATGTTGTCGGCGGTAAGAGGATGTGTGTTGCCTAGTGCAATTTTGTCATTAACTTCCTGAACAGTTTCTGCCGACAGCAGCATTCCTAACATTACTAGCGTAGTGGTGGGTGTAAACTGTGTGATTAATAAGGAGGCGTTGCAATGAGCCAATAAGTGGGTTATGTTTTCAGTTCAGGTAACACAGCATGCCGGCTGCGAGCGGAGGGGAGGGGACGCTGCGTGACGTAGCGATGTCCATGGTGGGGGCCGGAGGGAGGGAGGGAAGTGAGGTTTTATATGGGGCCGACTGGCGCGCGCTCAGTTAGTCGTTAGCCACCGTGGGGCCTGTAGCCGGTCAGACTCGCCAGGGAGGGGCCAACATCTTCAGGTACGTCCCAATGGTGTTAACATTTCCCCTGTGCTGTGATACCATCGCTGAGAAGACGATCTCAGCTGGTTGTGAAGTGAAGGAATTCCACATCGGATAACATTCTCATTCATGATTTGAATATTGTGTGTGAGGTCACCAGAATAGTGTGGCATGAAATTTCACACTAGCAATCATTCTCGTGCATGTTTTTACTATAATTTTTATGGTACTTTGAACCACGAGTAGAATTACGAGATTCTTACATTACGAAATCTGCAAGTTTACTACCAACGATGGAAATAACGGTGATCGACTTGTTGTGCTTCGAAGGATTATACCATGCAACGTTAGTGTTTTGTCCCAATTCTGACTTAACTACCATACCAATTTGGTATATATAAAAATCATGAAAAGTGAATTGCACCTCACAGTATTACAATGACCTCGACAGTGGCTCTGCGTTATTGAACTGTAATTTATAACTCGGAAATATATCTGCTGTGTTGTTTTCGGTTAATTTTGTGCACGTGCACCACGCAAGAATTTCATACAACTACTTTCGCGGCCTCTACGAGACTAGCTATTTACAAACAATTGCGTAAATACGTTTACAGAACAGTAGCGAAGTTTAGTTTCTCAGCCCCCGATGGTATTCTACTTATAAAGTATTTGTTAAATAATGTTTTATAAACGATGCCGCAAAGGTTACCGACCAATATTATTTTTGGTTACACAGCTTTGAGTTGTATTATAAATAACAGAGCACAACTCAAAAGCTTGTTTGGCAGTGCACGAGTCTGGATTCCAAAGCTTAATATTGTACCAAACATTTCGTCATTCGAATCCACTTAGTGTTTTGTCACATTAAAATCATTTCTCACGTCTTTCTTTCATTAGAATTCTTCCAATACTGACATATAGTTTCATTCATTGTGCTGTTATTACCAGAATTTTGTGTTCAGCTTTAACACTTTTTATACCAAGAGTTATAGGAAAGAGTCAGCAACTTTTCGTTCTTCTATACATGAATTCTTCAAATGTTCTTGATAGCCTTCTATTTTAGTTTTAAGAATATTTGAAAAAGTTTTACCCGAAAATGAGCCCGCTTAGATATCTTCCTGACGGCTATTTAGGCTACTATAAAAAAAATATTCGAACTATGGATTACAATTTAATTAGAACTTACCTTAATAGTATTATCTGAAAACAACCTACATTCTGATGTCGATTCAAAATGTGTCAACTGGCAGCCAAATCGTAGATACTGAGGTACTGCTCTGTTCGAAAAGTTCTTTACCACGGCTGGGATGCCGATTATTTAAAGTCGTATTGAAAGATTTGCAACATGTCTAGAGTAAATTATTTCTCTTTAGACAGTGATGGTCAACAGATTTTCATGAAATTCAGAGTTTCGTAGTCTGGAGCTAACATTCGTCTAGTGGCCGAGGCCGAAAATGGTATACTGAGTGCAGAGAAATTAAAACTTAAACGGTGCCGAATTCACAGCCAGGAGTCGAACTAAGAATCCAGCCACAAGAAGGCTGACGCTTCGGTAAGTCGCGTTGTGGAATAACATAGGGAAGTTTAACGTATTACGCTTCATAGATTAACGATTATTTTTATAGTTCGGTCCTCATAACTGTTTAACATCGAGGCGAATTTTTTCGACGTTCTTTCCATCAGTATTTGCACACAATTCCCGTGCCAATACCTGTACCTGTTTTTTGTGGTGAGGATTTCTTTGACGGCGTTATAAATGAAACTACAGCTTGAAGTATTATTGACAGGAACATAAGGTATCGTCACATTCTACTGAACATCGTGGAAAACTCTTCATGCCCGGACCGGGATTCGAACTAAGATCCTACGCAATAATTCTCCAATAATTGTCACGGAGAGGATTGTTATACGGTACGAAACATTGTAGCAGTAGTAGTAAGGAAGGCGGGCAAAGAATTAACAGAATTTTCCGTGGTGTTTGTTGTTGCATGGATAATCCCGGAAATGCGATTTACTTTTCTTGCATACAATCTTTTATCATTAAGAGTAATAGCTCCGAACACTTCGCAAAATGGCTCTCAGTAAAGCTGTTGATCTTTTGCGCTTTGCCTTAATCCTGAATGGGTGCAACGTTTTGTATGGGCGGATTTGAATCAATCTGGCCGTTCACTCAAATAGTAGTTTAATTAAGATGCACCTCTCGTGTTATGCCACTCGTTAGATCTTATGGTACGCCTGTGAAGGTTTCGATTGTCTTTGGCTCCTTGAAAAGGCGGCTAATACAGCAGTGGTTGTGGAACATATAGGAGGCGACTGTGGAACTCAAAGGTCTAGTTGGCGTTTAATAAAATCATACCCGGACGCTAGTCTAACTTTAAAATTATCTTCATTACATCATAGTCCAGCCTTTGATGCCAGAATTATGACTACCGAGCGTCCTTATATTTGAACAGGTTTTCGGAACAGGTGTTTTTGCAACTTCTCGTGGCATTGACGAGTGAAGGTAAAAACTATGGACATAGCATACAAGTATAAGGATCTATATCTCACAATTTTAACTTCCGCCGAATTAACGTTGCTTCGCGACCTTTATCATTACAACTCCCCTGCCTCCCCACGCTGTTTTCTGTGAGCTACAGTAAGTCAAACCGAACTTTTCACAAGTACTGTTTCCCAATTACATTTTTTGCAGGGATTGTATTTTAATTGAACGTTTATTAGCAGCAATGTAGTTTTCATTGTTCGGTTTGAATGAAATAAAGATATACCAGCCAAAAAGTGTAACGCACGCATCATGCAAGTCACTCTGCTTTCTACAGGAGGCACATAACGGCTCCATAACACGTTTCATTATGCAGAGTCTGCTGCAATTAAACTTGTCGTTCTTATTTATCCTTCGGTGTTTTTAATGAATTTCCTAACAATTTGTCTCCTCTACTCATTGCAGAATGCCTACTAAAATGAAGCAAGGTCAGCAATGAATATCGCATAAGCTGTCAAATTACGAATCGCAGTTCATGTTTCTACTTCTTCAGTATTTCGTGTATAATTCTTTTTTCTCACTCTGTAAATGACTTAATTATTTTGTTTCCGTAGAATTTCTGTTTAAGCAAAAATTTCCTTATGCTATAGTGTTTCCTCCCCAAAAAATTGTGAATGTGAACACTTTTTGCCACGTAAGTTATTTCTTCGTTCAACAATTCTTTCTCTTTCATTCGACGTAAGAAAAATAGGATAGAATTTACGTGTATTGGCAATCACCTAGACAGTGAGAACTTTGGTTTTATCCACTACCTGTAGCGCGATTTTACCTGCATCTTCGCTGTTCACGAATCTCTTGCATCAATCCTGAGTTTACATGCTAATTTATATCTTCGTTGTTATGAACACAAAAAAATGGTTGTTTCAGAAAGCTGCAGCTCAGGCTACTTTTTGTGGTTTAAGAACTCGGTGGAATGCTTGCCATTTTAGCAAGAGTCATATTTTGAGATCATCGTTTCTGAGAAATTTGAAGATCGCAGGACTTTTTCGTGTCTGTGGTATGAGCGAAATATATGGAAGATGTTTTCCCAGCTGGTATTCTTGAGACTTATAACATGAAAATGACAAAGAATGGAATACCAAACAAGATCTTGAAAAAACATATGTAACTGATATTCCTTTAGCAATATTTCTCAAGATTAGTGAGTGAAAGTGAGTCGAAACTAATGTTTGAGGTGGCTTACCTCAGTTTCTCATCACTCAGAGGTCCAACTGGTCAGATATTCATGAAGTTACGCTCCCAAATACTTCCTGCTTCCCTTCAGTCGCTTGTCGGCGTAATCCATATTCATGACGACAGAAAACTGGTCCGATTCTTAGGTTCTATGTCGATAACAGCGTTTCAACACATGCACACTTCCTTCTCTCTATCTCGGCTTGAGCGATAAGCTCATGGTAGCCGTGCTAAAGCTAAAGTCTTGCAGAAATTCTTGTTTTGTTGCAGCTACGTTTGGGCCTGGTATTCTGAAATACAATGATTTAATATCCGTTCCGGCAATTCGTATTTTGTTTTTCCATTGTTTCACTGGCGAATACGACTATATATTCCCGACATTACCTTCTTTTTCCTAGCCAATAATCATAACCGAGGCAAAGTCCCGTAGAGCTCTATCACTAAAATTTCCCTATAAAACCGAGCGTGGTGGTGTAACGGCTAGCGTTCTGGCCTCGCATTCGGGAGGACGGCGGTTCGAATCCCCGTCCGGGCATCCAGATTTGGGTTTTCCATGGTTTCCCCAAATCACTCCAGGTGAATGCCGGGATGCTTCCTTCAAAAGGCCATAGCCGAATTCCTTCCCATTCCTTGCCCCCCATCCTTTCCCGTCTCTAAAGACCTAGTTGTTATAGGAGACGTTAAGCAGTTAAAAAAAAAAAAAAAAAAAAAAAAAAAAAAAAAAAAAAAAAAAAAAAACCTGGAAATATGCTGTTTTTCGCATTTTACTCATTACATCGAGTGGTATTTTATTTATTGTAAACAGTGGGAATTCGAGCTGAAACCATAGATTTGACCTTAATTTCGTTTTATTACTAATTTATTTTTTTCTGGCGGTCATCTCAAATTTTAAGCCGATAAATTTACTCTGGAAAACTCTATGATCCATACTCTATAACTACGCGTTACTCATCTATACATCACCTAGCAGACGCGAGACATCCAGTAACTTTTTTGAAATTAGTTAAAGTGTCTTTTGTTAATACAGCCTGTGACACATTTGCTTCCTGTTCCTTCATTATACTTCACAAAGACACAGCCGATAGGTTCATTGACCTCGAAGTTGGTGATTCTTGAAGCCTAGTCATGTGTAAGATTGATATGAACCCGGCTAGGTAGATCGACAGTTCGAAGTATTTATTCCTCCGTTCCTGTGGTAAAAATATCGCCGTTAGCATATTTTCATTTGTTTAGTACTGTAGGAATTGTAATGGCTGATTGGTCGTTAAGGGTATGGAAAAAGTTATCTTTTTAACTGAAAATTAAAGCGCAACTTTTCACATGTTTAACCCAAACTTCTTTCACCCGTAGTTTACACTTTTGAAATAAAGATTTCATATATCAAATTAAACGTAAGAACGCTTGTTTGTCATCCATGAATGGCACTACGATACTAATTCAGCAGTAGTTACTCGAAATACATAATAGAATCTAAGAATACAGCAGAAGACACTAATCCTACGTCGGTCCCGGGTCTAAAACCGCCGTTCCTATTATGCCCTGTTATGTTCATTTACAGACTTGTTAAATCTTTTGGGCCCTACGGTTCTAAAACAGATGTTAAACGGAATTTTTTTCACGATTAGTAAACAGAATTTCGTAATGTAGTGATCACAAACCAGTTTCGAAAATGATTGAGGCCCTCTCGAAATAATAAAGTAATAGTTGCTGTAAAACGACGTATTGTGGAGGAACTGGTGTGTGTAGTATGATTCGTCTTCGAACACTGCCTCAATTCGGCAAATTGAGAGACCACGTGTAGTAAGGTATCTCCTAGAATGAAATTCCGCTACCGTGTATTCAGAGAATGATGTAGTATTTTTCGAATTACTTAAAGTTCGTTAGTAAGAACACAGAAACGTTTTTGTCGCTCTGTGATTAACAGAAGCCCACCAGCGTTACTGAACAGAGCCACACTTTGTTAAAGCAAAACGACGCAGCTTACATCAACCTGATAGCAGTTTTAACAAGATTTTCTGTGATAATAAAAGAGAATACTCGTTTTCTTTCCGTTTATCACTCGTTGATTTACATGCACCGAACAGATGGCGTAGTTGTGATAGATTTTTATTTTTCCTTACGGTTTTATGCCTTGTCGACGTCATTAGTGGTGGAAAAGAACTGGAAACGAGGAAGGGGAAGGAATTGGGCCATGGCCCTTGAAGGAACCATCGAGGTATTCGCCTGGAGCGATGTCCGGAAACCATGGAAACCCGCGTCCTTCCGAATGCTAGGTCCTACGTTATCGCTTATCCACCGAACTCGGTTTTGTTATGGCCCTGGAGAAGACACATAGTTCATACGTCTGTATGCCAGATTTCGGAATTCCTGAAACATTCTTAAGAATGTCGAGGTGACTGGTCTAGCCGATGGTTGAGTTTATGTTCGTCCTTAACTGTCTACTAAAGTGCTACATTAACATACCGCCCTAATGACATTGATGTCGCCTAGCTATTAAGTCATCATGCAAAACCATACACAGTTCCCAGGGGTCTAACGACTCTGGTTTGTTTGCAGTAGAAGATATATGAAGGTGGATATTGCCATGAGGTATGTATTACTCGTTGTTTCTTCCAGAAGTCGTCCAAAGCTAGTGTACTGGGCAGAATGGCCAGTGCATTTCCTCGGATTTCGTGCCATTTTATTAAATAAAAAGCTTTTTCCACAGCCGGAATGTTGGTTGGATCTCCAGGACGAAGCCTACTTAGTGTATCACGGTTAGGAGCAACCGTTTAATGTGAAGTCCGATTCACGGTAACTTTGTTGATATCTAACGCGTGTTAAAATTTCGACTGTACCATTATACGAAAAGGAGACCTCGTGTTTTCAAGTTACGCACCTTAACAACGAACTTTTTTGCTTCAGGCTTTACGCCTTGTTGACATCGAAGTCATTAGAGGTGACAGAGGACTTAGCGGTAGGAATTCGGCCATGGCCTTTTGAAGGAAAAATATCCCGGAACTCGCCTGAAGTGATACTGGGAAACTGGATGGAATGGGGATTGGAATCACCATGCTCCCGAATGCCGCGCCAGAGCGTTACTGCTCAACCACCGACAGCAATGAACTAGATGACGGTTCTGTAATTTTACGTTACTATGGATGTAGGTTTGGGTTTGTCAATAAAGGAAAGCCGCCATAACCCTTTGCCGAAACTTGAGCTTCATTTGGTAGACACCAGAAGCTGCCAGTTGCGGAAGAGTCATCCTACGAATAAATCAGAGTGCAGCAAACCCTCATTTCACATACAGCGAGGTGGATTGGGATTAACGCTAGATCTCTTGTAGGCAAAACAGTGACATCAGGCAGTGAAAACCTCTCGACCACCGGTACACAAACCAGTATACTACCGTGGAAGACGGTCGTAGATGTGTGATACAGGAGACGACAGGTAAACAAAAGGTTGAACGCGGAAATAACAGGAAAACAACGTTGGAGATAAGTGGTATCGTCAATACGCTATTAGTGGCCGTGGCATTGAAAGCTCTGTCCGTTGTCAGCTGCCGCTGAAGTCGGCGATATTGGTTGACCCAGTTCGGCCGGGTTGAAAAATTCGGCGTCTGGCCCGGAGCGTGTCGGCACGCGCCGAATGAGAGCATCCCACGCTACCCCACCTTCGGCTTCCTACGCATGCGCCAGGACCTTCACATACTCGGTACGAAACGGCCAAGTTTCGCAAATGGGTGATTGTCTATGCCAGAATATTATAAACGTGATGGTGGGTCACATTTGTGGACATACGGAATTGATTAATTTTGGAAGGAACAGTTAAAAAAAAATGCAGACGAAAACTGAAGTCCGTGAAGCAGTTAACAGAGGATTTAGGTTGTAGTGATTAAGAAATTAGATCAAAATAGGTATATGTGGAGGATTACATGAGATTTATGACTGAGAAGTGAAAATTGTTTTGCCACTGTCTGTACCAGACGATAAAATTTTCGACATATCGCTGAATTGAAACAGATTACGGTCTATGTCTCTTAAATGATATAATGTAACCGGTCCAAATGAAATGGCATCAGTATTACTAGCTTCATCCCCGCGCGGACCTTGGTGTGCGTAGTAATGCGTTTGCCTTTTATTTACTTCTATTAGGGAATAATAGTTTTTAATGACTTTAGCGTAGCTTGCCGAAGGTCGCCGGTTTGAGTCCGGCCGAGTGCATGGGTGTTTATTGTTGTGTGTATGTGAATGTCGTGTCCGTCCTGTAGTGTTCATGTGTCCATACTTAGTGTCTACTTTGTACTGGAGGTATTGAAACACTAGAACAGTCGATAATCACGTTGAGCTGGCCATAAAGTTTTTAATGCAGTATTTTTGTAACCTATACTGTTAATTAAATTCCACAATTAATTATTATTGCAATGTTAATGTGTGATGAAGTGGTTTAACGTCTTCAATGAATTCTAATATTCAATATTTCAGCAAACTGATGAAATAACCAACCAAAGTTACGGAGTCAAAAAACATTAGCAGAATCCAAAGGGTGTAGTGTATATCTCCATTGTAGCGTGATCTTTGGTATGTTCATCTGAGATGCAGTGTGTTCTGTGGTGCCTTTCTGTTCTTAGTACGAACAAATTCTCATTTCTTATTCCATTTCTCGATAACGTAGAGTCTTAAGATATACCGCAGATTTTAAGCTAGACCATAACTGTGAAAAAAAACCATCAAAATTGGTGCCGTAGATTTGCGCTATGCGTGGACGAAGGAGGCAGACAGACGCAACAAGTTTGTATTAGTATAAGTTCATTCGGATGAAATCGCATAGTTGTTGCCATCAAATTTAGTATGCAAATGAATAGTGGTGTTAACAGCATTTCATGATGAACGACACATTTTCTTGGTCTTGGTTTGCAGCAAGCATATCGATTCTTATAATAGTACGGTGTTTCCAGACGAAACACATTTTTGCGACTGAAACACACATTTTGAATTAATATGATATTCACTCAGAAATTAATGTTTCTTATCTCCTAGAAAGAATTAGGCACAATGTTCCATCGCTTTCCTATCTAATGAAGGTAGAAGAGCAGGTAATATTAAGTTTCGCGGCTACACTCCGAACAGTCGTAACAGTATGGGAAGGATCATCAAAATGTAATGTAAAACTGGTGAACGCAGGTCAATTACTCGCTTTAATTTTCATAAACGAGCTTGGTGACAGTGACAGACTGTGGCAAAATACAAAAACACTAAGACTGCCTCACACTGAGACTAGAAATCTAGTTGAAAAACAAAAAAGTGAATAAATTAAATTTTATAGAATCAGGACTATTTTTTTTATTGTTTCCACACAATATTAATCCTTAGTGGGTTCTTACTTTTGGACGTGGTGTGAATGGGACTGTCGTAGGGTTTAAATTGCGCCAAGTTTGCGTCTGTACTACGCATCTTCTGGGTCCCAACTTTGACGTTTGGTATCCAACAAATTTCATTTGGAGCGTTTAATCCCAAATCTTTCCTTTGAATTAAGTCTGCTAATAAGTCAGGAAATAACTTAAAATCTGCAGCCAGTCTTTACTTCAATCCAACGTAAACTTCTTGCCATTGTTAAGTACGAATAATTGCATGTTTTTGGAAAAACTATGGGACAGATGTATTAGTTGCCTATGACGGTCAGGTTAAGTGATATGTTTGAACTATTTCTCGATGGTCTGTGCATTCAGTCCTCTGACAGAAAGGCATTTTTAGCGCAGGATAAAAATTAGTAAACATTGCAAGTTTAAGCTTCATATACATATTCTTTCGATAGCGCAAGTTGACAATGTGTAGTTTTCATTTTGAAATTCCCTAATTCTTATTTTCGGCAACGTGTCTGAGAATCTGATGAACACATTGTTTGACCTAGTTTTTTGCCATAAGAGGTGACTTCAGACGTTAGTTTGATCACCGGTACGGTCTAGCAGATTCAGATTTTCTCTGGCTTCTCGAAATCACTCCCGGCGAATGCCGGGATGGTTACTTTATGGAAATCATGGCCGATATTCCTATTCCTGACCCGTAAATCCCCTTCCTGTTGCAATTACTTCGTCATTTACGAGCCGTAATGTCCAAAATAAGGGGCTTTACGGGACGAACATGACACTTGATTAAAAACGCCAGTGATCTAATCGGGACTAGAAGAGGTGACCCTTGATATGCGGAGCCATCACGCTAGCCTCTAACCTGCAAGGACTTGCTACCCTGATACTTTCTCTATAGTTTTCAAAACCAAAAGTTCTGTTATTTGAGGCGTAGTCTACCAGTCATATTTCTGTTATAGTGTGTCCAGTTATTTGTATCTTGTGTTGGCGCATGTTTATAGTGAGAGTTAAGTGTATGTTTGGCGTGTGAAGTGAGCTGAAACCTGGTGTTGGTATACATAGACTACGCTTGTCGAAAGACACCAACGATCAACATCTGACTAAAGTCTCCATAAACAGCTCTGCATGCCCTCATTCCAAACGCTCAACAAAGAGATTTTGTCTGGTACCTATTCTATTGATTGGGAACTGTACCAACTCCTCATTCGCCTCACTCATCGCTTAAAAGTTCCCTCGAGTCGGCTAACCTCGGGTCGAATGCCTGGCAGTTACTTCGTACAGTACCCTCGTGCACGGGTTTAAATGACGGGGGCGAGTAGCAACGCAGCTTCTCTCAGACTACATACACGAGAACTGTCAACAGTAAGCTACACCACAGAAAGTTTCACGAGAAATTGCTACAGAGATTAAACATACCGACTTTGAGGTATGAGGTCGAATAATGCACTTGGACAATATAATAGAGGCTATAATTTCAACTAGCTGTGGTTGAAATGCTTTTTGTAGTTTGATTGTGTTTAGAGAATGAGATCGTGGGTGAAATGCTAGTTCTAATCAGTCCGCAATGTTTACACCTACACCTGAGCTGAGAATGCCGCTAATCCTAGGTCTTACGGGAGCGTCCATAAACTACGTGGCTTGGCCTAAAAGGGAGGGGGGGTTGGCTGAAAAGCTACGCTGGGCTTGGTCTAAGGGAGGGGAGGGGGGGGGGCTTCCGAGTCGGGCGACGTAACTTTTCATTCACATTATTTGTCACAGCTAAAATGAGGTGCAGAACACACAATAGCATGTAAACACTTATTTCCGTCAATTATCCCCGTATGTAATTTACAATAGTCTGACGATAAAAACTGTACATAATGTCTTCTGAAATCAATATGGAAAAAAGCTACCTTCTACGTGGGGGGGGGGGGGGTGGAAGTAAATACAAAAATTACGTGGGGGAGGGGGGTTCACAGGAGGCCAAAATTGAGCTACGTGGTTTATGGACGCTCCCTAGTGAAAAATTTGTTGAATGTTTCTCGGAAATTTATATTTTTCCGTCGAGTGCATCGGTCACAAAATTATCTTATAATTCCACCTTTCATACCTGTATTTTACACTAGCATCGCCGTCTGTGGGCGAAGAGCTTTTCGGGCAGATAGTCAAAAGCGTCATTTACAGCAGAAAATGTTTATTTTCAGATTCCATGACTAATCACTCGTGCAGCATAGATTCACGACTGTCCATTTGGTCGGTGTATTCGAAACGCGATAGGTGTGGACGTTGTTAAAGTACACACGTTTGTAGCAACTGTAGGGCAGATTGCTATTGTTCAAAGCACTCTAAGAGCGCCTGTGACTTGCCACTAAAGGGGCGCCACAAACTTATCCTCAGACGCTAAAGATAGCTCTGGGAGCACACATGTAGCCACCCGATTGCCTGTCGCCGTTTCACGAATAACATTTTCCGGTGGTCCGCTTCGCTTGGTTTCAGAATGTGTTTTTTTTTTACTAAGTGAGTGAATGGCCTTTGGCGTAATTTCGCGGTCTTGTCTATACGAGTTTCTTGATTTGCTTGTGAAACGCAAGCTTGTTTTTTAATTACATCACTGGACGTTCCAATGCAATGAAATGATATATCAAAAATGTGTTTACCCAGTTCACTAATGTTTAGCTGTTACTTTGTAGCTTTGAAAGTATAAAATCAATTATATTAAAATTCTTAGTCTACACTACACTATAATTTACAAAACTGCTTGTCGTAAGATTACTTGTACCAAGACTAATATTTTCTTTGTGCATTTCAATTCCTAACGGCACAACTGAAGACAGAATACATATATAAATTAGTACAGCACCTTATTTCCTGACTTTTATCTGTAATGTCATTGCAACCGAAATGTTTGAGTGAGAAATATTTTCTAGCAGACGTAAAAGGAAGAGGTTGCCCTCATGTAATGCTACTTCGTTCTGCCATACAATCGGAGCCCAAATTCTTTATTAAACGTATTAAATTTAGCAGTGTTGCATTTGACTACTCCGTGATCAGAGAATTTGTCAAAATAATCTGTCTTCAATTGCGTGATAGGATTTAAGTTATTGCGCATGCTGGAACCACCGAGATAAATCATTCCTCAGAAATAAAATTTTGCCGTAATTAAATGTAGCTTTTCACCAATACATTTACATAAATTTATATGTTAGTTAAGTAAGATTCTTAAAGATTTCTAAGATTAAAATCATAACGTATGCGATCTGAAAATTATTTGCAGCTTACATGAAAGAACAAATTTTTTACTTTCTTAGTTTTCAGCTACATAACCGTTAAACCAGGAAATACTCTGACCGGAGAGGTCATGTTTTTAATGGGGCCTAGAGGCCGCGGAAGAGGACTAATTGGTCAGCACAGCACTGTAACCTTCACTGTGCCTGCATCCAGTATCGGTCCTTGGCAGTTTTACTTCTCACTCAAAACCGAAACTCACCTTCGCCTTACTCGATGCCATTGAACACGTCTTTGCTGTTGCCACGGTTACCGACTTTCCCATGACGACTTCGACTGTAAGATCTGAGGCAAAGCAAACTCGCAGCATGTTCCAGGGTGTAAGATGGGAAAGTATTTTGGCATCTGAACATTAAACGAAAAAATGAAATATCAACCAAGATGACTCGACAGTTTTGAGTGTCTATCTGGAAAATAATGTAAAACCGTTCCAGATCGGCATCCGGTGCTAACAGTGTGAAACAATTGTTTGACTCTGGATATTATGGCTTTACGCGTCGTTGACGTTGAGATCATTAGAGACGGAAAAGGAATGGGGTCAAGGAACCAAAAGGAATTGTGATTCGGCCATGGCATTTCCAAAGAACCATCTCGGCATTTGGATGGCTGGACGGAGATTTGAACCTGAATGCGATACCAGAGCGTGTACCCACTACGCTCGATGGACGAGTGCCTATAAACGGTCATTAGCGATTGATTTTACTTGCTACTAATTGCTCATCTATATAATTGCATGGGACTACGTAAGAACTTCAGGAATATCAGAAAGGAGTTATATTATAGCATTTGCAGTACGATGGTATAGAAGTATGTGGAAAATTAAGTGGACGGATAACTTACTAAATAAATGTGGTTTTTGAAATGATGGTTTCGCAGAGCAGATAAAAGATTGGTGGGTCATATTTTAATATTTGGGGGGGGGGGGAATTGGTTGAATTGTTGATGGAGGTAACAACCGTGGTAAAGAACTTAATACTAGAACAAAGACTGGAATATATGAAGCAGATAGAGGACATTGGTCGTAATGGTGATGTTGATTTTAAGGCGGCAGCTTAGGATAAGAAGAGACGGAGTATTGCATTAGATCAGTCCAGGGACTAATTAAAATAATGTAGATACATTAGGAAGATGAAATGCGTTAGAACTACCCATGTCTAAGACGGATCTCTACCCGGCTACTCTCCAAACAATAATGCAAACCACTACACTGCTGGGTTCGACAGAAATTGCTCATTGCAATCACTCTGCTGGGTTCTTAAAACAGTAGCTTGACTGATCGTTGATATTGACGTGGTAACCTGGGAAGCGCTATGGCATGACGAGTTGCCCGTGCCACTGACCCAGTGCGCAGTTTTCCGTTACAGACTTCCGCGCCAGCCAGTCACTGACTTCTCGCTGCAACGGTTGTACCTGGAATTTTTCGCATCAGCCATGAGGGACGATGGCTGTAAATTTTTAGAAGATGCGATACAAATGTTGTAACATTGCAGCGTCCTATCAGATATTACTTAATCAGAGTAATGCCTCAGTTGGCGAATGTTACGTTAAATTGACTTTGTTGTTAGGTGGAAATGTATACATTCTTTCCCTTTGACTCTGTGGCTTTATTAAGTATGCAAGAGCGAATTACGAGCAAAAAATTTAAGATATGCCCAGCCCGAAACATGTGCATAAAATAACTTTTACAATTTCCTAATTGATACAAAAACATATTACAACAAGCAAACAGAACGTTCTTATAAACGGGAAACTTTTTTTGGCTATCAGTTCCTATACTTAGAGAATTACATCAATCTCTTCTGAGCTAATCTCCCCATTTCCATTACAACTTTATTACCTGCACATGTGCTCTAAAATTTCCTTCTCTAGATTTATTTCCATCAGCTGTTCCCTCCACTGACAATCTAAATAATTCCTAATCTTTAAATGTGACTCAACATCCAGTCTCTTTCTGTAATATTTTTCTAACTTTATTCCTCAACCACCATTTCCAGATCGCTCTATCTGTCCACTTAATTTTCAACATTGTTTTATATCAGGTCATACTACGATTTCCCTTTTTTTTTTCTCGCATGCCCAAAGTCAAAGCTCGACTTCCATACTGGCATTTTTAGAAACTTCTTTCTGAAATCTTATCAAATTGTTTGTAAAATAAAAAATTTATGTTCCTGAAAAAGATTCGTTACTAGTGCTACCCTGCTTAAGACATAGTTCTTTCAGTAATTCGTTTCAATTTAATTTCTTAGTAGAATTCACTTACTTCAGAATAGATATTTAACCTTCTGTTACCATTATCTCTCTTACGTTCATGAATGTCTTTCTACGGTTTATATTTAGTCGAGATTCTTATCCAATTATTTTATCATGCCGTTCGGTATTCCTCGGTATGATCATTCGTTTCTGTGAACAGGAAAATCTGCTGACCATTCAAAAAAAATCTGAAATGCTTTAAGCTATTAGGTGAACGGTGATACTATGTTTATATGCTTATTTCAGGGAGTCCTTGTCTATATTAATATTTTATTTTGTTTAGGGCCTCGTCGATGACGTTAGAGGCAGGAAAGTGATTCCTTTAAAGGGATCCATCCCAGCATTCGCCTGGCGTGATTTCAGAAAACTATGGAAAATCGAAATTTGGATAGCAGGGTAGGGATTCGAAATGTTATTTGGATCTATCGGTAGCATGGATACAAACAGATCGAGATTTTATGTTCCTAGCTGTCTTGAGCAAATGGTTACTTTTCCTCTTCTGATCTCTCTTCGCATGTGGCTAACGTATTAAACTCTTATAATGGACGAGGAGATACAAAAAAAATCATATTTCAAATCTCGATCCCTACAAAGTATTGACAATCCCCTCAGTTTTCAAGCAGTTTTCCTTTTTCGTTTTAATTTTGTTGTGCGTTGCGGATCTTCGACATTGAGGTCGCTAAAGCCGTCAGGTATCTGGGCAAGAAACGGAAAGGAATTCGGCCATGGTCTTGTGAAGGAACTATCTCTGCATTCGCCTGGAATGATTTCGTGAAACCCGGATGGGAGTGCCTGGAGTCGAATCCGTGACCTGTCTAATGCCCACAAGTCGCGACGATCCTTTCATTGCTGCATCATGGTCGACACGCCAAATGATACGTACTGTATAATAGCACAAAGCATCTCTTCGCTGTATAACGTCTTTGATCAAGCGGTGACGTAATTTCCGTCACACGTTTACTATACTCAATGAAATTACTCCCCCACTTAACACCCGAAAAGAGTTTTCACTTCAAAAAACCCACGCTACTAATTGACAACGCTTTATCCTATCCATGCAGTCGACAATTTTAATTCGTAAATTTATAGCCAGCTTACTAGCTTTTACCGGTAAAGACTATATTTCCTAAATCGGACAGTTGTAAAATGAAGTGACGACCAGACAGCCGAAATCGCAGTTGTTATCGAATACGAAAATCTCTTTTGTTAAGCAATAAATTGGTGTTGAGATAAATGATAATCAGAAAGGAAATATACATACATTGAGTCATTACTTGACTTTCATAAGAAACTGTCGCATGTTCTGTCACTCAACAATCTCCATATACGTACATCATTACTCTGAACTTCACAAAGTTCTTGGCAATGTATCGGTCTTTGTACTAAAACTATACTTCATTCTGTGCATTCCATCCCATAACAATTGGATAGGAAGAATACCAAGGGCATCAGTGTGGATCATTGTTTACCATTTTTTCCCATTTTTTTATCTGTCACGTAGTTAGAAAGAAATACTCCGTTAGTCACTGTTTTAAACACAGAGCACACGATACTAATGGAACTTGCACATTACTTAATCTAGGTTGTATTTTGGAGCGCAGCATAGACAACAAAAAAGACATAACCAACGGAAATGTGGACGGTGTTAGAATGTAACAGTCGTGGATGTGAGTTGTATAAGAATTAGCAGAAGAAATTGAACGAGTACATAGAAACATAGCATGCTTTGTAAATATCACGGACTGATTCAGTTTCCGTTAGAATTTACTACCATTCTATAATCTGCTTTCAGGCGCTTTGTAATCCTACCAAGATAGTTTGAGAGACTTTAAGAAAGGTTAGTTCGACTATTAATTTTTAAGATATATTTTTTTACTTTAGTAACTTCCTGTAGTTTTTTCAAACGGTATTTTACACATTTGTATATTCTAAAATTTCATTTACTTTGCAGATTTGGTGCTACGTCAATGTTACTGGTGTTTCCAAAGTTTCGTTACTAACCTGATGCTTTCCTTGGAGCTGATTCAAGTTAACGTATCCGCTGTGAACTGCTGGTCTGGTTACATTTCCTTTGTCGTTTTCCGGTGCACTGGGAAGACTGTTTTGATTTTCAGGCAAAGATTGTATTGCTTTTCCCGCAGGGTATTTGCTGTTCCAGAGACGTTGTAATAGAGCTTTTCCCTCAGAGGCAGAGAGATCTGCTTGATGTAGCAACCAGTTTGTCTGCAAACGCATACGTCCACATTTGACTGAATGTATAGCCCCCATCTTCGTTGAAGTTTTTGGGATGTTTAAAAATTTCTATGGATTAGCTAATTTTGCGTTCTAAAAAAAACTTATCCCATTGAACACTATACCCTTCTTCCACGTGATGCTCTGCAACAGCGGTTTTTTTGTTGGTTTGCTTGAGTCTTGCGTGACGACAACGTTGTTTCATATTGACGGAGACCACTCTGTATGTTTCACCATTTACTTGATTGCATCCACAGGAAATCTTGTACACTCCCCTATCTCTGCGATCCTGAAATTTTATATTTTTGCACTATATTAGATTAGATTTTGTTTTTAACTTCGTTCGTGTGGATAAAGCTCTGTCTTTTTTTTTTTCGACTTGTGACTTATGATAAGTAATTTACTTATATTTGATGCGGATTATGTAATTAGACCTCAAGTTTTCCAACTATGAATACTCCCTTAAAATGAGTTCAGTGGTTTTAGCAAGATCCCGGAACAACCGCACAAAAGGTCAACAAATTCTAAAATAAAAACAGGTTTCAGGAACCTGAAAATGATCTATTTGAGACATTTTTACAAAAATATCTTCAGCCTCTTTACAGTTTTAGAAAAATACTGACACATGTATTTTTACCGATCTCTATGCGTGCTATATGGATAATTAAAATAAACATTCTTTAGTTTAGAATACGAGCGTTCTGGTAGCTCAATGGTTAAGGCGCTTCCTTTCAAAACCTTCGCTGCTCCGGTCCCGGGTTCGAATCCCGGCAGGCGCAGGAATGTTTGAGAGTTGTGTTTGACCATAATTATGAGCTTTGCCAGGACTCTCCGTGGTTCGGATTCCGCGTTAAACTGTAGGTCCCAGAGGAAAGGAACTGGCCGTCCTACGTCGGGTTGTGGACTAAGGTTTTTTTTAAAAAAAAAATTTAGAATAGACTTGGATACTTCTTCCATCAACGTAGTTATGTCGCGACGACAAGTTAATGATAGTGAGAATTCCAGGTAGTCTTACTGATCTGGTAGCAGGATTTTCTACCAGCTGCACAATCCATCTGTCGTAACCCGGTAATCCTACTACCTAAAAGGAACCTACAGTTTCACGTGGAATTTGAGCCACGGTACCGAGTGTGGTGGTTGAGGGGTAACGCTCTGGCCTCGCATTCAGGAGGACGGCGGTTCGAATCTCCATCCTGGCATTCAGATTTGGATTTTCCATGGTATCCCCAAATCACTCCAGGCGAATCCATGGCAGAAATCCTTCTCGTTCCTTGTCCCCAGTCCTTTCCCGCATCTAATGACTTCGAGGTCGACGAGGCGTGAAGCCATAAACAAAAAATAAAAATAATGGCCGAGTCACGGAAGCGTTCTTGTGAACAAGTAGTACAGAAATGAAGCTATACCAGAGATGAAGGGCGGATTAATGATTTTTGAGAGCCCCAGCGGACATCGAACTCTACCTACGTGACATTTTCGTTCCCCAGACACACCGTTCGGTGGGATAGACTAAGGTCCCATACTAACACCTGTGGGTATTTTTTTCTTTAGACTGGCGGAGACAAGAACTCAACGGTTGAGTATAGTTTTTGTGCTTTATTGGCTGCAACCGAGCGTGATGAATGAGCGATAACGCTCTGACCTCGCATTAGGGAGGACGCTGGTTCGAATCCCCGTCTGGCCATCCAGATTTCGGTTTTCCATTGTTTCCTTAAATCGTTCCAGGCGAATGTCTGTATGGTTCCTTCAAAAGCTGATGACTTAACTTCTTTCCGATCGTTTCTCCCATTTCTTTCCCGCCTCTAAAGAACTGTAAAAATTTTTATCAAGTGTGTTTTCGGAAATATTTACGAGGATCGAACAAATTTAAACGACTTTTGAAAAAGGTGTTTTAAGGGACGTTAACGTGGTGAGTATTCAGTTGGCACTCTAACCGCTAAACCCTTGTTTCTCGAGTCGTTTGTTTGTTTATTCAGTATCGCGATGTGTAAACAGGAGGCTCATGTGTGTATCGCGCAAGCGTAATTAAATTTCTAATACACACAGTTGTAAAACCATAAGAAATTTGGTGCAGATGGGCACAGTTTAATCTCTTTTGAAACGTGAAGTGTCGAAGTGGCGCTAGATCTTCTGTGAAGGTCTGATAGTAGTTTATAGCTTCACGCACATAAATTGTTTTATGACAGATTTTATTGCGACTCTTCCCTCTCCCGTAGTTAACGTCTCCTCAATGGCTTAGATCATTAAGAAGTGTCTAACTTGAGAAAGGGAAGTGTTTGTGAACATTTCAATGTCACTCTTGAGGTTACTTGGTCTGGTAGCTCAGTGGTTAAGGCGCTTGCTTGCAAAAGTTCGTGGGTCTGTGCAAATCCCGGCTAGGCCAGGAATGTTTAAGACTTATTCTCGATCATTTGAGCTACGGCAGGACGTTCCGTGGTTCTGATTCTACATTAAACTGTAGGTGTCAGAGGAAATGAACTGGACGTCCTACCTCTGACAGTGGCTTAGTATGCTTCCTTTGGAAGGACCCAATCAAACTTCGGTTTGTGGCCTAAGTTACTTTTTTCCATGTTCGTTTAATGTATTCTTTTAGCAAGAAACTGGTGAGAATACCACAATTTGTTAAGATGTTCAAGGCGTTCTTTAAAAGTGTAAATGGAAAGGCATATCTCAACTCTGCCACCTGGGCAATATGACAGCTTTTGAACACAATCGGGCAAAAGTGCGACAGTTAGCGTTTAAGGTCTTAGTCTCTTGGCATTTTTAGTAGTTTTATGCAACAACTCTGTCCATTTCGTACCCACGTAAAGCGATTGAATTCGAGATTCATAAAGTAGTATCATGATTTTCTTACGGTCCAGTGTTAACAGAAAGCATAAGTTATCTGCAAGAATCGTGTGCGATTTTATACTTGCCTTCAATTTCAACACATCTACTCAAAAAGTTTAAAGTAATTTGTATCGGATAACCTTAATGGTTACATCTTCTACCTTTTTTTATTTACGTCCAGACCATGAAGATTCTTCAGATGAAACAAAAGAGGTATAAAATAAAAAGGAAAATTCGTGGTAGTGCTTCAGACTCGTTCAAAACTGATGTATTTGCAGATGCATCGGTAAGCATGCTTGCATTGCTTGGGAGTTGAATTGCAGTCCTGTTAAAGGTGACACTGCTTTCGATGGTTTCGTAACAAACGGGAGAAGTTGGCATCGTT
The DNA here is from genome assembly GCA_031002005.1 of Vandiemenella viatica. Lineage (NCBI taxonomy): Eukaryota > Metazoa > Arthropoda > Insecta > Orthoptera > Morabidae > Vandiemenella > Vandiemenella viatica. Next base: position 34,382,906 of record CM061921.1, read on the forward strand.
TGACTGCGTATGCCACAACAGTACTTGCATGGACAAGTATGTCGCAAGTCATCATATGAACAACAATAAACAGCAGCTGTGAGCACTGAAAACGCTTACCTGTAGCGTCGCACGCATTGTCAGTAACAACCACAACACGGTTGGGAAACGTTTGTTATGGACTGCGAAATGAGCTCATCGACTGAGTAATAATAAGGAACAGTAAATTTGTTTTGATGCACAGTAGCTTTGCGTTGCGAACAGACTTGAAAGAATCCTTAGTCAACAGCACCCTAGCTTGTATTCCACAGTATAAATAAGTGCGAGAATATTTATTCTGAGCACGACAATCTGAAGATATCCACGAAATTAATCGCTTTGTGTGGTCGTTACCGTATTGGAGCAAGAATTGTTACAAATGGCTACCTGGTTGAACAAGTTTTGCACTATCACTACCATCCTTGTGACATCACATATAGTGTAAGAAAAAATATTGATAACAAAGTGAACAAGTATCAAATGATATGTGAAATGATAGCCAAAGATGAAATTCTATAAAACGATGACAGTTCCTATGCTCCTCTATGGAAGGGGGTTTTGGGTAATGAAGAGAAGAGACAAAAGCCGTATAAAAACAGTGGAGATGAAGTTCCTAAGATTTGTAAAGTGATGCACAAGGCTATATCAATAAGAAACTAGACTATAAGAAAGAAGCTGAAAACTTATATTATGAATTACAAGACAGGGGAACATAAGAATAACTGGAGAGACCATCTGTATTAAATGGATGATTCATGATTACGGAAAGTAGTAAACCAATATAGACCGTAAGGGGGCGTCCATAAATTACGTGAGGTGAAATAGGGGGGGGGGGGGTCCGGCGAAATCTCACCAAATCTCACCAGGGGGGAGGGGGGGGGTCTACGGAAATCTCACGTGAGATTTTGCGAAAAATTTGGGGATAGTAGAGCCAAAAAAAAGGTCTACAATTTGCGCCTAAGTCGATTTTAGGAGGGTATTTCGTCAAAAAGTTAGGGTGTGGCCTAAAAAAAAAAAAAAAAAAAGGTCTACAAAAGTTTCGAGTGCGATTTCTAGGGGGGGTTCTCACGGACCTGATCTCACCAGAGGGGGGGGGGGGGTCCCGCCAGATCTCACGAAATCTCACCAGGGGAGGGGGGGGTCCAGAAATCCGGAAAAACACCTCACGTAATTTGTGGATGCCCCCTAAGGTAGAAGTAGTATAGGTAGACTAAGGAAAAGATGGGAATATTGCCTGAAACCGGAAGGTCAAAAGTCATAATCCTTGATTGGGAGGAAGAAGAAGATTGTTTGAAGTTCCCATCATCGTGCATTGTTTGGTTGATATTATTATTATTATTATTATTACCTCGCGATTCACTAAAAGTGTGTGGCGGAGCGTGCATTGCACCTATCCGAAAGGGTAATAGTTTGGAAGGTATATACAGGATATGGCAGGAGGCGCCCATGGGCTAATGTGAGGAACCATCCCAGCATTCGCCTGGAGTGATCCGGGAAAACCCAGATCAGGATAGCCGGAGTGCTTTATCGAAAGCTACTCCTGTCGGATTTTAAGTTTACTCGCCCGGTAAATCCTTTCTATTCCATTCCCTAATCGCTCGTGTGAAAAATGAGTACAGAAATGAATCGGTTCTGGCCCTGATTTCTCTTATCTTATTTTCGCGGTCATTCCGAGATATGAATGTTGCTGGTAGCAATATTGGTTTGCTGTCATTCCGAAATACGTCACTCGTGAATTTTTCAATTAGCTTCTGTCGATAGCAACGCCTTCCGTGTTCCAGGTCTTCCCAACCTAACTCCTTTAACATCGCACTTACGCTTTCCCGCTAACTATATATACCTGTCACGAATCGGGCGGCTCTTCTTTGGACCTTCTCTAATGCCTCCATTAACCTCTTTTGATGGGGACCCCATACGGAACAACAATATTCTAAGTGCGGACGCACTAGTATACAATCGATTTAACTTCCGGAGTGCATTGATTTAAATTACGACCTAGAAATTGGAGCATACGATTTACTTTCCTAATTACATTCTCGAAATGCTCATTCCACGACAAATTACGTATTGTTACCCCTAGGTAAGTAACATTAACTAAATTTACAGACTGTCAGATACTTACATTTGTTTGTAGAAAGTAATGATAGCGAAATTGTAATAAAATTTCAGGTTCTGTAGTTTTATATGGCTTTGCCAACTATGATACAGGCCAAAAACTTTCCAGACCATCATCCTGTGTATTAAAATACAGGTGTCACCTTTTTTACTGCCTTTTTTGTCCTTTAAGAGATTCATGGAGGTAAAGTTCCGTAATAACGCGTCATTTTCGGCAGTTACCAATTAGTACCCACTTCTCCCAAACCACAGTAATCTTGAATTTTTATCCGTTATTCACTACCATATTTCTCAATTCGTCATTTCTTATTACTTCTTCTGTACCACTCAAATTAAATTTCCAGTGCCTATAATCCACTTTCCTCCTCCATTACCTATGTTTCGGAACATCATTTCAGTATCTGAAAAAAGCAGATCCTGTATATCATAACCGTACATTTCTCTCTGAGCATAAATTCACCAGTAATTTGAGCTGTAAGATTTAGAAGGAAACATGCAGGCGGTGATAGAAATTCCATTATTAAATCACAGTTCTTTATTTTACAGTTGAATATACGGTGCTGTAAATCTTTAATTTGGATTCTGGTTGAAGCTTGTTTTCTGCACATTCTAACGTGATTTAATGCTAGTATTAACGATTATCTGCTTGACTGATAATTACAAGGGGAGACGGCAAGAGCGACTTCTGTAACTTTCCTACCACAACACATTTACGGAAGTAATTTAGCTGTTAGATACGGGCCTCGCCGTTCTTACGTAATGTGGACCTTTGACTTAGCCAAACAACCGTCTACAGGGACAATCATCCCTGTACTGTGAAAAAGTTACTGCCCCGAACAGCTTAATATTCCTTATCTCATTCTCGATTTACCAACATTGATTTTTTGTGCAGGAGATGATGATAATAATAATATAAGGAAATTGATTTGATTCTTCCGTTCGATTTGGATGAAGTTATCTAGAAATATCAGTTCCACAAAAAAAAAAAGTTCTCCAATAACTACTCTGCGTTTAGTATCTTGGTGCTGGACTACATTTCTAACGTTGTCAATTTGATACAACATGAATGTAGATGATATTCATTGAAAGAAAAGCTAGTGGCAGATTAGGATTCTTCACTGACCACTAACTGTGAATGATGGAGTACGTAATTACAGTAGACCATTTCTTCTGCAGTTCGTTGTTATTTAATAAGAACCCCATTTCAGCCGTTGTTTGGATTTTATTTATTTCGGACGCTTTTCACTTCTCTTCGATCCAATGTTTTCTGTAATATTTTTAAAAAGATAAATACACTTTTTAATTTGAAATTACATTGAAAAAGTGAAGTACAATATCTTTTTACTGTAATTTAATGCTAGCATATGCTAAAAACAATTTGATACCCCGACGAGAGGCGAAATACGTCCCAAATAAATAAAATCTAAACAACAGTTCACTTGCGTTCTTAATAAATAATTATTTTGAATGATAGAGGTTCATATCCTGATGAAACCGTGAATTTTTCAACCAAGCTCTCGGCCGGCTGTAATATTAGCAGGTGGACGGGCGGAGTTTTCACCCCGTGATTTCAAGCTACCAAATTGTATTGTATTTCCGACACATAAAACTTGGTGGAATCCCTGGAGTCTTTCGGAATTGTAGGCCTTCATATACCGGCTACGGGATTCACACTTTTCCTCTTCTCATCTATCATCGACAACAGTCAAAACACACACCATCACAGTATGAATTATCAACACTGTCACATTTGAATAAGCAATTCTTCTGCCCTCGACGTTACTTATTATCCTTAATAATAAACTTCTTCGCCGAATACCAGGTATTGACTTTTTGATCTAGTAGGTATTCCGTATTTATCGTGCCCTCAAGGGTTAAAATACTCTGGGACAGCCAGATTGAGAAATAAGGCATGAATTGGCTTTGTAATGATGTGTTATGGATGAATTTTTTCCTCTTTACTGAGAGCGATAAACTGATTTAAGAGAGACGTTTGCGTATTAACGTCCTGTATCCAATAGCTGTCGTCAGGTGAGAAGACCGTTCCTAACGGCTTTCAGCGATGCGTTGAGCAATCGAATGCGACCACAACGTGGAGAACATCACGTGGCTCAGCTCCTCTGGTCAAGTTTACCTGTCGACTAGTCGAGGTGTATAACATATTAAGAATCAAAAGATGCATTAAGAATTCGCTGTTAACGGTAGAGTGTTTTATATCACTACCGTAAAGTTTATATTGATGGAGGTACGGTAATAATGCTGATGTTACTCTTGAGGTTTTTTTACAGCTTTGAAGATAATTTTTGACTGTTAGAAGAATAGTTGGTTACTGCAGCACTTTGCACTACTGTTGAAACTGAAACATGGTATATATATAGTTGATATTATTCAACCTAGGGCGCTAATAACCCCGACGTTGACGCGCCCTAAAGCCCCAACAATAACAACATCAACCTTATCCAATCTGATACGTCCTATTCGATCATATAATCGTGCTCTCTCACTTTTAAGCATTATGTCTTAGAAAATACAGTTTCTACTTTTTGGTTTACGCAGAATGTAGATTGCGTTATTTCTCTGCACTAAAAACCAACACAATACTTACTTTTCTCTTCATCCCTGTAATAAAGTAGTGTAGTGATAGGTACCTCCAAACCTTTCTAGGAAGACAATGGCAGTTAATATCGGTCCATACCCACTCCTGTTAGGTTTCGATGAAGAACCGCAACAGGCATCCATTTATATCGGTTACTCTGGTTAGCGTGTGTTAGCATTAGTGTATTTTGTCGTGTATGAGGATGGAGGTATGTGGTGAAACGCGATTCTGGCGTTTAGCCTAAAGCATCAACGTTCCTATCCAACAGAAACAGTGGTACGTCTCTTCAATGTCGAGAGTTTCGGAATTCTTGCTAGCGTGTTGGTACTCGACTGGTTACCCGGCCTGTTCGTCGGACCATTAATGGTTGAGAGAGCATTCTCTTATCTTCTCCTGCCAGTAATCCCCTCCCCCTCAACACTCCATAATGGATATAAATTAAAGCTGTCCACATCAACTGTTTTTATATGGAAGTATTCGTTCCCATAGACCCCAGACTAAGGCATCGTCAGGTACTGGAAATTGTATAAACTTTGCTTAGGACTGTAGTAAAAATTCAATAAGCATATACGATGTTGGTTATTACATAAATACACTTTACTTTAGATCTTAGTAGCTGTTGCTATATTTTGTTCAGAAGTAACACTTGTTGCCAGTCTGGAAGCGTTGTGGCTTCAAGTTTACGAGATCTCCGGATCAAGTCGAGCCTTAAGGGAGCATCCATAAACAACGTAGCTCCATTCTGGCTTCCTCTGAATCCCCCTCCCCTCCACGTAGCCTGAAGTAGCTTTTGCCTCCAACCCCTCCCCCAACGTGGCATGTAGCTTTTTTCCCCTATTGATTCCAGAAGAAGTTTTGTACTGTATTCTCTTGTCAGACTATCGTAAGGGGCCATCCATAAATTACGTGAGGTGTTTTTCCGGATTTCCGGACCCCCCCCCCCCTTTTCTGGTGAGATTTCGTGAGATCTGGCCGGACCCCCCCCCCCCCCCCAGACCTTTTTTTTTTTAGGTCACAACCCCACTTTTATACGAAATACCACCTAAAATCGACTATCGCACAATTTGTAGACATTCTTTTTTTTTAGCTCTACAGTAAAAACAATTTTTTGCAAAACCTCTCGTGAGATTTCCGTAGACCCCTCACCCCCTTGGTGAGATTTCGCCGGACCCCCCCCATTTCACCTCACGTAATTTATGGATGCCCCCTAAGATACATACGGAGATAATTAAATGACGGAAATAAATATTCACATGCTGTTGTGTGTTCTGTATCTTATTTTAACTGTATAAATAATATGATTGAAAATACGTCGCTTGCCTGGGAACCGCCCCCCTCCCACCCCCCCCCCCCAAAATCACGTAGCCCAGCGTAGCTTTCGCCCCAACCGCTTCCCCCCTCCCTAGACCGAGCTACGTAGTTTATGGACGTTCCCTAAGCATGGATGGTTTTAGGTACATGTTATATTTTAATGGAAACCCCGTACCACAGAGTTCACTAAAAATGGTTTAGTAAAAGCTTGTTGAAAGAAATATAAATAACTAGCTGTTACCTGCGACTTCGTAAACGTGGACTTAAAACCTTATTGCTAGAATTGGATATAGAAAGCTGTAAGTTAAGTAAAAGGGCTCCCATAAAGCACGGAGTCGGAATAATTTTACCATTGAACCTGTCTCATGAAGAGAACCAATTTGCAACATATTTAAAAATAGCAACGAATTAAAGTTCCTCCTGCAGATTTTTGTTTATTTAAAATTGTCACCTTCTGGAAACATTTTATATCTATACCGTTTTGTTCACAACGTTTTAGGTTTTTCTGCCCTTTGGTAAGATGTATAGCCTTAGTGGTTTACAAATCCCTAAGCTAGCTACATACAACTGCCCTTCGGGGAAACGCCTTTTCTTAGTGTATCCCCGCTACTTTCAGTTTTCTATGGTTTCCCGAAATCCCTCTAGTCGAATAACGGGATGGTTCCTGCAAATTGCCATGTTCGAATAACCTCCCGTTCCTAGTCCCTAATCCTCTTCCTCCTCCAAAGATTTCGACCTTGAAGTTGGTGACGCGTAAAGCCATAAGGGACCGTGCACAAACTACGTGGCTCGGTCCAGGGGGGGGGGGGGGGGTGGCTGAAAGGCTACGCTGGGCTACGTGGGGGGAGGGGGGGTTCCGAGCCAGGCCACATAGCTTTCCTTTCATAACATTTTTCACAGTTAAAATGAGGAACAGAACCCACAACAGCATGTGAATATTTATTTCCCTCAGTTAATTATCTCCGTATGTAACTTACAATAGTCTGACAAGAGAAAACAGTACAAAATGTCTTCTGGAATCAAAATGGAAAAAAGCTACGTGCTACGTGGGGGGGGGGGGGGGGGGGGGGGCGGGTGTTGAGCTACGTGGTTTATGCACGATCCCTAAGCAAAAGACATTACTGGAGTTCACAAAAAGCTTGTGCTTGTGTGACAAGTGCTGTTCTAATCAGTATATAATAATTAGTGGTTTGGTGTTACACTGTACATTTTCATTGAGTCTATGCTACAATCCTAAAACAGTTTTGTCTGTTGGTTTGATGCAGTTCTCTTTTTACCTTTGACATCTTACTGATCTCCACATACCCACTGCACTACAGGTCTTCCATCCAGCTGTACACTCTACATTTACTAAGTAGTATGGTCAGAGACTTTGAAAATGGAATAATAAATTCTTAATATGTCGAAAGGCTTTCCTTATTATACTTCCTTCTGGAGAATTAAACCAATCTTACGGTTACGGACTATCTTTTACAACATCACATTTAAAATCTCTTCAGTGTTTTATCTTACTGAGATCCTTGAACTCAAAACGTCATAACGACAAAATTCAAAGCTCAAAAAATGCTATATCAGAAATTTATGTCTGAGAGCGATATGTAGCAATAGATAGTTTCCGATTTTGAAGAAGACTCGTTTTGCTATTTCTCCACCACTAGTATGGTCTACTGCTGCTAAAAATGTTTCTTTAATAGCATCTAGTGTTTAAAATTGATCTGGGTTGGCTGTTGCGTAGCGAAAAGGAGAGGAGACAAAATTGATTTCTGCACGCTATCACACATTTATGTAATCCAGCAAAGACCTCATTTAATCTTGTAAGTAACCACGACCAAAAGCAACATAAACTATTTCGCTGAAATGATGCATGACGCTCTAAAATTATTGATGTTACTCTTAATTTCTGACAGCGAAAGCCTTTCCTGTAGATAACGTATGATTCATGCTGTTATGAAAACCGGCATTTACTCATGCTTTAATCCATGTTAATTGTATTAAGATTTTACTGAAATAACCATTCAGCTTTTGTGTGTTCCAATAATTGGTGATACACATGTAATATTTTTAGTTGATTGTAATCTCATTATAGAGATAAATTTCTTTGTAATCGAAAAGTAAAACAAGTTTTAATGGTATACGATTTTGTCTCACGGGTGTTGTATTCTGTGCTTCGAAATTTCCGGTTTCTGCCGAGATCGATTTTCACTGTTAGGCAATCTTTACTGTCCACGTTACTGATATTGGCTTTCTTTTTGCGTACCCTTTCTTCTCTCTCCTCTCGTCTCTACCTCCCGCCTCCTCTCCTCCTCTCCTCCTCTCCCCTCCCCTGACACACACACACACACACACACACACACACACACACACACACACACACACACACACAGAGAGAGAGAGAGAGAGAGAGAGAGAGAGAGAGAGAGAGAGAGCTCTTTGTAACTGCAGTTACAGAGATTTGAACGACTTAAACGATGGTAGGTATTTACTGCCATTTAGCCAACCACCTGTCCTCATTGCTCTCAGAAGTGTGTTAAACTTTCTGTGTGAGCGGTGACACCACAGTACAGAAAATACAACGACAGTCAGAAACGCCGTGCTTTAGCTAGGCCTCAAACCTGTGACCAGTGAAATGGTGATAAACGACAGAAGATCAACAGTTTGGAAGATTGAGATTGCAAGAAAAAAAGTGGATTGTTTTCTGACGGGGTACTTGGGCATCGGAAACTTCTGACAATAGTTATAGTTAGTCGGATGGTCATCTAATTTTAATACCCTGGAGAAATAATTTTATTCAGTGGCACAAAATCATTGAAACGAAACTTATTTTGGGGAAGTTTATTGAGCTCCTTCGGCCTTACACACAATCACCAAAATCATATGTACAGAACACTAGATACACGGCTGAAAGAAAATCCTCACCCTAAATCTGTTTCATTGATTTAGTACGGGTGTTTGGCATCTGCTTTACATTAGACCGTAGATAGATGTTGTCAAGTTTTAAGTGTGCTAAAGAGTCAAAAGCATAGCGAAGCCGATTAAGTGCAGTTTATTATATGCTTGAGAGTTTATAGCCTTCCATTGTCGTCACGGCCATTCAGATCACTGTTTTTATACGGTAGTAACCTAACGAATACCTGGAATATAGAGCCAATCGTCAGTGATCATGCGACACAGTTCTATTAGAAACGTAGTACATTCTAGCGAGGCTGAAATACTCTGCTCGCTCGCTCATTACCCGGAAAGACTTTCAAGAACCAACTTTCTGGAATCAACAATGAGCGTCCGCCCGTCAACTTGCAACTTTGCTTCTACTATTCGAGAACTTTAACGACGGTTGAACTATCAACAGGCACGCCGTAAGCGGGCGTGCAAGGCGTGCACCGCACACGGACGGCATGTCCGAGGGGGTGGCAAATCGAGTGATCGACTGTCGCCAACCCGATAGTTGCCACTCTATTGATGCCGGAACTGCTGCTTTAGGCGGTGACACTCGGGGCGGCAAAATAATCTTAGAAGGGGCGGCAATCTGACAGTTTTTTTACCCGGTTTGGAAAATTCCTGGACCCACCGCTGGCTGTAGTTAGACACGGGGCGGCATAATCGGTATTGCACATGGATGTTCATACAGCTAGCGGGGGGCCTGACTATCAAATATTGTCAAATTACTTGATAATTATATATTATTAATTTGACTCAAACCAGTAATGTTTTTGACCGGTATTCAAACTTTTGAAATCAAGCACTTTAACCACTGAGCTTCCAGCTCGCTGTTATAAATTGCTAGTAAAAATAAAATATTTGTTGAAAATGGTGATGGAATCCCCAATACCTTTTCAAGTATTTCACAAGGAATTGATGACTGTTACAATCACTCATTGCACACTCAAACTATTTCAGATTACAATCACCTTACATATTCGGATATTATGACAGCATAATCACTCACCTAAGAAAATCATACACCTTACGCAAATCGACATTGAGGGTGAATGATCATTGCTGCATTATGAACTCGCTGCTGGATTCGTTTTATCCTGTACCTTTCAATAAATGAACGATAAATTCTCAAGCTGTGAATGAATATTGTCCAATTAAGAGCACTTATCTACGCCATCAGGTTGTGGTTTTACGAGAACAATAAATAATCTCAGATTGTTATACGTGAAAGAAACAACGGTAAGGTTAATTTTTTCTTGCATGCAGGTGATTCGTTAACTTCGAACATCAGGCACATTGGTCTGTTCTCTGCGGGGTGGCAATTAACGTTTAAATGAGTCGGAAAATTTCTACTGCTCCTTAATTGCTATCTCACGGTTAGATTATGCAATTGTCTGTGCTTTATGCACCCAAGCGACTGAGTCCAAGTTGACATAACAACGATTTTTTTTCTTCAAAAAAATACGCGCCTTGATATTATTCAGCGTGGAAGATATTTCCTGGCCTAATATTATTCACAGTGTTCATATGCTAGAGATTTTTTAGATGTTCTTTGGCTAAATCATAGAAAAATTATTTGATGTTACGATTATAAACATAGCAAAATGAACTGATATTTTTTTTCTTTTTCTATAAAAAAAAGGGGCGTTTACCCTGTACGGCCATTCAATGAGCTACAATTTCTTTGTAACATCGCAAGTTTTATTGTAATTATTTTTAAACATACTTCAAGCCGGACTCTATTCGGCGACCCTTGATTCGACATGGTAGTGCCGTAGACCCTACAATTCCACTGTTGGCCTATCTGCTGTTTTAGAGATTAATAGAACTAAATTACTAGAAGTTGTGCCTACCGTGGAAAAGCGTCGGTAAAAGTGAAGCGCAGGTTAAAATCTACCATCTCGGCGCAGGTCACAGACGGCATTGCTAGCGGCAAATTACGAAACGTAAAGTTCCAAGAAAATTTGGTGACCATCACTCCTTACGAATATATTCTTGACGATTTGTAAATTTTACATTACGACTTGCAACAAAATCGCCATCCTCAGCTAAGGTTGAGGTCGAGAACTTTTCGAACATGCTGGTTGAGCCCTCCTGGTGGAGGTATACTTAGCCTGGTATTGAAGTTAGGGTGACCAGTTCCTTTCCTCCTTGCCTTACCTAACCCGGTAATCCTACCGAGTAAAGGAGACACAATTTAGCGTGGAATCCGAACCACGGAAGCCTTCTGACATACTTCACATTACAAGCAAGCTGTGCGAGAGGTGAAAGTCTCTTTAAGCGCATTTGAAAATCCCTGCTGAGAGAGGGATTCGAACCGGGGACATTTTGATCTTTAGTCAGACGCCTTAATCACTGAGCCTCCAGATCGCTCTCCTGCTTGGTTAATGCTGATGTAAAAACTGTAGATTGGGGTCAGCGGTGTTTTGAGCTGACCAAGGTTGTGAGCCTTGGAGTCCTCCATGACTGATCAGCTCGCTGACCCAAGTTCCAACTGGGATTTGTTACCCAACCTCCATATGTGTTGGTTGGCTCAAGAGTACCACCTCAAATGTTCTCTTTACTACCACTGATACTATGTATAAACATCTCAAAATAATAATTATACAAATAACAGTTCTGAATTGTTCTCGACGAGCTATTGCTTGTCGGATGCAATGTTATACATCTCTGTTTTTTGCTAGAACTTTCAAGGCCACCCGCGTATACTGCTCTCAGCCTGCTTCATAGAATACTTCTCAACTTCACAGTAACCAAGCGTGAACCCATATGACCGAGCACGGTGGGTGAACAGTTAACGTTCTGGCCTCGCATTCGGGAGGACGCGGGTTCGAATCCCCGTCCGGGCATCCAGATTTGGGTTTTCCATGGTTTTCCCCAAATCACTCCAGACGAATGCCGGGATGCTTCATCCAAAAAGGCCATGGCCGAATTCCTTCCCGTTCCTTGTTCCCTGTCCCATCCCGCCTCTATTGACATTAGCCGTCGACGAGGTGTAAAGCAGTAAAAAAAAAAAAAATGAACCCGTATGTCCAGGTCTATTATGGGAATATATTGCCTTGATAGTCTTTATAAATAAACCGTATTAAGACACTGACTGCATAGCCCTTCTTCAGTTTAGTCAATTTTTCATGTAGATACTGATAAACGTCGTTTTCTTCCGTTATTTTATCGGGAATACGTGGCAGAACTATCTCGGTGCCCTAACGTCGTAAAAAAAAACTTTAGTTCGAAGCTGGCAGAAGCTGAACGTGTAAAATGAAAACTGGCAACATTGGACATTCCGCTAGTTGTTCTGATTAAATTTTTGTTTTCAAACTTTTACCATGAGCGTCGTGTAGGTTTAGGAGAAATTCCGTTTGTTCAAAATAACCTTTGGTGGTTTATCACGAATTTGGTTAACGGTGAAGGTTCCTCTGATAGAATTCAAAGAAGCTTGGTTGTAGCTATCACAGTTTCACAGAAAAATCTGACCAACTAAATTCCTACATGGTTTCGTATCGTGATTCACAGCACATTTTCTTGTCGTTTCTGAGAAGATTTCAAATATATATCGCTATTTCTTCCACTAGTCGTCAGCGATAAGTCCATCATTGGAATGTACACTTTTTATTCTAGCACACTTATTGTGGTGGCCCGTCTTATCAGTATTTGATCTGCCACCCTTCTTAATCACTGTGGAATTTCAACCAATCAAACACACAAATTTCCTAATTATTACGCTGTTCTTATTGTTACTTCCACAGCCAACATTGGTTAAAAAATACAAACAGATAGTTAACATACTGATTTTTCTTTGTTAATATCTGAAAACGGAACTATAAATGTTGGGACTGACATTCGGTAGATTAGATACCCTGCTCGGCCATCTATATTTCGGCTTTAATTGTTTACAGAAATTACTCCAGTTGAGTATCGGGCTCGTTTCTTCATGGAGGCTGTGACAGCGTTCTTTCCCGTTCCTGGTCAACCATCCTATCACGATTTTAACAATTTTACCGTTTTGTAGCTAAGTAGTTAAGACGCATGCTTTGAAAGTTCTCTGCTCCGTTCCCGGGTTCAAATTCCTCTGACACAATGACTTAGTATGTCTCCTTCGGATTGTGGACAAGCTTTAGCTATAAAATAATGTAAAAACGTACTGCTGAAGGTAAATTATAAAGGGCTAATGAAGTGGTTTAGTTTGATACTATTACGATAACACTGGTGATAGGAAAAACTGCTTATTGAAATATTTTTCCATTAAAGCCGTGGAATATCATCAATTGCCTTTGCGTGGGTTCCATCTAGGCCACGGTTTTAACGATCAGTGAGGTAGCAGGTAATCGATTCTAGGCTTCTCCGTGTTGCTGTTCTATTGATTCCGAATACTGAGCATTAATGACGTGGAAGTATTTCAGTCTCAACCACAATTATTTTCCTTAATATAACAGACCAAACCATTCCGCTCTTGCCTCGCATTCGCGAGAACGTGGGTTCGAATCCTCATCCAGTTTTGGGTTTTCCATGGTATCCACAAATCACTCCAGGCGAATTCCGGGATGCTTCCTTCAAAAGGCCATGGCCGAATTCCTTCACGTTCCTTGTCGCCCGTCCTATCCCTCCCCTAATGACCTCTACATCGACGAGGCGTAAAGCCATAAGCATAATCAAAGCATTCCGATATTTTTCTGTGTCCATTTGATTTTGCTATCAAAGCTGATTGTCTTTTCTAGTCCCTCTCAGGGCATCGAGACTTTTGTTTTCGATTTCGGTTCAAATGTAATCGAGAGAAGAGGTACATCGTTGGATTGCTGTTACGGTGATTTTATTCTGGTTCAAATGTTCGTTGATACTATTGCCGGAAAGGGGCTTCAACATTGGTAAAAAGATGTAGAATGTACCTGTCCAGTCTGTTGAGACCCAAGGGGGTGAGGTTGGCTGAGGTAGAGGTATGCATCTCGTTCCATGACCTCAGCTCTACAGCTTTAGAAGAAGTATATTGGACAGCCAAACACTTTGCCAGGAAAAACAGAACATGGCAATACCTCCCCCACATGTTGTACAGTGTGGCTGTTACGAGCATTTACTTCTTACGGTATATGTTTAGCTCTGATCGTTTATTTCGTAGTAATTTCTGTACCGATAACGCTACAGGGCTCACCTCCTTAATACAGGTCACGGCCGATTCCCTTCTGAGTTAATGAACAGGTGCCGGAAACCTCGTTTGGCACTCAGCCCTTGATATTCTCTTTGCTAAGTACTACGTAAGAAGATTAATTTTTTTTTCTTAATATCGTGCACCACGTATTCGATTCTTTTACCCGTACTGTTACATAATATGGTGTTGACTTGTCAGCTGTTATGTAAGAACGAACATGATGATCAAAGTCGTTTAAACTAAAAGTTATGGCGATCATATCAAAGAATTCAAACAGTCTAGGGTCAAGAACCGAGCCTAGTAGGTGAGCAATAATGCTTGAGCTTGGCATTTTGTGAGAACGTGGGTTCAGTTCTTGGTCAGGCTATCCAGATTTAGGTTTTTCATAGTTTTCCGAAATTGATCCGCGCGAATACCGTGATGGTTTCTTCTAAAAGGCGTGACTTCTTTTCTTCCAGTTATAAACTCGTCGTCAACGTACTGGAAAACCAATTTTTTAAAATAAAGATTTTAATGATACAACATACGAGGCCTATCCACTAACTGAATTCTTGGCGGGTGCATCATTGTGGTATCAATTCTTACAGTGCATGATGAGTTCCTTAACACTGTGTCAAGTCTCATATGCTGATCCAGACAATCGGATCTTGATGACTCGTTGTTCTGTGTATTATACATCTGGACGATAGGTCACTCTTGCAATTAATGAATCGAGGGCATATGAATCTGCAACTTTGAGAGGAGAAAAGCGAAAACACTACAAAACACGCAAAGGGCTCGTCCAGGAAATTTAAAGTACTTTTCCTTCTTCTTAAAGTTGTATGGTTCGTCATAAGAGACGGGAGAAGATTGTGGCAAGGAGCGGGAAGGAATTCGGCCATAGTTTTTTTTTTAAAAGAAGAAACTATTCCGAGATTTGTCCGAAGTGATTTCCGGAAACTTTGGGAAACCGAGAATAGGATCGAACCAGCGTCCTTCCGATTGCTGGATCCAAATGTTGTTTAATGTATTCAACGCAACGTTTAGGAATGGCGTATCATATCACATTTTGGGTACTGAATTCATTTCCCGCGGTCGAAAGAAACCCTTTCAGTAATATTTTCGCGATTTCCCTTATCATTTTCAAGAATTGATGGTTTTTGTAAGATTGCTTGGAATTTCCGAAGCTGTGCCTAGATCTGCGAATACAGCCCCAGGAAGCATACATGAATGGCTTGACAGTTGATTGACCATCTTACGCAACACACGGTCCAGTCCTTGCCACAGATATGAGTCACGAGTGACGTATGATTCAAAGGAGTTATTCTCCGACATGTGGTCTTAATGTGAGCCTTTGAAATCCTCTTAACATTCATTCTAAGCCAGTGATCGAAGAAGGGTGGCCAGTTTCTGGTTCATATTTCTAATGATGATTCCATATGTGTGTATGATTGAGTGGACTGATGATAGGAAAAACGTTTTATATCATCATTCATCAAACAATTCAGTGATAAATTTTTTCGCTCTTCCCACCTGTCGTTTGGGCTTTATGCCTTGTATAGGGCTATGCTATTTCAATCATAGCGTTTTTATGGAGGGGAAGGATCGTAGTCAGTTATTTGTGGATTGTATAGTCTGATTTTGGGGAGGATTGTTGTTGTTGTTGTTGTTGCTTTAGGGCGCGTCGACAGCGAGGTCATTAGCGCCCTATTTGGGGAGGAGGTGGCCCTTCTCGAAGCAGCGATCACTGGAGCAGGGTTCAAGGAATGGTAAGAAATTCGGCTATCACCTTTTGAAGGAACCATCCCAGCATTCACCTGAAGTGATTTCGGGAAACGTGCAAAACCGAATTCTGGATAGCCGGACGGGTTTTTAAACCCACGACCTTCCGAATGTGAGGACAGAGCGTAACCACTCGCCCACCGAGTTCTGATTGTATTCTTTTACTGTGGTTAGAATCGGTGCTTTTCTTTGTAAGAAAACAGATTGTAAAAGAAAACGGTGGACCGCCCTTTCGCTGCGATAAGTACGAAAACCACCTAAAAAATGTTAACCGTAGTACCAGTCCTCTGCTCTGATGACGGGATTTGGACACTCTACCATAGCTCCTCTGGGTTTAAATTATCCATTAATAATAATAAAATAAATTATTAATGTTGAGTTTTGTTTAATGTAAGAGAAGTGTCGGGAATATGGAACTAAACAAGTTATTTTCAAAATCAGTCATATTAATAGAAAATGAGTAAACGTTACTGTACATTCTGAAATCATGCCCAAGTTTCAGTGATAGGCAATTTCTAGTGAATGACTACATTATTTACATAAATTGTCAAAGAATCCTAAGCGGAACGAATTTTTTTAGTTATTTTGTATTAACTGCCTTATTATAAAATACAATTTACTTTTTCAGTCCCCATCAGCTTTAAAGATCTAGTAAACTAATTTTATTACGCAAAAGAAATTTTATTCAGAAAAGATACTATTATTTAGCTATAAAAATTGTTAGGATTTTGTAAAGAACATTTTTATTTTTCGTGGGTGAGCGTCGACTACAAAAAGTAGACTATATAGAAATGTAAGTTGTGTACATTTAGATGGAAATGACGTATGTTATAAACAAATTGGTCAATAGCGAGTGGTTTGTGTTGACCTCGATGTCTCGTATCCTTGAGGGCGGTGGCAGTGGCGCCAGTTCGGATCGACCGCGCTCCACCAACGGTGACGACACAGTGACTGACGTCACAGCGGCCACGTTGCCGATCCGCGGCCCTGCCCCAGTTAACGCTCCGCACCTGTCTAAGGCTCTGGGTCAGGTCGCTATCGACTTCAGTTCTAGATCTCAGAACGTGGTCAGTTCTAACATAGCTGTTCTAGGCTCTTAACTGCTAAAACCGTCACACACGCAATGTTTCAACGGTTTATAAAGTTACACAAATCGACATTATGCACTGAAGCATAATGTTCGACTGTTAGCTCATGAGGAAGCCACATGACCTCTGGTGCTAACTAGTCTACTTTCTGCATCTGATTGTATTTTTATATGTATTTTCAAGTGATAAATAGTAATAATACAACGATACATTCAATTCGTAATCACTAGACTAATAGCCAGATTCGAACCGTCGACTTGCGGGATGCGTACCAGTTAAACCGAAGAACTTTCTGAACTTCCACATCCTCACGAAGCTAACGAAGTGCCGTTATCTGAAACAGGCTTCAGGGCATTCATCTTAAACATTTAATTGGATTCCCTAAGAAAAACACATTTCGGTTTAAGCTGTGATATAACACCATGCTGTTGACAGGATGGGGAGCATTTTTAGTCTTTAAATTTCCGCCAGTTAGTGGGATTGTCTGCTTATGGATCGTTACGGGTCCTATTTTGTTCCGCTGTTTGAAGCCGGCCGAACCGGTGAGCGGAGGTTTCTGACCTGCCTTTCGGTTCCCCTTCCACCTCGCACAAGGAAGCTCTTGAATGGTGGTGGGGGAAGGCTGCGGACGGGCCATATACGCTGTACGGGAGGACGCTTGTAGAGAGAGTAATACACTCTAGTGTCATTGCACTCCATCTGCTGGGTAGGTGATAAATATGCTAACGTTGGTGTTCTCGCTGTCAGTGACTTAGTGGTTTATTCAACGGGTACATATGATACGAAATGAAATACCGGGCAATGTAATGAATACGGTGCCACGACATCCATAGCCCATGAAACATCTCTGATGAAGAAACGAAACGAAATTTTATAAGACAATTTGCGATACCGAATTTGTGCTCGTTTACCTTTCGTATCCATAATCTATTTACCCCGCAATTCACAAAATCAGGGTGGCAGAGGGTGCTTTGCGCCAAAATGAATCTCTTCTCTGTGCATTCCAATCCCGAATGGCACGCGGGGAGAAAGAATTCATATAAGCATTTGTACGGCACATTAGTTCTCTAATTTTCTCTCTTCTGCCATTGCGACCAAAACAGGCTGGTGGACGAAGTATTACATTTCAATCGTAAATGAAATTCTATGTTAGCATGTTTGTAAATATATTCAAACCAAACCTACGTCTGTCTGCTAAACAATCCCAGCACAATCTATGTATCATTTCTGCGACGCTTTCGTAAGGGCTGTGGAAATTGAGTGGTTCTTCTCTGTACTTTCTTTCTCTATACTACTTCTTCCTCAACATCTTTTCCCAACATGGAGGACGGCTTGCTTTGAGTTTTTGCTCATTATTTTCATGGTCAGATTTGGAGCTTTGGTTTTACGGCCGCATGCCTAAGCATTTTATACATACTGCCAGGTGATACTACGTATTAATGCAGGCAGCAAGTGTTGTCATCTGTCTGCGAAATGTGTAACTATGTTCTTTGTGTGATAAGCATATTTTTTTGTGAAATGTGTTGGTTATGTGGCGGAGATTGGGGACCGTCCCGGCATTCGCCTGGGTAGCTGCGAGAAAGCGCCTAAAAATCGCAGTCAGGACGGCCGGTACGCGCTGGCCTGGGCCCGTGCCCGGTCCGTTGTACCTCCCCGATCAAGTGCATGGCGCCTCAGCACATTGAGCCACACTGGCGGGTATTTTCTCTATGCTTTCAATTTATAATAATAATAATAACTGTAGTACAGCTTTACGTACCAGGTGACATGATGAACATCCCGATCATGAAGTATTCTCTGAAACGCATAAAATAATAATTTAGCGTACTTCACATCCACAAAGCAAGCTTTGACAAAAGGACAGGTTAGGGCTTCCGAAAATCCCATCTGAGATCTGGATTCGAATATGAGACCTTCCGATCTATCTGATATTTTTCCAGGGTGTCACTGAATTACTTTGTTTCTGAAAGAAGGCGGAGTTTCCTAGCGCTAAATCAACAATTATATGCGGCTCGCCTGCATATTGGAGCGTCCATAAACCACGCAGCTCCATTTTGGTCTCCTGTGAACCCCGCCTCCCCCCACGTAGCCCGACGTGGCTTTGGCCTCAACCCCCCCGCCCCCCCCCCCCACTTCCACGTAGCACGTAGCCTCTTTCCCTTTTGATTCCAGAAGATATTTTGTGCTGTTTTCTCTTGTAAGACTATTGTAAATTAAATACGGAGATAATTAAATGAAGGAAATAAATATTCATATGCTGTTGTGTGTTCTGTACCTCATTTGAATTGTGAAAAATGGCATGAATGGAAAGATATGAGGCCTGGCTGGGAAACACCCTCCTCCCCCCCCCCCAACATAGCACAGCGTAGCCTTCCAGCCAACCCCTCCCTCCCCTAGACCGATCCACGTAGTTTATGGACGCTCCATAAGTTCGCGTCCTGATACTTATACAAATTAATTAATGATTGTGGTTTCTGTTTCACCAGTCTGCTCAGAGTTCTACACACTTTCTTCAGTGACATTCCTATGCTTAAATTGAGGTCACTGCACGTTTTACATCATTATCTGGCGCTAGAAACATGCTTTTTAAAATTTTGGAATAGGAAGAATTATGTGGGGAACAGACTGGTTGAATAGGGCGGTTGCAGTACCAACTGAAATCCACACTTGTGAATTGCGGCCACGGCAATATGAGGAATGTGACTGAGATCACTGTCTAGATCAGGGGTGGCCAACCCAAATGATCTTGCGGGCCACTTTGGAAGTGCATCATAACTCCGCGGGTCGCATATAAAATTATATATCCTCACTAGACATTTTTTTGGAGTGAAAAATTGAAACATGAGTTATTATTGTGTTTAATATTATTCTTACATGTAAACATAGATAATATAACAATAATGATACTAAACGCACATTGCAAAGAAATATGACACTAAAAATAAAATATAAAAAATATTTTGTAAAAGTGTGATGAATCTCGCGGGCCGGAAAAATGCGGCCCGCGGGCCACGGGTTGGCCACCCCTGGTCTAGATCAAACAGAACATTTTTAACAACTTTACTTCTCTTTTCCTTGATAGCTGCCTGCATTTGATTCACAAGGTTACCATTATATGCCCCACCCCCTAACGGATTCACTCTTTTCAGGAGGCTTTCTTTGGAGGGAAACACTGGTATGTTTCCAGAGTATTGACAGTTTTTCTGATTCTGGTGGTAAATTATAATCATCGTCGCAAATTGTTCAGCAAAATCTTCTGGATTGGTTTAAAAAAAAAGACTATATTTTGAGCCATCTCTACCATTTGATTTGCCGTTAAGTTTCAGCATCCAACTCGTGTCCTAATACGCTATCACAATGCTATTTACTGTTATTCTTGGAATACTTGATATTTCTTCAATCTACCAAACTGTTAACCTTTCGTCCGCTATCACTATCTCATGTGCTCTGTCAAGATTTTCCTGAGCGAGTGTCGCCGGTGGCCTTCAATGCTTAAATTCATACTGCAGCTTTTAAATGTGCTGTTGACAGTGGCATACTTTCTTTGTTGCCATAACATCGTGATGAATGTCGTAAGGTACCATCAGATTGTTACATAACTATTTAATACAAGCACCCATGTTTTTCTTACGTGCACCTCACCCGTTTTCAGCACCTGTAATAGATGTCTGAACCAGGACCTCGTTGAGGTCGTTAGAGGCGGTAAATGACTGGTGGCAAAGAACGGGAAGGAATTCAGCCATGGTCTTTTGAAGGAACCATCCCGGCATTCACATGGAGTGATTTTGGGAAATCGTGTAAAGCTGAAGTTAAATGGCCGTTGGCGATTCGAACCCGCGTCCTCCGGAATGCGAGGCCCGAGCGTTACCGCTCACCCACCATGCTCGGTTTAACCCAGGATGTTGTAGTTTTTGACAATATTCTACAAATGACCACAAATTTATTTGATGTTTTCTTAGAATTGTGCAGATTTCGTTTTCTAGGTTAGGCTACGAACTTAGGCTACGCTGCATGTCGGTCTTGTACAGGAGTGGTAACGTATCTAAGCCTGTGGCAGTTTACTTTGTGTGTGTCAAGCGTTATGTATCAGTTTGGCTTAAAGGACTTTATTGAAAGAAGAATAAAAATATTTGAAAACTTTTAAAGGACTTTGTTTATTTAATTTTGAAGTGTTGAAGAAATTGTGAAAGCGAGAAATGAGCCCTGGAGGATGTGCTATTATTCTCTTTAAGTTTATTAACTTAGATCGTTTCTTTATCATCAAACTATTGTTAGAAATTCTGTGCCTTGAATCAGTATTACAGTGAAAGAATTGAGTGTCTAACAAAACTTCTTTTAGTGTACATTTTTGTCAGCAGAACATCGTGCGTCATTGAGATTGATTGGGGGTGATAAGCCTGAACGTCCCCAATAAAATTAGTCTTCAAAAATACTGTTGACGAAATTGAGCTTATTATTCTAATACTGTACAAATCTGTAGTCTCAAAATTTTCATAAAACATAGAGACAACTCTTGTATTATTGATAATAATGGTATTCTGAAGACGTAATAGAAACATTAACATTTAAAATGATAATATGTCGCATCAGAAATACTTGAGCTGATCCAGATTACTCTGTCAAAGTTCTTTACTGGAATGCTGGGCTGGTTACCTGGTTTTACGCCTCCTCGACGTAGAGATAATAATAGAGACGGGAAAAGAGGGAGAGGCAAGGAGCGGGAAGAAATTCGGCCGTGGTATTTTGATGAAATTATCCCGGCATTCACCTGGAGTGATTTCAGGAAACCATGGAAAACCGAAATCTGAATGGTCAGACGGGGTTTGGAACCCGCATCCTCCCGAATGCGAGACCAGAGCGTTACCACTCACCCATTAAGTTGGTGTGGTATGACCTGGTTGTTGCCGCACATTCCGCCTCTATCGTTGCAGGATATATAGTTCAACGTGGAATTCGAACCACGGAACGTTCATAGCATATTTCACGTATGCAAAGCAAGCATTGCCAGAGGTAAAAATACCGACCTTACCGCCATTTGAACCTGGGACCTTGAGATAATGAGCTGCATTAGCCTTTTCTCTCGTAGGTGATTGCATTGACTAAGACACAGCTGGAATGCGACGAGAAAAATATTTAGAAAATTCCAGTGACGAGGTTTTTGTTTGCTCATCTTTTTTCTTTCTTTTACTTAGACGCAATAATGTATTAATATCACCATATCCCCAATCCATTGCACCACATATCTAGTTTTCTGTTTCACAGCCACTGTCTTCAATATCTTCCCTTCATTTTTACCATCTGTTAACGAATTAATCAGTCGTGTATATTTTAAATGCATCCGTCAGCCTCTTTCACGAAATTCTGTCTTTGTCTATAAATTCCGAAAAGCGTTTTTATTACCAGTAAAGGATTTATTACTATAAAGTACTGTGCTCCATGAATGCAGTTTTAGAAAGTTCTTGTCTTACACGTTGTAAAAACAGGAATTTGACTATTGTAAGTTTTACATTTTCTCATATGGTATCGGTCATTCTGGTTACGATTTTGAGTAGTCACATGGGCGAACACCCTCTCGTTACTCAAACAGAATATCACAATACACATTTGCATAAAGCTTACGCGGTACGCAGCCAGATGGCAACAGACACAACTTTCTTTTAGGGGTTCTTAGGGGGCGTCCATTAATTATGTGAGGTGAAATTGGGGGGGGGGGGGCGGTCCAGCGAAATCTCACGATAACAGTAGAGCTAAAAATAAATAAAGGTCTACAAACGCAGATGTCGACTTAACATGCATTGAGAATAATCAATATAGTATTTTTATTCTTTCTCTGTTGCGTGCATTGGTGATGTTAATCATATTTTATCGTTTGTTTTATCTTAATATGTAGGCCTACTGTTTCATATTGTTACTAGGATTCTTTATTTTGTAATTTTGCGGGCTTTTGCAGAGGGTGTTTGATTGCAACAACAGCTTTAAAATAGGCAGCACTTTATCTATTGATGATCTTGATGATCATTCAACAAATTGGACGTGCGGGCACCACTGGCTAACACCGTTCACTTCAGTTTCAGAAACGATGCAGATAGCACATTACGAAATTTCAATACTTCAGTAAGGTATCCTCTTATATTTTTACTATAATTAGATTATTCAATATTTTGGATTAAAAGGTTAATTAATTTAATAATAAATAATCGATATACATATATATATAGGGCCGGCACCACAGGTATAGCCTAGGGGCAAAAATACACTAAATACAGCCCTGCTTTACACCTTCGGAAGCGGGAGATCACGCCAAGTACCAAGTCTCACCAGAAGGGGAGAGAGGGGGGTCCAGAATTCCGGAAAAACACTTCACGTCCTTAATGGACGTTCCCTTGCGGGCCATGGAAGTCTACAGGATGAAATACTCGCCAAAAGAGGGGAAAAAATATTATGCTTTAGTTCTAAGTCTTAAATACTGCTATGCTAACTTATTTTTTACTCCAAAATTCGGAAAATTGTTCCCTAGATTTTCATAATGTTTCGTATTATGGGGCATCCATAAATTACGTGAGGTGAAATAGGGGGGGGGGGGGGTCCGGCGAAATCTCACCAGATCTCACCAGGGGGGAGGGGGGTTCTACGGAAATCTCACGTGAGATTTTGCGAAAAATTTGGGTACAGTAGAGCCAAAAAAAAGGTCTACAATTTGCGCCAAAGTCGATATTAGGAGGGTATTTCGTCAAAAGAGTTAGGGTGTGACCTAAAAAAAAAAGGTCTACAAAAGTTTCGAGGGCGATTTCTAGGGGGGGGTTCCTCACGGACCAGATCTCACCAGAGGGGGGGGGGGTCCGGCCAGATCTCACGAAATCTCACCAGGGGGGAGGGGGGGTCCAGAAATCCGGAAAAACACCTCACGTAATTTGTGGATGCCCCCTTATCCCCTTATACGTATTCATTGTAATCGCTATTCTTTAAAGTTCTAGTTGTCATATATTTTTTACTGGCTTTCTCGTTAAATCTGTCAACAACCCGTAAATTAATTCTTCACGCGTGTTTTCACGAGTCTCTGAGATTATCCAAGGCAGATTACGAGATGCTTATGGCTTTACGCCTCTTCGACGTCATTAGAGGCGGGAAATTACTGGGGACAACAACCGGAAATAATTCAGCCATGGCCTTTTGGAGGAATCATCCCGGCATTCGCCTGGATTTTCGGAAAAACATGGAAAACCTAAATGTGTATTCGAGCCCGCGTCTTCCCGAATGCGAAGCCAGAGCGTTACCGCTCACCCACCACGCTCGGTTGACTACGAGAAGTTGTCCTCTCTTGTGCCAAGAGTACTGATCGTTCGAATACGGTTCTCATGCGGCTTTCCGTGCGAAAATTGAGACTGTCCAAATTTCACTCTCTGAATCTACACGTTTCACAGAATAACGCGTAGTACACGGAACAAAAGTTACATTTTTCACAGACAGATGGCGACACAATGAGCAGGGACAAACTACTGTAAGAAAACTGTTCCATGCAAAGGCGATCCCCGCGAAATGTCGTCAAATGTATGAAGCAACAAGTAATCTTGTTTTATTGTACGTGAACCGATATAAACGGCCTAAGGGCCTTGTTAACAGTTTCCATTTAAGCCTTGGTAAACTGTTAGTTATTTTGAGGGCTTTGCCGATCAGACTTCCTCGTTGTAAAAAGACTTACTGAAATATTCAATTCTTCCGGTATAAAATATTCATAGCTGGATATTCTAAGGCCCTGTCAGATATACAAATTCTTTGAAACAGTGTAATCCTTACTTGGTTGGGATAGTTTATTACTTGCACTTATTTCGGCTTAATAGGAAACTTTCAAGATCCATCATAAGAAATGGTGATTTGCTTGATGTCACTTGTTTCACCATTCAAATAAATTCGTAAGTATTATACAAGAGAATTCTCAACCATCGCAGATGTGTTAATTTTAATGTTTACTAGTTACATTTCTGATTTGCATATACCGAGCGTGGTGGGTGAGTGGTTAACGCTCTGGTCTCGCATTCGGAGGACGCCCGTTCGAATTCCCGTCCGGGCATCCAGATTTGGGTTTTCCATGGTTTCCCGGAATCATATCAGGCGAATGTCGGGATGCTTCCTTCAAAAGGCCATGGCCGAAACCCTTCCCGTTCTTTGCCCCCAGTACCATCCCGCATCTAATGACCTCGAGGTCGACGAGACGTAAAGCCCTAAGTAAAAAAGAAAATTTGATTTGTATAATGAATTGGACCACATTTAACCGAGAATTAAGTCTTGGAGTTTATAATTTACGGTCAGTACTTCATATAGGTTGCACCTTAGGACTTACGGAAACTTCCCCGCTTTCACTGACCTTTGATTTTACTGGATTTATCTGTGACATTTCCTAGACAAACTTGAGCATCATTGTGGGTTTATGCAGAATTTGCCGAATGGTATTCCATTCTGACATATTATTAGTGGCTCTGAATTTTATTTTGCAGTTACAATTATCGTTACGATATTTGACAGTTCGTGAAAAATCATAATCGACTCATTATTATTATTATTATTATTATTATTATTATTATTATTATTATTATTACTCCGCGATTCACTAAAAGTGTTTGGCGGAGGGTGCATTGCACCTATCCGAAAGGGTAATAGTTTGGAAGGGAAATACGGGATATGGCAGGAGGCGCCCATGGGCTAATGTGAGGAACCATCCCGGCATTCTCCTGGAGTGATTCGGGAAAACCATGAAAATCCAGATCAGGATGGCCGGAGTGCTTTATCGAAAGCTACTCCTGTCGGATTTTAAGTTTACTCGCCCGGTAAATCCTTTCTATTCCATTCCCTAATCGCTCGTGGAAAAAATGAGTACAGAAATGAATCTGTTTTGGCCCTGATTTCTTATCTTATTTTCGCGGTCATTCCTAGATATGAATATTGCTGGTAGCAATATTTTTTTACTGTAATTCTGAAATACGTCAGTCGTGAATTTTTCAGTTAGCTTCTGTCGAGAGCAACGCCTTCGGTGTTCCAAGTCTTCCCAACATAACTCCTTTAACATCGCACTTACTCTTTCCCTCCAACTATATAGGCCTATACCTGTCACGAATCGGGCGGCTCTTCTTTGGACCTTATCTAATGCCTCCATTAACCCTGTTTGATGGGTACCCCATACAGAACAACAATATTATGAGTGAGGACGCACTACTGACTTGTATACAATCGATTTAACTTTTGGAGTGCATTGTTTTATATTACGATTTAGAAATCGGATCATACGATTTGCTTTCCCAATACATTCTCGATATGCTCATTCCACGACAAATTATTACGAATTGTTACCCCTAGGTATTTAGCAGAATCTACCGTTCTAAGGACAGTACCATTAATTGTACATTCAGAGCTAAATGGTGTCACCTTTTTACTTACACTCATGACTTGGTACATTTTAGCGTTTAACTCCAACTGCCAGTCTATAAACAACGCAATTATTTTCATAATATTGTCTTTTAACAAAGTGCAGCTGTGCTGGGTTTTGATTTACGAGAAATAATAGCATCATCGGCAAATAATCTTTTCATCCCCCTTATTACGTCGCACAAATCATTGACGTAAATGATCGTCCATCTTCTGTTGCCTTGAATTAGTATGTTTATTTTTCTAGATTTTGGTAACTGGTGTTGCAGATAAAGGTCACATGAGTGTTTAGGACGAGAAGCGAAGTTATCGGAACTTAAACTGCCTTTGAGGACGATAATAAGCAAATTTCACCGTCTGTTTAGCTTGAAGATATATTAATGGTTCTGGCCACTGCGATTTCCGTCGTTGGTAAAAAAAAAATCCTTCGATTTCAGCAGTAAGATGGGATTAAAATAGCCCTACATCCACCTCTTCTTAGCTGTGAACCACTTCAGTAGCATTTATAGTTTGGTAAGTTAGTATTTAATCTGTCTGCCTGTATTTTCTTAGTACAATTTGGAATTTCTGGAAATTTACATTTGGTGCTATTAGACTTTCAAGAAACACTTTTCGAACTAACATTGGTCATTATACTGTTAATTTATCATATGGAAATGAATTGTTATTTTTCGTTTTTTTTTTGTTTTTTTTTTTTGTTTTTTGTTTTTACATTCTCTTGTTGAGTTGCCAGCAGTAATTCTGAAATATGATGTAATCCATCGTGGTAATTTGTCAGGGAGGGGAAACATTTCAGTTTTCGTTACGTTGCATGCTGGCCTCTGTTGCTATACTGGTTATATTTTCAAGCCGATTAACAGGGCAAAGACATTGCTCGTGAGATTGAGAGTCGTGCTTCTGAACATATTTAATTTGCCGAAAATCTTCACATCCGCAGTAGTGAGTTGAATGGCTACCTCCTCAATTAATATAAATTGCTGCTAGTCTCCCGATTTGGCGCAGCCTTAGGTTAAGCGAGTTGAATTGATACTTTATAGTCTGTTCATCTTCCAGAATTGTCGGAAATATCTTTACTTTGCATGTGTGGCGTATATCAAGACCTTTTAATTTACTCGCTGCAACATATAGGAAGAAATTTCTGTTATCTTTTGCCTTACGGTTTAAAGTAACAACAAGTAGTGACTCCAAGTTTTTTTCTGGCGTTTAACGTCTTTTGATGTCTTCAGTCATTATGGATGCCACTGCAAGATTTGTAATGATGTGTTATTGTGTTATTCTGTTTCAAAGTTAGTTTGGAGGCGGGAATCGGTTACCATCGCTACACACAAAGTGAAAACGGAAAACCGTACTATAAGCAATAGTCAAGAATCGTCGACAAAAAATCCACCAAATTTGTTTGCATTACTAGTTCTAAGTGGTCAAGACAAAGAATTTAATGTTAACGGGAACGTTGTATTTAAACCGGGAATTCACATGTCGTATCTGTTGGGTAGTTAGACAAGGGTGCAAGTTTTGTGGCTGCAATGTTGATCGCTTCAGCCACATATGATATTAATGCTAATGTGCTGTGCAGCTGAACTGTTGTTGCTACAGCCTTAATTAAGTACAGGGTGCTTCAAGGACATCATAACTTGGAAAGCAAATATATATTTATCCAGGCAAATGACAGATTCTGTTAGTGTCATTTTATAGCTAAACACCGCAGATTTTCTATCAAGCTATCGTTTTTTGTTCGACATGAAAGCAATTGGTAATACGGTAGATAACGCAAAGGCAATCAGTTTCTTTCCATTCTCTATCCAGCATATCGGGCGCCAATTCTTTATGTTCCAAATTTACCTGCAAATATCGCCTAGCTCAAAACTAAACCCTGTCTTTTAGAAAACTCCCTAAAATACATGGTTACCAAGTTTGGGGAGATATGTGGACATGCAGCTAGCCTTGCACAGCTAATCCACCGACTTGGGATATGGACATCAAGAAGACACTGGCTGCATCTTCTTGCTGGTAGTAGAGTAGCATATCGTGTGCATCTTCATCTAACTGTGGAATCAGGAAGCTCAGCAAGCATATCCAAATACTGTACTCAATATTGGAATTTAATGGAACAGGTAGCACAGTGGTGGGGATCTCCTTGTTCGTGAGATTTATGATTCCAGTCAACAAGGACTCACTTAGTTACTGACAATACTAAGTTGTTGGTCAATGCTAGAAATGACGATCATTGGTATTTATACGCAGAGTTTTGCAAATGTCCTCGACTTTTTGGGGCAAAGTTTGACTCCCTATAAAGGTGAAGTTTCTTGAAAGTATCCAGCAAATCACTTCAAATGTTGTGTAATGGGGAGGCACAAACGGCGCGACTCCCAAGAGACGCGTATCCTATCAGTCTCACGCGACCTGCAAGGAAGTCGCCGGCCAATCGCGTTTCTTGAGTCTTGTGAAACACAGCTGATGAGCACGCGTTCAAGTTTAGTTTGTGGGTGAATTTGAGAAAAGATTACGTGTAATTAGTATCTAGTAATTTTCTTTAACAATCAAAACTATTTTAATCGGGTTTTAACTAATATATGGCTTTAATAGACTGTTGTGTAAGATTCTGACAATGCTAGATTGTTACTTGTACTCATTGTTGGGGGTAGCGCAATATTATTCAGTTCGTAGTATGTAGGGAACATTCAGTCTTCATCGTTTAGTTAGTTTAAATAGTTAACAAGAAATATTTAATCAACAAGCATTTTTGTAGTTACCAGTCAGATGTATATGTGAAAGAATCAACAAACAGTTTAATAAAAACAGAAGTTAAATTAATTTTTTGAGAATCATCATTAATACAGCTGCAATCTGTCATTTGGTAAGGAAATTCAGAAAGTTATAACTATTTATTGTGAGACAATGCTTTCTTCTGTAGTGAATCGACCCTTGTTGGGCATGCATGGTGTAACATAAAGAATAATTTAATTAATTGATAACCCAATTACGTGAGGTGTTTTTACCGAATTCCAGACCCCCTCCCCCCTCCCCCCTCTGGTGGCATTGAGATTTAGTCGGACCCCCCTCCCCTAAGATGACGTGAGATTTTGACCCCCCGCCCTGCTAATCAACCTAGTTTTTTGAGACTTTTTTTAGCCCTCCTTCTTCACCTTCAGATTTAAGCTCTACAGTCCTTCAAAGATTTCAAAACCTCACATGAGATTTCCGTCAACCCCCCCCCTCCCCCAATTCACCTTGGTGAGATTTGGTAAGATTTCTCCGGAACGCTTCCTTTAAAAAGGCCACGGCCGAATTCCTTCCCGTTCCTTGTCCCCAGTCCCATCCCGCCTCTAATGACCTTAGCTGTCGACGAGGCGTAAAGCCCTAAGTAAAAAAGAAAGGTAAGGATATACCGCATCTTCAAGCATTAGCTGTACTCGTTTCGGTTGGAATGGCTGTAACACAAGCGTGATCACTCGAATTCTGGGACCAGTTACTGTTAAATTTAGTCTTATTTTTTTAAGCCATTCAATCTTTTATTTACACAGATGATAAACATATTTGTTTTCTGATTGTTGGGTGGTATATACAATTTTGAAAAACGTTCGTGGTTTACACTCCCCCCCCCCCTCTCCCACCAATTGGAAATTGATTTATCAGGCTGCAGAAATTATACTTTTTGTAATGTTCTCTCATTCGAAACATAATGAAATTTGTTTCAATAAATTGATTTTTTTCTGTATGAATAAAGCTCCTAAACATTTCCCCACAAATATGTAAAATTCATACTTAGATTTCAGTATACTATAACAAATCGCAAAAGTGTTCTAATCGACCGAGCGTGGTAGGTGAGCGGTACCAATCTTCCCTTGCATTCAGAAGGGCGTGGGTTCGAATCCCCGTCCGGCCATCCACAATTTGGTTTTCCGGGATTACCCCAAATCATTCCAGGCGAATGCCGGGATGGTTCCTTCAAAAGGCCATAGCCGAATTTGTACCCGTCCTTTGCCCTCAGTCCTTTTCCGCTTCTATTTTACCCGACGTCGTCGAGGCGTAAAGCCATAATCAAAATAATAATATAATCGGTAGGGGAGGAATCGTGTCTGATGTGTCGTGAAACCATTTGTTGTGTCATTACAACCAAATTTCGATTTTTCGAAGAAACTGTCTTTTAATCTTTTTATTTGCAAGGCACCAATTAATTCACAGTTGCAAACCCATTGTTATTTATCAAACAGCATTTGTTTACGCATATTCTGCAAACACTGGCGTAACGGATACCTCGTATGATAGAGAAATTGGCTATGAACTGGGGTAAAAAACATTGAAGCCTATGTTTCTACACCGAGCGTGGTGGTGTAACGGATAGCGTTCTGGCCTCGCATTCGGGAGGACGGCGGTTCGAATCCCCGTCCGGGCATCCAGATTTGGGTTTTCCATGGTTTCCCCAAATCACTCCAGGTGAATGCCGGGATGCTTCCTTCAAAAAGGCCATGGCCGAATTCCTTCCCATTCCTTGCCCCCATCCTTTCCCGTCTCTAAAGACCACGTTGTTAAAAAGGGACGTTAAACTGTTACAAAAAAAAAAAAAAAAAAAAAAAAAAAAAAAATGTTTCTTCTTGAAAGCTGAAAACCCGGATCGACCTTCCAGATCCACTCAATTTCTTATCAAATGGGATCCCCCACAGTTTGTTCCGCAGGAATCTGTCGGATACGTTATAACCACACAACCTCTATTCTACGGCTGACGTCGAAGAGAATGCGTGTTTTTTTATCCATCATTACCATCTTATATCACTAGAGGGGCGTGGTGGCTCAGTGGTTAAGGTGTCCGACTGGGGATCGAAAGGTCCCCGGTTCGAATCCCAGTCTGGGCGGGGATTTTCGTAGGCCCTTAACTCGACTTTCACCTCTGGCACAGCTTGCTATGTTGTGTGAAGTATGCCAGAACGCAGGAATGTTCGGATTCCACGTAAAATTGTAGGTCCCCTGTATCCGGTAGTTAAGGCAGCTATACGACAGGGGCAGAATGCGCAGCCAATAGAAACCCTGTCACCAGGTAAGTACGACCACACGGAATTATTATATCTTATATCGCTAAGGTTTCTGCAGAGGATATTCTGCAACCCGTATTAGTTTGTGCTTCCAGTCTGTATTTGAGGTTGTGCCTGAGTCAGAGGCGTTGCGTGATCTCACTGATTCACATTCGTGCTGGGGCGGTGGCCGTTACTTATCACAGCCCATTATCGCAGTATGGATCCGCACTGCACTGGTTTGATAATCAGAGGTGCATTTACTTAGCACCAAAACACCAAACAATCACCATTCAGTCGCTCATAGACTCAGACAACGGCTAAAATTGTATCGTCGATAATAGTCTTGCTAAATTATTTCAGTTAAGCTAATGAGGTGTTATCTGTCAAGCCAATCTGCTGCTACAGTGCTCCATTACTAATTTCCGCAATTGCTTAACTCGTTTACTAGAGAACTCTGCTACGAATTCCAACCCGCGCAAACAGATTTCGGTTTTACAGCACTTCCAAACTAAACTCCATGTAAATCACGATATTTGTAGCGCATGGTGAGTGAGCGGTTAACGTTCAAGTCTGGAATGTGGAAGGACGTGCGTTCGAGCCCCTGTCCGGCCATCCAAAATTTGATTTCCTGAAATTACTTCAGTCGAATGCAGGGATAGTTTCTCCATATAGGCCATGACCTTGGCTGCAATCCTTTCGCAGCTTTAAAGATCATATCGTCGACGACTTGTAAACCCAAAAGATTGGTATTTTTAGTACAGAGCGCAGTAAACTTGAGGTCAGGGGTAGCCAACCCACGGCCCGCTTGGACATTTTTCTGGCCCGCGCACTTGTACAAAATACATTTATTTTATAATTTTATAATGTGAAAACCAATGTATTAAAATATACATTATTTGTGCATCCATATATTAAAAAATTAACGGCCGAAATCATGAGAAAAAATTAACTTAAAATAACATTCTTACAAATATATAATTTTATATGCGGCCCGCGGAGTTATGATGCATTTCCAAGGTGGCCTGCAAGATCATTTGGGTTGGCCACCCCTGCTTTAGGTTTAACGTTATTTTTCCGATTTTTAAAAAAATTCCTATTTCTGAAAATGTACAAAGAGTCTTCTTCTAAGTTTCTTTTTGAATTTCACATACTTCTATGAAACCATTCATCAGGCCCTAACTTCTTTGTAAATCTCTCAAATTTTGTTCGAATGGAACAAGCCATAAAGAAGTGACATCGCTAGCGACTCCTGAATTAGAGCTATTGGGTTTGGAAGATTATGAAACGGACAGGGCAAAATAAATGGCTTGGTTCACGATATCTTCAGTAACGATTTTGTTTCGTTTTATAGTGTGCGATTAATAGTCTCGCCGTACAGTTAGTGGGGCTGACAACATATTGACAGACTGGTTTGGAATCTCGATTAACCTAGAAACTAAAAGTACAGAACTACGCTCTCATATACTTTTAAATTTCTATCAATTGAGCAACCAAAATACTTTGCTAGGGAAAAATTGGTCGTAGTGTGGTACTGACCTCATTGTGTTCATTGTAGTTTGTGAGGTGATGGAATGGAATGGGCAGCTCTATCGCCACCACCTGAGGTTAGACAGAGGGAGAATTTTGTTGAGTAAGATAACAGATGTGGTGTTCCTCATAGACAAAAGCATTCAACTCAAAAACAAGTTTTTCGTTAAACTGGGATATCTCTAAAAGTATCTGACGGTGACAGTACAGGAGTCCTAAGACTGACAACAGTCCTGTTCAGTCCTTCCCACAGTCCTTTATTCTAACTAACAGATGACTGATACCATCCTGGCGTATATTATTGCAACACTGTTTGAAATCGAGCAGATAAAGTTTAGTAATTATGTGGACAGTGTTCTGTAAGAAAATAGTACCGATTTCCTTTTCAAGAATAGCAGCAGTTCGAATGGAAGTTTGTCAGATTTTTTAGGTTTCTACGTCTGCAATGGCACCTCTATCATTTGAAAGTCAGACTCTTCCTGTCACGGAAAATTTTTCTCTTCGGGTTTAGGACCCTCGCGACCATCCTTGTCCATAAACCACGTAGCTCCATTTTAGCCTCCGCCAGTCTTTAGAAACAGAGGCGTAGCCTGCACCGGGGCCCTCACGCTCAGGGGGCCCCCAAGCATACCTCAAGGTGCCCCTAAGCGCACCTTTTTCATTTTTTAGCTCTACCGTCGTCTAAAGGGGCCCCTGAGAACACAGGAGCCCCTCACTAAGGGCCCTCGCTGCTCAGAGGGGGGCCCCAACCATTGCTCAGGGGCCCCTAAAGAACAATTCAAGGGCCCCCATCCTCTGTTCAGGGGGCCCCTTCCAGCACACAAAGCAAAAAAAAAGGTCGCCCGTCTGGCCTGAGGGCCCAAAATAATTTTTTTGCACCGGGGCCCTTGTTGACCTAGCTACGCCACTGTTTAGGAATAGTGCTGTCTATTACATATTATTTTTAAATCTGTACGTTCGGTTCGATAAAATAGCCTACATCTTCCCTTACATTTCTTTTATATCTTCTCGTACCTCTTGTATGGTCGATGCATGTAGCAACTGGCATTTCTTCCCATTGTCAGCG
This sequence comes from Vandiemenella viatica, assembly GCA_031002005.1. Classification (NCBI taxonomy): domain Eukaryota; kingdom Metazoa; phylum Arthropoda; class Insecta; order Orthoptera; family Morabidae; genus Vandiemenella; species Vandiemenella viatica. The sequence continues at coordinate 34,416,888 of CM061921.1, forward strand.
TAGCACTAGCTGCGCATTCCGTCCGTTAACACGGAAAATCCTGGAGGAATAGACTGTTTCCGTGTCATCAGCTCGGCTGCTCCTGCTTATCGCCGCTCGCGTCACCGGCTTGCGTCCAGACGCAGACATCGTTTAGGAATGCGTGCTACTCGTGTACCTCAGAGTGTTCATCATTAAGACCAGCCAGGTCTAAATCGTTATGGTTCATCAGTCTGTATTATTACTCCAACTAGAGATAAACAATTCCAAATAAAATATCTTGGCAGACCAGTATAATAGTTGGCACAAACATAAGGGAGCGTCCATAAACTACGTGGCTTGATGTAGGGGGGGGGAAGGGGTTGGCTGGAAAGCTAGGCTACGTGGGGGGGGGGGAGAATTCCGAGCCAGGCCAAGTAGCTTTTAATTCATATTATTTGTCACAGTTAAAATGAGGTACAAAACACACAAACAGCATGTAAATATTTAATTTCCGTCATTTCATTATCTCGGTATGTAATTTACGATAATCTGACAAGAGAAAACAGTACAAAATGTCTTCTAGAATCATTAGGAGGAAAAAGCTACGTGCTACGTGGGGAGGGGGGGGGGGTAGAGAGAAAAGCCACGTCAGGCTACGTGGGGGGGGGGGGGGGAGAGTTCACAGGAGGCCAAAATGGAGCAACGTGATTTATGGACAATCCCTAAGGAGCCACACTTTAACGTGTCGTTTAATTTTGATCTCATTCTTTGGCGAGCCACGTAGCTTAATCAATAGAGATACTTACTAGAGAATGGACAACCGGGAGATTCCGATAAAACGGAACCGAGACTGGTGGGTGAGCTATGACGCTTGGGCCTGGCATTCTGTAGGACGCGGGTTTAAATCCTCGTCCGGCCATCCAGTTCTTGGTTTTCCACGATTTCCAGAAATAACTTCATGCAAATGCAGGGATTACTCCCTCGTAAAGGGCATGGCCGAATTCTTACCCTTTCCTTGTTCCCAATCCGCCTTTAATGACCTCGACGAGTTGTAAAGATGAACCAAACGATTTTTCCTTAAACGTTTGAAACGACTTACAAAGCCCTCAACATAAACCGCTGCTTTTCGGGAGATAGCGCGGCCAAAGCTAGTGTCGATAGTATAGAAAGAAACGGTGGGGTTTTGTCGCTACCGGTAGCACCTTAATGAAGGCCACGATCTGTGCTAAAGGTTCCCAAGCTGAGGAGCTCGCCACCTGTGTGGACGATACCCTTGCTCTACACTATAGGAAGCACTGTGTCTTCTTCACCATCACTTGAAAACCCTTATTCTAACATCACTTAGCAGAGTTTCCTCTGAGAACTAGAAACTTTCCTGCCTAATAACAACATTTTGGCTGGGTGGGGGGAGGGTTTCGAGACTTCACCTTTCGTGCACCGAGCCCGCCAGGTAAACGGTAACGCTGGTTCCTGGCATTCGGGAGGACACGAGTTCAAATCCCCGTCCAGCCATCCAGGTTACGGTTTTCCACGGTTTCCAAAAATCACTCCAGCAAATGCCGATATGGTTCCTTCAAACGGCCGTGGCTGCATTCCTTCCTGTTTCTTACCCTCGCTCTTCTAATGACGTCGACAAGGCGTAGAACACAAGGGAAGAAAAACATTCCTTCCTTTCTGGTGATGATGTTACCAGTTTAACATTGTGTGGTTTTATTGATCTGGTGTAAGAATTTCTTTCCGCCTTTGATATACTTTGTCGGAGGTGAAGGACGTATTGAGAAACTTCGAAAATCCCAGCCAAGACCCGCATTCGAACCACGGTCAACTTGATAACGGATCCACAATAACGCTCGCAAGAATTTAAAACACCTGACTTCTGATACGCTGAGAAACTAATGATATCGACAGTGTGCTCTAAAAATGATCGTTAATTTTAAAAACGACAAATGCAATATTTTCCCCCTGAGTGGCAGTGCGCAGTTAGGAAATATTTCTGTCGTTTTTATTTCTATAGGCAGTACCAGCGTACGCGTTTCTTCTATGTTTTCTCCATTCATCGCTTTATACCGATTAACGTGATTTTTGTCTTTGTCCAGGAAAAACGAAACTGTACTAATATTATAAATGCGAAAGTTACTCTGTTACTTTTGTTGGGCTAAACTACTAATCCGACCGCGATGAAATATGACAAGGAGATGCTATTTGACATTATGATGGACATAGGACACTATTTTCTCTATAGATAATACGTATTGTCATTGAATTATGAAAACTATCTGAACTGTGAAATATATGTATGTCTCTGTAATGCGAAATGACAGAGGACTGGTAGCACAGTGGGTAAGATGCTTGCTTCGTAAGAGATTTCCCTTTTGGCTTCGGGTTCTAACCCCGCTGGGAGCAATTATTTTTAAGATTGTTTTTCGTAGTTTGAGCCAAGCCTGGGATTTTGTAGTAATGATAACATGTTGAAATGTAGGTCCCATAAATTCAGGGCTGGAATGCCTGGCAAATCGCAGGTGGTAGAACAGTGCCTTAAGCGTTTACTTTATTTACCATATACTGGTTCCACAGGCAGTTTGTATCTGATCTAAAATAATAATGTTATCTATGCGAAAGTAAGTCTCCGCCTTATTAATCGTTTTGACGACTAATGTGTATACCGATGACAGGGAAAAACTTCGTACCTTTAGGAAGGAAATAGGATAATTTTTTCCGGTATGAATAACAGTTTTAGTCACGAGATAGGTTCGACGGTGGAATGGTATATCGATGCTGTTTCCGTCATATTATGCTGACTGGGTGTTGTTTGGGACATATCTTAGGTAACTATCCAGTTCTAGCAATCAAATTACCGAGCGGGGCGGTGTAACGGTTAGCGTTCTCGCCTCGCATTCGGGAGGACGGCGGTTCGAATCCCCGTCCGGGCATCCAGATTTGGGTTTTCCATGGTTTCCCCAAATCACTCCAGGCAAATGCCGGGATGCTTCCTTCAAAAGGCCATGGCCGAATTCCTTCCCATTCCTTGCCCCCATCCTTGCCCCCCATCCTTTCCCGTCTCTAAAGACCTCGATGTTAAAAAGAGACGTAAAGCAGTTAAAAAAAAAGCAATCAAATTCTAAGTCCACGTGTACGAATTCGCGGGTAACAGCTAGTTAGAAATAAAAGCTTGGAACTTCTTGATTTATATAAGTCTTCGCGAAGGTGTAATAGCAAACCTGATCTGGAAGCAGCGATGTAAACGAGTCACGTAACGTCCTCTAGCTGTTATTATGCAAAAAAGCGAGAAAATAAAACTGGCCGTAAAAGCCGTTTTCCTTTAATTTCTTCCTGTTTCCTGATTCTGGTTTCGAGGACAGCTCCTTTTCCCGGCCACCCAGTTTCTTCGCGCCAGGTGATGACCTTAGCTTTGGAGCTATGCTGGTGTCGGCCTTGGCTTCGCCTTCTTTCACGAAGGTTCTCTACTGGGTCACGCGTTATTCGGACACTCCACGCGTCAGCCGTTTAAAAACAGTGACTGCGTAGCAAATAGTAATAGTCAGTTGCGCCATTAGACTTCAAAATATGGCAGCCCGGTTCGATTACCGCTTCCAGCAAGGATTTTTTACCCGCTATTAACGACTTTTTCCTCTGGTAAGCCTTATTCTGAGTACGTGAGATCCCACACCGAGTATGGTGCGTAAGAGGCCGCGCATTTTGGAGGAAGCAGGTTCATATCCCTGTCAGGGTATCCAGATTTCGGATTTAATGGTTTCCGGAAACCACTCTAGGCGAATTGGTATCAGTTCCTTGCCCCTAGTCCTGTTTCGCCTGTGATGAACTCGACGTTGACGAGGCGTAAAGCCATAAGAAAAAAAAATGGTCACACGTTTAACTGTATGTTCCGTGTGACAGAAATTGACTATCATTAATCTGGTGCACAAGCTAATACCAGAACCTGGAAGTTGGTCGGGTCACCTGGAACGAGACTTGCTAAGTAGAGGCGATTAAGCCAGCTCCGAAACCGTACTGGCTTCGCGTTCCGGCTTCGCTGGTTCCATTGCGGCCCGTATTGGATGGTTCTATGTTCTAATTATTGGTCTTATTGTTGTGCCTTTCCTATGAGAACTGTTTAAAATACCCATGGATTCGAATTGCACATGGGCCTTAAAGTACGCGAATCTGCTCTCTTTTTTTTTTTTAAGTAAAATAAAGTTTTTATGTTTTTGTTACGATTCTCAATTACAGGTGTTGTCTTCCACTATTTTACCTATGTAATCGTTTCTGTAAAGCATACTTCGCACGTTTTCACGTTCACACTATCGAAATCGGTTCCAGATGTATTTCATAAGAAATTTTACGCTAAAGTAAAATTCTGATAACACGTTTGTAGGTAAAAGTATCCCTAAATGGGTCAAGATAGCAATAAAATTTCTGTCCTTTTATCAGACTTTAAGGAATTTTCACGTAACCGCACTTAAAATCACATGCTTTGCTGTCGTAATGTGTTCAATACATTTCAAGAACTCGTTTGTTAATATCTCTTTTAAAGGATGCGTAACGATATCAATTCCTTTTTTTCATCGATTTATTAAATCTATCTGCAGCATTAAGCAGTCTCCTCTCCTTTGACTTCCGAGCCGAATGGCATTTGGGAGGACGCGCCTTCAAATTCCCGTCCAGCAATCTATATTTCGGTTTTCCATGGTTTCCCGAAATCACTCTTGGCGAATGCAGGGATGGTTTCTTCAAAAGGCCATTGCTGAATTCCTCCCTGTTCCTTCTCCCGCCTGTAATGATCTCGACGTCGACGAGGCATAAAGCCAGAAGCAAAAATAGGAAATCTCGTTTGATCATTGATACGCTTACCCACAATTTTTATTTATACACGATATTTTTGGGATTCAGTTTCTATTTTTCTCTAGTACGAAGACTCAGCCCAACTATCTCCCTAAGAGAGGGTTAAGCGCGATAAAAACTGGATTGCATACTGAAGATGACAATCTTCTTTATAATTGCATCCTCAAGGAAGAAATCTTGCCAACACAAATTGGCTAACCCCATCATATTTGTGGTCTGCTATTATTCATATGCTTTATTCAGTGCTAGACTCCAATTGTTACGCGTGCCATTTTAAAGCATTTCCTATTTTGTTTCCTATACCTTAATTGTGTTGGATAAATACTGTTACACGTCTTGGTGACTCCCTATTAGCCCTTATGCACTTTCAGTGAAGGCAAATTAACATAAAGCTGTTGAGAAGTGTTGGCAAATTGACTCCTCACGATGAAGAGATTAGCATAACTGCCGGTTGTCTTTTGTTCAATGAGGAGATAAAGAGGAGTTATGTAGTGTAATTCACACCTACATCGTGGCTTACACTCCTACCGCAACTTCGTTGGCGGGAATGGCTTTTAATGTGTACTGAACAACACAGCTTTTATTATTCCGGCTTAGTACGTTGGAGCAGTATATAATAGTATGTATTTTTAAATTCGTAGTTTAAAACAGCAATAAGTACACTACATACCATCTTTAAAATTCTGTTCTGTTTCTTTATTTCATATACTTTCTAGCAAGTAATTCATCAGTAGATAATGGAGCGTCCATAAACTACGTGGCTTTGTCTAGGGGGGGAGGTGTTGGCTGGAAGGCTGCGCTGCGTGGAAATGGGGGGGGAGGATTTTCCGTGCCAGGCTACGTAGCTTTCCATTCATATCATTTTTCACAATTCAAATGAGGTACAGAACACGCAACAGCATGTGAATATTTATTTAATTCATTTAATTATCTCCGTATGTAATTTCAAATAATCTGACAAGAGAAAACGGTATAAAATGCCTTCTGGAATCAAAAGGGGAAAAAAGCTACGTGCTACGTGAGTGGGGGGGGGGGGAGACAAAAGTCACGTCGGGCTACGTGGTAGCGAGGGGGGGGGTTCACAGGAGGCCAAAATGGAGCTACGTGGTTTATGGAAAATGTTTGTAAAAATTTTTAATACTGGATTTTTCTAATCTATTGTCCTAGACGTATCTGTACTAACATGTCGACTGCTAAATCTGTAATAGAATCCTACGTTACAGGTTCCAAAATTGCGACTATATTAAACAAACAAAATAACCTTTTTTAGGGTGAAGTTAAGAACTGAAAATTTCGATGTCCAATTTTTTTGCGGTTGGACGTCTAATGTATTTACAAAAGTACACTTATACTAAGAGAAATTTAAATGAAAAGTGTAAATAAAACTATTCATTCTATAAAAGTCTGATTCATTCACTTATAAATCTACTGGCAAAAATATTTGGTAGTTAGTCAGGAAGTTTGTTCAGTTATGAAGTCTGTTTTTGCACATGTGCAAAATGAAACAAATCTGTCATGTAAGTACGAAATTCTGTTTCCCATAACGCCTTAATGCTGTTGTGTTCACTACCCTGACCTCATTGCTGACGTTGTGTGGTTTCATAGTTAACACAGAGGTTATAATTCAATCACGACAGCTATCAAATCGATCTTGTAACTTGAAATGTTGTTAGGGGAAAACTCCTTCCCAGAAATCCCAAGGATATTTACGGTTTTCATAAATTTGTTCAAAAATGTTACAGAATTTGGGGCTATCAGCACTGTTTTTAATTATTATTTTACGTTGCGGCCAGCAATGGACCCTGTTATTTCAGCTCTCTCCCTTGGCCTTTCGTCTCAAAGCATTTCCCTGAATCCTAATCCTCGCATGCTTCACTTAAGAAGACGAAATGGTTACTACCTGAGCTGTTAACTTCTGATTTTTTCCTCCTTGGTAGAAAGTAAATTCATGTGGTCGTAATGACTTGGTGACAGGGTTTCTTATCGATTGCGTCATCCGACCCTACCGTAGCCATCTAACCAAACCCGATAATCCTACCGGGTATAGAGGACCTACAGTTTAACGTTGAATCCGAACCACGAATCGTTCTGGCGCACATCACATTACTCATCAAGCTGTACTAGAGGTAAAGGTCGGATTAAGGGTATATGGAAGGAAATCCCCGCCGAGAGAGGGATTCGAACCGATCTGATTTCTAGTCATGCGCCTGAATCACTGAGCCACCAGATCGCTCTCCTGCTTGGTTAATGCTGATATAAAAACTGTAGATTGGGGTCAGCGGTGTTTTGAGCTGACCAAGGTTGTGAGCCTTGGAGTCCTCCATGACTGATCAGCTCGCCGACCCAAGTTCCAACTGGGATTTGTTACTCAACCTCCATATGTGTTGGTTGGCTCAAGAGGACCATCTGTATTAGGTTACGTGCTGGAGTTGGAGTGAAAAAAGGTTAGTTGATTTCTTTTTGAATGAGATATTTTACAGTTCCAGATCATTGATAACGTGTTTTACTCCCATTCGTGAACATTGTCAGGCCCTTGCCAGGTAGATTTCGATTCGGTATCTTCCCCCATTGCATTAGCTTTTACGAAAAGGTCTAGAGTTCTGCCATAACTGGGGATGGCCATTATTCTAATTCTCAGAGGCAAAAAAAAGTTACAAGTTTCGGGAAATCTGTATTTTTTTATAGATAGTAATGGTCACTAAATTTTCGGCTGGCTTCGCCATCTTATTACGACAGAGAACTTGGGCACCTGTTTCATCTCACTGTCATTCCAGAATTTAACTGGAATGATGATAACAATTTCTATTTAAATAGAACTTTTCGCAGTAATTGCACGCTGTGCCTACCCAAGCGGTCTGGATAATCCATTCCTTTGAGTACTCTGTATTTTTGAACGAATTTTGCTCAAAGAATGTGAGAAGAAACACAAATAATAAACTATAACTGAGGAAATTTCAATCTCGGTGCCACGTCTTCCATTCCATTCAATTCAATTTATTTTTGCAGAGACTTTTCTCCTCGTCGACTTCGATGTCATTAGGCAGGAGAGGACAGGATGCAAGAAACTGGAAGAATTCGTTCGTAAACTTTAGAAGGAACCATCCCGGCACTAGCCTGGAACGATTTTCAGGAAACCATGTAAAACTGAAATGTAAATGGCCTAATCGGGGATAGAAACCCAGAATACCAGGTTGAAGCAGTTCAGTACCATTGACAGAGAGTACTTCATAGAGATTTTAATGCTTCTTTGATCAATACATTATGAAAAAGTACAGTTCAGTCATATCAAGCGTTTTCTTGATATAGTTACGAACATCAAGACTATTGTCTGGTCTATTATCTCAATTATTTTTCTGATGGTCCATCAGGGTGACGCCATCGGAGTTGGTGTATATTCTACAATTAGTGGTAAAAAAAAAAAAAAAATGCATGCGTTGTATGCTAACGGAGATAATATGTGCTCCAGCGTTTCAATCTATTTTTGACAGAGACTGCACCTGTCATTATTATCACAAATTAGACTGAGAAACTTAAGCCCTGGTAGTGCCTGAATAATAATACAAATGTTTTTCTGATTCATTCGATAGAAACTATAAGGTTTGTAATGAGGTTTAATGATGAAGGTCCAAGCGAAATTACGCAACGGCTATGTCGTTAAACTCTCATTCCGGAGGACTAGCTTTCCATTCCAAATTCCAGAGTCCCGATTTTGGCTTCCCCGTGTTTCCCAGATTTGTTGGTCGGTTCCTTTATATAACTACTACCTTATTTTCCTGGTTCTATTGGCCTCGATACTAGTGAACCGGAAACACTAAATGATCCAGCTGTAGCTACCTTGCCAGAGACGGGCAGTGAAGCTCAAACGAAGAAGAAATATGTTGAGAAGTTTATAATTACTCTAAGAGTAATAGAGAGCGAAAACTTCACAGCTGACTGCTACTTTCTCTGTTTATCGCTGTTAGTGGAACTTGCATCCACGTGACGAAGGCAGCGAAGTGAGAACGTAAACAAAGTCCTCCCTCTGAAGAGATCCTCTTGACAAATGCAGTCCAGTTCAAAATCAGTTGACTTTTACATTTTTAATTCTTATTGAAAGTACAAGAAATATTTTTTTCTTTTAGATCCATCGTTTTTTCAGACTTCATAAAGAATCTACGCTAAAATGTTACTAGTAAGATTAGACACTATGTAGATATTTGTTCCATTTAGCCACAGTAAAAAATGAAAGGTGTTAATCACCGAGATTCATTAAGCACTTATCTCCTACTACGTTAATGGAAACGCGTACTATTTATCTTGGCGTTGACTTTAATAAAAGTACTAAACAAATGGGGGTAGGTTATTTAGGTGTTAGGAAAAGCGTATAAGATGACGGCGTTTATACGTGTTGTTGTTTTTAATGCATTACGAAGTTAAGTACGTGCGGTCTGATTGCTCAGTGGTTAAAGCACTCGATAAAAAGTTCGGTGCTGCGATACTGGGTTCAGATCACGGTAGGCGCAGGAATTTTAAAGAGTTGTTTGATCTTATGAGCTACGCCAGGTTGTTCCTTGGTTCGGATTTCACGTTAGACTGTGGGTCCCAAAGGAAAGGAACTGACCGTCCTACCTCTCACACAATGGCTTAATATGCCTACTTCGGGAGGATCAAACCAACCTTTTGGTTGTGGACTAAGTTTTTTAAGTTATGTACACCTGTGCAAACTCAGTTCATCGAGTGAATGAATATTAATGGAATTAAGATGAAATAAGAACAGCTTATTTTTTACTTGCTACAAGCCGTGCTTAAATCAACAACACTGTCAAATTTGCTAGTCAGTTTGAACGAGTCCACATGTTCAGTAAAGGTTTCGTCTATCGACGGTGAACAGTTTTTGTAGAGCATGTGCTTACCATAGTCGGAATCGCAGCGTCAGAAACTATTTTATCTCTTAGTTAATGCAAGTTTGTTTTACGTTGTACTGAACGTGAATGTGCAGATGTTATCGCCACGAAATAAATAAGCGAATGGTCTCGTAGTTTAAACAAGAATAATATTTCTGTTATAGATAGGCTCTGTGTAGAATATAGGTACATAAATTCTTGAGTATCCCTTGAATTGATAGAGGTGTTGAATCAAGATTCCTCGCTAAAAACTGAGCGTTAATTATTTCTCGAACGTACGGGGCCCTCTAACCCTAAAATCTACACGTGGTGCCTGTCTTCAACGTCAGTTTTAGTACCCTGTAGTCACTTGTATTATTTCATAGTCAAATAATGAAACCTACCACTTGCTAAGTACGTCATGTAAAGCCGACAGATAGTGCGAAGCGTTTTGTGTGTATGTGTCTTTTAATTTTTTTTTTTTTTAACGAATGTTGTGTTACTACTATGAGCCAACAGTAACACCCCCTCTCCCCCCCCCACCCCTCTCAAGGACTCACGTGGGACCTGGGTTGGCACCCATGGGACCACATCTGGTTCCGTTATTGTTTCCGCTTGGGCCAGGTTCCATCTACTAACTTTCTTCTCCATCCCCCTCAGTCAACTTTTGTTCTTTTCTACCCCTCTTGGTATTTAAGGGCCACAGAAACGGTGTAGACTTTAGGAGCATATCTAACTCAGGGTGTCAATTATAGGCACAAATTCAGTGGTTCATTTTTTAAAATTACATATGTTTGTTATATATAATGGAATCGGGTTATTCAGGATGCAGAAAATTACGTGGAATGCATAGTTATTAAATAGTATGTTGAGACTTCGAAAATCGAAAAATTCTTATTGATGCGCCTACTTATTGAGTATTTAAAGGCTTTATTAGTAAGGTAGGCTGGAACTTATTGGAGAAGGGACGAAATAAAAGCCACAAAAAAAAAAGGTGTATAAATTGTTACAAATTCTTTTCCCCGAGTAGAATGTGAAATTTTGTAAATATACTCAAACACCTTTCATTTATGAATTAAAGGGCGTGTAGGCAGTTACACGAGTAGAAGAATATAAACCCTGGCGTACTGAACGTTCAGACTACTGATGTAGAAGTCTTGCAGAGACCTTTAATGAGGCAGTTTTCCCCCGCGTTGTTGTTCCGCCCTGTACTGGATCGCGTCTTCTGCCTCTCTGAAAGTTTGGCCGAAATTTCTCCTATACGCTTGAGTCTCGATTAAATTCTGCTGTCAGAGACACGAAAGTTCAAAGTTCTCGTACAGGCTGAATTATATAAACCATGTATCGCAGTCTCGAACGTGCAGCGACATTTTCTGATTAGTAAAACTTGACGGCCTTGTTTGGGCGGGTTTCTTTAGCATTAATTATTGTAACGTTCACAACCTAGAAACGTTCGAAAATACACTACACTAAAAGTAGAGACAGTTAGAGTATGGAGACTCAACCACAATCTTCTTTTCATGCGAATCCCTGCAATGCTGTTACTCATAAATGGAATAAGTTACAGACTTCAATTTTGCATACTGCATAAGTTGCGCGTCTCCAAATACAGTAATGGAATTTAAAGTTTTGTTCAATTTTATAGGATTTTCATAAGAGGAAAGGGGGTCGAGAATAATAGATTTTTGTAATTATATTTTTTGCAGTTTTGGTAATTCCAGCAGATCCCATGAGTATCTTTGATTACCTGTGCTCTCAATACTCTTGTAATGTCTACATATATCAGAGTGAATACACAATCCAGAGTATGTTTTTATCTGGTGCCTAGTAGCTTAATGATTTTGAATGTAATTTACATTTTTTGGAATCTGGTATTGCCAATGATGGAGAAAACATTGGCATGGTGTCGTATTCATAGTGCAAATATCTTGATCTAACCAGAACCTAATTCACAGATCAGGTTGGTGAAATATTTCGGTTTTATGTTTCCCGAAAACACTCAAAGTTCCTCATAAAAACAATAGCACATAACCTTCCGTTCCTTCCTCACTATTTTCCCTATCTCTAATTGCTTTGTCACCGACTAGCAACAAAAGAAAGGGAAGTAATAGGAGCCGAATCTAATCCATATATATTTCCTATTATAAATATTTCATTTTGGAAGAAAATTTTCAGTTATTGAAAGACAAAGCCTGTAACACAGCCGTGTGCAAGTTTTTCTTATCTTCTATCAAACATTAGTTTCGTTTGGAACAGTCTTCAGCAAATTCCTCGGTATGCAACCACTGCACTTTTGTTTCCGAGATGTTGGTATCAACATCTCGCAGTTAATGCTCATGTGGGTGTCCGACTCTGAGTGGGAGTTAAGCCGGCTTTAAAACGCTTTGTGCCGGCTCGCACGATTTGTCAGAGGCGCTCTGAATATTATATTAAATTCCAGGCACACGAACGGCGGCTACTTCTCCGCTATAAATTTTGCGACGTTTCCATCAAGTATTGTTCTACGCACTATTTAAGAAGTTTGTAACCACTAAAATCTTTCTAATCAAATATCATCATATGAAACTTTTTTATTCCACTTGTTTATGGGTAATATGAAATGATATACATACTTGGCAAAAAAAGTGAAGCACCGACAAGGGAATGAGGATTGATATGGTATGTGATGTTTCAATTATTACAAAATCGGATTAAATTTACAAGGAATTTGACAGTATGAGCCCAGTTATCAGTATAAGGGCTAGGAATCTTAAAGTTATTATAAATTTTATCTTCTGGTGGGATCGCCTCACGCATAGCCATATCGTACATTTTAATATGAGGTCCAACTAATGACAGCAAATGTTCGAAATCGATATCGTAAAGTTTTGAGATGGCTCATTCTCTTCTTCTAAAGTCAATTCGCGAATTAAATTATTAAGATAATTTCTTCGCTGACGATGACTTTCTCTAATCAACTTGGAAATTTTGGTCGAACGAGCCTGGTTTCAGTGCTCAGAAAACGCTCGGCTATTGACGTGTCGTCACGCGTAGCTGCGGCCTTTATTACTATCCATACGATGTCAAAACAGAGAAGAAAATTACCATTTCCTTGAGCACGCTCGAACGAGCGCGCTCAAATGAATGAGCGGCTCATTCGCCTGAGTGTGCTCAAGTGGAAACGAGGCTTTACCTGAAGTCATATCGGATGGCTCCCCACAACAACACTGCGCCCCATTTGACGAATGGAGCCTCTCCCTAGATCACCGCCATTCTCGTTGACGAGATAGCGCAAAACCACGATTTATCGTTAGACACAATGCGACGCTATTCATTGCGTTCAGCGATTCTGTACTACCTCAAAATTTAACAATTTTGCTGGCCACTTTTTGTTTATTTTCCACTGAAAAAAAATTAATCCTCTTTAACGATCATGAAACATCAACACGCCACACACGATAGGGCAGAAATTTTGTTTTGAACACCTTATTTCTATGAAATGCTCTTAAACAAAATTTTACAAAATATTGAATGCAATATTCTGTTTTGGGTCAATGAAAGACGGAGTATGTGCAGACACCGAGCGTGGTGGGTCAGGGGTTAACGCTCTGGCCTCGCATTCGGGAGGACGCCGGTTCGAATCCCCGTCCCCGGGAGCAGATTTGGGTTTTCCATGGTTTCCCCAAATCACTCCAGATGAATGCCGGGATTTTTCCTTCTAAAAGTCATGGTCGAATTCCTTCCCGTGCCTTGTCCCCCGTCCAGTACCGCCTTTAATGACCTCGACTTCGTCGAGGCGTAAAGCCACAAGCAAAAAAAAATATGTGCAGATGTGAAGTCTGCAACTTGTTCCTTTTGGGTGCTAGAGGCCTGTGACAGACAGCATAGCGTCAGCAATAGAGCTCCAGTTGTGGAGGACGCGGTTTTGAATCGCCGTCCAGCCATCCAGATTTAAGTTTTCCGTGGCTTCTCCCAATAACTCCACGCGAATGTAGGTATGGTTCCGTCAAAAAGGCCATTGAAGAATTCCTTCCCGTTACTTGCCCCCAGTCCTTTCTTGCTTTTAGTGACTTCGAGGGTCGCAAATCCATAAGCAAAAAAATGGCTCCGCTTCCCGTTGGTTACGAAACCCTAAAAAGGCACATTTGCTTCCCTTCTTCAGAATAACAGCCCAGATATAATGCTGTAGGAACAGAAACATTTCTATTGGGTTGTGGTAGAACTATAATTATGATCAGTAATAAACCATGATTAGAACGGGGTGTCTTAGTTCATGCTTTCCAGCAGTTATGCAGAGTACATTGATGCCAGGCATTTAGGAGGCTGTGGTTCTGACCACTCGATCTGGCTAGCGTGGAATTCGGTTTTCCTTGGATTCCAGAAATCACTCCTCTGGAAGGCCTGAATGGTTCCTTCAAAAGGACAAGGTCGAATTCCTTTCCGTTCCTTGTACCCGGTCCTCTCCCGGTTCTAGAGACCTCAACGTCGACGAGCCGTAAAGCCCTGAGAAAAAAAAATAAGAGCAAAAATCGAAAACTGGCAAAGCGTGAGATTCGAAGTGTTGGATTTTTGGACTTCTATAAGATTCGGCAACTGCAGTTTATATACAGAAGATGGTAGTGTACAGTGAGGTAATGAGTGAAATATTTGTGGTAAAAGGAATTGTGTATTAATAAACATTTGTACCAGCCATCCTAATTAGATTTAATGCATTTTTAAAGTCAGCTAGGAACAGTATCGATTTTACTCACGAAAAACAAATACATTTTACAAACATAACATAACACACAAGCAATAAGAATATATATTTATCGGAGACAGAAGGCCTTTGAAATAGTTTGTGCTTTTTGATTTCTCTCTCGAGCAGAAAGAAACGACAACAGAAAAAAACTGTTTTAATTAAGTGCTCTCAAACGTTTTGCTTGGGCTCTTTTGTTGATGTTATGTTTTTAGGGCGCACCGACCTAGTGGTCGGGTGCGCTCTTACAAAAAAACTGATGTGCCACCGCAGATAAAAACGGGACTAAATACCTGTTCGTATGACTGTTTGTTTATAGACGTCAGTATTAAGAAATTAAAACGATCCAAACACTGAGGCCACAAAACGTCTCGCTGGCTATAAAAAATACCAACCACATATAAACCACCATGAAGTAATAGTCTGGATGGTTGTAAAGGACAACCAGATTTTTAACATTCGGAACTACAAAGCATAAAAATTAAGGAAAAACATAATACTAAGATTGGTGGCTGTACGGGGGCCACCCATTCAATGCTGATCTGCCCAAGATATTTGGGACCAGTCCGGACAAAACAGAAATGTAAAACCTTAGCCACAGTCATTGTTACCAAGCCTCGGGACTGGCATTCGGGAGGACGCGGGTTCAAATCCCCGTCCAGCCACCAAGAATTCGGTTTTCCATGGTTTCCTGAAATCACTTCAAAAAGACATGGTTGAATTCCCTCTCGTTCCGTGTTGTCAATCCTCTCCCACATGACATCGATTTCGAATTGGCGTATAGCCCTAAAAAAAAAAAAAAACCTATTGAAACGGTTACCGGCTACTTTGTGAGATATATGGTTTCGAACTTCTATCCGGAAATGTCAAACATCGAATGAAGTGCGACACTTATACTACCAGTATGAATGATTCAAGAAGGGGATGAATTTATGGAAAACATATTCACTAGTGAAGAGACATGCGTTTCCAACATACTCATAAAATCCACCGTCAGTTAATGGAACTGCGTCATTATGTACCTAAATATCTTTAAGAAGCATACAGACTGTTTTGATGATGGTATTCTGGGATCGTTAATGAACCGTAAATGTAATGTTAAGGAATTGCTGTTCTGAATGAGGGGAAGCGCAACGTGGCCGAGTTGAAATATCGACCATCCTGATTACGGTCTTAGTCGTTTCTACATCTACTCTGCAATTCACAAAATTGTGGGTGGCAGAGGGTGCTCAGCACCAAAGCTAATCTCTTTGTTGTGCATTCCAATCCCTAATGGTACGAGGGAAAAAAGAATTCATATAAGAATCATTGCGGCACCTTATTTCTCTAATCTTATCTATCCTGTCATTCCGGCTCAAATAGGTTGGTGGACGAAGTATTTCACTACACTCGTGAGTGAAAGTGGGAGTACGCATGTTTACCAATAAGTTTAAACGAAACGTGCGTCGTCTATCTACCAGAGACTCCCAGCCTAATCTACTAATCAGTTCTGTGACGCTTTCATAAGGACTGTAGCAAGCGGTCACGAATCGAGCGGCTCTTCTCTGTACTTTCTCTATACTTTCGATCAACCCCTTACGAAACGGATCCCAAATGGCACAACAATAGTCCAAATGTGGACGCACAAGAGATTTGTACGCTATCTCCTTTGTTTGTTCATTACAATTTTTCAAGATTCGACCTATGAATCGCAGCCTAGAATTAGCTCTACCTACCAACGAATTAATGTGTAAGTCCCATTTCATGTTCCTTTGTACTGTTACTCCCAAATATTTCATAGAATCGACCATATCAATAACAGAATTGTTTAACTCGTATTTCTGAACAATTGGATTCTTTTTGTTAGTTATGCTCATTGTCTTGCACTTTTTACAATTTAGCGTAAGTTGCCACTCAGCGCACCATGCCAAAATAATATCCAGATCACGCTGAATTTCTAAGCAATCGGCCAAATTCCTTACTTCCCTATAAATAACCGCATCATCAGCAATTTAAAAAGGCTTTTCACTTTGTCTCCGAGATCGTTTATAAAAAATAAGTCACGATGAATTTTGAGATGGTTTACAATTACCACCTAAAAAAAAAATATACGTTGTATAAACACAATAACACAAAAATACGTTTGCAAAGTTTTACAAGATTCGCATGTAGCAATACTTATCACATACGTTTTATCTTGTTCTTAATAACCCAGATGTCAGAAGTGAAGCCTTTATACAAAAAAGGAAGAAAAAAATATGATAGGAAAAAGTGAGTAAATTCTTGAACATAACATTAGAGACTTGTACTTGAATTGGTGTTCCTACCTACGTACGCATTCTTTTCAGATATCTTCATATCTGAAACTAGCTGCAGTGATTTTAAGCCACATCCAAGTTGACATTCACATTCAATTTGATTTGAAATTTTTGGCAATAAGACGCAAAATCCGGAAGTTGTAAGAATTTTTATCCATTAATCGCCACATCGTATTGTTAAATGCTTATGGTTCCACTCTCTCACACATCAGACTACAGTCAAAGAAAGTAGTTTTTTTTCCTTATGACTTTACGCCTCGTCGACGTCGAGGTCATTAGAGGCGGGAAGGGACTGGGGACAAGGAAGGATTTCAGCCATGGCCTTTTGAAGGAAGCATCCTGGCATTCACGTGGAGTGATCGGGGAAAACTTGGAAAGCCCAAATCTGGATGCCCTGACGGGAATTCGAACCGCCGTCCTCCCGAATGCGAGGCCAGAGCGTTACTGCTTACCCACCACGCTCGGTCGAGTATTAATGGAAGGATAGAATAATAGTCCGATAATAATGATCTGAAGGAGTAGATAGTGGAGGTGGAGGTTTTTTATGTTGTCTGAGGGTACGTGGTGATATAGGGTAGCCAACCATACCTTTTTAACCTGGGTGTTATACCTGGTAGTAGCTGAGTAATTAGCTGTAAGAATCTTTTCATGCTGTTTTGTCAGAAAACATCGATCTTAGTATTCATGTCAAAAAGGAACGGAAACGTTAGCAAGTTATCGCCTATTTTCAAAGTCATATTACGTCTAGATAATGTTGGCAGAGCCACAAATTAAACAGTCGGGTCTCTTACCTTTTTGATACAGCTAGAACGTTTCTTCGAATGTGAAATTCCGCAACGTCATCCTATGCCCAGTCAGTTAGCTAGAAACTTAGTGTTTAGAAACACTTTCATATAAATCTTTAGCAGTGTTTTCTTTGTTGGTTCCGACATCACGGAAATAAAAATTGACAGGGTATTCAGTATTTGAAAGCTAAGGGTTTGACATAAACTTTGAGATGTACGCTATAAGGTTACCTACCTTAACTGCGGACAAAGTTAAAAACCTATCAAAGAAGTGTGATTCTATCCTATCACCATCTGTTGGTTCTTTCAGGAAGTATAGGGTATTCAGCTTCTAAACCAGATGGCTGTGGTGTAATAAAGCCGACGAGTTAGTTGGACAGATAGTGAATTTACTGATTCTCGGAGAATATTTACTATGATGCAAATTATTCACAGGAGATTTTTAATAGTGCTCTATTCAGAAAACTACGTCTAAACAAAAATGCCCCTTACGGGGTTGATTAATCACTTAATTCGTACCATATTTCAGTCAGTTAAAGATGATAATTTACTAGTGCACAAAAGATATAACAATTATTTCGCCAAAATGAAAATTTATGGGCAGAAACATTCAGCGCGTGGGGCTGAACCCGCAATCTCCAATACAATACCTATGCCATGTGAGGGATTTTTTTTTGATGATTTTTTTTTTTTGGCATTTGGCTACTGGGATTTGTTGCTATCAAGTATTGACACAAAGACACTACAACACGGACAAGACATTCACAGACACAACACTAAACACCCATGCCCTCGGCCGGACTCGAACCGGCGACCTACGCGGAGCTAGCACTCTAGCCCCTACGCTACCGAGGCCGGCTGATGTGAGGGAATGGAATGATCTTCCTCAACTGCTTGAACCAGGAAAACCTTTACCTGTTTACCAATTTGAATGTGTTGATGAACTAAACGAAGCTGTTAACTGAAAGGTTACGTAAACTGGCACTCAGAGGCTGCTGAGATGACGATATTGCTCTAGTCCACCATGTGAGTGCACCTTGGTTCGATTCAGGTACGCCCATGCGCATTGCGGTTTATCACTGCCAACCGAAATAATTCCAGCCAAATGTGTGATGGTTCCTATGTAAACGCTACGGCCGAGTTCCATCCGGTTTCTTGTCAGCAATCCAATCTTACTTCTACAAAAAAAAAAAAAAAAAAAAAGTAAAAAGTAAATTGGTATTGTCTTACAATCTGGCGACTGATTTTTAATTTATTACGCATTCCGCAACTATCGTTGCTGTACCTTCAGTTTAACGTGGAATAAAAACAACAGAGCGTCCTGGTGCTCTAATATGGAACGAGCAAAGCTAAAACTTCCTGGCCTATACAGGATTTGAAGTGTGGACTCTGAATTTTTAAACCAAGCACCGTTGAGACCGAGCCGTATAGAATCAACCGTAATAAAAATTGATGCGAAACAAACCATTATTTGAAGTTTGTAATTAACTTCTTTCCGCAACTGTGTTATTTACTTTCTGCACGACCCCTTAGGGGGCATCCATAAATTACGTGAGGTGTTTTTATGGATTTCCGGACCCCCCCCTTCTGGTGATATCTGGTCCGTCAGAACCCCCCCCCCCCCTAGAAATCGCCCTCGCAACTTTTTGAGACCTTTTTTTGGGTCTCACCCTTCCAAACTCTGTAACACCTTCCCACTTTTCGACGAAATACCCCCCTAAAATCGACTTACGCGCCATTTTTAGACTATTTTTTTTTTAGGTCTACAGTCCAAAAAAAATTCCCAAAATCTCACGTGAGATTTCCGTTGACCCTCCCTCCCCTTCCCCTTGGTGAGATTTGGTGAGATTTCGCCGGACCCCCCCCCTATTTCACCTCGCGTAATTTATGGACGCCCCCTTTACTCGGGAGGACGTGGGTTCGAATCCCCGTCCGGGCATCCAGGTTTGGGTTTTTCCCAAATCACTCCATGGGAATGATTGCTTCAAAAAGGTCATGGCCGAATTGCTTCCCGTTTCTTGACCCAGTCCTTTCCCGATTCTAATGACTTCGACGTCGACGAGGCGTACAGCAATAAGGAAAAAAAAAGCCTTTTCTCAGTTTGCATTGTTACGCCTGAAGAATGATGATGATACTTGTAACAATGTGAATATGGCTCACTGGTATAGGTGAATGTTTGCCTCCTGTGTTTTTGCTACGTTCGGCGTGTTGACAAGGGCGGTCACCGGAAGCTGTGTAATTCGATACGAGACACGCCCATCAGATGACGCCTCCCTGTTTAAACTCACTAACAGGACTGTGTGATCTTTACTTTCTCCTCTCTCGCTGTCTGGTGCGTGGGAGGTGAAAATAATACGGCATTCGAGGATACTGGTCCAGAATGCTGCATCTCGTAATTTGCCGAATGTTTTTCACAAATTGTTTCCCTCTCCTGTTCCTCCCAATTTAGCTCCGTTGTCAGGCTGGGGCAAAATAAATATTGATACGTTCTTGTGCGACAGCTAATTTCCTCCTATTACGTAGTAGTCATGTGTAAACAGAATTATTAGCGATGTTCGAATATAAATATGTATGAATTAGCCTATCAGACAGAACCAACCAAATGAAACAATACCCAAAACTTTTCAGTATATAAATTTTTTCTTGGAATTAGTGAATAAGTAGGGTATGCGCAGTTACCTAGATACATTTCGGTACTTTTTGCTGGCTTCTAATGTGACTCATTATTTATTTCCTTGCTAGTTATTACCAGCCAATACGTCCAGTAAATAAGTCGTGAATCTCAAAAGAACCTAAAGAGGTCTTTTTACGCCTACGTAAAACTATGAACTTTGTAGCTGACAGAGCTCACGCTTTCAATCTGCCAGGTTGTAAAGGTGAACTCTCTTAGGAATGCATGTAGTTTGTATTACATTCAAGGTCTCTCACATATTAAGGATCCGTAGCCGAAAAGGCAATAGCCTACAGGAAATGCGGAATGTAAAAGAGAAACAGTATATTTAAAAAAAAAAAAAACTAGTTTTCTATTAATTTGAATTAATTCAAATTTGAAGGTCTTTCTTGTGTATATATCATCATTTTACGATAGTACTTGGTTTTATTTTACAATCTCTCAATATATATATATATATATATATATATATATGTGTGTGTGTGTGTGTGTGTGTGTGTGTGTGTGTGTGTGTGTGTGTGTGTTAGAGATTCGAAAGTCGCTCTTTCCCTATATCATTTCTTCATAAAGCATGGTGCACTTCCTTGAAACGGTTAAGCTGTGTAATTGGTGTGGGTGTCCTACAGATATCTAAAAATCGATTTTTTGCGGAAGATTTACGAAACGCTGTCCGCTATCTGCTGAATGTAAAAACCAGTCAATCTGGGTCTAGTTTCGTGTGTGTACTGAATATTTTAGTGATTTACAGTTTCTTATGCAAGAACTTTAGTATCGTGAATACATTACTTAAATTCGTGTCAATGTGTACAGCAAATAATAATCAACTTAAAAAAATATATATCGTCGTCCCATTGCGTTGCCTGCAGAAATTTCATGTTTTAATCGGTCTGACAGTAGCATTCACCATAAAGATGAAACTATATAAACAAAAGTATACGACTGCTTTCATTATTTAAGCTCGGTTTCCTTTATGTCGTAATGGTATTTTTTTTCTCTAATCTCGGCCTATGCGTTTGCCTCTCAACTAGATTGCTGATACAGATAAAATATAATGCTGGACAAATAAATGTGCCAAATCTCGAATAAGTTTGTTTGACCTGTTAAGCAGGATGCGAATATCGTTTCGGGTATATCGACTCGCAAAATTCGTTGTTACATGGCGATGGTAGCGAACGAATCCTATAACAGCTTAAGCTTTTATCAGTATCAACCAGTAGGCACATAATATTGCATGTAACCGTTATATGTCTACGCACAGTTTGATGTTCACGGTCGGACTTGTCATTCGGGAGGATGTGGGTTCGAATCACCATCCGGCCATCCAAATTTCGGTTTTCCATGATTTTCCAAAATCACTCTAGGCAAATGCCGGGATGGATCCTTCAAAAGCCCATAGCCGAATTCCTTCCCGTTTCTTGCGCTCCCCAATACCTCCCGTAAATACACACACATACACTAGTTGCCAATCATTGGGGGCTGCAGACACAAGTGAAAACATACGCGCAACACTTCATGCTTATACCTACAGATGTACTGCTGTTACATTATGGGGACCGTGCACAAACTACGTGGCTCGGTCCAGGGGGGGGGGGGTTCAGAGCCAGGCCATGTAGCTTTCCTATCATAACATTTTTCACAGTTAAAATGAGGAACATAACTCATAACAGCATGTGAATATTTATTTCCCTCAGTTAATTATCTCCACCGAGCGTGGCGGTGTAGCGGTTAGCGTTGTCGCCTCGCATTCGGGAGGACGGCGGTTCGAATCCCCGTCCGGGCATCCAGATTTGGGTTTTCCATGGTTTCCCAAATCACTCCAAGCAAATGCCGGGATGCTCCCTTCAAAAGGCCATGGCCAAATTCCTTCCCATTCCTTGCTCCCATCCTTGCACCCCATCCTTTCCCGTCTCTAAAGACCTCGCTGTTGAGAGACGTAAAGCAGTTAAAAAAAAAATAAAAAATAATTATCTCCGTATGTAATTTACAATAGTCTGAAAAGAGAAAACAGTACAAAATTTCTTATGGAATGAAAAGGGGAAAAAAGCGACGTGCTACGTGGGGGGGGGGGGGGTTCATAGGTCTTTTTTGGCTCCGCCTTCTGGATTTTGGTATTTTGCTGTTGATTGAATAGAATTTTAAGACTAATCTGAAATGGCGCTAATCGCTGGACTGTTGTATTACCTTCCCCTTCCCAAACACACACACGCGTTGTCTGAATGTGACGCTGTATACTTTCGCAACAACTCTTGATCTGGATGCAGCGAATTAACAGCAATGTTAGCTGGCAGGCGGCTAACTGCCTGAACGTCGAATAACTGTGTTTTGGCCGCGGAGACTCGACTCCAAGGTCAAACGTTTGACCGATTTCACAGACTTGCAACGTGTTCACAAGTACCACAGTAACATCGGATACCTGATTCAATGTGGAAAGAAACGTATAGGAGCATAAAAGATTGAGCGATAGGCAAAATATCATTACTTGAGAAGGAATTAAAAGCTTTAGTATTCGCTTGTTATGTATCGATAAGTTTATATAATTTATAAAATTGCGATCTCCCTACACACCCCTCAACTAATTTTTACTTTAAATTCTTTGTGTTTTTAATAAATAATTCAACGATTCTCTTGGCAATTTATTCAAATTCATTACACCCTTTCCTATGAAAGATAATTTTCCACACCCTTATGCCTGAAATCAAGTGCCAGCTTGTGCTAATGGTCATCTTTACCCTTCCATGCAGCGCTCTTAATTTTCCCACCAATATCTTTCCAAGATTCATCACCCATATAGGCATTGTACACACCCATGACTTTCTTCACCCTCCTTGTATCCTCCAATGAATCCCACCCCAGCTCCTTTATCATATTGGTTTCCGATTGTGTTTTTTGTAATTTCCAAAGAAAAATCTGACTGGCCTTCTCTGCACCCCCTCCAGCTCCTGTATTTGATACCCAAAATGTGGATCCCAAACTACGCCACCATATTCCAGCAGTGGTCTGATCAAAGTTTTGTACCACAATTCCCTTACTTCTCTAGTGTATCCCCTCATTACTCTTTCCAACAGGTGAAGCATTTTGAACCCTTTCCCTACTACCTGTCCAATGTGTCCTGCACAGTTAAGTTTGCTATCAAATGTTATGCCAATGTATTTACATTTCCAGTCTTCAATAAGTAGCTCGTTCCCTCTTTTATAATCATAATCAACGTTTAGATTTTTATCTGTGTACCTAAATGCTATAGTTTTTTTCTAACTAAACTTCTTTTTGTAATTTAGTGGAACGCTGAAGATTAATTCCAATGCATTTCATCGCCATCCATAACTACAGGATGTCCACGAAAAGAGTCCCTGATTAAAAAAATGTAATATCTCGTAAACAAAGATCGACAGAAGAATGGAACAAACGGTATTTTTACTGTGAAGGGTGTAATAATTTCACACAGAAGCTTAAACACAAAGTGATAAAAGCTGTTAACAGATGGCGCTGTACTCTGTATAGCTCGTATCAGAATGCACAAATAAACTCATCCTCTACGAGCAGTCTTTGTAATGAATGAATCACATCACAATGTTTTCAAAATGTCCGCCGCTCGAAGCTCAGAGGTGCCGTAAACGCAGAATGAAATTTGCCATTACATCCTGCAATGTCTCGGCGGATATGGATCCAGTAGCCACACAGATCTTAGCTTCGAGATCTTCCAGCGTGGTTGGATGGCTTCGGTAACGTCCTTTGCTGCTTCATTCAACGGCGGAACTAATGACTCTGGGTTTCCAAGCACTTTTTATAGGCACGCATTTATTGCGATTACCCCATCTGTTAACAGCTTTTACAACTTTTTTCGAAACTTCCGAATGAAATTCTTACAATTTTCACAGTAAAAATACCGTTTGTTGCATTCTTCTGTCGATCTTTGTTTTAGAGGTTTTAAATTTTGAAATCTGGGACTCCTTTCTTGGGCACCCTGTATACTAACCCTATAAATCGGTTCTTGTCCATATCTATCGGGTAGCGTGTCTTTCAACCTATAAATACAAACGAAAATGCTTCGTTACTAGTGTTCTAAACTGTGACCATTCAAATAAGTACTTAGCCTCTCTTCCCGAAGGCGCCACTGTCGCAAGAAAAATTTATTATCGTGTAGTACATTATCTTAGACGGCTATTGTTAAAATTTCAGCCAAATCGGACTCATAGTTTTGTTTTGATAGCCTGTGAAGGCGGGTGTTTCCGCGGATTTTAGAAAAATGGAAAAAGAGCAATATCGGTCGGTGATTCGATTCTTGTTTTTGGAAGGAAAATCGCGCTGCGAAATCAAAGAGCGCTTGGATGCTGTTGTACGGTGACCCTTCTCCTTCGATTGCGACTGTCAAAAATTGGTTTAACGAGTTTCAACGTGGTCGCACGTCGATTTTTGATGAGCCACGCCCAGGTGCCCCGAAACCGGTTACCATGGAGGATAACGTGACAAAAATCGACGATCTCGTATTGGTAGACCGCCGATTGAAGGTGTGAGAGATTGCTGGGACAGTAGGCATCTCAAAAGACCACGTGGGTCATATCTTGCATGAAATTTTTGGCATGAGAAAGCTGTCGGCTCGATGGGTGCCGCGTTTGCTCACTCCGGACAACAAGCGCAACCGTAAGACCACAGCAGTGTTTGACGTTGTTTAAGCGCAATCCGAAGGAGTTTGACGCTACGTGACCGTCGACGAAACATGGATCCACTGGTACACACCAGAGACCAAGGAGCAGTCAAAACAGTGGACCCGGCGAACGTGCTCCGAAAAAGGCGAAGACTGTCCCATCGGCCGGAAAGGTGATGGCCACCGTTTTCTGGTATTCACAAGGTGTGATCTACACCGACTACATGGAGAAGGGCAAGAATTGCAGAAAAAACGGCCCCATTTGACGAAGAAAGTGCTTTTCCACCATGACAACGCACCGGCTCACACCTCCGCAGTCACCACGGCCAAAATGGTCGAATTGGTCTACGAACTGCTGCCCCATCCACCATATTCTCCAGATTTGGCCCCGCGCGACTTCTTTTTGTTTCCAAACTTGATGAAGACACTCGCTGGGCAGAAATTTGAGTCGAATGAGGAGGTTATCACCTCCACGGAGGCCTACTTTGCAGATCTCCAGAAAACGTATTTTTTCAGACGGGTTAAAGAAGTTGGAGCATCGCTGGGTCAAGTGTATCGAGCTAAAAGGAGACTATGTTCAGCGGCTGTACAGGTATCATTTATGAAACTAATCTTATCCGAGGCTGTATTAATTTACAACCAAATGCTTAGAAGAGAGATGCAGGAT
Source organism: Vandiemenella viatica (assembly GCA_031002005.1). Taxonomy (NCBI): domain Eukaryota; kingdom Metazoa; phylum Arthropoda; class Insecta; order Orthoptera; family Morabidae; genus Vandiemenella; species Vandiemenella viatica. The sequence goes on from CM061921.1 coordinate 34,442,329, forward strand.
ATATCTATCACGTCGATTATTGAAATATTGGGCTAAGGCGATAAGAAATTAAAAAAAATACACAGCAAATCCAAATTACTGTAGCACTGAATGAGAGTCTAACTCTGGGGATTGATCAAAAATACTGAAAACAGATTGTAATGGATGATATTAATAGCTTACATTTTAAAAACAAGGGTGAAAAGTTAATAATTGATTTGCAGCTATCGTATTTGCAGATACTGCATAATTCTTTATTGTGTGCTACTTTATTTTCCTGTGAAAGTGATAGGCTTTATAGCAGTCTACAGTACCGTTAGGTAATGACGTAAGGGGGCGTCCATTAACGACGTAAGGTGTTTTCCGGAATTCCGGACACCTCCCCCTCCCTTCTAGTGATACTTCGTGAGATATGGTTGGATCCCCTACCCCCTCTAAAATGACATGAGATTTTGACGGAGACCCCCCCCCCTCCCTACTAATAGACCTAATAACTTTTTGAAACCTTTTTTTATTTTTAGGTCTCATGCATCCTAGGGTTGTTATACCCCCACTTTTGGACGAAATACCCCCTAAAGTCGAGTTTAGCGTCATTTGTAGACTTTTTAGCTCTACAGTCCTATAAGAATTTCAAAACCTCACGTGAGATTTCCGTTGACCCCCCACCCTTTCCCCTTGGTGAGGTTTCGTGAGATTTCGCTGGATCCCCTCCCCCCTCCTATTCACCTCACGTAATTAATGAACGCCCCCTAACTTCACTAGCAAAACGTTTGACTGAAATATTGTTTATAGCGAAGTACGACATAACGGTTTGTGCTGTACCTTTTCAGATAATCCAGGATGGTTTCGATTTCCGTTGCGGCCATCCAGATTTCGGTTTTTCTTGATTTTTTTCTCAACCGTTCCAGGTGAATGGCAAAAAGCTCGTGACCGATTTCTATCCTGTAATCTACCCACAACCCTCTCCCAATTAATTTCCTAGTCAAAATTCTAGAAAAAAATATCTAGACACCATTTTTCTTTATTCCTTTACGGCTCGTCGAATCAGAGGTAATTAGAAAAGACTGGGGGCCAAGGAACGGTAACGAATGCGGTTATGGCCTTTTGAAGGAACCATCCTTGCATTCGCCTGGAGTGATTTAGGGAAACTATGTAAACCGAAATCTGAACGGCTGGAGAGGGATTCGAACCCGCATCCTTTTGAATGCTAGGTCAGAACGTTACCGCTTACCCACCACGCTCGGTATCTAAACAGGTCATTAAAATTCGTTGTTAATTTCAGGGCATCCAACACGTTGCGACAAAGCTTCTGCTGGTTATATGGAACAATTAAAGGACGTCTTCATGTAGTTCTATAATCCCAGTATACTCTTGATGAGTTGGCCGTCGGATGGTGCTGGAAGTTTCGATACGGTGCTGCGTCGATCCGACTTCCGAGCCGTTAACATCATGAGAACTTGATGAAGATGGCAGATCGTTTCCGCGAAACATCCTGTGTTTACGACACCATCCGCCGCAGAAAACCAGAGGGCAACACTGCATCGATACGCAGAGAAAAACTCTGTTCGCACATCAGTTTGACAATAGTTTCTTGTGCTGAGGTCTGTCACAGGAAATTTTGAATGGCTCTCTCTGTTCAGACATCACGCGAAAATTACTCAACGGATTATGAAATGGTTTTCACAGCTTGAAAGTTGATGGTGTGAATTATAATCGGAGGTATTTCTTATGATGCTCCATTGCATGTTGACGGAGCAGAAGTTTAAAATCTTTTTTGAATGCTAAACCCTTTTTTTATATACATATAATCATCTTCACACTTCCGAAGAAATCACAACCTGACAAATGTGAGGGATATTGAGAATTATTGAATGGCAAGAACAAACAATAAACTGAAGGGAGATTTTGTACTAAATATAAACAAAAGTAAGAGAAAAGTGATGAAATATAGCAGAAATGATAGCAACACTACTAGATAAAATATAGTTCTGTACAACAGGAGAAGAAGGGAATTCTGCTAATTAGGAAGTAAAATTACAACTGATGATGATGTTAAAGACAGAACAGCAATAGCGAAAAGAGTCTTCTTGAAAAAGAGAAATCTTTTAGTTTCAAATATTGATCTAGGATTCTGAAAGTAATTTTCAAAATTCCATGTTTGAGCACAACACCTTATGGTATCAAAGCGTGAACTCTAGGAATAGCAGAAAGAAGAAAAATTGAAGCAACTGAAATGTGATGTTATAGAAGGATGCTGAAAATTAAGTGGACACATGAAGTACGAAATGAACGTGGTTTGGAAATCATAGAGGAGGAAAGAAGAGTCTTACAGAAAGAAGAGACAGGATGGTGGGTCACATCTTAAGACATGCAGGATTGGTTAATTTGTTAGTGGAGGGAACTGTCGAAGGAATGAACTGTAGAGGTAGACAAAGTTTCGAATGTATTAAGTAGGTAATTGAGGACGTAGGTTGTAAGAGTTATGTTTAGATGAAGAGGTAAGCGCAAGATAGGAAGAGATGGAGATCATCAAACCAATCAAAAGATTGATGACAGTAAAAAAAATCTGGCTCAATTTGAAAATTAATGAAGCTAATCTGACGGGTTTTCTCAGTTTCAAGTCTGAATGAAAATCAGAACTGTGTATAATCACACCTCGTCACGTTGGCAGTGGAGCAGGAAATAAAAATATCTTTTGTAAATTATGTTCTTTTACATATATTCTGACATAACGTAAAAACTACTGGACACATTTTGAATAGATTTTCGTAGTTTTATAGCTTAGGATTCAGCCTAAAGTTTGAGGTGTAAATCAGTACGTTACCTCAAATCTGATTATAAATTCGAATACAAATTGTTGTATGGTATTGTTGACCGGGAGCTCACCAAGGATCGTTCTACCTGAGATTAACAGTTTTCGATTTGTCGCGCAGTACACTTCTTGTGACTATCTAACCTAACCCGGTAATCCTACCGGGGATAGGAGGCTTACAGTGTAACATGAAATCCGATCCTTCCTGCTTACTTAACATTACCCAGGTAGCTGTACCAGAGGTGAAGGTTGGATTAAGAGTCTGGAAAAATCCCAGCCGTGACCGAGGATCGAATTAGGGACCTTTGCATCTCCAGTCAGACCCTTACCGCTGAGACACCAGGCCACTATTAACTGAGTAGTAGATCAATATCTATTCAAAGCAATGACGAAGAATTATGTTCTTATCCTAATGTCAACTATTGTTTTCTATAAGTATCGTGTATTAATCATCTAAACCCTATAGGTAGCAGAAATATAGTCAAGCCGAGTTAAATACGATGAAATTATTGATTTTTTTTTTTAGAGAAGACTCAACATGAAGTGAATTGAGAGCATGAAGATAATTTGAAGGTCAAAGAAAAATGTTCCATGTGGGTTAAGTCGTGTGCGAAAGCTGGTAATTAATGTAAAATAAGGGTAAATAACACTGTTTTATTTGAACCCGTTCACTGAGACACGGAATGTGGGTTGATTTTAGTACTAATGGTAATTGTCTCGTCCTGTCTAGCGAAATGCCTTCCACTTTGTCCTGATACTGCCCTACCCCAACTGGATCACTGAAGTGGTGACACTAGTTTGCGTTGTGGTTTTCAGCGATAAGCGCCCTGCTCTTCCGTTATCACCGGTGAGATAAGCTTATACACTCTGCCTGGCGCGGAAGCCAGATTAGACTGTGTTTAATGTTACTAAACTTCAAATAGTAGTCGAGGAGCTGCAAGGGGTGTTCAAATCACTGCGTATATAAATAAGTAAAGCCGTGTCCGTGTTTTTTGTTTGTCCACGCATCTCGAAAAAAACTAAGGAATCGATTGGATGATGTTTCACCAGTTTGAAAGCTTAGGGGCCAACTTAAAAACTGCGGTATGTTTTATGAGTCTACGTAAACGGTGGACGGAACAGTAAATGACAATGTGTTCGTAAACTGAACAGGTAGTGCCAAAGATCACATTATATCAAAGGTAAACGCTTCACTCTTCGGATTAATATTGTTGTTGACAACGTAGCTTTGAATATTTACTAACATGGCACTCGGAAAGACGATTTAAATGATAAAAACTTAATTTGTTGAGATCAGGGCCGGCGTTAGGAGGGGGGACGGTAAGCGGGTCAAATGTACCCGGGCCCGACCGGCTGATGGAGGGCCCGATCACCGGCTGTAGGGCCCCCACCCCTCTCGACAAGTTGTAGAGCTAAAAAGATAAGGTCGCCGGCCCTGGTTGAGATAACAAAGTATTACATATTCGAAATGTGAGATAGTCTAGGACAGCGGTTCACATTTAATGGTACCCGACCCCTCAGGGGTACCTGAGGTTGCTTCAAGGAGTACGCACGGTAATCTCTTGACTAAGGTAATCACTACGATAATAATAATTAAAAAAATTACGCAATCTTTACTATCGCCAAATTATATTTTAAGACAAACTTCCTGTGCTTGCATTATATTACTCTAATGCTGTGATTGTGCGTAGCATTCGACTGAGATGAACGCATTTATTTATCGTTTCAGCTGTAATGGATCGTCCATAAACTACGTGGCTCGGTCTAAGGGGGGGAGGGGAGGGGTTGGCTAAAAAGCCACCCTGGGCTACGTAAGGGGAGGGGGAAGCGGGGGTTCCGAGCCAGGCCACGTAGCTTTCCATTAATATTACTTGTCACAGTTAAAATGATGTACAGAACACCCACCAACAGCAAGTAAATATTTATTTCCGCCATTTAATTATCCCCGTATGTAATTTACGATAGTCTGACAAGAGAAAAAATACAAAATGTCTTCTGGAATCAATAGGGGAAAAAGCTATGTGCTACGCGGAGGGAGAGGAGGGCAGAGACAAAAGCCACGACGGGCTACGTGGGGGGAGGGGGGGTTCACAGGAGGCCAAAATGAAGCTACGTGGTTTATGGACGCTCCCTAAGAGGTAGGTACGCGAGATTGAACTCTTTCTTGAAGTGGTGCTCGGGGAAGATCTAATCGGGAACCACTGGTCTAGGAGCTACTTGTTTTGTTGTTTTTAAACATAGACTTCCTCCTTTCGAATATACAGTCTCCGAATTGTGGGTGATTTATCTATTTCTTGAGAGTAGGTAATATTATTAATAATAATAATAATAATGAATGCGCCTGTTTGCGCTCCTCTGGACAGAGGGAGCGCAAACAGGCGCATTCAAAACGAATGAAGGTGTTCTGGACCCAAAAGAAGATGAATCTCGCTGCCAAATTCACAAAGGCTTAACGTGGTCCTAGTTGGCCTAAACGAATAAATATAAATATATAATAGATTCTTGTGACTGTAGATGTTATTTATCGTGGATTGCGTTGTTAATTCTAGGCGCGATCTCGGTCATATTTGAAAGATTAACCGCATTTTATAGATGCTAATGGCCAACAACATTCGCGCGTCGAACTGTCTTTTCATGCTGTCCGTTTCACGTTCTGTTTCGTAAGAAGTTAATGTAAAAGTACCTATAGTTGACAGTGCACCTGTAGTCGACATGAAATTGTATCAAGTTCGAATTTGAGGAGATACGATAATACAGAAAAAGTCCATAAAACCGCGACTCGTTGACGTTGAGGTCATTAGAGGCGGGAAGGTTTTGGGAACAAGGAACAAGAAGGGTTTCGGCCATAGCCTTCTGAAGGAATTATCCTGGCATTAGCCTGGTGTGATTTGAGGAAGCCACGGAAAACCAAAATCTGGATGACCGGACGGGTATTTGAACACGCGTCCTCTCGAATACCAGGCTTAAGCGTTAACGGTAAAAAGTTTTGTACATTAAGGTACGTTCCACGGCACGTCCCTCGGCGTGTGTTAGGGGACGCCTCTCATCTTTGCCGCATATACTAGCAGGTACGGCGCGCCTCGACCCACCGCTAGGCGGTAAAATATGAATGGCGCGTTCTGCCTACCACGCGCCGTGGGAATGGGCCTTTACCGGTGTTCGATTCAGCTAACTACTGTTAAGTGCCGGGCGCTGTTACAAAGCCTTAACGATTGCCAAGAGGTGAGCATTAAGAAACGCTACCAACTTTAAATGCAAAAATCTTAAATCGATGCTACTTATCAACTGCATGGTGCAAACGCTTTTAATTACGTGGCTGTTGTTACAACACGTCGTAAGAAGAACAGTGGAAAGAAATTGTTCACTCACTTTCTAATCGTGCGGTTACTAGGCATGTTAAAGCGCTGCGATTAGATTGCCGTGCTGTTTACGCTTTTGCTTGATCGCATTGGAAGATGGTCGATGATCCACAATTACAGCTCCGAAGATTAAAATGTTCACATTATAATTCGAGACGCGCAAGACAGAAATTATTCGGCTCACAAACAGGTGGGGAGACTCTTATTTCCTTAGTACCAATACCATGATCAGGATCTGTGGCAAATAGGTCGGTAAAAATAAGCTGTCGCCAGAAGAAAAACTTACGTAACGATGAAAGCGAAATGAATGCTGGGAGAGAAGGCTTGACTGGTTGAGGTCATCAGAGCTCGGAGAGGAGCAAAGAATGGGAAGTAATTCAGCCATGGCCTTCTGAAGGAATCGTCCAAGCGTTCACCTGGACTGATTGAATTCTGAATGGCTAGACCTGTGTTCGAACCCGCGTATGCCAGATCAGAGCAATAACCGCTCCACTACCACCGTCGCTGCCTGACCAATAGTTTCTCATAAGTCTGCCTACTTCAGTGAAGGGAGGGTGATAGGTGCTGTAATTTGTATGGTAACTTCGAAAGGTTTGTGCAAATATGTGTTATTCTTTTTTGCGTAACGTGTAATATCTGAGGCGGAATTTGGGTACTATTCCAGCATTAGTCTAGGTGCTTATGGAAAACCACTAAAAAACGTAGGTAAGAATGGCTGAAATGGCACAACCGAGGTTTGAACCCGGGTCTGCTTTAGTTCTATGTAGTCAATAGGGCAGTGCGTTAATACTGTCAAACACTAACACAGCTTAAGACTACAGGTTGTCTCCTAAGTGTTGATCTACAGTCTTGTCCCATCTAACTCCACAGGGATTGAGAGAAGTTGGGGGTCTCAAACATGCATCCATTCAAACTGTAATGTTTAACCGAAGATTGTCCTGATAAAGTCGGAGACTTTTGAGTGAGCGGTAACGCTCTGGCCTAGTATTCGGAAGATCGTGGGTTCAAATAACCGTCCGATTTCGGTTTTCTATGGTTTCCCAAAATCACTTGAGTGGAAAGCCAGGATGGTGCCTTTCCCGAATGGCCGAATTCCTTCCAGTTTCTTGCCACTAGACCTTACCCGCCTCTAATGACCTCGATGTCAATGAGACGTAAAGCTATAACGGAAAAAAAGGCTCGATGGAGTTCATTTTGTCAAATGGTTAGGAGAACAATGCTTAATGAGGCGTTGCCATCAAAAATTCTGCTACAAAGTAAACTTTCATTTTTCTAGCAAAGTCAGTTATAATAATCGATTTTGGTTGCCAACAGATCCTTGTTGTCTTTTAAGGAAAAAAGGTGCCTTAGGCCTCATCGTTTAGTAAGGGATATGTAAAGACAGAATCACTGACTGGCATGTACTGATGTTGAAGGATGAAAACTTCCTTTCAAATCGGCATGCAGGTGACTGCCCTGAGTATTTTATCACAGTTTATAGAACACAGAACTTGATTACGAGGATAAGCTGAATTTCCACCAAGAAGAGTGGGTCACCTGGGACTGAAAGAGTAACAGGTCGAAATTCATTGAATTTTCCACATACAGCACGCTTTTTGGGGGAGTGTCGAGAAATTTTTTTCAACTGTAATGTGGAAAGTGTTGCATTAGAGGAGATTAAGTCTCAAACAATGTGCAAGACACAACAGCAATCACTTTAAACAGATCATCCAATAAGTTTATGACCTACTTTTTAATTTTTTTATATATTGACTAATGGGACACCCTGTGCAGATCCGTATTCGAGTTTTGATTTGGATGGGAACAAATTCTTTCAGAGTTGAATTGGACGTTTTTATTCATTGAAGAAAACTGAAAGTAATAGAATTTATAACTTGCATCTCCTAGGAGTTTGTCAATAGATTGAAGGCTTTCAAGGCCGTACGGCGGAGAACCCGAGAAGACTTCATATAATAGATTGTAAATTAAGATAGTACTGGCCGTTATGATCAGTCCCAAGATTGAAGTTTGTGTGTGTGTGTGTTTTAAGCGAGAATTTCGTTTGCTAGTGCTTTGGTAGTTGAAAATTTTATTTCACCAGTTTATGATTACGTGTCCGTGGTGCGGGTACAAAAAAAACCGTCTGCTTTTTCTCTGCAGTTGCACTTGAGCTACTTGGCCTGTACAACCTTGCAGGCCAGGGTCAAACGTCAGTCTTTCTACCGTCGGCTACTAGGCTAACGGCTCGCAATATTCTTTCGTGAGTAGATGTTTTCTTTAACACTATTCTATACGCAAAAAATAGTGGCTCTATTGGTCGTAGAAACCCATCCTTATGCTCGTTGACTTCACTTTCGCGGGCTGTTCAGAACGCATTGTTGAGAAATTTTTATGGCTTTACGCCTAGTCGAGGTCATTAGAGGTGAGAAAGGACCAGGGGTAACGAGGGGAAGGAATTCGGCCATGGTGTTTTGAAGGAATCATCCCGGCACTCACCTGGAATTATTTCGAAAACCAGGGAAAACCGAAATCTGGATTGCCGGACGGGGATTCGAACCCACGTCCTCCCGAATGCGAGGCCAGTGCGTTACAAAAGTTTGCGGACAGAGGTTTGTTCCATTCGTCGATGTAATGTTCTCATGTTTCATACTCAACTTTTAAACACGCGACGCTTTAAATGTCTAAGTGCATCACTCTAACCCCTCATGATGAGTTGGCACAACAGTTGGGTTGTATTTGAGGGGAGTGTATGTAATACTCAATATTCCATCGTCATAGAAATGAATTCCGACGAACTGATAAATGTTTCCTTAAGTAAAGCTGTGATAGAGGTCCTTCACGTTTCTTCCGACGAAATGAAGTGCCCATAACTGTTATTTCTTAATGCTTTCGGCGCAACTTTACGAATCCTGCAATTGACAAAACTTGGAGAAGCTTTATCTGTGACTTTTAGTTGTAAACTATTTCCTGTTGATCCCCTTGTCTGGAAAATTTATTTAAAACGCACAAAGGTGAATAACTTGTGTTTAAAAACCTGAGAGATTTTTTAATTTAAGATGTTAGTTATTTTCGATCCTGGAGCATTTAAAATATGAATTTTGTGTGTTCGTTTGTTTCAGACTTGACAATGACGCAGCTGGTGCAAGACCTCATCCATGGCTACCGGGACATCATGGACAACAAAAGTGGTAAGTACGGAGTCTGCTGTTGCAGAAATATCTGACACTCCTTAGCTCCAAGTAAAACAGTGCAAGTTTGTTAATAGCCGGCCTCGGTAGCGTAGGGGCTAGAGTGCTAGCTCCGCATGCCGAAGGCCGCCGGTTCGAATCCGGCCGCGGCATGTATGTTAAGTGTTGTGTGTCTGTGTGAATGTCCTGTCCGTCCTGTGGCGTCCATACATTGGAGAAATACAATAATTACTGGATGACGACTTACACACTTAAAAGTAAATATAATTACATTGAGCTGGCTGCATGGCCCCCGTTGCCTAATGCCATAAAATAAAAAAAAGTTTGTTAATAAGTGGGGCATGTTGTGCAGAGGATGTGAGACAAACATATCTTGAACACACTCATTGCCTCTTGTCATTTTAGAGTGTGTCCACGAAAGGAGTCCCTGATTTTAAAATGTAAAATCTCGAAACCAAAAATCGGCAGAAGACTGCAACAAACGGTATTTTTACTGTGAAAGCCGTAAGGGTTTCATACAGAAACAAAAAGTTATAATAGCTGTTAACAGATGGTGCCGTACGCTGTACAGCTCGTATCACAATGCACAAATAAACTCGTCCTCTACAAGCAGTCTTTTTAATGAATGAATCGCATCACAATGTTTTCCAAATGTTCGCCGCTCGAAGTACAGAGGTGCCGCAACCGCAGAATGAAATTTGTCATTACATCCTGCAATGTCTCAGCGGAAATGAATTCAGTAGCCACACAGATCAAAGATTTAAGCTCTTCCATTGTGGTTGGATGATTTCGGCGTCTTTCAATATACCTTTCAAAAAGTATTCATGGACGAATATGGAGGCCAATCCATGCCTGCACCACTTTTTTCGAAACTTCTGTATGAAATTCTTATAGCTTTCACAGCAGAAATACCGTTTGTTGTATTCTTCTGTCGATCTTTGTTTTCGAAATTTTACATTTTGTGCGTTGACACCCTGCAAGCACAGTTTTGTTAATACCTTGTGTGTGTGTGTGTGTGTGTGTGTGTGTGTGTGTGTGTGTGTGTGTGTGTGGGTTAGGTGCGAAGAAATATGTTGAGCGCTCATTTACTTTCTCTGGTTTATTTTTATAGTTGTAAAGTTGTATTATGGTTTCAATGCATTCAAAACGGAGATGACACTCCTAAAAATTTACATATCCTCTCCTTTCTTCGTAATCAAGGTATCATGTTTTAAGTAAGAAAATTGGATGGTTGATCGTTCTTAGCGAGAAGAAGCGCCGTTTTATTTGCAATGGCATGTGCCGAAATTTCTCCTGGCCATGCTGATTAACATTTGAAGTGGTTTTCGGTTAGCCATTTGATTGAATGCTGAGATAGTCACTTATTTCCGGTTGAAAACCTACGTGTATCACAAACTAACACGAAACAAACGGATCAGACGGCTAGACTTTCGTTCTTCCTCCTATGTTATATTATAACAAGGCGATTGGTATACCAACTTCACGTATTGTTAAAAAAAAACATGATACAAATGTAGGCCAAACGGTAGGTACAAGAGATAGACGGCGGAATTTTAAACTTATATTAAAGCCATAGTCAGAAGACATTCATCGGCAAGCAGTAAGAAGGAAATCTAGTATTGCCTTTTGGAAGAATCATCTGAGCATTCGCATAGAATTATTTAGGAAACATCGGAAAATCAAAATGTGGTTTAACCCGGGCAGCCTAAAACACAGGTCCAAGCAATATGAAGCATCCAGCGGTCTCTGTAATGACATTCGTTATCGATTAAGTTATAAGGAATTAAGCGAAATAACTTGGATATCTCAGGATAGCAGGATCGCCATATCTAAGTATGCTGCCTTGCCCGAAGTGTTATAAGTAGGGTTCAGATCTTTGTGACCAAAAAAGTAGAGAAATGTGCATTCAAATATGACCTTAAAAAAAGGGTAAGTGTGACCTAAAAATGACAAAGTATGACCAAACATTTAAATTAACTATTCATCAAAACATGCACAATTATACATCTTCATTTTATCTAGTAGTGTTGCTTTCAAATAGAGAGCATAATTTGCTTCCGTGTACCCACTGCACTATTCGCTATGTTGAAGTCACTTTAATTTCACATGATTTACAGAAAATAACTCTTTCGTCTGTACTACAAACTCCTCTCTAAATTCCTTTAGATAACTCAGTAACGTCGCACTTCCAGAAAAAAAAAATCAGCATGGGGGTACACGCTAATCCACTGCAGATTTAACATTGTTTAACACTGACAGAGGAATTATTTTCAAAAGTATTGGTGAAAATGAGACATTGATTGACGCGGATTCACACAGGCATGCATTGTCATGATTAGAAGGCGGGCGGAACATTAACGTATAGAGAATGACAATAATGTATAACTTTAATTCTTGACTGGTGAATTCTGACCAATTCCGTGACAATTAGTTTTGTTTGTATAATAGGTGTACGAATGTGCGAATAATTATCTTAATTTCTTCTCCTCTATAACTTCTTGCGAATTCGTGGTATAATTAAAAATTACCAGATTTTTACTCAGTATATGACCATAAATATTATCGTAATAAGACCAAAACTAGGAAAATGGCCGAAATATGCATTTATATGCCGTGTAAAATGCATTAAAATACAATCAGAAACGTTCAACCAGTGATTAATTCAGCGTTAAAGCTCAAAAAGAAGGCAGGAAAAAAGTATGATCCGAACTCTAATTGTAAGGTAGTTTACCGGCCCCATCTAAGCTAATGCTGAATGATTTCCTTCTGACTCAGAAATACAACTCATAAACATGATAACGCGGCAAATACTGCTACGGCGGTACGGAGTTCAGAGATATCAATGTCCCTAGTGTAGCTCTCCAATGAAATCCATTATTCAAATACTGTTGAAGGATATCGATTTCTCAAGATCAATTCTACATCTGCAATATGCAGTTCAGACAGCTGTATGGTAGAGGGTGTCTTTCATCGAAGTAATTCTCTCCTCTGTGCGTTCTAGTTCATACGTATGAGAGAAGAGTGGCTGCACAGTCTGGTAGGGCCTAGGGCTGGCATTCGGGAGGACCTGGATTCGAATTCCCGTCCGGTAATTCTGATTAGAATTTTCCATGGTTTCCCCAAATCAATCCAGGCGAATGCCGGGATACTTCCTTCAAAAAATGCCATGGCTGAATTCCTTACCGCTCCTTGACCACAATCCTCTCCTCCCTTTTAATGACTTTGATAGTGACTAGGTGTAAAGCCGTAATGAGAAAAAGGGATGCTACATATAGGCGCCTTATTTACTTCATCTTAGTTATCGTGTCACTGCGGCTCACATATGTTGGTCGTAGGGTATTTCACGGAGTCTTAAATGGAGATAAGCTTTTGCTTGTTTTAGCGGAAATACGCTATCTGTCACATTATACCGCCCCAGTCCAGTCACTGTTAAAAGACTGTGACAATTTTAAAAGCTTTCCGGTCATAAAAGGAGCGTCCATAAACTACGTGGCTCGGTCTAGGGGGGGGGGGGGGTAGAGAGCTACGCTAGGCTACGTGGGGAGAGGGGTTCGGAGCCAAACCACGTAAGTTTTAATTCATATTATTTGTCACAGTTAAATAAGGTAAAGAACACACAACAGCATATTAATATTTATTTCGTCATTTAATTATCTCCATATGTAATGTCTTCTGGAATCAATAGGGAAAAAAACTAAGTGCCATGCGAGAAAAGGCGGGGGGGGGGGGGGGCTGTGGTAGATGTTAAAGCCACGTCAGACTATGTGGGGGGAGGAGGGGGAGCTCAGAGGAGGGCAAAATGGGGCTACGTAGTTTATGAAAGGAAGCTTCCAAGAGATGGCATAAACTTAATTCCATGCGGTACGAATCCTATACAGTACTACTGTATCTTGGATAAGGACGTGCGGGATAGTTTTACATGCTACGTGCTTTGTGTTCCTTGCGGTTCTACTACTTATTCAGAGTAATTTCGCCAATGAGTAAATTGCTCGTTTCTAAGTCATGTGTTAAACACCGAGCGTGGTGGGTGAGTCTTAACGTATTCGCGAGGACGCGGTTTTGAATCTCCGTTCGGCCATCCAGAGTTGGGTTTTCCATAGTTTCCCCAAATCACTCCAGGCGAATTACGACGATGAATTCCTTCCCGTTCCTTGCTCCCAGTTATTTCTCGTCTCTAATGACTTCGACGTCTATGAGGCAATAAAAAAAGGTGTCAAATAACTATGAATGAGTTGTATGTCGTAATGATCTGATATCCCTCTCCGTGGTAGCGAAGAAAATTTGAATGTTATGAAGATTTTCTGAATAGTTTGTGTTTTTTATTTTATTTTTCACTTCATTGAAACTTGATACATTCAGAGGTTCTCTCTCCGTAGTTGCATTTTGTGTTTTACATCGACTGCGATAAATCAGTTCATCCGGGAACTTTATGTTGGCGGTAGAGTGGTTGACTTAGAACCGGCCGATAGAGATACAAATCCCAAACAAACCGAGGATTTTTGGCCATTCAGTGGGGCTGTAAAAGAGCACTGGAAGATTTTCTATCCAGAGAAGCATCTGCCATCTGATAGGTCATAAAACGAAGTGGGTAGCTTTACCTCAAGCAGTCGCACCATATAGGCTTGTATGGCCAGGACATTGATAAGATACATCATATCTTACACCGTTAAACGATTTAATCCAGGATTAAGTTTTGGCTCTAAATATCTATGTTTCATGGTCCTATCTTTAGGAAATTTCAATTTGTGGCTTTAATTTTTTTTTTTAAATGGATAAGTGACATATATATTTTTTATTAGGAAATTAGACATGGGCGTTTCTTAAAGATGTTTAACTAGTTGACAGCAGATGGTAGGTTCATTTGCTATTACTGCGCACGATGATCTTAAAACATTACTTGTATTCATGGTATACTTTATTTGGCATTTTCTAAAGCCAAGGTGCAAAGTACATTAAACTTACTGCAAAAGAATCCACGCAAAATAGTGTGGAAAAAGGTCTTGGGTTAACACTGATATGCTTTAAAATTTATTACCATTTATATGACGGGATGTTCTGTAGACCAGGCACTGTTTTTTTTAGTGTTAACTAAAATTTTATGATAAATGTGACACTTTCAGAGGAATTAATACATGCTACTTCGTTTTCACAGTGTTGACTGAATCAGAACAGTTTGCTTTGGAAGTAATTAAGTAATTTCCAACAAGAAGTGACTGGTTGTGGATATGCTTCGTGTTTTCAGCTTATCCGAGCGGATTTGGGATTCCTTTCCGTTCATGGTCCCTTAGAGGGCTTCCATCGATCACACGCGTTGCACTCTCCGCTCATTACGTAAGCTACATATCTTTCTGCGACGAGTCAGTCAACACCTCGCAGGTATAATCTGAAAAGAATTTAGCAGAGATTAAATCCGGCCACAGTTACCGGAATTTGTTGCAAATCAAAACTTATTTATTATACCAAAACCCACAAGCAAATACAAAGAAATAGAATGAACAAGACGATTTTTTTTTTTTTTAACCTTTCGTGGTGGGTGAACGGTTAACGTTCTGGCCTCGCATTCGGGTGGACACAGGTTCGAATCCCTGTCCGGGCCGAATTCGTTCCCGTTCCTTGTCCCCAGTCTCATCCCACCTCTAATGACCTTAGCCGTCGACGAGGCGTAAAGCCCTAAGTAAAAAAAAAAAACGAATTTTTTTCTCGCCATCTACCTAGCGTTTCTTTACCATTTTCTTTCTGTTTCCGATTCTGATACTAATTCGAAACCAGAGTCTAAAAGGAGGGGGTAAAGTGGATTGGAGTGCAAGTGATGCCATCTGTCTTTGAATCGTTAAGTTGTGCTGTGTGTGTTGCACGTTGATACGTATTTGTAATGTGCATTTTTCGATGCAACGGGAAATGTTACAGGAAAATACACTAGTATCGCATTTCCGTAGAGAACTCTTCTGGAGGCGCGTGTTACTCTTACTATACAGGGTGTTTTTATGGTTCAAATTTGAGGATCGTTTACGAGTTGGTACATAGTGATTTGATATAGGGAACATAGGGTTGCAGTAGTCTCCAAAGGCCTTTAAACCGTGGTTGAAATAGGTGAGGAGAGACGTGGTAATGGCTGAAAATCTAACCGAAGGTGTAACAAAGACAGAGCGCGGAGGAGATGTTAAAATAGTGAGGGACCCCTACTAATTTTACCTCTCCTTCGCGCATCTGCCTTTTAGTCACGCTTTCGGCTGCAGTTTCCGCCAATAAATGTTTCTTCTCACCTCTTAACGCTGCCTACAATATAAGGGTGAAGCCTACTTCAACCAAGATTTTCAGGGCTTTTTAGGCTACTGCGACCTTGTGTTCCTTATATCAAATCACTCTAGATTGCAACCCCTAAACGATCCTGAAGTTCGAACAGTTTTAAAAAAAAAAAAAAAAACACCCTGTATATTGATACGAAACTTGTTCCATTTTCTAATACAATTTCACATTATTGAAACGTTCATTCAAACTTGTTACCTGTTTCTGAATAACAATCCAGATCGCACCCCCACGCGAGATTTTAAGTAAAAAATAAGACTGCATTAGCAGTCTCGATAACAAGCGGTAATGCACGGAAGAGTCTCATTACACGTTCCACCCATCTGATTAATTACTTTTCGTGGGGCTGTCCAATTAGTGGAGACGTATCATTGCGACATCGGAAACAACGTTATTTGTTTGCAGCTTGGAGCAGTTTGGACCGCTTTCAGGTTTCTGTGCTCGTGTTATTTTAAGTACAACGCATGTAATCGAAGCTACTACTCGTTCATAAATCTAACCGGGGAACGTAATTAGGCAAAATCTGAAATTAGGAAGGAAAATGCAAGATCTGGAAATCGAACTTGTTCTCAATGAATTCTTCCACCTTGGGATTCTCGAGATTTAAAGAAAACGGCAGAAAAAAATTATGCACTCTGGAAGAAGTTCTACATTACGTGATTATAATTTTCTCTGGGTTTTAGTATTCTATACCCTTGGTTATTACGAACAGCGTGCTGTGATCTATGGTTTATTCTTTCCGATGCAACAACTTGACGAAACTGCTATCTGGAATTCCGAAACTTCTAGAACTAGTGGTGCAATAAAAGTTGGTGACGGCAGTGTTGAGTAAACTTAACAGGATCATTTTTGTCCCAAAATTTTTAACACTACTTCGGTCTCGCAAAACGTGGACGTCTTGGGCCCTATCGTTAAAGTCTGGAATGAGTCTGAAGACTGATAGTTTTGTACCACTGAGCCATTTTTCCAACCATAAACTTTGTAAAGTTAGCTAAGTCAACCCTCGTTAGTTTGTCTTGGTAACTGTGATATCAGTACTAACTGAAAAAAGTTTTGAAATAAATGCGCTAATGTTTTTCCTCAATAAAATACCTTCTGCTGGTGTTTTCCCTTTTCTCCTTCTCTCTCTCTCTCTCTCTCTCTCTCTCTCTCTCTCTCTCTCTCTCTCTCTCTCTCTCTTCATAAAGTACATTTTTTAAACGTAATTTGGGGATCATATCCGAATGCTCATAGATTACTATGGAAAACTGTCCTAAACTGTAGGCAAGATGTTTCCTAAACAAACACCAAAGTTTTTATCCCATCCTCCGTATTCCCCCCCCCCCCCGTTTTTGTTATTGAGGTGACGTTTAATTGTTGCTGATCCGAGGATGATTTAAGAAGCACTTAGACAATAAACTCGTTTAGCTCTTTCCGGCCTATTATTTGGGGGATATCGCAATTGTAATATATGGAATAAGTAAATACTGCCAAAACAATTGAATTTTTGTTCGTTTGTTTTAAGAACGCCTTTCACTTATTTTTTTAGAAGCATTCTCGACGGTTCCTCATTTTTCATTAAATTCCACTCTCTGAATCGGTGATTTTGCTTCCTTTTCGAGTAACAAGTTATTTTCTGTTTGTTTCACATACAAACTAGTACTACATTGCACTGCACAGTTTGTCGAATGGCCGGTCTACTTTATTTACCTACGAACAAAAATTCTATTTTTTTTTTTTTTTTTTTTTTTTTTTTTTGAAATATTTATCAGTAGGGTTCGGATCTTTGTCAAAAAATAGAGAAATATGCATGGAAATATGACCTAAAAAACGATTAAATGTAACCTTAAAATGGCCAAACATTTAAATTTGCTATTCATCAAAATGTGCTCAATTGTATATCGTTTATTTTATCTAGTAGTGTCGGCTTCATGTAGGCAGCATAGTTTGCTTGGGTGCACTCACTACACCATGGGAAAATTAAATTTCAAATTTCTTTGTTGAAGTCACTTTAATTTAACATAGTTTACGGAAAAGAATTCTTTCGTCTTTTCTAAAATATTCCTCTCCAAATTCCTTTGACTAATTGTAACTTCGCACTTTCAGAAAACTTGGTTTTTTGCATGGTGGTACCAACTGATCCACTGCAGGTTTACCACTGACAGGATTTTTTAAAAAAGTATTGGCAACGCTGAGACACTGGTTGACGCAGCTCGACATATGCATGCCGCTGCTGCATTGTCGAGATTAAAAGGCGGGCGGAACATTAACGTTTAGAGAGTAACAAGAACATAATATGATTTTTAATTCCTGATGACTGGTGAATTCTGAACAATTCAGTGACAATTAGTTTTGTTTTTTCCTCCAATGTATATTAGGAGTAAAGTTGTGTGAATATCTTAATTTCTTCACATATATAAGGGAGTGTCCAGAAACTACGAGGCTCGGTATAGGAGGGGGAAAGGGGTTGACTGGAAAGCTACACTGGGCTGCGGTGGGGGAGGAGGGGGGTTTTGAGCCAGGCCACGAAGCTTTTCATTCATATTATTCGTCACAGTTAAAATGAGGTTCAAAACACAATAGCATGTAAATATTTATTTCCGTCATTTAAATCTCCGTAAAACGGTACAGAATGTCTTCTGGAATCAGTAGATAAAAAAAGCTACGTGCTACGCGGGGGGAGGGGGGGTAGAGACAAAAGCCACGTCGGGCTACTTGGGAGGAGGGGGAGGGGGGGTTCACAGGAGGCCAAAACGTAGCGACGTGGCTTATGGACGCTCCCTGAGTTCTGGTAGATTCGCGGCACTATTAAAAATTACCACATTTTTCTTCAAAATATGACCATATGATATAAATATTGTCGTAATATGACGAAATCTAGGAAAATTGCCTGAATATGCGTTTATATGCTGTATAAAACACATTTAAATACAATCAGAAACGTTCAATCTGTGTTTAATTCAGCATTACACCTCAAAAAGAATGCATTAAACAAGTATGGCTTGTAAAAATCCGAACCCTATTTATCAGTGTTACCAGCAGTTGAAGAAACCATATATTTTTAGCTACTAATAAATTTTTCTGGTTACATACCGTTACTAAAGTAAAGAATATTAAAACAACCAGTGACGTGTCTTCGGCAATAAGACCTGTGCGTGAGATACATTTGGACAACGCGTTTGCTTCCTGAACAAGATAGTCAGAAACATGTTAGTGAAAATAAAAGTTCAGATTCTTTTATCTCGATCGTGAAAACTGTTCACCTCAATTTATCAGACAACTCATGTGATTCCATCTAAAGAGAAATTTTGGAACTAAGTTCGGAATTTGTACAATATTGCGACCAAACAGTCTATAACCGCAAGCAGTGTTACCAATGTGATCATTTTTAACTGTTTTGCTGGCAACGATTACATTCCGAACATTTTGTTGGTTTGTAAGGAACTGTGATGATATCTGCCATGGTCGATAGTAATAAGAGAACTCCTCTAAATCGCTTCATGAATCTGTGGAAAACGAACATCAAACAGTGGCTCCAAATTTGAATTTGGGGTCCCTAATAATAGATTTCAAAAGGCAGTTTGGACTCAGCATCCGACTGGTCTCCAATAAAGGTAAACGTCATCACTTCAATGTTAGAAGATACAAACAAATACTCATGACTAGTCAGATGTTCTGATAATTTAGTTCTGGAATGCGTCAGAATTTTTGGTACTCCAAGCCATTAGAAAGATACCATCTATAGCAATATGAATGCATTGAGAATTTACGAATATGTAATGCGAATGCAGTCTACAGTTTTGACACTGGCAAATGTGGGTGTGGCTCGTATGGATACAGTGACAACGGAAAAGTAATATTGTTGGTTCGTGTTCTAATGCTTCACAAGTACCTAAATGGTTAACATGAACCTAACATCCCCGAGGAAGCTTGTTCGATCCCCAGTCTGGGCATCCATATTTCGGTTTTCGATGATTTCCCGAAATAACTCCAGTCTAATGCCAGCGTGTTTCCTTCATGATCGAATTCCTTCCCGTTCCTTGCCTCCCAATCTTCTCTCTAATAACCTTCACGTTACGGAGCTGTAAAGTTCTCTAAAAAAAGGTTAATTGTAGTTGTAAAGATTGGGCAGCTATTTCGTAAAATCTAGAAGGTCGTACATTCATATATCTTGGCTGTTTCATTATTAATTGCAGTAACCTTCGTAAAGGATGGGTAGCCTTTTATTCCGGCTAGAAAGCTGAATATGGTTTTCCTCGTCCAGAAAAGCTTACTCGAAAAGTTGTTATATCACTACAAACTTTCAAAGATCCCGATGCACTCAGTTCAGATAAAAGTAAGGAGTGTCCAACGCGAACTTCAGTAGTTTTAACTAATTTTCACACGGAGCCTTTTTTGCTGAATGTGATTAAGCGACCGAGCGGGGCGGTGTAACGGTTAGCGTTCTCGCCTCGCATTCGGGAGGACGGCGGTTCGAATCCCCGTCCGGGCATCCAGATTTGGGTTTTCCATGGTTTCCCAAATCACTCCAGGAAAATGCCTGGATGCTTCCTTCAAAAGGCCATGGCTGAATTCCTTCCCATTCCTTGCCCCCATCCTTGCCCCGCATCCTTTCCCGTCTCTAAAGACCTCGCTGTTAAGAGACGTAAAGTAGTTAAAAAAAAGTGATTAAGCGGTAGATTTTTTTGTTTTTTATAAATCAGGAATTAACAACCTTTCTATTTAATCTTGTCGACGTGGAAGTCATTAGCGCTGGTGCCTTATTCTGCTGTTAATATGATCTGCCCCCCCCCCTCCCTCCCCGGTTGCTTGAGGTTGTGGCACCATTGTTGGAGGGCGTCCAGTAAAGGCGTGAGGTGTTTTTTCCGGAATTCCGGACCTCCCCCCCCCACTGTGTTGAGACTTCGTGAGATCTGGTCAGAGCCCCCCCCCCCCCCACCACTCTAAAATGAAGCGAGATTTTGACTTTTTTTTAAAAAAAATAGGTCTCATGTTTCCAAGGGCGATTATATCCCCCCCCCCCAAATGTCGGTTTTTTTAGGACATATAGGGCATATCCACCCCTCCCCCATAAGTTCGACTTTGGCGTCATTTGTGAATTTTTTTTTAGCTTTTTTTTGGCTTCAAGAATTTCAAAACCTCTCTTGAGATATCCGTTGACCCCCCTCCCCCTTGGTGAGGTTTCATGAGATTTCGCCGGAACCCCCCCCCCCTATTTCACCTCACGTAATTAATGGTCGCCCCCCTTAGTGTCCGGCACATGGCACGGGGTTCGAACCTGGATGGTGGGAAAAATTTGCACCATTTGGGACTTAGCCAGAAGGGTTGGTGGTGCACGAATCCTCATCACAATGTTATGTACAAAAATATTTGATAAAATCCTAAACCTGTCAGCAGTGCATATTGCAATGTTGACCATGGTATGTTCGCCGTGTTGGACGTTAATCTTAGCTGGTATATTTCGGATGAGTGGGCCTCAACTGGCCGGCACCGGGTTTCTCATACTTCCTTCTTTTATCTGTAAACCACTACACACTCCACCCTATCCCCGTCGCCAGATCTGATTTCGGATAGATCGCTTTAGACATCGAAGGAGAAACGTCGATTGATAGGAAACGACTTTCTCCGAGCGATGTTAGTTTGTGGGAGACGGTACGGTATTCGTTTTTGTGGCGAGTTGGTTGAGTTTGCGGAGTTACGTGAGCAATCTTCAGAACGTCTTTCATTACATTACAGCGTGACCCTGCGAGTCGTACAAATAGATGACGAAAGAAAGTAATGACTCCGTGGCAGAAGATGTTCGGAGAACGGAATCTATGATCAAGACGGCCGAGATGATAGTGTTAGTCCGAAGATGGATGAAGCAACCACGGGGAACCTTCAAGTTATCTTTTGATAGCAAATTCTTTTTTGGTTTTGACTAAAAGAGTAAAAGCCACTTAGCGGAAACTACTTCATGGTAAACACGGTTAAGAGTTAACCAGTGGCTTAGCAATAGTGTGGCAGAACGGGAAAAATGCAAAGGGGCCCCCAGCCGGAGGGGGCCCCATTCCAGAGGCAGAGGGGTCCCGCCCCCTTCAAACAGGCTGTAGCCCTTGTCGTTACCCGGGGCAGTAGTGGATTTGAAAAAAAAAAAAAAGAAACTCTCATAAAATGGGTGCCCCGGTTTGAATTTGTAACGGGCTTAAACGGTATTGTTACGCAACTGGAGTTTATAACTAAAAATCCGGTAAGCAGTCGATATTAACTTTTCAGTAACAGGGACTAATCGATACTTTCTAGAAAGAAGATGTGGATATATCGGAAATAACTTCAAGTTATGAGCTCGTATATAAGGTTAACGGAGATTTAGAGTAAATAATGACCTTAACATTCAGTCGAGCGGCGTAGGAAACGACTACTATAACTTGATCGGAAAGTGCCCTCCTAACTTACCAGTATCGGAAAAGCGTTGATCTCGGAATATGCGGTTCAACATGGCGAAGAAAAAGAGTGTAATATCGGCAGATTTCGTGCAATGGCTGTCGGTAAATAGTGATATATCGAGAGTGCCGGAACATATATCTTCGAAGGAAAGGGACAGAGTTTTATTTGGCTTTCTTCTGGCAAGCTGGACAGTTCCCTGGCTTTCGCAGTATGTAATTACAAAAATATTAAATATCGTCTGGTGGAAATTTTTCGTCAAAAGAGAACTAGTTGGAAATGTAGACAGTTATTTGAGTAGGATATACAGATATCGACGGATTTAGTGAGTCATGACCAGATTTCGGTTTACCATGGTTTCCCGAAACTACTCCAGGCGAATGGTTCCTTCAAAAGGCCATGGTAGAATTCCTACCAGTTACTTGCCTCCTGTCCTTTATTACCTCTATTGGTTTTAGATTTTTATAAATAAAATGCCTTCTACGAACAACAGCTGTTTTTAATGTTATTTTATTCCCCAGATGCATTTCGCACTTGTTGTGTGGGGCATCGTCAGTGACTGTAAATGTATGGTTTTACATGTGTATTATTGCCATTATTCAATCAAACGAATTATTACCTATATATATACATATTGTACTTACAGGTATGGTGTTCTTCATATGGCGGTCTGGAACAGCACTTTATACACTTTTACAGTGTTTTCCAGACCGCTATATGAAGATTATCACCATATCTGTATACATATATGTAAATAATGATTTATTTTATTTAATAATTGGAATGGTACACATGTAAAACCATACATTTACAGCCACTGATGATGACCCACAGCACAAGGGCGAAACGTGTCTGAGGAATAAAATAACATTACAAACAATAGTTGTTAATAGAATGCATTTTATTTATAAAAATCTATTGACCAGCAACTGCGGAATATGGTCTACAACCAGATATGTATCTAACGTCCTTGACGTCGACGAGGCGAAAAGCAAAAAACAAAAACAAAAAACAGACACACAGCCGCTACTGTTAACGTTTGCTGGTCAGCGTCTACTACAAGTGGTAATCCAAAACACGCGACGTTCTGTTATTTCTTATGTAAAAATTGTGTGTTTTCTGAAGTGCATGTTCGAAAATAATGCTGCAAGCCAGCTCTCTGTATCAAATGTTCCGTGATTAGATCGCATTTGCGATAGTCCACCAAGATTGTATGTATTAAAAAGATAACGGTCTCACGACTGACACGTAACGTATGGAGTATATGTTGCAAAAACAAAATAAAATAAGCTTTAGGCTACGTTCGAAAAAATGCTGGAACAGGAAAGCTCAAATTAATACTCGCGAAAAGACAGACCGCAAAGTGAAGTGGTTATCGTTTCCTTCTTTATCAGTCAACCATGGCAGCATTTGATGTATGGAATAATGCAACTTCCATTAATTAAAGTTACTTGCGGCACCAATCTCGCGAGGCTCGTCAAAGGACACCCCTGGTGCAAAGTTGTGATGACAGCGTGATTTATAATGTTGCAACCTGACATCGAACTGACAGTCTAATCTGCCCCCTTAATTAATGAGGAATCAACTGAAAAAATGTGACATCCTAAATTCTCCATTAATTTGGCATACTCATCAGTTCGGTCTTCATCTTAAGAAGAGCATGTCCCTAATACGAAGCTCCGTCAAATATGAATAAAACTTATTAAAAAATTCATTATTGGATTGATATATAAAAAATAAAAAACATAAATACGCTTCTGCATGTACACCACCATTCTCCGTCCATTTTCTGTATAAAAATTTCTTGAACCAATTTGTAGTCAATTGCGTTCAAAGTCTTGTGCGGCTATCGGATATAAAATTCAGATAGAGTAGATAATAACATGCTTTGACAATTTTCGTGGACCTTAATAAAGCTCGTGCCAATGTTGTACTAGCTATTATGGCCCTCAATCTGACCAGTATTGACAAACAACTTTAGCTCACGAAAAACCTAAATTGACCATCAGAGAAAAGAATTCTTGGAATAAATGTTGGGAACATACTCCTAAGCCCGCGAAGACCCACGAAACTTTTATCTCCAGGCTCCATTCTTTCATCCTCTCCTATATTTTTAAAATCTGTGCAAGTATTCTGTCATCTGATATTGTTTCCAGTTGCTTGCATTTTCACGATCGTGAAATCATTACAGGCGTTTAAGAATAGAGTATTCCATCGTATAAAAAATTATACACCCGGCTGCCGATTATAAAGTCACCATAGGACTGAATTTAGTATTAATTTGTCCCCATTTTGACTGTGGATGCCCGAGCTATGGAATATCGTAGAGTTAGTCTTCTAAGGATCTGTGTTTGTGCATTGAAGCACTGATAACGAATGCACTGATGACTGAGTCAATCTCATTCAAAGTGAATTCTTTAGCCAGAACATTATCAAACACATCTGGCGGGAAAAAACAGCGTTACGTTAAAGGAGATAGGTTAGTGTTACCAATATGCGCATTCCCTAACAGCTTCAAAGATTTCACCTCAACATCTTAATACATGTTAATCAGATAACCGTAATATTTTTGAACCAAAATTCTAAACTGTGGTATCTAGGACATTAATTTGTACATTGAACTCTGAAGATTTATTTCGTGATTAAAAGTTTCTATTCTTGTCTCAATGACCAGGAGTCTTGCAAATATTCACAAACGATGTTAAAATCGTGCTATGCTGTAGGCAGATCTATGTCCCAGACTAGAAGAAGAGTACAGTGCAATGTAATCTACAAGGGTGTTAAGCCGGATAGTGTTGTGAAAAGACAACGTTTTGACAGATCTGCTGTCTTCTTCGGGTGTCACATGACTTCCGGTGGTTGTTAGCCAACTGTTACTCCCTTTTCAGGTACAGCAGGCTCTGATAATTCATTGCTGACTTGCAGTAAAGCTCCAATACAAAGAAACTGGAATAACTTTTGAAACTTGACTCCACTTAATAGCCCAAGTAGCTAACGTGTATTGTTTTTTTTCTAGAGGGGTGAAAGGACCGGGAGGTAAGGAATAGGAAGGAATTCGGCCATTGCCTTTCAAGGAACTATCACGGCACTCGCCTGGAGTGAGTGGGCTGGATGGCCGAACGGAAATACGAACCCGCGTACTCCGGAATGCGAGGCCATAGCTTTTTCCGTTCACCCATCACGCTCGGTCATCCCATTGCGTTAGCTATTACCAGCACGTCAGATCTGTATCAGCCTGTCAGGAAAAGGCTCAGGTATTTAATTCGGAACCTCCAAAAGGAGTGATTTACTGTAAATTCTGGGATACCACATTGGAATCAAATCACAAATTTGTCTCGTGAAAACGTATGCAAGTTTTTGTCGATTTCAGGCAAGTGATAACCGATGACTGATCGATTCTATGAAGTGAATGAACATCCTCTTATCAGCGATATTAAAATTATCTTTGTACACGAAGATTGGATCCAGCATAAGTTGATGAAAATAGCTGATTATATCGCTGCAGAAACATTTTCGTCGAATTTCATGCTGCAGATAATAGCTATTTCGATACGGCGTTAAAATAGCTTATTGTTTACTCGCCGATTCAGATACTGAGAACTGGAATTTCTTACGTTATTATGAATGAATGCGCCGCTACTACACTGTTGAGGTCACGTACTTACGTAACGGCATTGAGATACGATGCAATTGAGAGGTAGTGATATCGATAATGCTTATACGAATAAACACACATGCACCATGTATCAGTACCCGCTTTTGAAATTTATGTTTCTTTGATTGCGTCTCGTATGGCGAGTTGATGCTGTATATTACCTGGAAATGAGAAACCACTGGATTTACCAATCATCTTCCATTCCCGGGTCCTTGCGCGGGGATGGGGGATGTTTATTCCTCAATGGGAACGTCTGGGAAAATGAACTGGTGAGGTTTCCCATCGTCTTCCAAAATATGACAGTATTCGTAGGTGTTACAGTAGTATGTGATAGTTTTTTTTCAGTGTAGTGTTTTGAATATGAGAGATGAAAGAAGGGGGAGAGTGAAACCGGTCGCCGGCCCATTCAGGCCTACTCTTCCAAAAGACACCTTAGTGCCGCCAAGCTAAACGACCCAATCCAACGGAAGAATTACCATCAACAGTGTCATATGCCCTTATTCCTTACGCAGTGTGAAGAGGTTTAGAATTTAATCCAGGACGTTTGCAGCACAATCTGGTGATTAGGATTTATGCACAACCACCTTTCCTATCCTATCGCCCAAGACTTGGTGATCATTAGGGTGACCAAAAAAGTAGAGAAATATGCAGGCAAATATAACCTTAATATGGGTAAATATGACCTAAAAATGACGAAACATGACGAAACATTTAAATTTACTGTACATCAAAACATACTCAATTATACATCATTTATTTTATTCAGTAGTGTCGCTTTCATAATTAGCTTCCGCGCACTCGCTGCACCACTGATAAATTAAATTTTAAATCGTTTTGTTGAAGTCACTTTAATTTCAGATAATTTACAGAATAGAACTCTTTCATCACTACCAAAATACTCCTCTCTAAATTCCCTAACGTAACTTCGCAATTTCAGAAAATTTTGTTTTCGGCGTGGCGGTAGGTCTACTCACTGATCCACTGCAGATTTAACAATGACTGAGGAAATTTCATTGAGATTTTGACTGACGCGGATCGAAACAGGCGTGCTTCTGCCGCATTGTCGAGATTAAAAGGCGGGCGGAACATTATGTTTAGAAAGTGACAATAGTGTATAACTTTAATTCTTGAATGATTTCTGACCACAGTGAAAATTAGTTTTTTTTCCCCACTTGTATAGCAGAAGTTCAGTTCTGTGACTAATTATCTTAACTTCTTCTCATCTATATCTAGTGAATTCCCGGTACTATTAAAGAAGCTAACAGAGTTTTCCTCAAAATAAGGCCATTTGACCATAAATATTATGGAAATATGACCAAAACTAGGAAAATAGTCTTAATATGCATTTATATGCTATATAAAATACATTTAAATGCAATTATAAACGTTTAATAAGTGTTTAATTCAGCATTTCAGTTCAAAAAGAAGGCAGGAAAATAAAATGACTTGTCCTAATGTTCATATAATAGATGAAGCATTTTTCTGTTAGTAATATCCTGACTATTGTGCACCTCATTTGTACCGTTTAAATCGAGGCAATTTCATTATCTTAAGTTTTAAACAATGCTGTGGCAAGCGACGCTACTGACTTATATATATACGTGGTAGCGTTCAGTGACAGACCATGCTGTCCTTCAGTACTTCAATTAGATTTCCTTCGTTGGAATTCGTCTATTCCTTTGTGCTTCCGTTACAGCTCGTAAAACGCACTGTTAACTGTTAGAATAGAAAAACCGAGATTAGGGGATGAGTGGTTACGTTCGCCTCTGCCATTCGATTCTGTTTAATTTGATTAAAATATCCAATTATATAGCTGGATAACTATTTCCGTTGAACTTCATGCAGGCTATAATCGCGATTTAAAAATTCACAGAAACTTCCAACCAAGTAAACCATCCAACCATATCATTTGCAACACTGTTATAACCTCGTCAACGTGACTTTAAACTGTTCTTAATTTTATGTGGCTTTTTTTTTTTAATGAAATTGCTTGAAGATTCGTAAAAAAGAAATTTGTATTTTTAGCCTTGTATTTCTTAACCATTTCCGTATTGCGCGACTGTAATTTGGCACACAATCTTTTTAGCAACTGAACACCAAATTTCGGATCAGCAATTGCCAAACTCTTCTACTCGTCCTGCAATAATGTCGTGTTACCATGTGAATCTCGTAGTATTACTATTTCTCTAGTCATTCAGTAAAATTTTGCCAAACTATATGAATTTTTTTTTTTTTTTTAATGTGTGATAATATCCAGAGAAAAATATTTTTTCTGCCTGTTTTCATTTCCCAAGGGCCGCTCGCGTATTGAACTGAAATTTTAAGGAGCTCCTGGGGAAAATAAAAGGTAACCAGATTTTTTCATGGTTGGCAATAAAGAAATATTACGAGCAGTAAACCTTGACGCAGTATGATGTTCCTCCAGCCTTGTCACAAACAATGTGGGATCAAAGCGGAACGCATGCAGCCATTAAACTGTAACTAACGTCTCGTCCTGGCCGCTGAGCTTCACATCTTGGTCATTAAAGCTCACCCGTCGGACTCTCAGCTCACCACAAGCATTCGCAATTGATATCGGTTAATTTTATCGAAAGATGAAATTACTTTCGGTCTTTCCACCTTTCAGCAAGCTCTGATTCCACTCGAAATTATATCCACAACTAGATATTACACGCGACTTTGTACGTGTGGACATTATTTTATTGTAAAAATGGGATAAAATCCACATCCATACTATATAATTGTCTTGAATGAAATTTATGAATAGATCATACACAAACTGACTGCGAGGGAAACAAAGCCTGAGATCCCGATAAAACATTACAGATACTTGCACATGCTACCCGTCTGTCTGTCAATGTTCGGTTAGTTTTCATAATTTCATGAAAAAATATGTTATTTATCCCGCAAAAAGTATCTTATGTCCTTCCTAATGGTACGTAGTATTTCCTTGTCAGATTTCATCAAAATCGATTTAGCTGTTTAAACGTAAGACAGTTACTTTCGCATTCATAATGTTACTGTAGATTCATTCATATTAACATCAACTTTGAAGAGTATAAAATGGGTACTGGTAGAACATGGCAGAAAAGTGTTTCAATGAAGAGGCGTTACAAATCGGGAAAATCAGCACATGTACAGAGTACAAATATCTGAGCTCTATTATACCGGAAGGAAAACCCAGAAGACAGATACCGACTACAGAGTTACAAAGTGAAAAATCGATTCGCCTTCTGAATTTCTTACATTGTCCGAACAAATTTAAATTTAAATGCCAATCTATATACCAGTTGTAGAGCCCATTCTGACATTCGGGTATGAATGTTGCCAACTTTCAGTGAAAGGCGATGGCGAAAATTGATTTCTTAAAAAGAGCGTGAATGATTTTAGAGTATGAACATTGAACATATACGGAATGAGGAAATAGGTGAAAGACACAACGTGTGATTGTAGTGTTGATGGGATTTACTATACAGCTGCTGAGTTACGGTCATCTAATTAGAAAGGGGGAAATGAGCTACGGCCAAGAATTTTATCTACACACTCAATAGAAAATAATTAAAGGAAGACATCCAATGCCATGGGCAATAGGGACAGAGGATTTGACAAACAATTCTGAAATAAACTGAGCAAGTGCTGTAGGACTTCGTTTTTTTTTCTATTTTTTTTCCTTGTTCCTTTTTTTCCTTTTTTTCCTTTGTTTTTCTTTTGTGTCTTTGTTTTTTTTGTTTTTTATATTCTTTTTATTCTTTCTTTCATATAAGCTCGAACTAGTGATTCATCCAACTCGTTTTGGTCAAAATGTTGTCGGGTTGCCATTGTAGAATTTCATGAACACTGGTTGTAACGGGAATTAATAACTTGATGACTGATCTGGTGTCTTTCTTAGTTGGCCTCGGCAGCGTCCTTTCCTTAAGTCTTTGGGGATTTTCCAAGTTTCTCGATTATAAATTCATTAAGTGTCTAGGTTTCGCAACTGTACTGACGAGAAGGAAATTTTAGGCTTACTGTACCCCGTTGACCCCGAACAGGCTGCTCAAGGATATGTTTCCATGGCTTCGCTGCTCCTATCACCTCTCCCTCCCTTTCCTACATGTCCCGGTTGACCCCTGTGTCCATGTAAACGTGTACTTAATTTCCTCTTCACATGTACGGGAAGCGGAGTGGGGATAGAGTATACTACCCTTGAACCGCCTCTGTTAAATGAACGGGTGGCTGTAACCTATATGGCGGAGTGTGGGGAACTTTGCTCGAAGCATCCATAGTCCCAGAAATACTAACCTTTAAAGTTATACATACCATAGAAAATTGGACAAAGAGTACTGCTGATGGCTGTGACGAATAATCTTCTGATATTCTGAAGCTAGATAATGAGGAAAAAAATCATTAGTCTCATTAGCATAAACAGTGTCTCATACTTTGGTATTTAGCACACGGCTTTAAGGCACGGTCTGGTGGTTAGGAACCGTGCAGCTGCACATCTGTTACTTTGCTGGCCAAGCCCCGATATAGGCTAACTTTTTTTCTTTTTACGCCTCGTCGACGGCTAAGGTTATTAGAAGCTGGAGGAGACTGGGGACAAGGAACGGGAAGGAATTCGGCCAAGGCCTTTTTGAAGGAAGCATCCCGGTATTCGCCTAGAGTGATTAGGGGAAACCATGGAAAACCTAAATCTGGATGCCCGGAAGGGGATTCGAACCCGCGTCCTCCCGAATGCGATGCCAGAACGTTAACCGTTCACCCACCACGCTCGGTATGGGCTAACTACATTGTATGCATGATTCTGGAACGTGGCGGCAAGATTATTCTACTATAAAGTTCCAACAGCTCCAATTAATGTTTCACCGTGAGAGCAATCGGAGTTTTCTCCGAAACCACCGCCGCCTCAGAACTTCGGAGATAGCAACTTGCATACCAAAATATCCTAGATACCAGACACCCACCCGGCTTCAATCACAGATAAAATTCCTTTCTATGACGCATCACTGATTATCATCAGTATTAGCATTATTGTTATTTGACTAATTACATTTTTTTTTCAAAATTTATTTATGTATATATATTTTCCTAATTCTTGTTTTCGTCTCTACATTCCGTACCCTTTTGGTATATTACTATTTCTATCATCATCTGCGATATACATATTTATATATAACATCTCAGTCCCACCGCCATATCTACAGGGTGTTACAAAAAGGTACGGCCAAACTTTCAGGAAACATTCCTCACACACAAACAAAGAAAATATGTTATGTGGACATATGTCCGGAAACGCTTACTTTCCATGTTAGAGCTCATTTTAGTTTCGTTAGTATGTACTGTACTTCCTCGATTCATTGCTCGTATTGTGGACGGCTGTGATACAATACGCCATTCTCCAGGGCTGCATCAGCGCATCAGGGATTCCATGCGACGGAGGGTGGATGCATGTATCCCCGCTAACGGAGGACATTTTAAACATTTCCTGTAACAAAGTGTTTGAAGTCACGCTGGTACGTTCTGTTGCTGTGTGTTTCCATTCCATGTTTAATGTGATTTGAAGAGAAGTAATAAAATGAGCTCTAACATGGAAAGTAAGCGTTTCCGGACACATGTCCACATAACATATTTTCTTTGTTTGTGTGTGAGGAATGTTTCCTGAAAGTTTGACCGTACCTTTTTGTAACACCCTGTATAATCAACTCAGTCATGTAGGAAACTTCGGCGTGTGAACACCTCCCAAGCCACATGACTCACTCTCTTTAGCATGAAGAAGGTTTAAGACCGAAATATTGTGTATTTTTGTGTTCGTGATATATGTTCTTCTCCCGTCGCTGCCTTCAGCTGAGTGATGAGTCATTTTGCTTTTCCTTGTAATTTACATTAACTTATAAAACCGTCTTTCTGATTGCTTGTTCTCTACTACGAATAAGATTTTTACAACCATCTTGTTGCACAGGGTTAGTTTTTTTTTTTGTCATTGATTCAGCTCTGGTCATTTAACAAGCAGAATGTCGCAAACGGCCTTACTGCAACATTTTTTTTTCTCCCTTCAAGTCTTACTTCTCGTCGAGTTCTGAGTCATTAGAGGTGGAAGAGAATGGGCGGGAATCAAGGAACGGGGAGGAATTCGGCCATGGACTTTTGAGGGAACCATCCCGGCATTCGCGTGGAGTGATTTCGGGAAACCATGGAAAGCTGAATTCTGGATGACCGGACGGGGATTCGAAGCCGTGTCCTCCCGAATGTCAGGCCAGAACGTTGCAACTTATCCCCAGGGCTTGGTTTTAGCACAACAGATCATTCTACCCTTCACAGAAGTAAGTAACGGAGAAAACGCATACCAGACGCCTCTTTGTATAGCTTTTGTTAAGTTTATACAAAGCATTCGATTCAGCGGGTTATATAGCCTACATGCAAGCTTTAACTGGCCATTGTGTGGAGGCGGCCTACATCAGAACTTGCACAACATCTGATATCGGCCTTCTTTAGTAAAGATTTCCCCGTGGAAAGAGATCTTTAACAACGTCACGCCATCACTCCATATCCTACCCCCCTTTGAGATGATATTGCCAGGGATCGAATGATAAGAATAGGGGATTAGAATCAACGCCAGAAGAATTAACAACTTTGATATTCAGCGAATGACGTTGCATTCCTTACAAACGACATCTAAAAACTCTTAATCTTCAGTTATTAATCTTTCCCCTGAATTTGAGTTATTTGATCTAAGCATGAACTTATCACCAGCAAACTTGTCACAACAGGGAATTTGCTCATCGAGAATACATCGTTTGGAAAATGTTAATGACTACATCTATTTTGGCCAATAAGTATGAAGGAAGCAGAAGGGCCAGAAATCTTCCGGCGAATTAAAAAAAAATGAATATAAACCGCATAATTAATCTGTGTTCTGTACAGTTCATATTACTTTGAATCACACAGTTATAAAATTACCTTGTCTATTCCCTATCCTTTGCATTCACTTTTGTTATGAACTTTTTTTTTTTTTTTTTTTGTATATGTCTTATTTGTTTTGCAAAATTTCTCCATTCACTGATTCACTTATTCACTGAACAGTTCTGCATATTTTAGTTTAGAGACATGGTGTTATTGATTTCAGTCGATTTATGCTCAAATTCATGTTAGTATTTTACGTTCTAGGGTTGCCCGTGAGGTGTAATGTTGGAACCTTTGCGCGAAAAGGTTAGATTGTTCATTTTGGAACATTGCATTTTTTTCGGTCAAAGTATTTGCATAGAACAAAAAGCCCAAACTAATGACCTGTACGTTAGTGACTCATGAAGCACAAAATCTGAGCAAACGATGTATAAAGAATTGTTTAAATAACGTCTTATAGAAAAAACGGAAGTCCTGAACCTCAAACGATAGTATTAAGAAAGAAATATCGTTTTATAACGATGTCGTGTAGTTAGTACTGGTTCAAGTTGCACAAATCATCAGTATCAACTGCAGTCTTGCTAGCATCAGAAGGAAGAGCAACAAAATATTGTGGTTGCCTATGAATAGGTCATTCGTCGAGTTGACGACTATTGCAATGCTCTACCATTATGTTTGGCCTTAGGTCATCGTTTCCGCATAACTTACTCAAGCAAGTTTGACGGCTAGATTGCATTATGTCATTTTTGTCCTAGGATCAACAGTGCTTGGTAGCTCATATTTCAACAGTGTGTGTCATACCATTTGCGACAGAGACAAAACATGCTTTCTTAGAGGACAACAACTTTACACTTCCCTCATAAAACGCTAGCTAAATTTGTCCAGCCAACAAATTGTTTGGCGTATAATTTGAGTGACAGTTGTAGAAATACGATCTTTTGCCAGCATTTACTTTTCGTGTGATGTAATTGTAAGTTATTTGAGTCAACTCTCACGCATCTCACTATAGCTACTTAACCGGTGCATAGGTGAATGATTTTAATTTCGTATGTCATTACTGAACCCGCCAGTGTGGCTCAGTACTGCGGGGCAGGATCGAGTCCTGGTCCCTGCATACCGACCAAACTGACTGCGGTTTATCGCAGTCACCGATGCGAATTACGGGACGGTACGCAACTCCACTTCGTAAAATTCACATTACACAAATAAAAAATACACTTAGTGCTCACAGAACATAGTTACATGTTTCGCAGATAGGTGAAAACGTAACGTAAGTGCAAGGAAGATAAATAGATAGGAGAAATAACAATATATTCCCCTCGCATTCGGGAGGACGTCGATTCGAATCCGATTCCGGGCATCCAGATTTGTGTTTTCCATGGTTTCCCCAAATCACTCCAGGCGAATGCCGCGATGCTTCCTTCAAAAAGGCAATGGCCGAATTCCTTCCCGTTCCTTGTTCCCAGTCCCATCCCACTTCTAATGACCCTGACATCGATTTGGCGTAAGGTCATTAAAAAAATATATTCCAAACTCGATAGAACCATCAATAAATGTAATTAAATTCTAAAAAATGTTGATGTTAACAAGGTTTTTAGTATGATATTTTTCATTTTTAAAAGTTTGATTCCATTTCCAAACTCAATAGAACCTCTAATAAATGTTTACATTTAGATGAATAAACGTAAACACCACTAAAATAAACAAATAATGAATATAATAATGAAAACAAAGTTTAATAGTTCAACATAATGCCGTGGTCTTATAAACCCAAAAATAAGAATTACGTGTATATATATATATATATATATATATTATATATATATATATATATATATATATATATGTGTGTGTGTGTGTGTGTGTGTGTGTGTGTACGTATAAATACTTATTATAATATAAATCTTTCTTGAGCTTCTTTATATATTATAAGATTATTATATAAAATATTTTATTATACATTGAGTAAATTAAAATTAATAAATCAGCAATCCCGTATATTAGTTCAATCATTTTGGGGAGAATTTGCAGATGGATGGATCGATTGATCGATCATTACAGCCAAGGGTTATATGTGGATGCATTTAAATGATATGGCGCTGGAAGGACAAGAAGTACCTACTGTCAAACTTATTTTTAGAAAAAATAGTTTAAACAACTTTTTCGACAAGCCTCCCTGTTAACGTATTTACTCTTTCGGTATCTCTTGTATTACGTATTTATTTAGTCTGTATTATTATATAAAAAATAGTTCAACTGATTGTTCACAATGGATTTTAGAGCCTGAATAGTATTGTTAATAAGGAATGAGAGAGGAATCTTCAACCCAGCGTTACCATTTATCCACAGAAAAAGGGAACATCATTGGGTACATATTAAACAAAAACTCCGACACACATTTACTACTGTTATTACACAATGATGGGACTTCGCTGTTCACTTAGCTAAATTGAGTCTTCTCAGAGCGCTTGGTGGGTGAGCGGTAACTTTCAAATCCCAGTTCAGCTATCTGGATTTCGGATTTCCATAGTTTCCTGAAGTTACTTGAGACATAGGCCGGGAATGTCCCTACAAAAGCCCGTGGTAGAATTCCTTCTCGTACCTTCGCACTACCCCTCCTCCATCCTCTCCCTGTTCTAACGACCTTGACGTCGAAAAGCCGTAAACCACCTAGGAAAAAAAAAAATAGCCTCCTTCTGTTTGTTAATCTCATCTTCTCCACTTTTTAACAGCTTGCATACTCAATTATGTGCTTAGTGTACTCCAATCTTTCCATTCTTCTGCAGCATTTTTCTCCCACTGTTCCCTTTGACAGTTACCCATCAAAGTTTTTTTCCTCCTAAGGCTTTTGTACAAATTCCCTTTAATCACCAATCAATTCAAAACTCAATTCTTTCGTATTTTATCTATCCATAAAAATTTCAACATTCTCTTGCAGTAAGGCTTTCAAATAGTTTTTCTGGTTTCCCTGAATTCCAATTATTACTTCCGTAAAGTATATATGCTAAAGTGAGGTAATTTAAATTGTTACTTCCTGTATCATGTCAAAAAAATAAGCTTTTAAATTATTAATTTCAGTGAAATTTCATGTGTTCAGCATTTTTTTTAACTTATGGCTTTACGCCTCGTCGACTTCGAGCTCATTAGAGGCGGGAATGGACTGGGGACAAGGAACCGGAAGGAATTCTCCCATGGCCTTTTGAAGAAAGTATCCCGGAATTCGCTTGGAGTGATTTGGGGAAACGATGGAAACCCAAATCTGGATGCCCGGACGGGGATTCAAAACCGCTGTCCTCCCGAATGCGAGGCCAGAGCGTTAAGCGCTCAGGAAGCGTCCATAAATCACGTAGCTCCATTTTGGCCTCCTGTAGCCCCACGTAGCCCGACGTGGCTTTTGCCTTTACCCCCCCCCCCTCCCCCACGTAGCACATAGCTTTTTTCCTTTTTGATTCTAGATGACATTTGGTACTGTTTTCTCTTGTCAGACTATTGTAAATTACATACGGAGATAATTAAATGAAGGAAATAAATATTTACACGCAGTTGTGTATCCTGTACCCCATTTTAACTGAGAAAAATAATATTAATGGAAAGTTATGTGGCCTAGCTCGGAACCCCTCCCCCCCTCCCCACGTAGCGCAGCGTAGCCTTCCAGCCAACCCCTCCCCTCCCTTCTCCTAGACCGAGCACGTAGTTTATGGACGCTCCCTCACCCACCACGCTCAGTATCCAGTAATCAAAGCGAGACTGAAATAAGAACGTATTAGATCAGCAAGTGTTCACATTACAGAACGTAGTTGATGGCAGAACCGTCTTCAAACGTAACAGTATAAAATAAATGGGAATGACCGATTGTTCAGTGTCCAGAAAGAATATAAGTGACAAGATCGGCTCTAAATATTGGTCTTGGCGTTAAGTACAGTCCAGTTGCAGCAGTAATATTGGAGGCTCGAATCTGCACGCGAGCCAGGGTGAAAGTGGATACAATCCGGTTTTTATCCGGAAATACTCTTCGAATGTTGACTACTTCCACTTTCTTCGACTATATAAATCTTTCGTTTCCTGTAGAAACTTTTTACTGGAAAAACCCGTGTTTATGTCGCTAAAATACCCACTCGTGATGTGTGTACTCTGTTGCCATGTTGCTGTTGTCTCGTTTGTCTCTCAAGGACAATGAGCACTTTTAGTGGCCGTCCTGGCATCTGATATTCATTGTGCACTATAGGAAAGTGGGCTTTTTCCCCGTAGCTTGATGCATTATTCCAAAAAATCATAGCATTCAATATTCTAAAAGCATTTACGACATACTGAGAATGATAGGTGAGCGGATAACGCTCTGTCCTCGCATTCTGAGGACGCGGGTTCGAATACCCGTCCGGGCATCCAGATTTGGGTTTTCCATGCTTTCCCAAAATATCTCCAGGCGAATGCCAGGATGCTTGCCATGACCGAATTCCTTCCCGTTCCTTGCCCCCGTCCTTTCCCGCCTCTAATGACCTCGACGTCGACGAGGCGTAAAGCTATAAGAAAAAAATGACATTGTTGATATATTTACTGTTATTAGATTGAAGTATGTAACAATTTAAAAAAATACCAGCGGGGGCTTGTCCTCTTGCTTTCTCAGACCGAGAGTGATGGGTGAGTGGTAACGCTCTGGCATCGCGTTTAGGAGGACGCAGGTTCGAATCCTTATCCGGGCATCAAGATTTCGGTTTTCCATGGTTTCCCCAAATCACTTGAGTTCTACCTTCAAAAGGCCATGGCCGAATTCCTTCCAGTTCCTTGACCCCCAGTTCTTAACCGCTCTAATAACATCGACGTCGACGAGGCGTAATGTTAAGAACATAAAAGGTTTTTATGAAAGACTAATGACTGCTTTCCTAGCGATCTATTTTCCAAATTACACGATAGTGGTGTACGATGATGCCAAACCTCTTTCCGGGGGACGGTTTTCAGCGTTGGTAGCTTCTAGAAGAAAATTAATAAAATTAAATCGTTTCTGATTAGAATGCAAGTTTTTTGCACAATTAGTGTGTGCTTTGACGTGATATATTCATGCGTTATAACTGAAATCATTTAATCCATCACAAAGAGCTTGTTGTCATGCTTTGTCGATTTCAAAATAATTAGGTTGTGTCATATAACGTTTTTTTGTTTTTGTTACCTTCCCGTGATTGATTTTAAGTTCTCTTGGTGAAACTCTAACAAGAGTACATTTGGTAGGCCAGGATTGCTAAAAGCGATGACCGCTGTTATATTTTGATACAGCAACCCACACGCTGCCGCAAGTCTGACAATTTACTTTTTCATACTAACCAGCTCAAATGTTTTAACAAATCTGTTGTCAAATTTAATATCGCAAGGTTAAACATTTCAAAAAAAAAATCTAATGCTTGTGGAGTCACACAACCATCTCACTAGTGAAGTGTTCAGCCACTGTATTTCTTTCACTAGTGGTTATATCTGGCTCACACAGTAAGAAATGATCACATAATATAAACCATCCATGGTCGTAAGTGGACTAGAACCAGCGACCCTCGAACCTTGCAGTATGCACGCACTTTATGCGTTCCCAGGCCTGCTAGAAGAAAATCCTCAGCTTTAACTGATAATTTCATATTTTTAAACAAAAATATAATTCTTGACTTAAGTACATAAGGGCTTACCAAATATGAACGAGACTATTTTTTGGGGGGGGGAAAAATCTGAATTTGACAGATATAGCGAAACAAATACAAATCTGATTTTCTACATAGGCTTAATTATTTTCTACACATTTTTTCCATCCCACTGGAATTTTTCTATCTCCCTGTACATAAAAATTTATTGACTGTTGCAAAATCTTGTGCGTCCTCATCGTTGGAAATTCTCCACCTAAATCTTTTTTGAGGGCTACAAAGGAATGATAGTCACATGGTTACAAACCTGACCCACAGGGTCTTTACTTCTTCAGTTTCACTTGCGTAGTAGACCGACACGGTGAAGCGGAATCTTTCGTATTTGGGCCGATAAGTGTCTGTAACCCTGCCAAAGAGTTCAAAGTAGTACATGGCGCTGAAAGTCATTTGTCTCTCTTTGTGAACAAGGTCTTAAATTTGCGAAGTTGTGTGCGGTATGATATTCTTGCTTGAATGATATTAGGGGGCATCCACAAATTACGTGAGGTGTTTTTCCGGATTTCTGGACCCCCCCCCCCCCTCTGGTGAGATCTGATCCGTGAGAATCCCCCCTAGAAATCGCCCTGGAAACTTTTTTTTAGGTCACACCCTAACTTTTTTGACGAAATACCCTCCTAAAGTCGACTTTGGCACAAATTGTAGACCTTTTTTTGGCTCTACTGTCCCCAAACTTTTCGCAAAATCTCACGTGAGATTTCCGTAGACCCCCCCCTCCCCCCTGGTGAGATCTGGTGAGATTTCGCCGGACCGCCCCCCCCCCCCTATTACACCTCACGTAATTAATGGATGTCCCCTTAGAAACTACTGTATTTTTACAGAGAAGTTGATAGCATTTACCCATCATTGCCAAACTATGCTTGCAATATGTACAAAATTCCTGCTGGTTTAACATCTTGATGTTTTAGAAACCAGAATTACGCCGAGCGCAACGGACACATGAACCCCTTGTTCACTGAATGTGAAATATGCAAAATAATTAAAACAATCGTGTAGCATTTAGTTTAGCAATGCACTCGTGCCGGAGAAGCCCTTAATCACATTAACAAGGGTTGAAGCATCCCGCGCCTATTTATGAAGTCTCGCATTCGATAGGACGCGATTTCGAATCCCCTACCGGTCACCCAGATTTGGGATTTCCATGGTTTGTCTAAATCACTCCAGGTGAACTCTGGGATGGTTTCTTCAAAAAGCCATGGCTGAATTTCTTCCAGTTCCTTGCCCCAGTCCTTTCCCGTCTCTAATGTCATCAAAGTAAAGCCAAAAAATGGGTGGGGGAAAATCTTAAATCTCGTTTATATTTGATCGGTCCTCTTAGTCACCAAATCGATTTAAATGGTTCATTCAGATACTTGAACAACTTATGTACATTATGTTAATAGAGTAGACAGTTTAGCCTAGTCTGTTACAGGAAGGGTTGGATTCAATTTTCGGTACCGACCTATCAGATAGCATAATTATGCATTTTAGGCGTTTTTTTGTAGTTGGCTATGAATCCTTGGACTGATTAGAACTTCCGCCCCAACAATTACGTGTTGCACAAAGTATTATAAAAACTCATTTGTAAAAAGATTACACAATTTACAAATTTCTGCCAACTTTCCGTTTCTTCTCCAAGGTGGTCCTTAATGACCTTGTTAGTAAACATGGATTGGGGAGATTTTTTTTTAATGGCATTCGGCTACTGGGCCATACAGCCAGCTCAATGTGATTTGTTGCTATCAAGTGATGACACAAGGACATACAACACGGACAAGACATTCACAGACACAACACTAAACACCCATACCCTCGGCCGGACTCGAACCGGCGACCTTCGGTATGCGGAGCTAGCACTCTAGCTCCTACGCTACCGAGGCCGGCAAGGGGGGATTTAGATTATAGGGGACGTGGTCGAGGAAGAACTATACGAATTTGAATCAAGAAAGCAGAAGAATTCTGAAAGATAAATCAACATCGCCGGTCCTGGCAGTGTAGGGGCTAGCACGCAGGTCTCGCATTGCAAGGGCCACCGGTTCGAGTCCCGCCTCGGGTATGGGTGGTTTTAATTAAGTGTTGTGTTAGCCTTATGCTGACCTCACTGTAGTGTTCACAATATCAATGAAGGCCTGATACAGCAGTTGGTACTTAAACAAATTTGAGCTGGCTAAATAGTCACAAAAACCGAAGGCCATATTTAAAAAAAAAAATCAACTACTAATAACAACCTTGACACTGTTAGAAGAAATTTTTCTCCTATACTAAAATTCCTTTTGCTTCCAGTTATAAACGTTCCAAGGCACCGAGCGTCTTGGGTGAGCGGTGACGCTCTGATCTCGCATTCAGGAGGACGCTGGTTCGAATCCCAGTCCGGCTATTCATATTTGGGTTTTCCATGGTTTCCCCAAATCACTCCAAATGAATGCCGGGATGGTTCCTTCAAAAGGTCCCTGGTTTAATTCCTTTCTGGTCGCGGGTTTGAATCCCGGTAATCACAGGAATTTTTGAGAGTTGTGTTTGATCATATGAGCTACGCCAGGCCGCTCCGTGGTTCGGATTCCACGTTAAACTTAGGACCCAGAAGAAAGGAACTGGCCGTCCTACCTCTTGACACAATGGCTTAGTATGCCTCCTTCGGGTTGTGGATTAAGTTAGTTTTGAAGTATAGGGTGAGTTCTGTACTGTTCTATCTTAGGAAACATTCGGTGTTCCCAACTATGTGACAAAACTCTCTTCAAAATCAGTGCAATGATGAACAAATCTCTGTAAAAATAGTTCTAATAAGTTCATATCTGACGCAATACTAGAGTATTCTGCTGCCTAATTAACATCAGTAATATATTTTTTTACTTAGTAGATGCGAATCGGATATTTTCAGTAACCGTTAACAGTATAGAAATGGATTTTAACCATCCACTCCAGGTAGACACTTAGATCACGGTTCACCACGACTTTCGGGTTTCTTGATGCTTCCTTCGGTTCGGAGAGCCTCATCTTGGTATGAAGCCAGCGCATTCTTTGGTGGCGCGATCTTCCTTTATCGCTGGCGACTCCAAGCGCGATTAACGTTTCCAGGGAACGTGCTCGCATTATACGACTGGAATATGAGATCAGCTTTTTGTTCATTAGGGAGCGTGCATAAACCACGTAGCTCCATTTTGGGCCCCCCCCTCCCCACGTAGCCCTACGTGGCTTTTGCCTCTACCCCCCCCCCCCTCCTCACGTAGCACGTAGCTTTTTCCCCCTTTTGATTCCAGAAACCATTTTGTACTGTTTTCTCTTGTCAGACGATTGTAAATTACATACGGAGATAATTAACTGAGGGAAATAAATATTCACATGCCTTTGTGAGTTCTGTTCCTCATTTTAACTGTGAAAAATGTTATGAAAAGAAAGCTACGTGCCCTGGTTCGGAACCCCCCCCCCCCCACGTAGCCCAGCGTAGCCTTTCAGCCAACCCCTCCCCTCCTGAACCGAGCCACGTAGTTTGTGCACGCTCCCTTACGCCCAACAGTGACATCATCATTCTGATGAATTTGTTGGTAGCTCTTGCTGTCCGTGGGGATTCTCACATCTGTCTTCCGTTTGTCATCTTTGTTAAGCGTGAAGGTTTCTCTTATGTGGATATTGACGGAAAAGACTATTCGCCCCTTTGTTGGAATTTTGATGTTTCTGTTTAATTACAGTTTTTATTAAATTTCATTGTGATCGGTGCTACTCGACGTCGTACTTTGATTCCTTATCCACCGCCACGGTGGCTTTTAGAAACCAAGAAAAATATTTGATCTAGTCGAACACACAAAATCTCAATCCGAGATTGGTCAATTGTTATGAAACTTGCACTGTTACTTAGTTTATTTTTTTTTTATATGTAACCTTAAACAACAGTTTTATAACAAAGGTTCTAAATAAATACTTATATATACACAAATTACCCTGTTCACTCCGAACTGGTCACGTTCCCCTGGCCCACTCCTCATCTCAACATCCCCTCCCTTCCTACCTCTCACAGCTGACCACTATGTCCAAGTAAACGAGTGGAAAATTTCCCCTCCACATGTAGGGGTGAGGGCAGCGGAGTGGGGATAGAGCAGAATGACCTTGAGCCGCCTCTGTTAAGGGAGCGTCCATAATCTACGTGACCCATTTTTTACCCCCTCCCCCTTTGAATCCCCTTCCCCCCAAATAGCTTAACGTGGCTTTTGCATCGACAACCCCTGTGTGACACGTAGCTTTCACCTATTAATTCCAGAAGACATGGTTTTCTCTTGACAGGTTAAATTATTGCATATATAACGGACACAGCTGATGTTTACGTTATGATCTTTTCTATAATTATATATATTCTGAATGAAATATTGACATTAGTCACTTATGCAAATGATCAATTATTGCGAAAAACATTTTTCTCAGGTGCAGTCAGGGATTCTTTTCTTCTTGAAGTGTTATTAAAATATTCTCCTTATCTCATTCATCATTGATCTATTTTATGAATTAATAAACAAACTACACATGCCACATAAAAAAAACTAAGGAGGACTGCATTTTTTTGTTTACTTTTGATGCAGTTCTGTCATCTTTCTTTCTACATTCCAGGGAATGATTTTTTTTATATGCTCAAAAGATTTATATAACTCATTAGATAATGTAACCTCGATGGAGAAACATTTCCGATAAACCTCGTAAAGATTATTGTGCAGCGGCACCTCTAATTTTGAACTTCAAATAACATTTCAGCGAGCACTATAATTAAAGTTGCTCTGAAAGAACTTTGCTTGAAAGAACGAAATTATAATTATTTTATTACACGCGGCTGATCTAAAGCTTTATTATAAACCACCAAAACAATACTAAGTGTTACTGCCATGGAAAATCACGAATGATTGTAAGCGAATTTGAGTCCAGTTACTAGATAATGTTTTTTCGAATAGTAATGCGCCGTCGCGTGTCGGTTAGTTCAAATGCGCCAGCCGCGTGCAGCCCAACGCTATGACTTCAAGTCTGTTAGTGTATAGGGTATCTAAATTACATACGGAGATAATTAAATGACTGAAATAAATATCCACATGCTGTGTGTTCTGTACTTTATTTTAACTGTGACAAATAATATGAATGAAAAGCTACGTGGCTTTTCTTGGTTACCCCCCCCCCTTTTACCACTTAGATCAACGTAGCTTTCTAACGAACCCCTCCCCCCCCCCCTAGATCGCGCCACGTAGTTTATGGAGGCCCCCTAACTGAACGGGCTATAGTCAGATGGAGACTGCACGGCATTAGTATGTTATGATCTCTTTAGCAGACATGTTAACGGTTACGTGAAGCGTTGTTTGCGATTTGATTTTCAGACCCGCGCGTCAACGCGTGGCCAATGATGAGCAGTCCAATCCCCACGCTGGCTATATGCGTCTGCTACGCCTACTGCTGCAAGGTGGTCGGGCCTCGACTCATGGACAACCGCAAGCCCTTCCAGCT
The DNA here is from genome assembly GCA_031002005.1 of Vandiemenella viatica. Lineage (NCBI taxonomy): Eukaryota > Metazoa > Arthropoda > Insecta > Orthoptera > Morabidae > Vandiemenella > Vandiemenella viatica. The sequence continues at coordinate 34,486,014 of CM061921.1, forward strand.
GCGCAACGTGCTCATCGTGTACAACCTCATGCAGACCATCTTCAGCTCCTGGATATTCTATGAGGTCAGTACAACACAAGCTAAGCTTCAGGTTTCGCGGCTTTCATACGTTGACTCAAGTGTAAGCAAAACTGGAACTTATTTTTTTTTTCTCATTTCATGGTTAAAAAAAATCAAGGAAAAAACATTAAGCAACTAAAACGTCAGATGCAGAAGTATCAAATGCTGCAGAAACAAATATCAAACAATGCAAAAACAGCAAATAACGAAAAATTAAAACAGATGGAGGCTGAAAAATGTTTTGTTTTCTGGAGTATTTTTCCTGATGCTTTCCGTTTCAGCCATTTCAATACGAAATGTAACTTGGGTCATAAGCTGTCGACTCGCACGCCATGTTTACAGTTTCGGGCTACAGAGGCGTTCAACATTGCATTGATTGAAACTGATAGTCTGCCGGTGATGCTTCTATCTCAGAAGTTTATAATTAGGGTTCGAATCATTATAACCAAATAAATTAAAGAAATATGCATGCAAACATGACCTTAAAAACCGGTAAATATGACCTAAAAATAACAAAATATGACAAAACATTTAAATTTAATATACATCAAAACCAATTATACATTTGCTCCAGTGCACTCACTGCACCATTGATAACTTAATTTTAAATAGTTGTGTTGAAGACACTTTAATTTCACATAATTGACAGAAAACAACTCTTTCGTTTATATTAAAATATTCCTTTCTAAATTCCTTTATGTAACTCAATAACTTCGGCATGGTGGTACTCACTGATCCATTGCAGATTAAACACTGACAGAGGATTAGAGTCATTGATTGACGCTGGTCGACACAGGCATGTTGCTGTTACATTATCGAGATTAAAAGGTGGATGGTACATTAACGTTTATAGAGTGACAATGTGTAGCTATACTTCTTGACTAGTGAATTCTGACCAATTAAGTGACAGTTTGGTTTTTTCCTCCAATATATAATAGGAGTACAGTTCTGTGAATAATTATCTTAATTTCTTCTCATCTATAGCTTCCAGTGAATTTGAGGTAGTATTAAATAATTACCAGATTTTTCCTCAAAATATGACCATAAATAGTAACGTAATATGACCGAAACTAGGAAAATGGTCGGAATATGCATTTATATGCCATATACGAGGGCTATCCAGAAAGTAACAGACGTTTTGATCTGGTGCGGCAATGGGAGGGGCTAGCGCCACCATCTTGAAGTCAGTGTGTCCCTACACTCAGTACGCAACCAGCCGTGGTAGTTTGTGCATCGTGCCTGTCGTACTTTGTATACAGTGGAATTTTAAAATGAGCGCTTCAATAGAAAATCCCGCCAGTTGTGAAGTGCGAGCTGTGATAAGGTTTTTGTTGGCAAAAAATCACAAACCAATTGAAATTTATCGCCAGATTTGTGATGTGTACGGCCAAGGAATAATGAGTGTAAGCCGAGTGAGGCAGTGGTGCATTGATTTTAAAAACGGCCGAACCAATGTACACGACGAGGATCGCAGTGGTAGGCCTAGTCTTGTGAGTGATGAATTGGTGCCGAAAATCAACGAAAAAATCCGTGAAAATCGCCGTTTCATGATTACGGAACTCTCAGAACAATTCCCCCAAATTTCACGGAGTTTAGTTCATGAAATTGTGGTTGGTAAACTTGGTTACCACAAATTTTGTTCGAGGTGGGTTCCGAAAATCCTAACGGAATACCACAAAAAACAGAGACTTTCTGCAGCACTGACATTTCTGGAAGACTACGACAAAAGTGGAAACCAAGTTATCGAACGTATCGTAACTGGCGACCAGACTTGGGCAAAGCACGTCACCTGCGAAACAAAACGGCAGTCGATGGAAGGGGGACACACGCATTCACCCAAGAAACCGGGGAAGTGTATGCAAACACTGTCAGGAGGAAAAATGATGGCTACTGTGTTTTGGGACGCTCATGGAGTGATTCTCGTTGATTTTCTTCAACGTGGCCATACAATTAACTCAGAGACGTGCGATACAAAACAAGCGTCGGGGAAAACTCTGCGAGAAAGTTTTGTTTCTCCACGACAACGCTCGTCCACAAACAGCCATCCGTACCCAAGAGCTGTTGGATGGTTTTTGGATGGGAAGTTTTCAATCATCCGCCGTACAGCCCGGGTTTGGCACCGAGCGACTACCACCAGTTCCCAGTGATGAAGACGTGGCTCGCGACGCAACGCTTTGCCACTAACGCTGAACTGCATGCCGGTGTAAACCAGTGGTTGAGCTCGCAGGAGGCAGATTTCTACAGAGCGGGTATTGAAAAGTTTGTACCACGTTATGATAAATGCCTTAAATTAAATGGCGATTATGTAGAAAAATAGCCTAAGAGTTTACCTCCAAAATGTATATAATAAAAATTGTTTTTTTCACTTTGTTTATTTTTTATTTCAAAACGTCTGTTACTTTCTGGATAGCCCTCGTAAAATACATTTATATACAATCATTAACGTTCAGACAGTGTTTAATTCAGCATTACAGCTCAAAAGGAAGGCAGGGAAAAAAATACTTGTCATAAAAATCCGAATCCTATTTATAATATAAAATGAGTGGGGATACAAAAAGATACTGATAAACTTGAAAAATCTGAGTATTTGTGCAGAATAACGCGTTATTAGATTGTGTGTATACAATTTACTCGACTTTTCCACGGAGCGTGGTGGGAGAGCGGTAACGCTCTGGCCTCGCATTTGGGAGGGCGCAGGTTCGAATCCCCGTCAGACCATGGAGATCTGAGTTTTCCATGGTTTCCCCATATCACTCGTGGCGAATGCCGTAATGGCCTACAAAGAGGATATGGCCGAATTCCTCCCAGTCCTCAGTCCTTTCCCGTCCTAATGACCTCGAGTCTACGAGTCGCTAAACAAAAAAAAAAACATATAAAAGTCGACATTTCAATCGGAGATAATGTTACGAAGTTCTTGCTGAAGTAGTTTGACATGTAGCTAATAGTCTACACACTCAGGTTTCAGAAGTTTTTGTGTAGCGTTGTGCTTCAGAGAGTGAAATTTTGTAAAGCTTCAATTTCGTTTTCTGATGTAATCGATGAAACTACGTTGCACTGTTCGTGAGTTTTATCTAAAACGTTCAAGGAAACATATGAAACAGGAAGTGTTAGAAGTTTTGAATGAAGAAACAAATGGACCAGACAGTTTGAGAAATGCGTAAAGGCCTTGCGTCGTCAACCTTTAGTAGGAGAGTAGAAAAAATTTGGTCACAGAGAAAATATGTACGATAGTAGCATTTTTAAGGTAATGCGTAAAATAATTAGGAAAGGTGACTGAGATCATTATAGACTCCTTCAACAGTGTGAATTCTAATGAAAAGTAAGAGGATTCCAGTTATTTAACTAGAAGTAGAGCCTGCCGGCCCTGGCAGTGTAGTGGCTAGCGCGCTGGCTTCGCATTGCAAGGGCCGCCGGTTCGAGTCCGGCCTCGGGCATGGGTGGTTTTAATTAAGTGTTGTGTTCGTCTTGTGCTGTCCACAATATGATGATTAGAGCCTGATACAATACTCTGTACAAAAACAAATTGGAGCTGGCTAAATGGTCGCAATGACCGAAGGCCATTATTTTAAAAAGAAGAAGAAGAAGAGCCTACTTTCCCAGCAGTTTTATTTGATAGAAGCTAGTAACTGAAAGGAACAAGCAAAATTCAAAAGTTTCAAGCTGCTACAGATCTATGAAAACGAGCTGCATCTTCGCGCGTTCGAAACAGGAAAAGGGAAACGAGATGCGCTTTTCACTCTTAAAGTGATAAAGCATGTTCCCTCAATTACGAGTCTTATCATTTCATAAGGCTCTCCATTTTTAGGATTTTTAATCTTTTTGAAATGACGTTACATTAATATAAGGCGTATTTCGAATTCCTTACTTTATAAACATTGCGAAAGGACATTTTTAAAAAAATGAGGAAACCAATGTGAATTTTTAAATGTTCATGTCTACAGTGTTTGCTCTATGAAACTTGTAGACTTGTTGGCGATCGGCCTCATCTGCTATCAAAATTTAAGGCAAGTAGTTATTCATACACTACTGCTTGTAAAAATTGTAACCCCAAGAATGAGACGTGTGTTTACAATGAAATTTATCCCACAGATTACTGTCATGACAATATACAAATGTCAGAATAACAGAACTGTACATGCACTTTGATCGTGAGAGCCGTCACGTGCTTTTGATGTCGTGGCTTGGAAACAAGGAGAACCTTGGTATGCGACTGGGGAACACAATGCCACGCGATCTGTAGCGTGTCCTCAGAGCATCGATAGGGGTTGCAGGAGGACCAGCACGAACAAGTTGCCGACCTACAACATCCCAGACATGTTCGTTGGGTGATATGTTAGACGAAAGTGCAGAACAAGGCTTGTACATTCCTCGTAACATGTGACCGGGCATTGTCCTGCTAAAATGTGGCTTATGGGGCTGCCTGCAGACAGGGCCGGCGTTAGGGGAGGGGAGGAGTTAGCAGGTCAAATGATGTACCCCGGGCCCGCCAACCAATGGGGAGGGAGAGGCCAATGACCGGCCGGTTACATCACTGTTAAGAACGCTTACTCGGGGCCCGAGAATTATAGCGCCGGCCCTGCCTGCAGGAGGGGCAGTATGTCGGACTCTAAAATCTCCTTGAATGCCACCTGCCGTTTGTCCGCTATATCGCTCAACAATGCAGTCTGCCCGATTGCATTTACCACGGTTGACCCTAACACGCATGCAGCCACCACTGTAGGACAAGTTCAAGTGGGACTCTACTAATAAACACTACAACTTACCATTCAGCACACCAATGATGGCATTCACGATTGCAGTCTGAGGCGTTGGTGGTTTGTGGACAGTGGAAGCCGACGCAATGGCATGCGTGTCATCAGTGCAGGCCTCAGTAGACTGCTTCGAACCGTCGACACAGACATATCCACGCCCGTCGTAGTGCTCCAACGTCGAGCCAATACTGTGGACGAAGCTGTTCTGTCGGTTACGGCCATGCTGACAAGATGGAGGTCATCCCGCGCTGTGGTCACATGGTATGGTCCAGTAGCTGTTCGTCACTGTTTAGGATTTTCTTCTATCCACTGGTTCCCACACGCATCACTGTCATAGCAGCGTGCCGTGTACTATACGACAAACCCGTTTCGCTTGGAGCAATCATTCTGCCACGTTCAAACTCTCTCACATTCTGATGATTTCGATTAGGCATACCGGCACTTTATTGCAAGTTTCCACTTCGTTTGACGGCTCTGCAATTACTGAGCGTGGCGTAACACTGACCTGTCCGGTTACACAAAAGAGGGCGCTACTAGGCCTACATGCACGCCACCCGCCTGCAAACTTAATCACATATTATGATTTCTACGCAGCCTCCGATAGTTGAGTGATTCAAGCAATTCCTTCCGGGTTTTGCAGTTTTCACAAACAGTAGTGTATCATACATAAAAATGTGAGGCAAGATTACGTCCTTAGACGTTTCTTAATTTGGACAGGACGTGATGTTTATCATACCGAACCTGCTGAGTGAGTGGTTAACGCTTTGCATGGCATTCAAGAGGACACAGTATCAGTCACCAGTGCTGGGATTGTTCCTTCTATGGTCCCCATTTCACCCCTTTTGTCAAAGAGATAGCATGACCTAAATAAACGGGGAAAAGTGAACTTCCCAAACGACTCTTGAACTGTCAAGACGTTAATCCAGATCAAAAAATAAAAGCTGATGAGCATGAAGTGTCATTAAGATAGGAGCAAACCGTAATTTCTGTCTGATTTTTATCAAAATTCACGGAATTGGATAATGTGTTAGGTTCGGCCTGTGTCGACACAGGATACTCCTCACGAGGCTGAGTGGTGTCCAACACGTAGATTCGATTTTCCATTCAATAGGAAGTTGACTCGATCCTCTTTCCACCCATTCAGATTTGTTTTCCAAGGTTTCTCGAACTCACTCTAGGCGAATTCCGAGATGGATCCTTCAAAAGGCAATTGTCGAATTCCTTTCCGTTCGCACCCCCTCCCCCCACGTTTCTTCCACTGTTAAACAACTATATAGCTCTCAAAAAATAATAATTCCGGTGTTGAGGTAATGGAATGGAATGCGGAGCTCTACCCCCACCAGTCTCACGTGTTCGGAAACACCCTTTATTTGCTGACTCTTATATTACTGCGGTTTACAAAACAAACGATCTACAATACATCATTCGTAATTATAAGTTTTGGAAATAATGTAACGATATTAAATTCTTATTGACTCCGTTAATAATCATTTATGCTCCTCATGACCCTAAAAGCAGTAAAAATGGGCTCGGAGAATTCGTGTTGAATTCTTGAATTGCAAGTTTTTCGTGAATACAGTAATTATTATTTGACCCTCATTCACAATTGTAATTGAGATAAAATCTGTTTACTTCTTTTTGAATAGTATTATCAGACTGCAGAGCGGTCTGGTGGCTCAGTGGTTAAGGCATCTGACTGGAGATTGAAAGGTAGCCGGTTCGAATCCCTGGGGATTTTCATAGTCGTTTAACCCGAAATTCAACTCTGGCAAAACCTGCTGTGTCATGTGAAGTACGCCAGAATGCATCCGTGGTTCAGATTCCACATTAAACTGTAGTTCCCCTGTACCCGGTAGGATTGCCGGGTTAGGTTAAGGCACCTACGACGGGGGCGGAATGCGCAGCCAATAGAAACCCTGTCACCAGGTCATTACGACCACACGGAATTATTATTATTATCAGACTGCAAACCGTGTTCAGTACTGACACCCGACATTTTGGCAGCATTAAAGCGACGTTATGCTGGAAACGGGATGAACGAAAGACCCTGGGTCGAGCCTTCGACGCCGTATGCGTAGTTTTTAGGTTGTATTTTGTAGAGTGCTCAACCTGTTGGCTAAGGTCATTGCTACGCCTTTGTGTCCGGCCCCAGTAGTGGAAGAAATTTTCACCGCGCGGGACTTCGCCAGCAAGATAGCAGAGGTGGTGATGCACGATTTCTGATCACCAGATTGGGTTAAAGCCCTAACCTCTCTGCGGTGCAGACGGAGCGAGGTGATTCATCTGTCCGATACCACGTCAGACTGTTGATCCTCTTAACCCGGTATCTAAAGACCCGGCAGGATTACCGAATTAGGTTAAGGAAGTCACTGCAAGAACCGCATTATGTGCCAAGTCGAAAACTGTCATTCGGTGGCCGAATCATTCGGGGATATCCTATCCAATAATGCCTTACATGTTTACTTCACTTTCTAAGTCAGCAGATAAGCATTAAGTGATAGGATGCTACCAGAAAAAAGAGTTATCAGTATTAGTATAACACATACATCTGGTACCGAGAATGATTGGTGAGCGGTAACGCTCTGGCCTCTTATTCGGGAGGACGTGGATCGAATCCCCGTCCGGCCATATAGGTTTGGGTTTTCCACGGTTTCCTCACATCACTCCGAGCACATTTCGGGATGGTTCCTTCAAAAGGCCATGAACCAGTTCCTTCCAGTTCTTTGGCCTCCATTCCTTTCCCGCCTCTAATGACCTAGATGTCGACGAGGCGTAAAGCCAAAAAAACTTCTCCATGTGGTTTTCATCTTAGGCGCTTGCTTGACCTGTTTTTTTTCAATTAATTATTCCTTCCATAAGATTAGAGCATAACAGATACGGCACGATAGCATTAACGTTACAAGAATGTATATCATCATGATGATAAACGAAGAACATAAACATTGGTTTTTGTGGGTTAAAATTTGTGGAGTGTATCTGACATGGCACTTGCTTCCGATATAGCTATTAGTCTCACGGCACAGTGCGTCTATAAAAGATTGCATAACGATCTGAGTCAGAGCTGTAGTGTGTAGCACAAGGAGGAACAGGGCCTCGTTAAGATGAAGCAAACATTTTGGGTACACCAGGAAGATTTTCTGTCCATCCACCGTAAACTGGGAACGAATGCATTTTTGAACTTCCTCCTCTCACTGAGCAAGGTGGGTGCGGAAGGTGCGATGAAAGGATCGTGCCTACGTTTCGGCGTGTAGGAGGACGTCACATTTATGTAAGAGGAGTCGCGAGTGACCGTTGCGGGGCATTCCAGCGGAAGAAAGCAGGGCGGCGTGCGGTGTTACTAGCAGGCCGCAGCTTCACTTTCCACGGCAACTGGCTTTCTCTGCACCCGGAAGCGCGCCTGAGAAAGCATTGGCCCAGCACGAACGCTCCTCTTCAACCAGCTGACCTTAAAATTGACCTCTGATGCACAGCTGCTGCAGACCTTGCCCCACCTGATGGGCCTTAAGGGAGCGTCCAAAAACTACGTGGCTCCATTTTGGCCTCTTTTTTTTTCTAACCCTCCCCTCCCCCCACGTAGCCTGATGTTACTTTTGCATTGACACCCTCCCCCTCGCCCCGTGTGCCACTAAGCTTCTTCCCTATTAATTCCAGAAGACATTTTGTGCTGTTTTCTCTTACAAGACTGCCATTAAAATTATTGCGTATATAATGAACAAGACCGATATTTTCTTTATATACGTTTCTATAATTATAAATGAAATGATGATGCTAGCCACTCCTGAAAAGGATCAATTATTGGGAAACCTTTATTCTCAGGTACAGATAGGGACGCTTTTCTTCTAGAAGGTTTACTAAAACCGTTCTCCTAATCTCATTCATCATTGTTTACTAACTGATAAAATAGAACAAAGTATACATGCCGCGTAGGGAAAAAAAAACACACCACACCTTAAGAAGAGTTGCACGTTTTGCATATTGAAAAAACTTTGGAAAAACAATTTCTATAAGCCACATCAACTTTATCATACAGCGCCATTTACACCAGGCTTCAGGTTGAACTATAATTAAAGATACACTGAAATTCACTTGACAAAGCAATATTATAATTGTTTTATCAAAGAGCGGTATGGTAACTCGCGGGCGATCCGAATAAAAAGTTTTTCAAAACAAAATTGTCACTGGCGCGGAAAATCCCTTCTGTTTAGTGTTTCTCAGAGCATAATGTGCCGTCGCATGTTGGTTAGTTCAAATGTGCCGGCCCCGTGCGATCCACACATAAGACTTCAAATCACAAGCTTGCATAATAGTGTAAGCGTATAGGGTATCTAAAATAAGGAGATAATTAAATGATGGAAATAAAAATCCACATGCTGTTGTGTATTTTAAATAAACTAAAAGCTACGTAGCTTGTCCCCGGAAATTCCCCCCCCCCCCCCCCACGTAGCCCAGCGTAGCATTGTACCTACCTCCCTTTCGCCAAGTTTATGGATGTTTCTTTATGAAGAATTCGCCCTCCATAACTGCGGGAAGTATAAGTTTCTGAAATGATTGCTAAAGTTTGTTTCCGTAAGAAAATCTGTAGTGAACGTTGTACTTGCATCACCTACGGAATTTTTTATATTAATGAACGGTACCGTCGAAGAAGCAAAAATAAAGACAAAAAGTTGATAAGTGAAATAGATTATACTGGGTATGTAGGGGTGACGAGATTCTATCGGTATTGAGAAAGGTAAAAACTTACATCAAACCGCTTGAAAAAGAAAATTTCTATTAAAAATTGGAGCAATCCGCCAAGACAATTATATATAACGGAGCACTACGTGTCGTATATAGCGACCGATCACTATTTTTTCTGAATTGTTAGGGTGCGTCCATAAACTACGTAGTCCCATTTTAGCTTCCTCTGAACCCCCCTCCCCCTCCGCGTACACCCACTTCGTTCCCCCCTCCCCCGCGTGGCACGTAGCTTTTTCCCTACGATACCAGGAGACATTTTGTACTGTTTTCTCTTGTCAGACTATCGTAAATTACATACGGAGATAATTAAATGACGGAAATAAATATTCACATGCTATTGTGTGTTCTTTACCTTATTTAACTGTTACAAATAATATGAATGAGAAGCTACTTGGCTCGACTCTGAAACACCCCCCCCCCCTTTTCCCACGTAGCCCAGCGTAGCTCTCTACCCAACCCCTACCTCTCTAGACCGAGCCACATAGTTTATGGACGCTCCCTTACGAGTGTTGTATTTTTGACGCGTACGGAATTCGCTAAATTATTGGGTGGTATGGTCAGTTAAGCAGTAATGACGAGCAAGACCTAAACTGGATTTTCTGAAACAGATGACTGAAGTGCAGTATAGTGGGTTTGAGGAGATGACACGTTTAAAACGGTATTGGGTAAGGTGGAGGATTACATCAAACCGCTGGAAAGACTGTTGATAAAGAAAACAGAGTGTGGTGGATGTGCCTCGCATTCAGGAGGACGCGGGTGCGAATCCCTGTTCGGCCATCCAGAATTCGGTTTTCCATGGTTTCCACAAATTACTTCGGGCGAATACAGGAATGGTTCCTTCAGAAGGTCATGTCTGAATTCCTTCCAGTTCCTTGCCCCTAGTCCTAATGACCTCGACCTCTACATCTACATCCATACTCTGCAAATCACAACCATTGTGGGTGGCAGAGGGTGCTAAGCACCAATCCTAAACCCGCCCATTCCAATCCCGAATAGTGCGAGGAAAGAAGGAATACATATAAGTATCAGTACGGCATCTTATTTCTCTAATCTTATCCCTCCGGTCATTCCGACCTAAATAGGTTGGCGGAAGAAGTATTTCATTGCACCCGAAATTTAAATTTTTTCTCATATTCTCCAATAAATTCGAACGCAAGCTACGTCGTCTGTCTTCCAAACTATCCCAACCCAATCTATGTATCAATTCTGTGACGCTTTCATAAGAGCTGTAACAACAAGTCACGAATCTAGCGGCTATCCTCTGCACCCTCTCAACTGAGTCAATCAGAACCTTGAGATACGGATCCCAAACCCCACAACACTAATCCAGATGCGGACGCACTAGTGTTTTATACGCTATCTCCTTTGTTTGAGCATTACAATTCCTCGACGTCGACTAGACGAAAAGCCCGAAGCAAAAAGAAAAAGGAAATTTTCCGATTTTAAATTGGGCCGATCAGGCATGACAGTTACACGCAACGCAGCCCTAGTTTTCGTATAAAGCGGCAGATCCTGGTGAATGAGCGGCAACGTCCGAACCGGGTGCCTAGGAGAGCACTGATTCGATCCTAGTCAGGACATCTAGAGTTTGGCTTTCATGGTTTCTCAAAATTACTACAGGCGAATGGCAGGATGGTTACTGTGAGAAACCTTCCGGTTCATTGTCCGCAGTTTCCTACTATCGCGCGTTCAATTAACAGAGGCGGCTGAAGGTCACTGTGTTCTACCCCCACTCTGCTACCGTTGCCCCTACATGCGAAGGGGAAATTTGTCACGCACCTTCTGGACACTTCGTTCAGCTCGAAGATGTAGGAAGGGAGAGGGCGGTGAGGTAAGGAGCGGTGGTACGGGAATATGACCTTGAAATGCCAGTTGAGGGTGAACAGGGTATAGCTCCAATGGCCTCTCCGTCGAAGACCCATATAGCTAGTCGCTTGCGATAAAAGTTACATGCGATCTATTAATTCAAGTTGTCAGGGTGTACACAGTCATCGAAAAGAGCGACAGAGCCATGAGCAAAAACACACACACACAGTGATGACGTGTATTTGCAATTAAATGTCTGTATGGTGCGAGTCGATTCTGCAATACGGAAACTAATTTTTCAGTAATAAATTACGCGACTAGAGAAAATGTATGAACGGTTGAGCTAGCCTATATAGAATTTTAGTGACAGCTTGGCCTTGGTCATTCACAGCCGTATAAAAAATAATTTTTTCGTTATTACAATATTTATGTTAAAAAAAAAAAAGTTGTGTGTAAATTATAAAACCGGAACATATTTGAATGCCGACATAGCTGGTTTGATGCATGCCTTGTTGACGTAACCATTTTGACTCCAGTCTATTGTGTAGGTAGCGGGAAAAAGAAAGCGGGGGGAGGGGGTGCTATGTAAGGACTCTATATATGAATTTTGAAAGTTATCGGCGTCTGTTCTTCGAAACTGAGAACGCAATTGAAGTTAGAAAACCAGAATCAGCCAGTTAGCTGGCGGCATTTAGAACTTGATTGCTCAAAGTGATGAATTAAAAGTTCTCTTCGACAAAACACACACGAGCTCGCAAACTGAATGAAAACAGAGCCAAGGATCCTTGGTAACCTGCTTATAAATTGTTTAATTCGATTGCTTTGAGTCTTCTAATTTTCATTATTGCTTTGAATTAAATTCATAAACCACCGGGTTACTGTACAGCGGCAATATGGTAACAAGAAGTCGTGTAAATTTTGGGTTTGTGGTGTAAGATAGTATGTTGTATAAATAAAGAAAAAACAAAATCACACTGTCTCACTATATACAATTAAAATATAAATATCTTTTTTTTATCTAACTAATATAAAAAGGATATAGTATATATTGTTCAGTGCTTATTGCACAACACGTAAATTTTAATTTTTTAAGGCATGTTTCCAGAATAACTTAATTCAAGGTTCAAGATTTCCCACGTTTTCATGGAGAAATAAAAATAATATTTCTTAAATATCGTATACATTTTTTTTAGTCAAACAAAGCACTTAGTGAGGAAGTTATGTGTTTATTTGCAATGAGACTAAGACAGCAGTTCTTTATCTCCCATCAGTGACCCGCCAGCGTAAGATTGTGTCCAGACATTAATAAAGTTCTTTCTGTAGAAAAAAATTAACACCATCAAATTTCGCTTAGACAGCAGCAGAAGTTACTAAAAAAAAGTTTGTAGCTCAGTTTGTTGTCGAAGATGAGGTCAGGATGAACTATTCAGAGAGAACAATGCCACCACATGTCTGTAAACTGTGCTTTGTGCTTCTGTTTCTCTATTAGTAAAAGATTTTTTTTGTCGGGTAGTAAGTTGTACAGTATTCTGCAGAGTACTATTGAATTGTATACACATTTCGCAAGGCTGTACGATATCGTTTTCCTGAGCAGGCCACTAACGTAAAGAACGACCCTCACATGTGCAACTGTACTGATGTTTTTCACTGTATACTGAAAAATCATTCGTGACTAAGGCACTTCAAAAGTTGTGGTTACCTCCAAAATATTTTCGGCAAATGTGAAAAAAAAAGTCAGACTACTGTAGTAGTATTTTATTTTTGTTTCAAACTAGTGGACCGAGAGTGGTGGTTGAGCGGTAATGCTCTGGCCTTGCATTCGGGAGGACGCGGGTTTGAATCCCAATCCGGGCATCCACTTTGGTTTTTTTATGGGTTCCCCAAATCACTCCAGGTGAATGTTGGGATGCTCCTTGCCCCAGTCCTTTCCAGCCTCTAATGACCTCGACAAGGTGTAAAACCATAAGCAAAAAAAAAAAAAAAAAAAATCAAACCAACGTTTTTTTTTATATTGTTTCTGTTTAATTAAACTTATTCTCGGTGTTCATACTAGCAGGGCGTTACTGTTATGGACATTTTACTTGTCAGCTTAGCTCATCGTTTTACTCTCCGTGCACTAAGTTAACGGTAGTCTTTGTTGTTTTCTTTAGTGACTGATGGTATCAGCCCCAACACAGTTAAAAACAGATTATGGAAACGTCAGAACAGTGTTTTTTTGCGTCCGTGTTTGGAAACAGAATCTCACAAACGATTATATCAACGCCGCATCGGGAAATACTCAGGGAAATTTCATAATATTCATTGCGCCTACATAGTTTCGGATGGATGCCATTGTGCCTGAATTTCTGAGCGAGCTCCTCGTGAATGTGATGCACTTACTCGCGCTTAATAACTTGGATTATGCGTTTGGAGTAAAACAGTCATGAGATTATCGTTGCCACGTGAGAGCCTGCTTTAGGGGACTTCAGGTTGAACATTAAATTATAACGACCACTTTCCGCATTATCAACTGTGTGCTTAATGATGGTAATTATCAAGAGGCAGATAAGCTACTTCGATGTGTAACTGTGAATCGCGATGTTTCGTGCTAGAGTTTGGTTCACGTTTTTGTTTAAATCAGCCTTTCCCAACCGCAGACCCCTTAGTTATTAGCCACGGACACCTTAATAATAGTAATAATAAATTGGCTATTTTAGAAGTGTCATTTGATAGCTCGACTCTCATCTCATTCATTGTGCAAAGAGTTCGTGTGTCCTCTCGCCTCCATTTATGTTTTATTAATTTTATTTTGTCCCCCAGGGATCCAAGGACCAGAGATTGTGATACCCTGGTTTAAATAATGCTTGGTAATTCTCTCGGGTTATCTCGTTGATGTTCAACAATAATTCGGCTGTCAATCTCTCTGCCTTCGTTGTTTGGGAGAGGCAATCACCTCATCAGATTAACATGATTATGATCACGTGATTGACGGGTCGAATATTGTTATACATCGAATGCAATCGAATTTCCGAGAACTATTCAAACACGTGATAAGCTGGGAAAATATTGATTGATATTCGTCCGTGAGGTTGGAAAACCATGGAATTATTCTCCTACATGGTTACGGAAAACCGAGCACCGTGAGTGAGTGGTAAACCTCTGATCTGGAATTCTGGAGGACACTGGTTCGAATCTCCGTCCGGTGATCCATACTGAAATCGCTCCAAATGAATAGGTTCCTCCGAAAGTATATGCCAGATTTCATGCCCCCAGTCTTTCCCCGCCTCTAATGACCTTGATCGAGCGATCTGGTAGCTCAATGGATAAGGCACTCGCATACTAAATTCAAGGTCCCGGGTTCGAATCCCACTTTAGCTAGTACTTTTTGCGGGCTGTGTTTTGTTTATGAGTTAGGCTAGGTCGCTCCGTGTTTCAGATTCCACGTTAAACTGTAGGTCCCAGAGGAAAGGAACGGGACATCCTACCTCCGACACAATGGCTTAGTATACTTCCATCGGGAGGAGCCAACCGTCCTTCGGGTTGTGGACTAAGTAAAGTTTATGACGAAAAGCCGTAAGCAAAAAATGTTACGGGAAAGCGAATAAAACAGTAGAGGCGGGCCGCCAATTTGTGGCAGGATTTTAATCATGGCCAGTCGCGTTTCAGACTTCCAAGAAAAAAAGACCAAGTTTTCTTACGTCATTCTTACCGCAAAGAAACGAGAGTGGTCTTAACCCATTGTTAGGGGTTTGAATACCAGTTCAGCTTGGAATTTTTACGCACATTTCATATTATGATCTTCACCACCGGCAAAGCTTGATTAGTGTATGTGAAACAGTCTGGAAATTGGATTTTGGTCTTTAAGACCTTTTGAACTTAATTTTCTGGGAACGTATAATAATATGGACTCAGATTATATTTCTTCAATAACAAGCAATGAAAATTTTACGGGATTGGATAGTCGTCAGGTTGAAATCCCACAGTCTCCCAACTGACCTCCTTGATTTCAGTTTTAAGATAGTATTCTGCAATTACCTAGGCAAATACTGGTGTGATCTGCACTTCCCAGTTCATAAATACTCGATATGTAAACAAAATAACGCAATAATTTATGTATAAACAGAATAACACAACAGATGTTGGAAATAAACTTGCTCAGTTGACAAACTAATTACATTACGCCCCTTCTTCGTGAAAGACAGTTTTTTTTAAATTATTGCTTTACGCCTCGTCGACGTCGAGGTCATTAGAGGCGGGATAGGATTGGGGTCAAGGAACGGGAAGGAATTCGGCACTGGTTTTTTTGAAGGAAGCATCCCAGCATTCACCTGGAGTGATTTGGGAAAACCATGGAAAACCCAAATCTGGATGCCCATACGGGGATTCGAACCGGCGTCCTCTCGAATGCGAGGCCAGAGCGTTAACCGCTCAACCACCTGCTCGGTGAAAGACAGGAGATGGCACATAATTCGTAATTTATCAGATTATTTATCAAAGGTTTTGGTTAAATACCAAACCTCTTTTAAGTGCTTATGAAGTGAGGCCATACGACACTTGTCGATGGTGGCTCATCTTTCAGATGTTGACCTTAAACAGCCCGAAGCTGTGTTTCGTACTCACTTGTATCATCCACACGTGCAAAACGAATGACACGCTGCACCTAAAACACGTGCATTACAAGTAACAAAACTAACCCCCGGGATGTTATGAAGTTGTAACACTCTCCGTGATAATCTCCAACGTCATACTTCAGTGACTCTTGATCTGTTTAGAAATGCTTATTTGGGAGAGTTGAAATCTGTAATTACTCCGTTGAGTAATATGTAAACGATTTTCCTAAAATATTCAGCAGAAACCTTTAAAATCAGAATGTGGGAATCGAATGAAAGACCTCGAGAGTGATGATCCAATTGGCGGATGGCAAGAAAGCTTGTAGGGTTGGCAGCGTCGGAGACCAGGAGAGGCGTAAAGAAAGTGCTGACTCGCCGTGGTCTTTGTGGACTTGTCAGCATACTTGGGGCAAAGCCTGCAAGGCAGATTCACCGCACGAGGGCATCGCGAAATCTGCTCTCAGTAGCTGCGCCATATATCCGCTGCTACTGTATACTATTATAAAAACTATATTAATCCATAAAATTTGATACCGTTGCACATTATGCATTCAGAGGCACTAAAAACTCCTTCCCCGTCTGCGTACCGGCTATTTTGGGTGCGCTTTTCATTAATAATGTAACTGAATGGTGGGATGTTTTTTGCATCGAGCATGGTGGGTGAGCGGTAACGCTATGGCCTCTCGCATTCGGGAGGTCGCGGGTTTGAATCCCCGTCCGGCCATCCAGATTTTGGTTTTCAATAGTTTCCCGCAATAGCTCCAGGCGAATGTCGGTATGGTTCCATCAAAAGGCCGTTCCAGAATTCGTTCCCGTTCCTTAATCCAGCCCTTTTCCGCCTCTAATGACCTCTGCCTCGATGACGCATAAAGCCGTTAAAAAAAAAATCCACCTCAAAATTACATTTCACAAAAAATTATCGAGCTGATTAAATATCCATGTGTTGATTTACCCTTCCAAAAATTCTTAGTAAGGAACTGTTAATTGGTACAGTTTTCCCGATTAGTGGAAGTGTTCGCCTTAAAGATTTTTATGGATGACTTTAATATATGTGTGTCCAATATACTGTCTTTGTGTTGTGAATGAGAGATGTAAGGTTTTTTTTTTTTTTGTAACTGCTTTACGTCTCTTTTTAACATCGAGGTCTTTAGAGACGGGAAAGGATGGGGGGCAAGGATGGGGGCAAGGAATGGGAAGGAATTCGGCCATGGCCTTTTGAAGGAAGCATCCCGGCATTTGCCTGGAATGATTTGGGGAAACCATGGAAAACCCAAATCTGGATGCCCGGACGGGGATTCGAACCGCCGTCCTCCCGAATGCGAGGCGAGAACGCTAACCGTTACACCGCCCCGCTCGGTGAGAGATGTAAGAATGGAGACCGAGGAATACGGTGCGAGCTCATTCACGAATACTCTTTCGAATTAGAGGAGGGGGTGGAAAGGGACCACGGTTCGACTCCCTGTCCCGGCAGGGATTTTAAATTGATCTAAACCCGACCTTTAACTCTGGCACGGCTTGCTGTGTAATGTGAAGTATGCTAGTATGCTTCCGTGGTTCGGATTCTCTTCACCCGGTGGGATTACCGGGTTAGGTTAAGTTGGCTACGACAGTCGCTGAATGTGCAGCCAATAAAAACCCTTTCATCAGGTCATTACGACCACACGAGCCTTTATCCTTTACCCACTGAAGAGAGATGGAACCCAGGTCTCTTACAATCTGCTGACTGAGAATAGTGAATCACCAGCTATGCTAAAAGTTTTATAAGTAATGCTCTAAATTCATGCAGAAAGAAAAGTCTCTTTCAAGTACATTGCAGTGTCGGCCACACACAACACAAATGGAATATAGCAACTCCAATATTTTGTTTCTTGCATCGTTGAAGACAAAACAGAGGAGAGGGTCTGATACTCAAACTTCCAGCTATCTTTGTAGGAAGCGTCGTGGCATTTGCCTTGAGTGATTTGGGGAAACCATGGAAAACCCAAATCTGGATGCCCGGACGGGGATTCGAACGGCTGTCCTCCAGAATGTGAGGCCAGAACGCTAACCACTCGGACATAGTGCAAAAAGTTTGTCCATGTATCACCGCGGTAGTTACGTAGACAAACTATTTAGCGTTCTCAGTTCTGCGAAGCTTTTTTTCCCTCAGATAAGTTTTCTTTTATTTGACCTTACTTTTGGCCTTTGTGGCTATTCAGCCTTATCTAAGCGCATTTAATCGCTTTCGCAACTGTACTGAGCTTTGCTCAAGGTAGCTACTCCTATGCCGCAGTAAGGAGTGTAATAACTGAAACTATCTATTCTGAAGGACAGGCTGAAACCAGCGACACTTGGAATGTAATTCTGCGCCTTTAGGGTGGGCTAGAAATTTTCGACGTTTAAGACTATGGTCATTTTGTTAATTGCTGTTCTTCTGCATTGTGTTGTTGCATCGCCTTCAAAATGTAATTTACAGTCGCTTTAATACACCGATTTCGTGAACTGTCGTTTCGTGATAGATGTGTTTGACACGCCGCGAGATCATGCAGGTTTCTATTGCGACCACATGTTGCTTCGTCATCTGTGAAGGATGTAATCCGCAATGCGAGCTGCGTAACTGGACGAAACCCACGTGTGAGTCGTAAAGAGGATAAGGAGCCTCGCCAGCAACGCTTCCCGCTTCTTAAACTCAACCACTCTTTACAGCGTTTTTTATATATAAAAAAGTTACTGAAAACTGCTTGTACGTACGTTAAACGCAGTGTCTCAATATCGGTCAGTGCTAATAGAATTAGTTTCGTGTAATAAGTCGTGCGAATTTCTAATTATTGACCGCGACTTTAATTATAATCTGGTCAGTGAGCCACAAATTAAATTTTGAAACGCTCATTTAAACTCTACATTTATAGTAACAACGGGATGAAAGTGTCAGTGTATAATGAAATGGGGAGAGAGCAAAATGGTAGTCTGCAGTATATGAGACACCATACACTTTTAGTCTCTTACATTAACGGAAAAAAAAAAAAAAACCTTTGGGTAGATCGTTACAATGTAAAAAAAAAAAAAATTGAAACATTACTTCCATCATCATGGCTTTACGCCTCGTCGACGTCGAGGTCATTAGAGACGGGATGGGACTGGGGACAATGAACGGGAAGGAATTTGGCCATGGCCATTTTGAAGGAACTATCCTGGCATTCGCCTGGAGTGATTTGGAGAAACCATGGAAAACCCAAATCTGGATGCACGGACGGGGATTCGAACCGGCATCCTCCCGAATGCGAGGCCAGAGCGCTCGCTAACCACTCACCCACCACACACTCGGTTCCATCTTTATTCATTACAAGAGGGTCAATAAAAATTGGTTATAATACAAATTAAGAGCATAATAAAAGAAACAAATGCAACAGTTGTTAGCACTGCCAATATTTTTCTCTACCACCTGTTTCTCAATATTTTCGTGGTCGACTGCGAGTTTTACTCATCGTTGACATGGGCAAATTTGGAACTTTGGTTTTATGGTCGCATGCCCTTGCTGACGCCAAGCATTTTATACCCACAGCCAGATGGTACTGCGTACTAAGGGGGGGTCTCCATTAATGACGTGAGGTGAAATATGGGGGGGGGTCCGACGAAATCTCACGAAACCTCACCAAGGGGGAAAAGGGGGGGTCAACGGAAATCATACTTGATGTTTTGAAATTCTTGTAGTATAGTAGAACTAAAAAAAAAAGTCAACAAATCACGCGGAATTCGACTTTAGGGGGGGGGGAAATTTGATCCAAAAACGGAATGGGGGGGGGTATAACTTCCCTTGGAAGCATGAGACCTAAAAATAAAAAAAACCGAAGGTTTCAAAAAGTTGCAAGGTCGATTAGTGGGGGGGGAGTCTCCGTCAAAATCTCACGTCATTTTAGAGGGGGGAGGATCCAACTAGATTTCACGAATTTTCACCAGAGGGGGGAGGGACCGGGATTCCGGAAAAACACCTCACGTCTTTAATGGACGCCCCTTAATGGAGGAAGTGAAGTGAGAACGAAGGCTTTCACAGCGTATCGATGATATGGAAGTCTTCACGGGAGCTCTGCTGCTCCCTGCATAACATCAGACCTGAAGATGGCGGCAGAGCTAGCCACCGAAAGCTCGTTATTGAACACACGAAGACTTCATATCGAGGAAGTGAAGTGTTGCCATCTGTCTGTGAAAAGTGTAACTATATTACGTATGTGATAAGTGTTTTTTTGTGGAATGAATAGTTAATGAGGTGGAATTCGCCTTGATGGCTGCGGTAAACCGCCTAAAAACCGCAGTCAGGACGGTCCATGCGCGCGTGCCTGGGCTCGTGCCCGGTCCCGTTGAACCTCTCCGATCCAGTGTGCGGCGCCTCGCGCACTGAGTCACACTGGCGGGTTTGTTAACTCTGACAATGCATTAATATTATTATTACTTCAAATTTAAATGAGAAACCAAAACAAATTAATGAAAAATTGAAAATAAATTTAGTTGAGGAAGTATTGTCATAAATAAGCGTTAATTAACTCAGTATAGTTTTCGGAGAGGGTTTAAAATGTGAAGATTAACGTCCAAAAACATTGATATCATACAGTGTTCTTTCCACTGGAACTCATAAAATACCAGAAAGTTTTCACCAGCGCATTGGAAAAAAGGGAAACTCTATTCTAAACTAAAATTTGATACGTTTGGTGTTACCTCTCAAACAAATAGTGCCTTGAATTTGAAAAAACCTCGTAGAAGCGCAAATCTAAACATTCGTTATTGATCTTTGGCCCTAGAGATTCGTGATCAGCGGCTGCTAAATCTGACCTCACAAATTATGTAATATATGGTCAAGAGTAATCACTGCAATAAACTTCACAGTTTATCCACGTGCATACAGCTTCAATAATTTACTTCATTTGATAATGAAAGCACTGTGATTTAAATGTTGACCCCTCCGTATAACCAGATATTAATGTCAACATTAGCTCCCGAAAACGGTCTTCGGAACCCTGGATAAAATTTATCCCACTACTAGCCTCGTACCCGCGACTTCGTACGCGTGGATTAAGAATTTTTTTGCCAGAATTAAATATAAAAAGTTGTTGGTAACGAAGGATTGGTCCCAAATAAAATCGAGTCGGCATAATATGACAGGAAAGCTATCACTATATCATTCTACCGTCGAACCTGCCTCTTGAAGAGAATCAATTTCCAACATATTTCTGTCACTATTCGATAAGATTTCAAAATTTCGTGACTACAGCTGTTAATCATACTGGAAAAAATATCCTGTGCCCTTCATACAGCTTTCCTTATAAAATTCCATCACAACGATATAGCCATATAGTCGTCAAAACGTAACAAAAAGACAGAGACTTACTTCCGTATTTATATTAGTATTACTGTGGTTCACACTCACACACTGACTGCGAACAACACCTGAGGGATCATTACAACGTAAAAAAGTGTACACCTACAACATTGCAACACTACCTACGATTTGCCTCGCATTGCACCCCTAATTTTATAATATCTACAGTTTAACATTCAATCCGAATAACCTACGGCCCAGGCCTGACTCTTACACTGAAAAACAATTTTTAAAAATCTTAGCCTCTACGGAGATTTGAACCGGAGACCACGACGTTCGTAAGCAAGCGCTTTAGCCACTAAGCTGCCAGCCCACTACACAGAAACACGCTACGGAGGCGACGATATCCAACGTGATGTCTATCACCGTATTTCGAAGTTATGAGACAACTTGTGTTATTTATACAGGTAATTTGTCAACCAAATGTAGACAGTATTTTTCTCCTTGTTGCAAATGATAAGTGTGCAAAGTTTCATCGATATCGGATGAAAACTGTGGATTTGTATGAAGAACAAACAAACCAACAAACAAACATACATTCATCTTTATATATAAAGATTGATCAGTCTCTACATATGATTATTATTTTTTTGTGCTTTACGGTATTGATTCTGTCAGTTAATAACTAGTTCAAAGGTATACTATATTGGTATTTCAGCTTGCACTACTGCGACGTTCCTTCCTTTGTTATAGGAATTTATCTAGCGCATTAAAGTTTCCGTCACCCGCCAGTGTGGCACCATCACGCTGGGTCAGGGAGGTACAACGGGACCAGGTTCCAGTCCTGGGTTCCGGGTTCCGTCATCCTGACTGCGGTTTAGCCGTTTTCCACCAATCACCTAGCTGAATGCTGGGACGGTCCCCTACATAAACTACACATCTCGCGAACAAAAATACGCTCATCATCCAGAACACAAGCGTCATGTTTCGCAGACAAATGGCAACGCAATTACACTTTGGGGGCGTCCATTAATTACGTGAGGTGAAATAGGGGGGTGGTCGGGCGAAATCTCAAGAAACCTCAACAATGGTGAGGAGCGGGAGTCAACGGAAATCTCACGTGAGGTTTTGAAATTCTAATAGGGCTGTACAGCTTTTTTTTAGGGAAAAAAACAGCTCTACAAATGATGCGAAAGTCGACTTAAGGGGGGGGGGGTTGTATTTTTACCGACTTTGGAAGCATGAGACAAAAAAAAGTCTCAAAGTTACGAGGTCTAATAATAGAGGGGAGGGCGGAATTCTGGAAAAACACCTTGCACTTGTTTGAGCAATAGTTACGAGATGTGCAGATGTTGGGGAATATGCTGCTGCCGAAATGCCCTCCTAAAGCCAGCGTAGGTTGAGCTAAGAATAACGGAAAGGAAAAAATAAAGAGCCTCGTCATCGGATTTGAAGCTAATCTGAACCTGCCAAACTCTGTTACAAATATTCTACTTTACGATGTAAAAATAAATCTGAAGTTTTACATGTTAATGTCTCCATTGTTAATGGGTTCCTGAATATCCCAAATGTAACCTTTGAACTGCTGAGCCATGGATGTGTCTGCTGTTGTATTATACTGTAGGATGGTACACACAACGATATTGCTGGCCTCCTAGATTTAATTCCCTTGGCAGAGGGAAAAGAACGATAACATTTGCTTTACTTGATTTGAAACAAATTGCTGGGAATCTTTTTTTTTTTTTTTTTTTTTTTTTTAATGGCTTTCGGCAACTACGACCATACAGCCGGCTCAATGTGTTGATCGTTTCTAGTGTATTATTTCTAGAGTACGTTGTTGTTGCTAAGTATGGATTCCACAGGACGGACTCGACGTTAACATACGCAACGCAATACCCATGCCCTCGGCCGGACTCGAACCGGCGACCTTCGGCACGCGGGGCCAGTACTATAGCCCCACCGCTACCGAGGCCGGCTTGCTGCGTATCTGAATTGGTTTTTGGATCAGATGACTTGTTCCCGGGATCCCATTCGAGTGAGCTCAGTAAACAAACCAGACGTTTCAGCGATTGACTACTCTGCTGCCATTTACAGTCCTTTACTAGAATCTTTGTGATGAGAGTTCGTGTAGCAGTAGTAATCCTTACTTGATGCTTATCTTCTACAGACAACATGGTCTAGCGTTACTCGCTAATATGAGAGAATCGTTGCTGGAAAATATGTACGCCATTAGTTTCTAGTGAGTGTCGCGTATGTATGCTAATTTTAGGAGACCTCGAACATAAAAAGTTGTTTTTCAGGTGTAGGAAAGTAGGAGTGCCATTGAAGGATTTGCTTCCTAATGCAAACTTCATACCGAGCGTGGTGGGTGAGCAGTATCTCTCTGGCCTCGCCTTCGGGTGGACGCAGGTTCGAATCCTCGTCTGGACTTCCAGATTTCGGTTTTCCATGGTTTATCAAAAATCACTTCAGACGAATTCCAGGTGGATGGTTCCTTCGAAAGGCCATGGCCGAATTCTTACTTCTCCCACCTCTACTGACCTAGACGTAGTAAAGCCGTAAAAAAAAAACTACATATTGGATTAAAAATATGTGAAAATTTCTTGCTGGATTATAGATTGTTTATCCTGCCATGAGTACGTTCTTGCGCACGGCACAAACATGTCTGCGAAATTGGATTAAAAAATAGCCTTGGATGATATTAGTGCTAATTAGAGATGCATCATCCTCTTACTAGAAAAGTATTGTAGGAAATTTTCTATCCGCGATTACCAAATGTCATCCACTGAAGTTTCCATATCTTTCAAGCATTTAATATACATAATATTTAATGAACACTTGCAAATGGGTATATTTCGAAGCATTGTTTTCTTTTATTTACGTTTCTACAACAGTCACTGGGCTAGCTAGTTAGCTATGTGTTGCGAACCTGATAACGTTTGGTGTTACTTTCTGGAGGACCTGGATCCGATCCCTATGCTGGCACGCACATATTTCTTTTCTGTTTTTTCCGAACCCGAAGATAGAGATGGTTGCTACTTAAATCTATGGTAGATTTTGTTCACGTTTGTTAACTATCCTATCCGGCTTTACATTCCGTTAACTAGCCGTAAAGCTCCAATAATAGTAAAAAGTATCTGTTGTGTCACATATTCTGAACTATGTTTACCGACTCCTCCAAGTCTAGCTTTCACTGCTATGTTCTGAGATTGCCATTGTCTTGCTGCCAGTGATTGCTTGCATTGTGCTTGCCAGTGGTACAAAATGACATGCTATCGCTATCCATGAAGAAGGCTAAGAACTTTTCAGGCGACCCTGGCACTGTATAACTGACCCGAGAGAACCAGGGCGACGTAGTCACGAATATCGAATACGATAAGGTAATATATTAAATAATTTTAAAGTTAGCCAGAAGGAAAAACTATTTCAAGTGCTCGTGCCAGAGTGGTGTTTTATGGTTGCACGCAATAAGATAGGTATCTTGGTCACTTCGTAATGTTCTGCGGTGAGATTAACAAGGACACAGACATGTTTACCTTCAAGCTCTACGCGCTGGTTTATTCCGCTATTTAAACGTTTCTGGACGTCCTCCTTGTTCTGCGTACCTTGCCCGTTGGGTGAGCAATTAAGGCTGTGGCCTGACATTTAGGAGCAAGCAGTTTCGATCACTCCATCCAGATATGGTTTTCCATGGTATCCCAAATCCACTTCAGGTGGATGCGAGGATAATTTCTTCAAAAAGGCCTGAAATATTACGGTCTGCTGGCTCAGTGGTTAAAGTTCGATCCCTGATTAGCACCCTAGCTCGGCAGGGATTTTCATAGTCTCTCAACCCGACCTTCGCCTCTGATACAGCTTGCTGTGAAATGTGGAGTACGCCAGAACGCTTCCGTGTCTCGGATTCCACGTTAAACTGTACGTCCCCTGACCCGACAAGATTGCTGGATTAGGTTAAGACGACTACGACAGGGGTGGAATGTTCAGCTAGTAAAAACCTTGTCACCACCTCATTACGACCACACTGAATTATCACACTTCCGCATGGTTGGCTCTGACATACTTGGTATCTAAAGCAGAACATCAAACGGCTGGCAGCATAAGCTGTAAATTGTAAGAAGACTCTCATTCGGGAGGACGCGGGTTCGAATCTCCATCTGGCCATCCATATTTGGGCTTTGCATGGTTTCCCTAAATCACTCCAGGCAAATGCAGGGATGGTTCCTTAAAAAAAAAAAGCCACGGCCGAATTACTTCCCGTTCCTTGTCCCCACTTTTTTCCCACCCTTATGACCTCGACGTCGACGAGGCGTAAAGCCTGGAGCAAAAAAAGCTAAATTGTAATTAGTTTTAGTTATGAATTTGGAATTGCAACGAAATAGGAGATGTAATACAGTTTATTTCATTATAAATCATTTTAACAAACCTGTTTATTTAAAGAAAGGGGAAAATTGAATTACGATATGTACGTACACCAGCCAATGTGGATGCGTGTGTTAGAGCGTCACTGCACTGGATGGGGGAGGTACAGCAGGACCAGGATAGAGTCCTGATCCCTGTGAACCAGCCGTCCTGATTGCGATGTTTAGTAGGTTTTCCGCAGTCTTAAAGGCCCACTATCTCCGCCTCATAATCTACACATTTATCAAACATAGAACATAGTAAGACAACATGTCTCCAATATATGCGGGAAGTAATGGAATACTGCCTCATTAATATTTCCCTAGTAGTCCGTGGTATGATTTTTTTTTTCATATTGATGAGAGCTTTTTTTTATTTATTGCTTTACGCCTCGTCGACGGCTAAGGTCATTAGAGGCGGGATGGGACTGGGGACAAGGAACGGGAAGGAATTCGGCTATGGCCTTTTTGAAGGAAGCATCCCGACATTCGCCTGGAGTGATTTGGGGAAACGATGGTAAACCCAAATCTGGATGCCCGGACGGGAATTCAAATTGGCCTCCTCCCAAATGCGAGGCTAGAACGTTAACCGTTCACCCACAACGCTCGGTTTGACGAGAGCGTGGAGAGTAGCTCGCCAGAACACTGATGGTGATGTACAGTACTTATAATTTAAAGTTCGTGTGAACTGGATCAGGTTGCATGACTATTGTGACTGATTTGTTTCTAAGAGCATCTCGGAGCGTCACTGGTCGAAAGTTACGTTATACTACTGGGGAAATGTTAGTTTGTGAGCACAATAATTTACGGGTCTTGATGTTGCGTCGACTTCGCTGGCGTGGATTGGTATTCTTGATCGTTGGCCGGCCAGACGTCTAAAATGTAGCATCAAACATAGTACAATTCTCGTGACTGAAGACTTCCATAACCTTAAAATTGCAGCATTCATGTCTCTGGAATCAGAATCGTCACAGTAACAATTACCTCGGTGCTGGAATACTGAATGGTCGGGTAAGAACAAGTCGGCCAGTAAGAGTCTGTCTCGCTGTTGTAATCCAGTACTGAGAGTGGTGGGTGAGAGGTAAATCTCTGGCTTGCATTCGGGATGACGTGGGTTCGAATCCCCTACCGGCCATCCAGAGTTCGGTTTTACATGGTTTCCAGAATTGCTTCCTGTTCCTTGTCCCCAGTATTTTCGCGTGCGGATTGTCCTTGTCTGGTTCGAACACATAATCGGTACTACTTCACTTTTCCAAACAACATTAAATACTTTCTCAGTTCCAATGACAGGTGTTATTGCCACCAACTGATAAAAAACTAAAGGTTGATTATGATTATAAGGTAGGGAAAGAATTGCTTGCTGAAGAGCTGTAAATACCTTGGCATAAAATTTGATAACAAATTCAAATGGGCAGTACATATGGAGAGGAGGTAAGAAAATGTTTCAAAATCCATCAGTTGTTGGAGAGAATGATGAGCGGATTTACCAGAGAAGTAAGGAAATTGGGTTACAAAACATTTGTCAGACCATTACTTGAATATGGTGGTGTAGTATAGGACCCACATTTTGGTTATCAAATACAGGAGTTGGAGAGCTGCTAGATTTGTCTCTGTAAATTACCACAGAACACAATCAATAACTGATCCGTTAAAGGAGTTGGAATGGGATTCATTGGAAGTAAGGAGGAGGGCGAAGAGAATCATGGGACTGTACATGGCGTATATTGGTGATGATTGATGAAGCATGGAAAGATGTTGGTGTAAAGGCCGCCATACACGAGCAGTCCATCTGGCGCCAGGCCATTTCGCACCATTCCATTTAGACTCGGTCCAAATCAGGGGGTCACACACGACAGAGCCAAGCCAACCCAGTGCGTGCCTACAAATTTCGCCAGTCCGGCTCTGGCAGTGTAGGGGCTAGCACGCTGGCCCGGCATTTTAAGGGTCACCCGTTCGAATCCGCCCTGGGGCTTGGTTGGTTTCATTTTAGCGTCGTTTTTTCTTCAAAAATGTGTCCCAAAATTACATGAAAGAAGCCTGATACAATATTTAGTACAATATAAACTGGAGCTGGCTAAATGGTCGCACAGACCGAAGGCCTTTTTTTTCGCTAGATTATGGAAAGTTTTTTTAAAAAAATATCAGCAGTCATTTAAAACTGTTTTTTTTTTTTTTTTTTTTTTCGCTTTTAATTTTATTTTACAGGGAAAAAATTAGCTTCTTAAATTAATTCTTAAAAACAATTGCCTTAAACTATGAAAATTAGTAAGAACGTATAAAATTCAAAATACGGTGGTGTAAGTCAATTTTCCTTGCTTTATAGAAATTAACATAATGCAAAAGATACTGTAATAAATTCAGGAACATAGATGTTGTAATATATTCATTTTAGTGATGTCACCTGGAATCAAATTTAACACCGAGGTTATAATTGAATAAAATCTTTAAAATGGTTACATTTTACTGCTGACAAATATGACTGAAACTAGTGTTAATTAAAAAACCGAACGAACATACTACAGTGTATGACTTACACCGGTGTATTTATAACCAAAACTGATATATAGTGAGATTGCGTAATATATCTTGAATTGTTTCTTTAGAATCAATTATGTCTTTAGAAATCCTACTGGGAAGTGCGCTATAAGTTAGCATGTAGGATACACAGTGAGCACGCAGGATGCGTTTACAAACACAATGATTTAAGTCTGATTTATACCACTTTGCTGATAAACAAAGCACGTATTTCGTTCAACAGTTGAATTTCCAGTTCCTCCTGTTGGAAGCTGAATGAAAATCTGAATTGCTTCATATTTTTTACTAACAGATTGAGAGATTGATTTATCTACATATGGTTTCGGTGTCTTTTTTTTTATTGCAAATGTGACTGACCTACACCATTGTGACTTCCAAATCGAACCTATCTCCGTGAGATAAAAACTTCGTAATATTTATTTGAAGCCACGGCCAAAGCTCATATTTTCGATCTTTCAGAATTGTTTTTGGTGTTGCACTAATTCGCTATTAATACTGACTTTAAAATATCTGTGTACAAAAATGAAAGGACTAGGGTCAAAACGCCGAACAGATGAAATTCTATGAATTTATTAGCCGTTCTAAACTTACTATTGGGTTTAATCTATAGATATAATAAAACTATAAACGGTAAAGTCTGCACATATGAGATATTCTTTAAAAAATGAGTTCGGGTAGTATTAACGCGCTACAGGAAAGGAATGAGCTGTATTTTTTAAATTTGTGTCTGTCTGAAAATTATGAACAGGATTAAGGAAAATAAATATTTGTCAGATTTTGACCGGGTTTCGCTTAATGTACAGTCCGTGGTCCCGCGGATAAAATAAGGCAAGTTTAATTTTGATGTGAATTTGGAAAGCTGAGATATTTAAGACAAAAGTGTCTACAAATTAGTGTCCACTTTTCTTTGCCCGGGTTATCCCACTCCAGTCGTGGTGGGGGTAGTCTACCAGACTCTCGGCTACCTGGCTCGGCGCGGTGGATTTTGGACTCGCCAAAAATCCAGCAGGACCTGCCGAGCCACGCCAGTCCGTCCGCGCTGCCCCACACACGAGTTTTGGATCGGCGCGAGGACATTTGGCCTGTTGGCTCGTCCGTGTGTGGCGGCCTTAAGCATTAGGAGTAATGCATGGAAGGGAAAATATGACCTTGACCACAAGCTGGCACTTGATTTCAGAACCAAGGGGTTGGGAAGATTTTCTTTCGTAGGTAAGGGGGTGAGGAACTGGAAAAATTTACCAAAAACGTTGAAATAATTTAAAGTTGAAATTTGCAGAGGGCAAATGTAGTTGGGTACAGGAAAGGGGGAATAATTGGTGTGTAGGGAAATTTGCCTCCTGAGAAAGCACTACAACGCATTTAAATTAAACTGACTACACGCTGTTCAAATAATTCTTTGATTTATTTTCGAGCTTTCAGCAATTAAAAACACAAAAAAGTCTTTGCGCAGTACTTTTCCTATTAGTCGATGTCCTAGAAATTAAATGTCAAACTATAACAACTTTCATCCAGTCCATTCACACTAGCTAAGGATTTTGGCCTTTAGTGCGTTCATACAATACATCATTGCTAATTCCGTAAACAACAATCTATAAAAGGCAAAAAAGTTTATTTAAATGTAAAGAAACTAAAAATAATACTTACCAGTTGAAAGATAACGCCAATGCAAGTGTTTAATTTATTAATTATATACGACGCAACAATAGATAAATTAAACAGTTGCATTGGCGTTATCTTTCAACTGGTAATTAATTAAGCAACTGTGGAAACATGGCCTGCAACAACATTGCATTAAAATAATACTGATTAAAGTTAATAGGGCCAGGGTTGGGCTGATATTATGGGACATGTCATCCCGTCTCGACGAGGCGTAAACCCAGAAAAAAAAATCACTCCCAGAATCAATTTTATATGGACTCCAGGTGAATTCCATTCAGTCAGGTTTGTCCGCGAACTCCACGCCTGGTTTTCAATGTTTCTCACTTCTCACGTTTCACCAAGACAGGTCATCCACCTCAAAGGACAAAAGTGATGGCGTGTGGAATGTCTGCTTTCGTTGGGCTGGACAGAGGTATTTCACAAACAATAGATTCCCCCACCCGACACCGGGGCAGTGCCATTCCATCCTCACGCACACACACGAAAGTTCCGGGCTATCTTAAACGGGACATAGCAGGCTATAGCCAAATTCTTTCCCGTTTTTATCCCCCGCTTTCACCCTGCTCTACCTAGCTCATCGTTGATGAATGGTGAAGTCCTAGTGGTGCACACTTTCCAATTAAGAGAAAATCACAATTAATAGTATGAAACAGGATTGCAGTGCTGTATATCGGAAGCTTCAGAAGGTCGTCTACTGAACGTGGTGGGTGAGCGCTAACGCTCTGAACTCGCATTCAGGAAGACGCGGATTCGAATCCCGTCCGGCCATCCAGATTTGGATTTTCAATGGTTTTTCCAAATCGCTTAGGACAAATGCCGGGATGGTTCCTTCAAAAGGCATGGTCCGAATTCCTTACAGTTCCTTGCCCGCAGTCCTTTCCTCCCCGTAAAGTCCTCGCTCCATAAGCAAAAAATAAATAAAATCATTAGTAAACTTGAAACTTTTTTTTAATGTTAAACCGCCTTGTGTCAGAGGACGCTAAAGCAGACCCTGTACTCGAAGTTCATTTAAATCACAATGGCGAAAAAATTTTCATCGCTCGGTATTTTCCCCAGCTGGACAAAATTGGTGATGCACAACGATTGTTAAATACAGGGCGTTCGCCGGAAAACGCTACCCTCCCAGTCTGTTGCCGTCAGCAACTTGCTCGGACAGTGGAGCCAGCAGCTCCCGCCACACGGCACCGTGAATCACCGCACTGTTTAACACCTCCGCTGCTCCAACAGTGCAGTGACGCAGTATAATGGGACCCTTACATTGTTAAGAACGGTTTCTTTGCATTGTAGCTAGTTTGTGACTTCAGTCTCTTATTAATCAGTGTTGTGAATAAACGTTTCTTTGCGGT
Organism: Vandiemenella viatica; assembly: GCA_031002005.1. Classification (NCBI taxonomy): domain Eukaryota; kingdom Metazoa; phylum Arthropoda; class Insecta; order Orthoptera; family Morabidae; genus Vandiemenella; species Vandiemenella viatica. The sequence goes on from CM061921.1 coordinate 34,517,184, forward strand.
TTGGCTGGTTTGGGGCTTCATACTCTTACTAATCTGTACCGTGTTTGAGTGCGAGTAAAATTATGGTACGTTACAGTTTGCAACAAAGAATAATTCTCTACGATACATATGTGAAGAAGAAGTCGTTTAAAAAGTGTCGCAGTAAATTTCGTCGCGAATTTCCTGGCGCTTTGCTGCCTGCTAAATCAACAATTCTGCGTCTGGTTAAAAAAGTAAGAGAAACGGGTTCATTTTTTAACAAAAAGAGACTGTCGGTCAACCGTATTCTCACAGAGGAGAAAATTGACGATATCGCTTTTCGACTAGAACAGTCACCCAAAAAATCATTAAGTCAGTTAGGGCAGCGTGTGTCTCGAAATATGTTCAGAAGATGTGAAATGTGCATTACACAAGAGGGTCAACACTTCCAGCATCTTTATAAGGTAAGCTAATGAATTACGTCACATTTAAATGCTTAGCACACAAGTTTATGAAGTTTATGAAGCGTAATTGTTATGAAATAGTCCGCGGCCGACGGTCGAACAATGCCGGAAGCTGACCGCTCGCTCGCCGGGAGCAGTTTCTTCCTTGCAGCGCTAACGGTGGGTTGCGTTTCCCGGCGAACGCCCTGTACCATATCATATATAAACATGTAGGGTGAAATCCCAAAGCTCTCCGCAATACGCACGGAGCAATAGTTCTCAATAGTGATTGTTTAATCGTTTTTTTATGGCTTTAAGCCTCGTCAACGGTGTGGTCATTAGAGGTGGGAAAGAATTGGGGGCAAGCAACGGGTAGGAATTCAGCCATGACTTTTTAAAGAAACCATCCCAGCATTCATCTGGAGTCATTTGGGGAAGCCATTGAAAACCCAAATCAGGATGGACGGATGGGGATTTGAATCTCCTGCGTCCTCCAGAATTCGAGGCCAAAACGTTACCGCTTACTCACCACGCTCGGAAATAAGTGATTCCTAAGTCAGATGGGTACATTAGGCCTGGTTGTCCTCTTGGGTGAGTAGGCCTACAGTTTGTTATACCCTTCTTTCATTCTCATTAAAATTGACAAACACTACACACAGATGTATCAGTGGAGTACATGCTGGTAGTAATATAGTACCAACTTATTGGAGTTTTAACACGTAAGCGTGGTTCGTATGCGCTCCTAATTTAATACTCTAAATAGGAAGTTAATCCGTTATGCCGAAGTCTGTTGACTGATTAACTATAAGGAATTCTAGTGCTTCGATGTTTGAGGTTCTGAATGATTAATGTTACTGGACGCTAAATAAATAAAGAAAGGAAAATAAGAAACCGGAATGCGGAATCAGCAAGGAAAACGGGTGCTACGCATGTTGTCCAGGTGTCATACATTCTACGTAATACGAGTGATGACCAATGCAGTCCACTTAATAAGACTTGTCTTATTGAGTAGTGTGGTACTGTGTTACCATTTTCACTCTCGAAGTGTTTTGTAGTAATAAATCATTAAGATTGCATGCGGGAATGAGTTACTTGTAGCCTACTCACGGAGAGTTGTGGTGTAACGGTTAACGTTCTGGCCTCGCATTCGGGAGAACGGCTGTTCGAATCCCCGTCCGGGCATCCAGATTTGGGTTTTCCATGGTTTCTCCAAATCACTCCAGGTGAATGCCGGGATGCTTCCTTCAAAAGGCCATGGCCTAATTCCTTCCCTTCCTTGCCCCCTATCCTTTCCCGTCTCTAAAGACCTCGCTGTTAAGAGACGTTAAGCAGTTAAAAAAAAAAAAAAAAAGTAGCCTACTCGCGGTTCGCAATGAAAATGGAATACGGCTGAAAAAAATAATAATTTGCATATGTCAAATATTGTTGTACGACTCACAAGGCCGTTTCTAATATTATTTAAATAGTGCGCCCAGTGAAAGAGAAACTTCGACTTAAGTAATACCAGAAATGATGAAAATTGCAGCATTTTAAATATGATATTATACCTGTAGAAGCCTGATATAAAAATAAGTAACCGTCTGTTTTAAAGGGTGTGTACACAGGGAAAAAAAAGGGGGGTTACAAGGGGCATAGGGTCGAACCTTGGACCTGATTTCGGTTTGTAGGCGTGTATTCCGCGGACACCGGAATGGTCCTCACCGTCGCACAGTGGGCCAGAATCGCAAAAAGCTGGCCAAAATATAGAAAGTTGTTCAATTTGTACCAAAGTTAGTATGTAAAGGTTATCGAAGTTGGTGATTAATAATATGGTATCAAAAAGTGAAAAAAGAAAATGGCAGATCCAATATGGCGGACAAATATTGATAAAAGTCTTTTGATTCATATAAAAGTAATTTTTTGGGATTTATCGAGATTGATGATGAAGATAATGAATTCAAATATTTTAAAAAACAAAATGGTGGATCCAAGATAGCGGACAAAAATTGGTAAAATTCTTTTTATTTTTATAAAAGTCAATATTTAGAGGTTGTTGTAGTTAATGGTTAAAAATATAAGCTCAAAAAATGGAAAGCTCGAAAAAAGTACCAACTAGAGGATAGAAAATAGTATAAAATATTACAATTTTTTTATTTCAATTATAGTTATTCAGTTAGTAAATTGTTTGTGACTATAATTAAAAGTTGTCGTTTTATTCTTCTTTTTTATCTTCATTATCTTCTTCTACATCTTCAGCTGAATCGTCATCATCTTCAAAGACTCTTTCCTCATCATCTACATAGGAATCTTCATAATCTTCCGGCACAGGAACTAAGAGGGCAACGGCTTCTGACGACAAACTCTTCAGTTTATTTGATGATTTGCGTAGAGAAGAAATGTGGAAGTCTGTGGTTGCCAACAATCTCCTGAACACGTCTTACATACTCTTAAGTCCGGAAAACTTTCGAGAAAAACTTATGTGATATTGCTTTATCAACCTATTGGTTGAGTCTTGAGCATCCTCCGACAGTTCATATTATTATTAATTTATTTAATACTTATTTCTTAACACGTATTTGAAAGTGTTAAAAAGTAACTCCAAAAAGTATGTAGAATATTTGTGTTTCAAAAAAATGTACTTTTTCATAATTATTAATGAAAAAATTAACATAATATTAATAATTTCATTTTTTTAAATAACCAAACATTTTGCAAGCATCGCTTAAAACGTGGTTCAAAGTCGGAGTTGGTACTAGTAGATGGATTTGAAGGTTAATTCACTAAGGTAATAATATATACTTGGGGACACAGTGCAAAAGAAAGCGGAATATCGTGGAATTCGTAACTTATCTCTATTTTTTGAGCACATTTTAAAATTTTCTCGCGCATTTTCCGGTATTAAGTTAATAAAAAAAGATGTGTAATTAATGATTCAATAATGACATAAATGTATTTTAATTAGTACATACTGCCTGGAACACCGTCCATATTTAAAATCTTCGTTTCACTTACACAAAACACAAATATTTATCTTTAACGACAATACTATTTTGTAGCCTGGTCGGCTGCATGCACCGCTAGCAATGAAGTGCCGACATTGACATGAAATATAAAGGAAGATATGAACAATTGATCGTCCAAACAATCGGTATTCAGTAGTTCCAACATTACTGTAGCCAAGCTGATAGCCGAAAATTCCCATCCAAAAACATTTTTTTTTCCTTTTTGGCCACGTTTTTAAGATTTTGGCCCACTGTGCGTCGCCATAAATAACACGTTTCACAAACAAAAACAATACAAATTGTAATTAAACAGAAAGTCACAAGATCCAGTCACCGCAATGCGAGAATAGCTTGCTCGCTCCGCGTTGCAGTGGTTGCCGGTTCGAGGGCGGCCCAGAGCATGGGTGGTTTTAATTAAGTGTTGTATCCTTCCTTTGTTGTCATTTCATTTGTTACCTTCAGTAACACTAGGAGAGCCTGCATAATATGATCGTGGAAAAACAGAAACTCAGTTGTCGGTTGAGTAGCTAAGAGGTCAAATGCCATTTAAAATAAAGTTAAACGATTAGAAAGCTGATGGCAACCCTTGATATCATTGATTAAATTGAATGACTACTTTGTGACACTAACGACAAACACACTATCTACTTGGATCAAGCGTAGGGGGTGAGTGGTTGCGTCCTGCCATTGCATTCGGGAAGACGCAGGTTCGAATCCCCGTCTGGTCATTGAATGTTTGGTTTCCATGATTGAATTACATCCCGTTCCTGGCTCCCGAGCCCTTTCCCGCCTCTAATAACCTCGACTTCGACGAGGCATAAAATTTTTTTTGAAAAGGTTCATACAGCCAGCTGTTAATTTAAAAGTGCAGAGGATGATCAGGAACACAGTTGACATTTAATATGTAGTTACATCTCGAGACGGCACTTAAACAGAAATTTGTATAGCAATCAATATGTATTGATATGCAAGGTCTCCAATAGCGTTGTACGAGTCACAATAATCTTCAGCTTCCACGCTGTTTGGGCATCTGAAGAATGGAGCGAAGTTAATACTTCCTGGAAATTTTTTTTTTTTTTTTATGGCATTCGGCAACGGAGGCCATACAGCCAGCTCAATGTGTATTTCTTCCAATGTATGGACGCCACAGGACGGACAAGACATTCACACACAACACTTAACATCCATGCCCGCGGCCGGATTCGAACCGGCGGCCTTCGGCACTTGGAGCTAGCACTCTAGCCCCTACGCTACCGAGGCCGGCTTCCTGAAAATTATAGACTAAGAAAGTAGTTCGTAGAAGAAATAAGTCGGTGGGCCAGGTAGTCGGGACTGATGTATTTGTTAGGGGCTATGTTGTAGAAGTATCGGCCTTGGTAGCTTAGGGGCTAGAGTACTGCACCCGCGTGCCGAAGGTCGCCGGTTCGAGTCCGGCCGAGGGCATGGGTTTTTAAGTGTTGTGTGTGTTAACATCTTGTCCGTCCTGTGGTGTCCATACTTGGAAGCAACAATATACTGGAGAAACGGATTCACTGGAAGATTTGTGATAATCATACTGAGTTGGCTGTCTGGCCTTAGTTGCCGAATGCCATTTAAAAAAATTATAGAGGAAGTCAAAGATTAGGCGCTAAGAATCAGATAATGGAGGACGTGGTTTAATGGCTATGTGGCGATAGAGATTAGTTCAGATTGAGAGTGGAGGTTACATCAAGCCAGTAGAGAGACTGGCCGCATTAAAAAGAATGTAACGACTCATATCCGTAATGTTCTCCTCTCTGTCAAGTGTAAAAAACGAGACGATAGAAAATTAGACAAACTTCTCTATCCACCGGTTATGAAGGAATTGCAAAATGAATTAGTAGATGCGTAAACTGTACAAATGTTTATTATTTGCGAATGAACCCTATCGGATCACGCAAAGCCTTGATTTTCATCACGGCTTGTAACTAAGAATTTGTCCAGTGTTTCCACTGGGTAGTTAGGGTCAGGGATTGTCAGTTTCAGGAGCAATGGGGTGGGGGTGGGGGTGGGGGGAGTTTAATTGTTGCTACCCGTCTGCGATTTGTGTAACTTACGTTCTCTTTGATAAGTGTTTTTGTTTGTGAAATATGTAGTTTGAGGTGGAGATTGGGGACCTTCGCAGAATACGCCTAAATGATTGCACCGAGCGTGGTGGGTGGACGGTTAACGTTCTGGCCTCGCATTCGGGGGGACGCGGGTTCGAATCCCCGTCCGTGCATCCAGATTTGGGTTTTCTATGGTTTCCCCAAATCACTCCAGGCGAATGCCAGGATGTTTCCTTCAAACAGGCCATGGCCGAATTCCTTCCCGTTCCTTGTCCCCAATCCCATCCCGCCTCTAACGACCTTAGCTGTCGACGAGGCGTAAAAAAAAAAAAAAAAAAAACCTGGATGATTGCGGAAAACCGCAATTAGTACGGGCGGTACGTGGGGACCAGGACTCACACCTAGTCCCGTTGTACCTTCCCAGTCAAGTGTGGGGGTACTTACAACGCGCAGAACCAACTGTACAAATATTTTATTTCTGAAAGGATTTTCCTCCCCCCCCTCCTCCCCCTTGTGATTATCCATCATTTTCCTTTGATATTTAAACAAAATCGATAAATCTATATCTATAAAACGAAAACCGGGTATATTTGTGCCAGAAAAACTCGAAATCTACTGTGAAGATTTCGATGGGGTTTTCGCAGTTTGAAAGCTTAGAATCTCAACTCAGTTGTTTGGTATGTCTTATGCATCTACGTTACATAACGCCGGAACATTAAATGAAATTCTGAACGTATGGTGAGGAATACCACAGATGGAACCACTAGATGCAGCATGCTTCGCACTAAACGCACAATTACAATGTCTCTGACCATAGAATTTAATGAAAGCAGTAAGATAACTTTACAATAATAACTATTTTGCACAAAAAATGAAGTATTCTTTCCTTTAATTCGGGATATTCAATTTTTAAACGCCATAGAAAGCCGTAACAACAACAGAGATTTTCTTTAACCACGATCTTTGGCAGTAGGCATACAACTACATTGTCTTTGGCCATCACCATGTTTGAATAAAATCATTTATTTTCGATAATATTATTCTAGATTCACTTTTGATATACCTGCTGAGTTGAAGTATCTGGCGTTTCAAGCAAAAAGTATATCCATTCACTTCGCAACTGAATCAAATGCGACTTTCTAACATAATCTAGTGTTGTTTAGTAATTTAGTAATGCAATTTCTTAACCAAATTAATGAAGCTTGATACACATGAACCTATTCCGACGAATGAAAATAGTGTACATACAAATAAATTTCAACCCACCTGTTTCTTGGTAGGGGGGCGTGGGAATCTAAGTTTGCTTTAATTCCGAAAAAAGTTGGCGTGAATTTTATGAATCTTTGTACAAATGTTTCCCATTGCGGGAATAAAAATGGCGTACGGGTAAATCTACGCCAACTATACCGGGCAACGCCGGGAACTCCGCTAGTTAAGAAATAAATGTTTCGAAATTCAACCAGAAAATGCAAAATTACGAACAATCAAGGGCACGGGTACGCTATAGTTCGGAGTCAAGAAGCTAGGTACCGCCAGCGTCTGTAAGGAGATATCTCATTACCACTAGATAGAAGCACCACCTATTACAGAGATATTGATAAACTGTATGTATTTTCTAGGGTAAGGAGCTTTTTTTTCCGGGAGGGAAACATTTCTAATTGTTTCGTATGGGGGCATCCATAAATTCCGTGTTTTTTTCGGATTTCCGGACCCCCCCTCCCTCTGGTGAGATCTGGTCCGCGAGACCCCCCCCCCACTAAAATTCGCCCTCGCAACTTTCCGAGACTTTTTTTAGCTCTACAGTCCAACGAAATTTCCCCAAACCTCACGTGAGATTTCCGTTGACCCCCCTCCCCCTTAGTGAAATTTCGCCAGACAACCTTCCCCCCTTATTTTACCTCACGTAATTAATGGACGACCTTTTAAGTATTTTGCTACGTATCTATTTCAGTTTAAAAACAATTGCTACACATGAGACGGTTCTACTTTGGCCTTCTACAAATCACCAATCTCGCTATTCATCGTATATTATTCGAAAAATTTTCGCACGGGCACCTGGTATACTTAAAATCGTCACAAGCTTACGTTTGAACAGAATTTCTGCAGAGGTCGGTTACTGAAAATGAAATGTAACTCTGTTTAATATTGAAGCTTCAGTGTACCTTTGCTGAGCCCTTAGATCATATTTACGGTATTAAAGTTTCCGGTTTGAGTCCAGCATCGGCTGTTCGTGTTTCTTATTAGGCATTGTGTCCGTATTTTAATCTGTCCCATGCAGAAAAGGAATTCCGGTTTAACTGTCGATAAAACAAATATAAGACTTGAATTTTCTGTGTGATCTACTTGTTGAAAACTTTTTTTTTAAAAAATCAGTGTTGTATATAATTATGGTACAGATAAGGAGGAGTAAAACAGCATGAGGCTTTCGTAAGGTGTTTGCGTGGAGGGTGGAAAGCTGTTTTGGTTCTGATTGTCCCGCACTGCGGAATGTCAGGCCGCTGCCTGAGAGAGGCTATGCATTGATTATTTTGTTGAGCGCACACGCTGCAGGCAACGAAGCCTCACGAAGACGAGATGGCTTTGCGCACTTGTTAGTTGACAGCTTAATCTGCGTGTCGAATGCTCTGCTATACCTGACGTCACGGCGGCCAATGAAACTGCTCCCGCTACAGAGATGTGAAAAGTGCTGTAACCCTCTTCTCCCTCGGTAAAATTTACGTGTCCTCTAAAGTTACTTTTATAGTTGAAGATTTCCATCATATTTTGCGGCCGCTTTGGTTGGTGATAAATTTCACGTACCGGAGTGTGAAATGAAATAGTCTCACCACTGCCATAGTCGGGCGACCGCGACATTGTATAGGAAGAACCTGTGTTTCGTAATATGGTAATACTGTGTGGAGATAAACTTGTGACCCAGTTTTCTTTATCGTGCATACAATAGCAGCAGTAAGCGGAAATTCAAAGGAACCGATGCGCTGCTCCTTCATACCTTTCATCAGAATAGCTCGATCAGCTAAATTATATTTTTAAAATAATTTCCTGCGTTTTCTCTTAAGCATCTGATATAAAGTTCAATTTTACAGAGTTCTTACTAAAAAAATTCAGTGAAAATACTTTTCAATTTTCAGGACTTTCGACACGAAAGCCTAAATTATCTTTCCCTTCTTTATTGTCTTCACTTGTTAGTACTGAGCCCAGTGAGAGTAAGTGAATCTTTAGCGGGAATTTACTGTTATCGGCAGTACTTAATGTCACTATGATGGCAAAACCACAACGCATCCATTCTCACCATAGTACGGAAACCACAGCACATGCGGTAACCAGCTTCTAAATACGACATATCATCGAAACTGCATCATTTATTTACAGTTTCTAGAAGGCTGTTTCGCTAATCTTGTCTATTGTTCACCATCCCAATTCCAAGATGTATTTTAGTTCTCGAAGGAACGTATTTCTGAACTTTTTGTTTTTTCTCTGTGGTTGTGAGGTACGTACACAGTTGATGCAGTGCTTGATGATTCTGTGAACTACTGTGACGCTACTTGCACGTTATTTGCTTGAGATTAATAGCTTTGCTGTTTTAGCTTGTTGGAACCTTGTCTGAAAATATTCATGGTGAATATAACATTCTTTCCGCTTAAAACATGTCATGTCCTGAAAACCATTTTTTATGTCTTTCCTTGGACGATCGCTGGCTATTTTCACTTAACAAAATTTTAATATCAAATTTAAATATCTAATAAAACTGTAGCCATGTTTGAGCACTACTCTAACAACTTATTCCGTGGACAATGGTTTGAAAGGAACGGAAAATAAGACTCGTACAACCTGATGTGAACCTTTCGAGTTGATTCCAAGAGACGTTTACAATAAGTCTCTCATCCCATATTTCGAGTGGGGGGAAGGAACCGATGGATAAGAGCTTTGATATGTCTCCAGCTACTGCAGAACTGTTAGCTTATTTCACTGACTTTAACACAAAGAAACTGTTTCCTGAGATTTGACGCAGTCAATGTTCTGACTGATGGTTGATACATTTTGCTGTATTCCAAAATTAAATGAACAATTTTCAGTCGAGGAACATGCTAGGTACGTTGTTGCTCCAAGCGAAAATGTGTGATTACAAAAGATGTAAATTTTTTCTGGATTCTCGCAAGGAAAAAAATAAATAAAAAAATTGCCACCTGATTTTTATAAGATGACCCGTGTTTGTACTTCCATCCACCGCACGTAAATTATTTTTAGTATTCAACCAATTTTAGATGTAAAGTAATTTGTCAAGGTTGACTTAATTGACGTCCATAGAAATTTTTTGACTCTGGAAAGGAAATTTACTATGACGTTGTAGGATACCATTCTGGTATTTGCCTGAATTAATCGCGAAGATGAAATGAAATACCAGATTTGCTGTACTACCACGATTTCTCTAAATTTCAGAAGAATTTTAAGATAAACTGAAACCATTTGCAACATCACTATTCTTAGTAAATGGGATTTAGTGGCTCATCTATGACAAAACCATTAGAAGAGTGTCATTACTGTTGTAGATTGTTGTGGCACCATCCCGGCATTCAATTTCAGTGGTTTTCGAGTGATCAGGGAAAACATATAACCCGGAAGGTTAGACCAGGAATCGAGCCAAAGTTCCCTTGAATGCCAGTCTCGGTTCCAATCTATGATAGGCTGGATACTTACTTTGAAATAGAGAATTAGCTAGGACAGCAACTTTGACGCTAATAATTGGTGTATATGTAGGGGGCAGGGTAACAGAGATATATTCCAGGAAACAGAAAGATCTTCCCATCGCCAGGGGTACAGATGAATATTGATAAACACTAGGTAACCAGCTGTTGTCACTTCTGTAGAATGCGATATATCTTGTATCGTGAAAAGTGCTGCTTCAGTGACTATTAAGCTATTCGAAGGAAATGAAAATAAATTAGTGGTGGAGATATGAAAATCTTAATTCATCTGACGAATGATTTTTAAAATAACTGTCGTTGGTTGTACACTCGCGTTTAATAAAATTATCTTCTTTTTTTTCATTTTCTAATGGAATCTATCGGATCCAACAAGGCCTAGATTCTCATCATGGCTTGTCGTTAAAAATTTGTCAAATGTTTCCACTTGGTATTTAGAACCAGGACTCTTAGTTCCTGGAGCAATGGCGGGAGCTTAAGTGTTGCCATCTGTCTGCGATTCATGTAACTTACGTTTTCTATATGACTATTTTTGTTTGTGGAATGTGTGACTTATGAGGTTGAGATTGGGAACCGTCACAGCATTCGTCTAGATCAGTGATTTTCAGTCATTTTGAATACGCTACTCCTTTACAACGAAATAATATTGGTAACCCCCATTCCCATGCCCGTTAAAAAAAAAAAAAACCTATGGCGACCCCCAGATACTACTACTACTACATTCATATTCTGCAAATCACAAACATTGTGGGTGGCAGAGGGTGCTAAGCACCAATCCTAAACCCGCCCATTCCAATCCCGAATAGTGCGAGGAAAGAAGGAATACATATAAGTATCAGTACGGCATCTTATTTCTCTAATCTTATCCCTCCGGTCATTGCGACCTAAATAGGTTGGCGGACACAGTATTTCATTGCACTCGAAATTTAAATTTTTTCGCATATTCTCCAATAAATTCGAACGCAAGCTACGTCGTCTGTCTTCCAAACTATCCCAGCCCAATCTATGTATCAATTCTGTGACGCTTTCATAAGGGCTGTAACAACAAGTCACGAATCTAGCGGCTCTCCTCTGCACCCTCTCAACTGAGTCAATCAGAACCTTGCGATACGGATCCCAAACCCCACAACAGTAATCCAGATGCGGACGCACTAGTGTTTAATACGGTATCTCCTTTGTTTGAGCATTACAATTCCTCAAAATACGACCTATGAATCGTAATTTAGAATTAGCCTTGCCTACGACGGAAGTTATGTGCATGTCCCATTTCATGTTGCTTTGTACTAACACCCCCAGATACTTCACGGAATCAACCGTGTCAACAGCTGAATTGTTTATTTTGTACTCGTGAACAAACTGATTCTTCTTGTTACTTATCCGCATTGCCTTGCACTTTTTGCAATTAAGTGTAAGCTGCCATTTACGGCACCAATCGAAAATAGCATCCAAATCACGCTGAATTTCTAAGCAATCGTCGGAGCACCTTATTTCCCTATAGATAACCGCATCGCCGACAAACAATCGCAGATCTGTAATAAAACTGTGTTAGTGATTTCAAAAACGACTAATTTAATTTTCTTTCTACTGAGTCGAGTATATACCTACTCATCGAGAAATTAAATGCTGTTCAAGGTAGTTGCGGGCAGTGATACATTCTTTGCCGTGGTGGCGGCGCGGGAGGCGAGAAGGTGACGTCAGTGGCCACATAGGAACACTGCAATCAGCTGTCCGAATGCGCCAGAGAGTACGGACTAGCTTCGCTGCGAGCGAAGATAAAATTGAGTTTTTAAAAGATCTGCGCAGCCCTCCACGTCTGTTTAAAGTGGCAGCGGCGAATGGAAATCAAACCCGAAAAAAAAAGAAGACTTTGACAATTATCTGGGCGTAAGAGAAATAGGTTTCAGTTGGAAAATGATTTGGTTATTTGCGTCTCAAAAATACATCCTCGACTCGACAATTTATTTAAAAAAATAAACAGGCACAGCCTTCTTACTGAAAATTTCGTATTTTTATTGTATTGTAAGACTTACAAGCCTTTCTTTATACATTTACCCGGCTTGCGACCACGGACCCCTAGCAAGACTTGTCGACCCCAATGTGGGTCACGACCCACGGGTTGTAAAACACTAGCCTAGATGATAGTAGAAAACCTCCCAAAAACCCGCAATCAGGACAGCTGGTGCACGGGGTTATAACTTGACTGTTGCCGTTCTCTCCTGGCAGGGTAAGCCAGATATAACCTTTCTTATCCCTCTTGAACTTTATCCTGACAGACGTCGCCAGAATATAACCTGCCTAAGATTCTTTTAATCCTGGTTGGTTGTGCTACATATAACCAGTCTGTCAGTTGGTTGGTTTTGATGTTAAATAAAAAACCATTCATACACTCTAACAACCAGAAATATTTAATAACCCAAGATAGGTAAATACCAAAGCATTTTTAGTACACTCCGCGCTTTCTATATCACCTCAGCGATCACAAACCAACCGAAACACCACGTGACTTTTTTCTCTCTTCTCTCTGGCCGCGCCCGCGTACTAAAGATTATTGTAACTTAATACTACCCATGACATTACAATATGAACAGTCTCTGGAATTAGTGAGCGAGTACATGTATCCATATTATTACATTGTCCATTGAATTACTAAGAGTTAATAATTACAAAAACAAACTACTTACTAGCGTATATGTTACACAGTCCACGAGTCGGATTTGGTCCCGTTGTAACTCCTGCCACAGCCACACTGGCGGGTCTGTTTGTTATTTTTGACCGAGCGTGGTGGGTGAACAGTTAACGTTCTGGCCTCGCATTCGGGTGGACGCGGTTTCGAATCCCCGTCCGGGCATCCAGATTTGGGTTTTCCATGGTTTCCCCCAGTCACTCCAGGCGAATGCCGGGATGCTTCCTTCAAAAAGGCCATGGCCGAATTCCCTCCCGTTCCTTGTCCCCAGTCCCCATCCCGCCTCTAATGATCTTAACCGTCGACGAGGCGTAAAGCAACAACAACAAAGTTATTTTGTTACATATTCTGTTTCGAGAAGTTAAACACTTGTTTCTTCAGACTATTGGTTTGATAATGTTTGCTATTATTATCAAATCTTCAAGGTACCCAGAGCGCAAAGTAAGACACCTCTACTTGCTATAGTATCTATGCATAAAACTTGTACTTTTACAACCAAGTATTCCATTTATAGATAAATTTTTATTTCTGGTCGATTTTGTCGAAAGTTATATTCTGCAGTTGGTGGTGATTTCAGTCGACTGGTATTTATTCAACAGGTGTTTGAGTCCAGGGATCAGATAGCTGCTCGTTTTCACTGAAAATTTAATACCTTCGAAACTGAAATGGCTTAGCTGCTCAATTCGCTCTACATAAAGTGTTTCCTAATTGAGAGACTATTATTTCACATGAAGACGAGCACGGGAAGTAAATATTCGTCACAAGTGGTTTGCTGCTGTACTCGAAAATGTAAATGCCGATAATTGAGAATGGAAATGATGAATATGGCTGGTGATAACTGAAAAGCAGGCATTGCTTCTTCGGAAAGCACTCAATGTAGTAATGAGCTTTACTATCTTAATAGATAATACCAGCCAGTTCTATTTAATGCTTTACGTCAATGGTTTTCTGTCACGGCACAAAATACAATCCTATTTTGTATAATGCTGTATACTTGACTACTACTCGCTTGAAGTAATAAATTCCGTAAGGGGGTATCCATAAATTACGTGAGGTAAAATAGGGGGAGGGGGTCCGGCGAAATCTCACCAACGGGGGGGGGGTTGTCTACGGAAATCTCACGTGAGGTTTTGGGTAAATTTTTTTGGACTGTAGGGCTAAAAAAAAAAATAATAAAAAAACTATCTACAAACTACGCGAAAGTCGATTTTAGGGGGGGTTTTTCGTCTAAAAGTGGGGTTGTGACCGGATTTTGAAGGGGTTCTTACTGGGGGGGGGGGGTCTGGCCAGATCTCACCAGAGGGGGGGGGGGGTCCGGAAACACCTCACGTAATTTATGGATGTCCCCTAAGCATTATGCAAAAGGGGCGTGAGAATAAATACATATCATCGTGACGCTTTTTTATGACAGGAAGAATGTTGTGTAAAGTCCGAAAAGCCAGAATTAAACTTTCCATCGATTTATTAAAGGAAAATTGAATTGTAATTTTATAACTCCAACATAGTCGCTGGGCATAAAGGCTGCAGTTGTCGAATTTTGGGGCAACGCCAAATCTCCCAGCACGGTGGTTATCGTACAGCTGATAACACGCGCGGGGAAAGTTTGTCCATTTCAGTATGTTGAATATGCGTTGTCTACACCACGCCTCTCTTGACAGGATTTTCCCTTATTGTGTTTTGCTTCAAGCATTCACCTGCAACTAGTATTCAATTTTCGAAGCAACACGTTCAGGGTGTAAAAGTAAACGAAGTCTCTGTTCAGCTCGTTGACGTACATTATAGTAGGGTAGATGGAGGTAGAGCTTCGTATTCCCTTCTACGACCACGGCGACTGGAAGATGGTCAGCACCTTCTGCGGTGCCCATTTGACAGCAGGCTGAGGACGACAGGGTATCTGTTCCAGATGTTCAGCTTTGAGGAAAAATGCTCTGTTTCTTGGCGATTTGAACACCGGTTAATTGCTCTATTTAGTGAGCTACGTTTGTGGCGCGAATGAGTGAAAAGTGTGGGGGGGGGGGGGGGGGAAGGAAGCGGGGAACTACGTGAACGTGTGGTAAAATTTTCTGTCTTAAGACAAGATCGAGACTCATATTAGGCCAGAAACGGTAGTCGATGCCCATTTTCTTTCATCCGTGTATCTATTATTTTACATTTGTAAATGGCCTATATTAGGATGGTGTTCGTATTTGATTCGGGGAAAAAACAAGTGGTGCAGTGAAACGTAGTGTAGGATTTGAGGCCTTATCTTCCGAAACACACAAAGAAAGGCGCTGAGATTAATGATCGAATGCGAACGGCGCATCATTATTTAGTGTCTTACGCCCCCACTTTTGATTTATTATATGTATACACTCCATGGGCACGGCGGAGAGGTATATATCATCAATCTGCTTTTTTTTTTAGCTTATGGTTTTACACCTCGTCAATGTCGAGGTCATTAATGGCGGGAAAGGATGTGGGCAAGGGACTGGAAGCAATTCGGTCATGGCATTTTGAAGGAAGCATCCCGGAGTTTGCCTGTAGTGATTTGGGGAAGCCGCGGAAAACCGAAATCTGTATGTCCGGATGGGGATTCGAACACACGTCCTCCAGAATGCGAGGCCAGAGCATTATCGCTCACCCACTAAGCTCGATGTCATCAATCTGATTATATATTGTGCATCAACACCTCAATTATCATACCTTTCAGTTATCAGCAGCTAATTTTTTATTCCTTCGCCTGGTTTCTAACTGGGTTGTAGATGTCGAGCGCAATAGGTACTGCTGAACCTTTGCGACCTCTATCAGTAAAAGAGAGGTGAGGATGGTGGAAACAAAGTGCTTTTGACATATATAACAGAGCTTTATAGTGTATTAAGAAAATGCCAGGAAAACAAATATCGAAGAAAATACACGATTCGCCACTGAAGATGAACGAAGCCCTATTGTCGTCACGCTGTGCGTCCAACTCGTAGGCCTGTAGCTCGTATGCGGAATAAGTTGCAGACTTTTTTTATTATGGCTTTACGCCTCGTCGACATAGAGGTCATTGGAGACGGGAAAGGAAGGGGTACAAGGAACGGTAAGGAATTCTGCCATGGCCTTTTGTAGGAAGCATTCGCCTGGAATGATTTTGGAAACCACTGAAATCCCAAATCTGGATGCCCGGACGGGGATTCGAACCCACCTCCTCCCGAATGCCCGGCCAGTAGCAGACTTAAAATTTGATCAGGTTATGTATTTCGCTGGCGCAAAACCAAATATCGTAATTAAAATTTTGTAAACAACCATTAGAAGTAATTTCTTTTTATTTAGGTTAGTCTTAAAATTTCTTGGCCTCGAACATCGGTGGAAATGCTATTGACAAATTACGAAACATAAAATCTTACGATAACTTTGCTATTATCACTATCTTAAGACCTACGGTTAATTTATTTATGATGAATGACCTGCATTGCTATCTGTATTTAGTCGTCCCTCTCTTACGCTCGAAGACTTTAGTACTGGTGTCTGCATACTGAAAAGAATAGTAATCGCTATGACTGATGAGTTTTAAAGCACAAGCGGTTTTGTTTAGTCGTCGAGATATCTGCGTGATGCTGATAGAACAGTCAGATTAGGCGTGTGTAGTACTAGTGTCCCTGTTATTGAGTTACATTAGCTGGAGTACCTGCTTTCCCCGAGGTGATAAGAGCAGGTAGACTCATTAATCAGAGCTGGAAACACTTCTTCTGAATGAAACTGAAGCGCAGATGTCGTGACCACTCAGCAAGGGCTCTTAATTAAAGTTATCTGTGTTTACTATGTCGCAGTAACCGAAACAGCTTCACGATTACACTGTCTGTAGGAATTTCAACAGATATCTTGGCCTGTATTACTAAGCTGTAGCTTTTGCGTTTGGCGGGGTAGGCTGGTTTGAACACCACTGTTGGAATATATTTTTTCGCAAACAACTCCAGGCGAATGCCGGGATGTTTCCTGAAAAGTCGATGACCAAATTCTTTCTCGTTCCTTTCCTCCCCCCCCCCCTCTCAATTGAGCGTGGTGGCTGAGCGATAACGCTCTGGCCTCGCATGCGGGAGGACGCGGGTTCGAATCCCCGTCCGGGCATCCAGATTTGGGTTTCCCATGGTTTCCTCAAATCACTCCAGACGAATGCGCTTCATCGCCAAATTCATTCCAGTTCCTTGCCCCCTATCCTTTCCCGTCTCTAATGATCTCGACGTCAACGAGGCATAAAGCCATGAGAAAAGGAAAAAAAAAAAAAAAAGCTAACACGCCTCTTTGGCTCCGATCGTTGCAGTACCATCATGGTAATAAAGGGACTTGGTGACTTGTTCGGACCGAGCGTGGTGGTGTAACGGATAGCGTTCTGGCCTCGCATTCGGGAGGACGGCGGTTCGAATCCCCGTCCGGGCATCCAGATTTGGGTTTTCCATGGTTTCCCCAAATCACTCCAGGTGAATGCCGGGATGCTTCCTTCAAAAGGCCATGGCCGAATTCCTTCCCATTCCTTGCCCCCATCCTTTCCCGTCTCTAAAGACCACGTTGTTAAAAAGGGACGTTAAACTGTTACAAAAAAAAAAAAAAAAAAAAAAAAAAAAAGACTTGTTCGGTAGGGTAGAAGTGGTGGTGTAAGATTTCTAACCAACTGACTGTGTACCATAGTTCTGTGTTAAATCCCAGATGCTCCGTAGCGCATTTGACGCTGTTGATGGTAATTCGTCCGTCGGATGATAACGTAAAACACTGCAGATCTCTTGATGTCATTGGGTAGAGTTGGCCAGAGCAGACCGGCATCTTGCTTCACCCTCTTCCTTCTTTTATCCTTCATCAACAACACACAGGCAACACCACTCATACACAAAAGTTTATGGACAGTTCAGGCAACAGAATACCACCCTTGTTTACGTCCTCTTGACGTTACATTTGAGAGGTAGCACCCTCTATATTATGTCAAAATTAGTGCTGTCGGCTCACATGTCCAACCTCCAAAGCATCTTAAAATGCAGTGAGATTTATGTTACTTTAAGTGCCAGCTGCATATTTGTCTCTTTTAAATTACTACCAAAGTGTGATTTTACACGAAGAGAGATCTTAAACCATAACTGAGGCTACTCGGGGGGAACGAATTTAATATTTACTTCCCCTAGTCTCTGTTTCCACTTGGATCGCCTTATTCAAAATACCGAATAAAAGTGTACTTGTAAATATATTACATTTAAACTATTACTGGATACGGTATTCTGTTGAAACACTATTTTTAGATCGTAATGGACCATTCAAACATTCACACAGAAGATTACATAAAAAGTATAAAAAAAAACCTAATACCGATGACTGTCAAGCAAGTTACGAAATATGATCTTGCGCCTTTCCACATTAATATGTCGGTGCTTTAAATCACACGTCCAGATTAAACTGAGCTTTTATTGTAACACCCACACCATTGGCTTCAGTCTGCTTGGTAGTATATAACTTTGTTACTTTCAGATCACGTCGTTTTGCTCTAATAGTATGTAGTTCTGAATTTTCGATAGTTATTTTTGTTTGAATCATTAGTTTAATTTAATTTAATCGTGATGGAGCGTTTGCTCCTTTGGCAGTTTCCATACACACCAATTTTCTTTTCCTACCTCCTTTGTCCCCTATTAATTACAACTTTAAATGAGACACTATCGATATTTCATTTTTTTCTGACAATGAGAGAAGCAGACATGTAGGCTCAGATTTCCATTTGGCGATGCCAGAGTACGATACGAACATAAAGGATGCGAACTAGAGAACTTACATTCAGGAACCTGACGAGGTGAAATAGCTCCATAGCTTCTTTTTTTTTATCGTGAATCAGCCTGTGGGTAGCCTCTCTTCCCTAGATAGTTATTAGAGAGTCAGTTGACGCTTTGTGTGTTGTGTACGCAAAATTGAGAAGCCATTATAAGACTACGTGGTCTGGACAACACAAGGCGAACACAATACATGTCCTACTTCGGAGTCGAACAGGCAGCCACACGAGTGAAAGTATAACCAACACAACGAAACCCACGAGTCAAGCGGACCCACTTCCGTTGCTTCATACAGCTAAAACTAACAATCGAGTAAGATCGCTAAACATACCTACACCATTCTCCACTTTCCAAGTCAATATTGTTGCGTACGAGTTTCATAAACGGTTGTTCATGAAGGATGTAATAGAATAGTTAAAGACAGTGGGACATTGCAGTGAGGCATTGTAGTTAATGTATCTGAGCAGCTAATGAGCTGTCTGGTAGCTCAGTGGTTAAGGTGCTTGCTTTCAAAGTTCGCTGCTCCAGTCCCGGGTTCAAATCCCGATGGGTGCAGGAATTTTTAAGAGTTGTGTTTGATCATGTGAACTATATCAGGTCGTTCCGTGGTTCAAATTCCACGTTAAACTGCACCTCCAAGAGAAAAGGAACTGGCCTTCCTACCTCTAATACAATGGCTTAATATGCCTCCTTCGAGAGCATCCAGCCAATTTTCGGGTTGTGTACTAAGTTAGTTTTTTGATGGACAAAAGGGGAAAATTGTATGAATCTATTGGAAAATTTAATTTATCCAATGAAAAGAGGTAAGCCTGTTGGCCCAATGGTTAAGCTGCTCCCGTGATGATCTACAGGTCTTCAGTTTGAATCCCGATTACGGGCAGAATTTTTAAGGGCAATTAAACTCTCCTTCAGTTTTAACAAAATCGAGCGTGGTGGGTGAGCGGTAACGTTCTGACCTAGCGTTCGGGAGGATGCGGGTTCGAACCCTGGTCCGTCCATCCAGATATGAGTTTTCCATGGTTTCCCCAAATCACTCCAGGCAAATATCTGGATGGTTCCTTCAAAATGCCATGGCCGAATTCTTTCTCGTACCTTGCCCACAATCCTTTCCCGCCTCTAATGACCTCGACGTCGACGTTCACGTGAAGTACGTTGAGAGGTTCCATGGTCCGGATTCCAAGTAAAACTGTAGGTTCCTTATACTCTGCAGGATGCCGATTTACGTTAGCTTAGCCACTGCTAAGGGGAATAGGTGACAAATTAAAACTCTTAGCCGGTCAAACAATACTCGGGAGTCTTCCAGCCTGTGTCATAAGATTTGCTTGTTTTTTTTTTTATTATTATTATTATTGAAATGATGACTTCTCTTACTTTCCTGTGATAAGTCGACTTTACCACGTCACATTTCACCAAGAAGGTTATGTTAACAGCATATTTAACATGATTTTTTCACGATTATATATTTCTTTTTCTGACCAAACACCCGAGTCTCCTTAGTGTAGGACAGGCAGAGACAGAGATCTACATTACCTTTCAAGACCTCAGCATTAGAATGAGCTTTGTGATCAGCAATAAACTCCCGGCTCTTATACCACAAGCCCCCCCCCCCATCGCCCCAACACACATGTTTCACCGCAACTCATTTGATAGTATCTATATATATAAAGATGAATGTATGTATGTATGTATGTATGTATGTTCGTTCGTTTGTTTGTTTGTTTGATCTTTATACAAATCCACAGTTTTCATCCTATCTCGATGAAACTTTGCACACTTATCCTTTGAAACAAGGAGAAAAATACTGTCTACATTTGGTTAAAAAATTATATGTATAAATAAAACATGTTGTCTCATAATTTCGAAATACCACTGAATGGCGATAGACAGACGCGTTGGATATGGGCGTCTTTATACTGCTTTTCCATGTATCGCTCAGACAGCACAGTGGTTAAAGCGCTTGCTGACAGATATTTGGGTCGTGGTCTCCGGTTCAAATCTCCCTGGAGGCTCAGATTTTAAAAAATTGTTTTTGATCGTAAGAGTCACGCCTGGGCCGTACTTTATTCGGATTGTTTGTTTTGAGACCTTATCGAATAGTGACAGAAATATGTTGGAAACTGATTCTCTTCAAGTGACTGATTCGACGGTAGAATGATATAGTGATAGCTTTCCTGTCATATTATGCTGACTCAGTGTTGTTTGGGCCCAATCCTTCGTTACCAAAAACTTTCTATGTTCAATTCTGACAAAAAATCCACGCGTGCGAAGTCGCGGGTACGAGCTAGTATTTAATATACCTGAGCAACTTTCAGCTATGTTTCACGGGTGAAGTGCAGTGACCAGTAAGTCGCTCTGTATAGATACAGAACGCGTCCATGTGTAGGGATAGTACATATGAAAAGATCTTACTTTTGACATGGTTTCCCAAAATCACTCCAGGCGAATGCCGGGAAGATTCCTTCAAAAAGTCCATGGCCGAATTCCTTCCAGTTCCTTGTCTCCAGTCCCATCCCGCCTCTAATGACCTTAGCCGTCAACGAGGCGTAATGTCATAAGTAAAAAAAAAAAAAAAAAAAAAATGCTTTTGATTTTATAAAGAAAAATACGCAGTTTTACTTGTTGTCTTAGTATGTTTGTTTGTTTGTTTCAGTACCTGCAGAGTGGTTGGGCGGGCCACTACAGCTTTCGGTGTCAGCCGGTTGACTATTCCTACAGCCCCATGGCTCTGAGGGTAAGCCTACTTAATATTTCATAAGATTTAAGAACATGTCCTTGTCACATACAAATTGTATTCAAAATTGCCACTGAACTGTAACAATTACTTTCCTTGACGACTGTGCAATGGGAAGTCTTCTGAAAACGATGGTTCAAATAATTTTGTTCAAAATTAGCAAGCTGATACTCAGTTTACACTAATTCTTGGGTAACATTGGTTTGCAGAATTGACGTTTACAAAAGGTTTCGGACTTAAAGTGCGGAGCAAATGTAGTGTGGAGGTGAGGTATACGGAACAGCCATGTGCAGGTGAATATTTTTCGCAGACACGAATAAGTCGCTGGTATTCGGCATTTGAGTGAATGAGTATATCGAACGCTCGTCAGATTTTCATTTCCGTCAAAAGTATTGCATCCGCCCATCTCATCATTTGATTTACTTTTTCTTTACTGAATACGTGTTTTTTCCCCATTTTTGGCTGTTACTCCGATTGCGTCTTTTCCAGTGGCATTTTTAAATCTTGGTAACTCTAGGACTAACGATTCAAAGATGCGTTCCTGGAACGCTTGCAACAATGGCTGTTGCTATTTTTTCTTGGGCTGGAGCCCGATGTTTCACGGACAAACTCCGAATTAAGTTTCATTTTTTAATCGTAATTAGTTTCACTAGGAATGTAAAATGGAGCTGAAAAAAGTAAGTGTCCATGTACATCGTAGGACTGTCAAACATCCTTCTGATACATCGTACTACTGTCATCGAACTTAAAACTTCAGCCAGAAGTGCAATTGCTTGAAATCTAACATACTTGTTATACAGCTCGCACCGCGCCACTGTCTTATTTTATTTAAATTTTGTGAAGCGCTAAATTAACAGTGTAAAATAGCAAGAATACTGTAACATAATAGAAAGCTGGTACTACGCTACAGTGGTTCGTAATGATAACTTGCATTGTTGGTTTCCTGGTTTTACCTGAAGTTCCTGCCAAGCCAGCAGAACCCTGCTGTTCTTCTGGTAGCGTATCATGCGAGCGGTAGGCGCAGAGTAATCCTCACAAACTGTTCCAGCTCGGGGGTGGTGAAGTATTGATATACGGTTTCTATAGACATAGAAATATAGTGATAATATGTTCAAATGTACACATTGCAAATGGAAAAACAGTGAAATGGCGCATAGGCTAAAACTCTGTTTCTAAGTCCCCTCCAACCATACAGATTTCGTTTTCTCTGGTTTTCTAGCATCATTTCAGACAATTGCCCGGATATTTCCTTAACATTGACGATGTAAGGTTTCCTTTCCATTTCTTCATATGGGACTACTAATCACCTGATTATTGAGTAGTTAAGTCACATGAATCCAGAAACATACATAATCATTCGGTTGCAAAACTTTCTTCAAAATTAAACGTCAGCAGTCAATTTTCTGGACTAATCGTACTTTCCTATTCCTTTTCCGGTATGGATTGCATAAAAACAAAAGGCCTTTTGTCGCACACAGACAGATTGTTTTTGCACTTTATAATTTTTATACTGATTAATGCTTATCGATTTTCTTCGTTGCAAAGTTGTAAAATTTATGCCACAATGTATATCTGTTTTTGCGGGTAATAAGATTGGATAAATGCAGTTTATTTTTCGGAGTGCTTAACCTGTTTATATAAGTGTGAAGGTGACAGTTCTTGATGCTCTCTATCCTTTCAACATTAACAGGTTATGCTACATAACGACAGCTATAATTTACAACAACGTCGGATCTTTGCTACTAGGATAAGGGACTTTAATGTCTTTTTTGTGTCATATCTTATCCATATTACCTTGGCGCTCAATTTGACTTTCCAATTCGTAGCCTAGGAAGGTGTTTTCCCTTTCGCTTTTTCGACTACGTATAAACTACAGAAAAAACTCAGGTCTATGAATGGTGTAAGTTATGTCCTGAATTATAAGTGTCAATTTGTTTGCATATTGTGTAATTTTCGAGGCGGAAATTGGGTACCGCCGCAATATTCACATATCAGCGTTTCTAAACCTTTCTCAAACCCAGGGACCAGTAAAATGTCGGAAATAATTCTGCAGACCACTAATTTACATGGATCCAATTTTTTACCTACGTGTAAATTATTACTCGACTAACGAACTGTTGTCGCATGTACTGTGGTCCTTTAAGACCTGCCCTTCGGTAAGGTCGTTATAAAATGGTGGTTTACTTAATCCTCAAAGGAATACCGCTCTCTTTGAAGCCTACCGTTGACCTATTTACTGAACAGACTGTTACAGTATCAATGCAATCATACTCTCGTGTCCTGCAAATATCAGATTTGTGCTGGCCGTTGAAATATTCAGGGATTGTAGAAAGTTTAGCTTATAGCTTCTTGTAGCCTCGTATGATAATAGTACGGTATCCATTTCATGTGGACAATTTTTGCCGATTTATTTTTTTGTTACGATATCTTAATTCATTTAAAATTATTTTTTTAATATTCTGCCTGCTGAAAGACTTCACGGACAGCAGGGTGAGAATCACTGACATAGATTATTATGGAAAACACCTGTAAAATTAAGCGTGGCAGGTAGTACGTCAGGCCCGAGATTTGAACCAGAATGCACTGTAACTGTCAGATTCAATGAGCACGGCCAAGTTGATGGATGAAAGTGCCATAAAGTACGTTATTTGTGAACATTAGCACTGTAAAATGAATAAAATATCACCGAAATATAACTGTAAAATTTCTCAAAATACAATACGCACGTTATTACTTTTCAGAGAAATTTTTTTGCTTAAATCGAATATTTTTGGTAGATGACATAATACTGGAAGTAGCTGTGTGTTTTCATTCCTTGGTAAATGACGCTCCCTTCGTAATATATGTTCAGATACGGTTCTGTAGGTTCCAAACAATGTGGGTACAGTAAATAGAACACCGAACATGGTGGGTGAGCGGTAACAGTGTGACCTCGTATTCTGGAGGACGTTGGTTCGAATACCGTTCTGGCCATCCATATTTCGGTTTTCTGTGGTTTCCCCAAATCACTCCAGAGAAATGCCAGGATGGTTTCTTCAAAATGCCGTGGCCGAATTCCTCGCCCACAGTCCTTTTTCGCCTCTAATGACCCACCGATGAGGCGTAAAGCAACAAAACTTCTTGGAATGACATCCAAGCAAGAGGATCATATGATACTTCATAGACACGGCATAACGCGTCTCAACCATCATATCTTTGAGTTCCTTAACTTTAATATTATGTTGGTGCCTTAGTCAAGCTTTTATGCGGACAAATAGCACAACATTCGGGTAATCCAATACATAAGGCGGTGATAGTATCCGAATGCAACTGAGCGACATTTAAGAAACATAGATTCTTATGTAAAATAACTAAATAAGCACTCGTAATTCAGTCATACATTAACTAAGATTGATAGATGATTACTACTGAAGACGAAATGTTTTATAACAAAAGTTTTCCAGTATCATCCGTATTCTAACATACTTATCTTTGCTCCCCGGGTACTTTCGTTACATATTCAGCAAAAATTTCGTTGAAAGCCCCTAAGTGCCATCTTAAATTTGTTTAATTTTTCAGTCATTTGGTTGGAGAATTAGGGAGGTAGAGGGCACTTTGCAAACGTATTTTTAAACTCGTATCTCGTGAAATACGCAAATAGACAAAAAAATGTCCCAAAACAAAATTGATTGCAATTTCGAATACGTATCTAGTGATACCACACTTGATTTTTATCTTCCTACTGTTACGTTATGGAAAATAAACATAAACGTTTTATTTTTTATTATTGTAGAATTTGTCTATAGATCTCTGTTATGCAGTCAGTGTGACAAATCTTCCTGGCAAATTTCAGTACAAACAATGCAATGGCAGAGGAATTTACGAGGCTTTGATGGGTTAACATGACGATAGCATTAGATTCAATTTTTGCACCGGAGCTATAAAAACAATGATATTGCCAGTACTTGATTAAGACAGCGAATAAAGACGAAGATATGCCATTACTTGTCAAAGGCAGCGAATGCTTAAAAAATAAGGCGAAGATGTAATAAAGTCACTCACAAATCACACGTTCTTGATTTCTTAGAACAGCGAAGTGATGTAAGAGTTTGATCGCGTACAAAGTGACGCTACCATTGCACCGAATGATTTGTTGTACAAAACACGCCGGTAGCGGGAGAGGGTACTCGCAAAGACGCAGAGAAAGAGATCCAGGAGTACAGAGGAGATGATGGAGTAGCCATACAAGGCCTACACTGAAGATATTCTTCTGCTGTTTCGTGCTCTGAACCTTCTTTGCAATGTGACGCAGATAGTGAGGTGTTACGCTGACAGGAAAACAGCGAGTGCTCCCTCCAAGCCTAGTTTCTCTGCGGCGACTAACGGTTTCCTGAAAGGCACTGAGCAAGCATTGGACGCACGCGAAAACATATTTATTGCAGTAGCAGAGTAGTAAACACCACTTTGAATCGTGAGTTCAAGGAATTCGTCCCAAGGGGCTCTGTGGAACTGCTACAATCACACAAATCTTACCGCAGTGCGCTGAAAAAAGCTAGCTACAAATTTCCAAACA
This sequence comes from Vandiemenella viatica, assembly GCA_031002005.1. Classification (NCBI taxonomy): domain Eukaryota; kingdom Metazoa; phylum Arthropoda; class Insecta; order Orthoptera; family Morabidae; genus Vandiemenella; species Vandiemenella viatica. Next base: position 34,543,063 of record CM061921.1, read on the forward strand.
GTTCAAGATTGGTAAATTGTATGAATGGCACGTGTTTAGTGCAAATAAATGATTACTGGGCTTTTTTTGACGGCTGGTATATTTTCAAAGGGTCTCAAGTGCCTTGAATAACCAGCTAATACAGTTTTTATGGTAGCGTCGACCGGAATTTATTACTTTTTTTTCAACTTAATCGAGTCCAAACTTCATTTAGGTTGCTTCTAAGCCTCTCAAAATTTGCGATGCTGTGTCTGCAAGGAATAGTTTGATATCCAAAAGTTATTTCATTTTTCAACCATTATACACTGGCCGATCGTCTTTAATACTATTAACCAATAACACGCTCCCGTGCAGCAGTACATCGCAGTTTTCTGTTGGACTTCTTGTCGCTGTATCTCACAAACGCTAGTACTACTGCAGAACGATGGAGGACTGATAAGTTTTCAGCTTAGACCAAATATAGCAAAAACGTTTCTACGACATTCTGTAAACTTGGTAGTAATTATAAAATAGAAGAATTTATCAAGTATTCTGTGGACTAGGCCAGGAACTTTTCAGACCACTCTTGTGCTTTCCGTTTCATAGGACATGTATTTAAAATTTCTAATAATAGTAATAATAATAATAATAATAATACGAGTAAACTAATGATTTTGTGTGTACTTCTTGGAGTGGCATTAAAGCTTAGTCTGTATTCAAACAGCCACAGGAAAAGAAAAAGCTGAGGAGGGGTTGCCTGCGAAATGTTAAAAAATTTCGTTTTACGTATTTGACTAGCATTCAAGACAGATTAGTAAACTAAAAGCTCTTTTTGCAGGATACGTAGGAAGAAAAGTATTTGTGATCTTTTAAAACTTTTTTTTTTTGGGAACGTAAAATCGCATAGATACACCTCCATTTATTGCAGTCCTACTTCTGTTTCCTATTTTCTAAAAACAAAATAAAATACATACGAATGTAGGAAGATATTATTATATTTTTTTTTAACAGTAACAGGAATAATGGTTGAATGAAAATTACTTTTTTCCTTCTTTAAACACGTTGTAAATTTTATGCAATTGAACTCGTGTTGCGAATCTTTTTGAACTGACATACTAGATTATGTTTGGAATTAATCTGCCTAAACGATCCGTGTATCGATTTAACCTCTAAAGCAGCGGTTCCCAACCTATGGGTCGCGACCCACTGGTGGGTCGCGGCGTGTGTTTTGGTGGGTCGCGGAAAAATCGAGGTTTTTGCCACCAAAATATATCTTACTGTTTTTGAAAAACAAAATACAGAAATAAACTATGTGTAGAAAGTGACTTAAGGTTAAAATTAACCAGTGTTAGCACTGATATCGATGCCCTCATCAGTAAACATGAGTGCCAGAAATCTCACTTATTGTAAAGTTGTGTTTTTATAATAATTAAACGTATTTTTCATTATCTTTGAAAAAAAAAAAAAAGGCGGGAAACGTCTGTACAAAGCATCACCTCAACCAGCTGACGACTGAAATTCCAGGATTAGTTAAAACTCGATTTCCAAATTAAAATGGCTCTTATGTGCCAAGTCATATATTGGTGGGAAACACCTATAAAACCCATTTTAGTGGTTGACTGGTAAGTTTACCATTGTGTTTTCCTGCTCCCAGTCTTCTATATTTTCATACATTTGGTTGCAGTAAAACACAATTATAAAGTTCCCAATCAATCAAGAAAATCAGATCTGCAGGTGGTTTCTACCAAAAAGCGACTTGGAAGACCGGTTGCATTTTAATATGCTGATCGCGTTACTTCTAATCGTGGAATTTCAGCAGTCAACTTGATGAGGTGATGGTCTGTGCAGCCGCCTCCCGTTCTATAATATGTTTGTTGTTTTATGTATTATCAATCCTTGTTTTTTTTGGATATCATATCCTTTGTACAAAAATTTGCCTTTTCGCAGGATAGGATAGTCGATAGCGTATCGAGGTCATACAACATTTCCCATTCTGATATTAGATTGACTCTAATATTAGGTGGGTCGCGAAAATTTTTTTTACTTAAAAGTGGGTCGCGTGCCAATAAAGGTTGGGAACCGCTGCTCTAAAGTATTCACAAACGATTCTATTTACGAATCAAACTAACTTTGTTTCAAGAAGAAACTGCAGCTCTTCAAGACCATAGTTTCATAACCACATTACTCTTGTGTTTATGAATTGTTTCAGTCAGGTGTAAATAACGGACCTGTCATTCGGAAGAATGTGGGTTCAAATCCCCGTCCGACCATCCAGAATTTGGTTTACCATGGTCGAATTCCTTCCCGTTCCATATATCCCATCCTTTCCTGCCTCTAATGGTTTCGTTATCGACGAGGCGTAAAGCCTGAAAAAAAGAAAAGTTGTAAATATATTCGGTGTCAGTAGAGATCACGTGGAAATATTTCCTGTCCGTCGTTAGGCTTACGTTACAGATATTAAGTTTTATTTTTCGTCACACATACATAAAAAAAAATATTTATAATGTTGTTTTCGGTTAACCAAATAGACTGAGAAGCAACACTTGTTTTTCTAGTTATATTCAATAGATTCGACCTGTTTTGATTACAATAAATATGGTATCATACTTCACTGCCCGTGGGGGTTTTTTCCCCCGCAAATTAATTACGGTAGGTGTATATATTTTAATTATTTGCTAGCAATAATGGTACTACCAGGACTGGCGCTAGGAATTTCGGGCCCGGGGTAAAATGGGCGACTTTTTTTAGCTCTACAAACTGGCAGGGCGGATTCTTGGCTTCGAGGCCTGGGGGCCCCTGCAGCCGGTGATCGAGGCCCCCCATCAGCCGACGGGCCCGGGTACATTTGTCCTGCTAAACCCCCCCCCCCCCCCCCAACGCCGGCCCTGGGTGCTACACAGTTCTAAGATCAAATATCTACTGTATCGTAGACTTGTAGTAGTAGTATTTTATTTGTCCTCTAAATCATATACATGTACATTATACTTAATGACATCAGACACGTCAATTATAGATTAAGATATTTACTCTCGTTTCTACTCTGATAGCATAGAAAATCAGCTAAAGACGAATTATATAAACTTTTGGATACTTTTTACAGCATAAAACATGATTTATTACCATTTATTGAGAGCTGCTGCTATTATTAATGTTGATTTGTATTTTCAGATGGCGAATACGTGCTGGTGGTACTACATCTCAAAATTCACAGAATTTTTTGATACAGTAAGTGTTATTTTTTTAAGATTTTAGTTTTTAAGTACATACCAAACATTTTATAATTTATTAAAACCCGTAGTAGCTGCGTTTTTATGTAGCAAAACAACTGATCTTCCAGCTTTATGAAACTAGCGTAGTTAAGACATTTTGATGAGTCGCTTCATATGAGTAACAGGTTAGAGATATTTAGAAAAATGTGGTTTATTGCCAGGAGCGAAACTACTTAAAGGTTTTCTATGGCTTCGAATAATTGTTGTAACATATTTTTGGATTATTAATATTATAAAACGCTGGGGTAAAATGGGCTTGGTGTAGAATGGGAAAGTTATTAAAGCCTAGTTAATACCTTTCGATTGTTCCTCAGTTCCTGAGTAATCGATATTTTGAAGAAAAAAAATACGTCTGAAGAAATTGCTTTATAGCCTGGGCCTTGTTTGCAGTTACCGCGGAACACAGTTATAATGGAGGAACTGTCATAGTAGAGATACATAAACAAAATCTGGTATTTCACGAAACGGAGCGAGTGGGTTTGAGTGCCAAAAACCATGTCTCTTAAAACTGATGAAACAGGTCAAGCACGGGTGTGTTCTTTATAAGCAAAAGAAATGTTTTAATCGTATCTTCTACAGAATCAACCGGTATAAGTGTTGTAAAGTTTGTAGGTTAGGAATAATTTTTCTTGTTGGTTGTGAAAACAGAATTCCGGAACAACCATCGCAGAAGTTTGTTTTAGAGCGAATGATTTTCGGGATTGTGGGCTTCTTAAAGTACAAGAGACAGCTTTTTTTTTTTTTTTTTTTTTCCCTGCATTTATCTGCTATCACCGGAGCAACAATGTTGACTCTTAACGATGAGCTGCTGGTATGAAACGTGCACTCTCTGTACATACCAACGGGCTATTAGAGCTCGGGAAATTGCATTATTCCTAACTTGATTCAACACTGGCGCTAGCGAACACAAAACAGAACAGTTCCAAGTCATTCATTTGAGATTAATAACAGTAATGGACAGAACTTTTATATATATATATATATATATATATATATATATATATATATATATATGTAATTAAATATTTCTTAATGGTCATCTGTATTAATAGGTAGCTAAAACTTTACTTTACATTTAACATCTGCAAACGTAATTTTCCTTCTGCATTACGCTAGGAACAGTGATTCAGGATATTTTTTTGAACAGTAACTGCTAACTCGATCGCGTTGCAGGTTATGATAATGTCTCTGCCATCAGGAGCCTGGGCGGAACTAACTACCGCTTATATTCATAATACGCCTTGTTACGTAACTAATTTCTCTTCTTAATGGCAGTAGACGCTGTTTACAAGAATCAGAACGAGAAAGACTTGCATCCTATTAATTTTCGTATGAAAGATTTTTGGATGATAAAATTGTAACTATCATTTTACTGTCATATGAACAACTTACTCGGAATAGATAGACTAATTCCACGAACGAACGTTGAAACAAATAGTCCGCACTGGACATCTTATCAAATGTCATAAAAACATACATATTATGGACTAAGCCAAAGGACATGTTGCTAAAACCTTAAGTGTACTCCTTCACTAGCTATGGTTCTTCCATGGCGAAAAATCTCAAATAATTCTTTCCTAACATGCATAGCTATAACAGTAGTAATAACACCCTCAAGAATATTAATCGTTGTCAGTCATACAGAGACAGAAACATTTCCTGCCTCTGCATCCAGTATCATCTCGCATAGAGTTTATAAAAAGTCTACCAGATTAACTTGGCCTGAGGAAGTAATGGACATTTTGGGACATCGGAAGGAAAGTTGACATAAAATTACTTGTAAAAACTAAATGTAGTTATCAACACTGATGTGGAGTAGCATTTTAAATTAAACACCATCTACTAACAACTGCTTTATAAAACAGTTATTAATAGTCTGTGTTTAATTTAAAACATTTATGCAACAATGGTGGCACATGGCCAAAAACAAAGTTATTATTGGATAAAGTGATTTGGAAATTATCTGCAAACACAATTAACACAGTCATCTAAATTTAAGAAATATTTTTGACTTCACAGTAACCTTTAATCATTTCCTGTTGTTAGCTGTAAGAATAGTATCATGTGGTAACAGGCATGTTGGAATGGAACATCTGTTCATTTCATGTCATTGCCTTAGTGAGTACCATAATGAAAGTATACATAAGAGCTGAATATATATTCGCATTGCCCAGTAGCACTTCAGGCCATAATGGTTTGCATCTTGTGTGTCTACAGCACTTATGTAACCTTAAAAGGTTCATCCAGCAATTTTCATATCAAGAAATTGTGAATGATGGAAATTTTGCTATTTTGTCAGTCTTGCACTCAAACATACAGCAGGAGGGAAGAGGGGTTACCTGTTAAAATGCTGAATTAGCCATTAGGCAATTACTTGCCACATTTTTTAAAATCATTAAAATTCAGATTGCAGCTACATTTGTATCAAAGATTTGGATAATTTTGTTCTAATGGTATTCAGTAACACTATTTCTTGTGCTCATATTAGCCTGGAATTATTACAATTTTCTGTAGGCCTATATTGCCTGAAATGGGCTGCATTTGTATTTGTGGTAATGGAGTTAGAAAAAAACTACAGAGCTCGGTCTCACAGTAACTATGAAGTTACTGAAGAAATGTAGCCTGCTGAATTCTTTTCTGTGCTTACTCCTCTTCCAGAATAAAAAAAGAAAAGGCAAATGTTCAACTACTTGGTTGTAAAACTAAATCTACAAATTCTCTTTCTTTATAGTTAGGGTGAAATAAGTATTTATAGAATATACAAGCAGTTTTTTTGATATGTTGTTAATCATTTTTCCCTTCCTTGCAGCTATTTTTCATCTTGCGGAAGAAGAACAACCAGGTGTCTAACCTTCACGTCATCCACCATGGGTGTATGCCCATGAGTGTCTGGATGGGACTTAAGTTTGCTCCAGGTAAGCACTACCACTTACAATTTGATAGTATTCTAAAATACTAGAAAAAGTATCCGCAGATAGTGCCCTAAGACTTCTTCACTCTGCTTTCCCAAATAGATTTATGGGCATCAAACTGTCACCAGTAGCATTCATGGAATAAATTTGTGAAATTACTAAAACCTAAAATCATGTAAAGTAAATGACTGAAAAGATGTTCAATTAATGTAAGTAAAATAATTGACCACATTTGTACTGAATCATTAATACAAGACTTATTTCCAAACAAACTAAAATGTGCAACTGTAAAAACATTATTTTAAAAAGAAGTGGCATTTCTAGATAACTGCCAAACTATGTCCTTACTTCCAGAACTCTTAAAGATTTTTAAAATTGTATCTTAGAGCAATAAAACATGCTAAACACTATACTGTTCTGACTACTTCAAGTTTGGATTCCAGAAAGGTAATATACAGACATGACTACATGTTCTTTTTTAAATAACATGTTTGAGGAATAATAGATTGTTCCCTGTAAGATTTTTGTGGTCTTGCAAACTGTCAACCATGAATTAATACTGAAAAAATGAAATCCTATGGTTTGCATGGAACCACAGGTATATATAGATAGTCAAATGCAAAAAATTTTCCCTTTTTTTTCATTCTAAAGTCAGACAGGAGAAAAATACAATATAGCATTCCACAAGGTTTTATCCTAGGACCCAGTCTGTTTTTCTTATACATCAATAACTTACTGCCTACTTATCTTGCAAGGCTAAGAGCATTTTATTTGCAGATGACACTAAAATGACTAAGAAAACCACCAAACAGTAATGTGGAATTAAATGCAAGTGAAGTAGTATCGAGTGTGGTGGTATAACGGTTAGCGTTCTGGCCTCGCATTCGGGAGGATGGCGGTTCAAATCCCCGTCCGGGCATCCAGATTTGGGTTTTCCATTGTTTCCCAAATCACTCCAGGCAAATGCCAGAATGCTTTCTTCAAAAGGCCATGGCCGAATTCCTTCCCATTCCTTGCCCCCCATCCTTTCCCGTCTCTAAAGACCTTGCTGTTAAGAGACGTAAAAGCAGTTAAAAAAAAAAAAAAAAAGCAAGTGAAGTACTCGGAAAGGTACCCAGGGCCTGGGCGCCTAAATAAATGGAAATCAAACACAAATTTTAAAATCTGCACCAATGATGTTGAACATTTATGTACAGTAGTACTCCAATTATCCAAACTCCGATTATCCGAATCGCTTTTCTAATTAAAACGGAAAAGTACTGCGATTAAAAAAATAATGATTCTGCCTACACACCATATGAAACTTCTCACTGTAAAGCGGATGCCAGAAAACAGATAAATACATTCAAACACCTTTCTTTGACCGAGATGTTCAGCAAGCAATGACTTTTTATTTACAGTACAGTACAGTACGTACATTGTACTAATGTACAGCACTTATAACTACGCTTAAAATGTAAAAGTGTTGCCTTTAAATTTAATAAATTATAAGCTCTTTTCCTTTAAATATAGTTTCTTCTCCCATTTTCAACATACATGCAGTAATCAATTAAAATAGACCGTTTTTTGGAAAAAAATCAAATTATCCGAATTTTTGATTATTCAAATGGGATCCGGTCCCAATTGATTCAGATAATTGAAGTTCTACTGTATCAAAATTTTTCTAAACCAAAGTGTAAAGTAAAAAATTTTGTTGGGAAAGGGGGAGGGGAGGAGAGGGGTCCTAAGATCGCTTACACGGGGCCTGAGAATCCTAGCGCCGGCCCTCAACAGCAACTACTGAATATTTATCGCTGTTAGGTGTTTAAAACTTTTGAAAAGAGGACTGTCTATTGAAGGGGACATAGATATTAACTTCTTGTTGAAACTTAAATACTTTCATAAAGGCAGGAACAGTCGGAGCATTGTAAACATCCTCAAGAGCAATTACAGAAGCAACCTGTAAGTACTGATGTCTTTGATAGCATTTTCTATCACTGGTCATAAAGGTAGACATGACATCTACAATGTTTTCATATATAACAGCCATTTTGAATACAGGATTAAATCTGTGTGATGCCCGTAACCAATAGCATGTGAAGCCATGAAACTTTCCTACCTTTGACAACTAAACATTTTAGGCAATGTCATAAAATTAAATTTTGACATAATTTCCAATATTTTCTCAATTTAATGTCATCAAACATTTTTTGTCTTACTAAAATATACTTTTTTTAAAGAATTTTCTTTCTATTAAGTTGACATGAATTATCAAGTTGGATCAAATAAAGAAACTATTAACTTTATTACTGTGCAAAATGTTGTTGGACCTCCCACTGGGAAGAATATTAGTTTAATTATCGAATTGGTGTGCAAGCCTTCTGGGAGGCCCAAGATCATTTTATTCAGTTGGTACATTAGGAAAGCCTCCAATCTGTATGTCAGTGTACCAATGTGTAATGTATGTTCAATGGCAGTTTATAAAAGACATAGCATAAAAAATGTATAGATAATAATTTCAAGCAACTAAATTTGTAAGACCTATATTTCTTATGGTTACTCTTTGTTTCAGGTGGCCACAGTACATTCTTTGCATTGCTCAATAGTTTTGTGCATATTGTGATGTATTTCTACTACATGGTGTCTGCTATGGGCCCTGAATACCAGAAATACATTTGGTGGAAGAAGTATCTCACCACGATGCAGATGGTAAGAAACACCCATGCCACACATCTGATAGGATTTGATTTCTACAGTCGTTTATCTTGAATATTTGTTTGTAAAATTTGATAAAGTGTGGAAAGGCACCAGGTATTGATGAAGTGTATATGGAAATGTTAAAAGCAGCAGGTTAATACAAAAGCAGTGACTATATCATGTGATGAGAACAATATGAAAGGAGTGGTCAACCTTGGAAGACCAGAATAAAGTGTAATTATATTCATTTAAATAAAGGGGAATAGGAAAGAATTTAAGAATTATCGAGCAGTTGCACTGATGTGCCACTGTGCCAAAATTTGAAAAGATCCCAGAGAAAAGAATATATGACAAGTTTAGAAAAGAGCTTGTAGAAGAGTAGAATGGCTTCAGACCAGGGAGAACAACAATAGACTTGGTATTTGCTATGAGACAGCTGGAGGAAAATAACTAAAAGTATGAAGAGGATATGTTGGGTATTGGATATTGAGAAAACGTGGATAAAGGACAGAGAAATACATTAAAACAAGGAAGCACCCTTTCACTACAACTTTTTGTTTTGATCATGGATGATATAATGGAGGAAGTGGTGAGGAGAATGGAAGAAGAAAACAAAAAGTTGGTTGCATTCACAGATGACCTAATTATATGAGGGAATAAGAAGACTATGGGTAGTAAGAAAAGTTTTACTCTTATTCAAAAAATATTTATTTCTATTAAGTGAAAATTATATATTAACGTTTTAAACATTAAGTAATATAAAATGTTTTATGTCCAAATAATATGGCATTATTCTCATAATATGCACTCAAATATGAACTATTATACACTGATGTATGGCATATATTATTGTTGAACAAAATGGTACCACAAAATGGCTTATATGGTAACAAAAGTTTCAAAAAGAGAGGATTACATATTGACACAATACCATTTGATTTTTAGAAATCATTTGAACAGTTGCTAATAATGGCTTTCTTCAAAAATGAGCAGAATATTAGAACAAATTAGTTGGTGTATACAGAATTCATACTATCTTTTGCATGATAGTCTATATATATATTAAAAAAAAAGAAATTGATGGGTGAGCGGTAACTCTGGCGTAGCATTTAGGAGGTTTTAATCCCCTTCCAGTCATCCAGATTTTGGTCTTCCATGGTTTCCCAAAGTCACTCCACGTGAATGCTGGGACAGTTCCTTCAAAAGGCCCTGACCAAATTCCTTTCCTATCTTTTCCACTAGTCCTTTCCTGCCTCTAATTCAATGTTGACAAAGTGTAAAACTGGAAGAAAAATCTCGATATTACACCAGCAGTGCCATAGAAAAGTACTGTAGGTCAACTTTTTATATAAATGAACTCTAGGAAAGTCCCAACAATAAGTGGGCATTATTTAGCGATGTGATGAGAGACCGAGAGGAAAACCACCAGAGCATTGAGACAAGGGCACAGCTGGGTTGTTGGAGTTAACCCAAGATTGTTGGACCTGAAGAGGACTGCTTAATTGCTACTTGATCTCATGATTCTAAAATGCCACATCATTTAATGATTGAAATGGCTTATGATTGATGATAAAATCTCTGATGGAACCATGTTATTAATTCAAGGTGATTTGAAAGTAGCAACTAAAGAGAAATTGGAAAAAAAAAAACTAAACATTATTACAGACAAGCATTAATGTAAACATTTTTGTGTCAAGTAACTGAATTTTCCATTTATAGTAGCATGGAACAAAATTTTGTGGAGTCCTTAAATCAATTCTGTAATAACAAAAGAAAATGTAACAGTTTTGTTGAAAATGTTTTTAAGAAATGCTACCTTACATGATAGTTGGTACATTAAACTCCTTTGAGACTGCAAGCAAATGCCTTATCATACAGAATGACTGGAATTTTTTTTCAAAGTCTATATTTGTAATGACTACATATGTAATTGTATGTTATTCAATAGAATAGTAGTAATGGGAAGTCTGTTAGAAGGTGAATTTGTGCACAAATGTATTGAATGAAATGTGATTGCTTATATTAAGTTCAGACTGCAGTGAAATACTCTCGTGAGAACTTTAAAAGAATATATAAGATGTCACACTGTAAATTATTTTTAAATATGCCTTTCTATTTGAACTTCTAAGATTTTAAATAAACGTGGTTCATCCTTCTTAATACCATTGCTATTCATAGCTGAATGATGATAAAGATGTAAATGTACAAAATATAATTTGAAAATAAGAGAGTATAGGAAAGCTTTCCCCACCTTCCTTATTTTCATTGCCTAACAGCATGTTCTTGTCACTATTTTAAAAATATAATTTGGTAAGAATGTTTGGTAAAATGAATCGTAATTGCACAAGTGACATGATATTATTTATCAATGCCATAGGCTTCTTAAAATGTTATTCACTTCACACTTCTGTAAAAATACAGTTGATTATAATCTTTCTTGCCTATATCTTGAATTATATATTCAGCAACAATGTTATTTTTATTTTTTTCAGGTGCAGTTCGTAATGATATTTGTACATCAGTTCCAACTGCTTTTCACTGATTGCAACTATCCGAAAGCCTGTATGGTTTGGATTGGTTTGCATGGTGTGATGTTCCTCTTCCTGTTCTCTGATTTTTATAAATCAAGATACAGCAAGGGCAAGAAGGATGAAAATGCTGGAGCCTGCATGGTTAGTGTACTAGATATGTATTGGAAAATCAAATCTAATATTATTATTATTATTAACAGTAATAATAGACGAGGGGGGGGGGCATTGTAATCCACACATTGTATGGAGAGGGTTGCCAGAATATGAGATAGCTTTCTTTCATAGTAAATTCTTTAATAGCATATTTCATATTTGCAAAAACATATTTCTTTCATTTTCCTTGACTGAATCGGTGGACTGCAATGTCAGTACTGTCATTTGGTTACAGAATACTTATCAAAATGGTTTACAGTATGTGCCTAGGTCTCTTCATATGCCAAGTAGACTATAGACACGATACTACTAAAATGCCCATTTTTATAGCAATTTATACTGAGACTAACACAGTGGCGTAGCTAGGTCAACAAGGGCCCCGGTGCAAAAATATTATTTTGGGCCCTCAGGCCAGACGGGCAACCTTTTTTTTTTGCTTTGTGTGCTGGTAGGGGCCCCCTCAACTGAGGATGGGGCCCTCGAATTGTTCTTTAGGGGCCCCTGAGCAGTGGTTGGGGCTCCCCTGGGCAGCGAGGGCCCTTAGTGAGGGGCTCCTGTGTTCTCAGGGGCCCCTTAGACAATGGTAGAGCTAAAAAAAAAGGTCGCCAGTTTGCCGTGAAGGCTCGTGGGCCTTCTAAACTGCGCTTGAGGGCCCCTAGAGGTGCACTTAGGGGCCCCTTGAGGTATGCTTGGGGGCCCCCTGAGCGTGAGGGGGTGCACAGCACCGCCTAGCCCCATAGTAGCTACGCCCCTGGACTAACAACTTGAAAATGTCACAGAAGGTGGTCTTTAGATGTTTCCAAGAATGAAACTTCAAGGAGTGTACTCATTTATAAATTATGCTTTCCGTTCTCTGTCTTTACAAAAAGCTCTACTGGAAATAATTTCAATGAAGTAGGAAATTTTTAAGTGATGGAAATTGGCCTCAGAATTACATCTGAGGTAGGTCCAAGAACATTATCAATGAAGGTGTTTAAATATTTAGATTTGGAGCCTTACCATACATAGCAGTAATGCTACAAATAAACATAATAACTGCAAAGAATGGAAGTCATTATCAACTGTATGAATAGGAATATAGCTTCCTACTGTTTCATATTAAAAGGCTACCAAGTAGTGTGAAGATATATTGCAAATTTGAAACATTACACATTATTTTTTAAAATACAAATTTGAGTTTCTACTCCACAACTCATTGTATTCTTTAAAACAATTCTTAAGTGTAGAAAACTAAAGAATGAAAATTTGTCATTAAATATAAAATATGGGATTTTAAAAAATTAGTTGTGTATTGTCAGCTGAATGTGTGTCTGCAAACAACTAATTAGCTGTTATTACTTTAAAATAATGATACCTGCCAGTGTAGCTGTAAGCATTAACTCCACACTGTATCTGGGAGGTACAGGTTAGAATCCTGGACCCTGCATATTGGCCATCTTGATTGTGGTTTATAGGCAGTTTTCTGCAGTTACCTACGTGAATGCAGGAACCGTTCCCAATTTCCGCCTCTTAAACTACACATTTCAAACAAAAATACACATAGTATAGAAAACATAAGTTACCAGAGTCACAGACAGATGGCAACATTTAAGGTTCTCCCCCCTCCCCCCTCCTGCCAAATTGCTCCAGGAACTCGCAACCCCTTGTTCTAACTACCTAGTGAAATCCTAGACAAATTTTTAATTACAAAGCCATGATGAGAATCAAGACTTTGTGTGATCCAGCAGGGTCCATTCACAAATAATAATAATCCTTTGCACTGTTTCACATTGCAGGATTGTTTCCAGATGATGTGATGGGAAGTATATCCATTCTGTTTTATTCTAAGGATAGGTGTGCACATATTTTGTCTTATGTGGATGCTTTTCATCTTCAGCCAGTGTATTACAGAATTTGTTTGTGAATCAAAATAATAGTTACCAAGTGAGAAAGATGTGTGAACCAGAGTTAAATTAAGTATTATTAACATTAAGGTGGCACAACTGATATGTTTTACTAACATTGAAGTATAGCAGCTTTCGGCGTTCATTTAAATTTCCATGTGAATTCCTTTTCTATAAGCTTAAAGGCAGTCTTTTCAGCTTCAGTGAAGCTGCTAGTGGTTGTAACCTTGGCTACTTATTCTGTTTATTTGCTACACGCAGAAACATCACAGTCTTAAAACCATTGTGTTTGGGGCCACCACTGTTTTACACATTTAATGAGAATGGAGAAAATTAATAATTGTCAGTTATATCCACTGTTATGTCTGGCAGTTCTATTTATCTATTGGTTATTCATTATGCATAAATACTAAATTGTTTCATTCAAAAAAAAAAATAAAAAAATCAGTTGTTTCTTCTTAGTAGCAGATGATTGTAAGCTAATTATTACTCAAGAATTAATCAAAGTAATTTAAGAGTTGATCATAATTCTCAAAAATTGTGTGCAGTTGATCTCTGTGATCTATCTCTCATTTCACAAATAAGCTATCATTTCTGTTCACAATGTTTACCTTTGTTCTTTATTTTAATAAAATAAACTTTCCTTTTCAGCCCCTAGTTGAGGAGAAGAAAATGGATAGCACTGCCAATGGTACCATGGCCAATGGAAAATCGCACCAAATCTCAGATTATGCAAATGAATACTCAAAGGCATATTCAAGTTGTTACTCTAATGGTGTCAATAATGGTTTCGTGTCAACAGCTAAAGATGTTTTAACGAACCGCGCACAGAAGTTGAAATAACAAAGCGTTTCTGTTATGGCAAGTCTACAATTCTATATTAGGTTCTACAAGAAGCAGCATCAAGGAATCTCAATGACTCTACCCTCTTGTGGGATTTTACTTGGTGCTATGTGAGGATCTAGTGAGAATTGTGATGAACTGTTGGGAAAACAGTGAGGAAAAATTATACACATGATGTTCACAATTAGATAACTACTGAAGCCAAAGAGCATTTATCAATGCTCTGTCATGCCTACTCAGGGTTTTAAAATGAATTTGCTGCATGAGTGCTGAATTACACTTGCCTTATTTGTTGAACAGTTTGATTTGCCAATGACGTGATGGTAATTGTGCCTCAGGAAATAAATACTTAAAACGATATTTAAATTTGGCTGTTTTCACATTCTTTGCTTATAGCTGGATGCATAATGTTAACATGTCTGTTTTTTAAGAAATGTTGTTTCTTAGTTTTACAAATAGTAATACAATCTATTATCCGCATACTTCATCAATTTCAGTTAGGTGTAGCGCCCATTCAGCATATTCCCAGTGAGAGTTGATGGTCAGCAATATACTAAACAACGAAAGTAGCCTTAAATGTGGTCTTATTAAAACCAGAAATATAAGGAATACTAGATTATTGCTGATTTTAACTGTCTGGGACCAAGATCGTTGAAAGAACTTTCAATTCCTCTCTTGTTAAAATATTTCAAAGCTTCATACATATGTGGCAGCATAATAATGATATTAAATTACCTATAAAACACCTAAAAGCACATTAACAATTTGTTTTTAATTGTATCCTGACAATAATTGTATCATCCTGTGATCACTGTCTTAATACATTCAATGCAAATCACAAGTTCGATGCAGTATTCAAGGAATTTTCTTCAAATGGATTGTTATTGTTCTGTTTTTTTATGTACTTTGTTAATAAATTTGTTTGCCCAAAAGTATTTGATTCTAATGTGAGATTGTTTTCTGCCAATGTGTCTTTGGTGTATGATCTGTAATAATAATGTGTGCGTGTACATATATATATATATACATTATATATATATATATATCTCAAAAATATATATGAGCAGATATTTTTGTACATAACTTGGGTTCAAAAGAATTTTAAAAAATAAAATATTATTTACAGTTGTTTATATCATGATTTTTTTGTCAGTTATTCCCAGTGTGGTATTTAACAAAACTTTGGCCAAATTAAATAAAGCCAGTAGCACAACTGCACAATATCTATGAAGGTAAGGTTAGGTTTTGTATACAAGTAAAATTTCAAGAATAAGCATGTCTGATCAATTAATAAATGAATAATGAAAAATAGTGCTGAATTAGTTTGATGCATTCAACTGACATTTCATAGTAATCTATAATAAATTTGTCTAATTTATTTTATCACTCTGCAGTATTCTTTGCGTTGTGTCTCGGTAAAACTGATAATTTTCTTTCTGCAGTTTGTGTCTGTAGCCTTCTGATACATTTAAAAGCAAAAATGTTTCACCATAATTAAGCAAGGAGCAAGATGTTGGATGGTTATTTGCATAAATATTTGGTCAGGATTAAATTAAACCGAAGCTTACCAAAAATAGCATCCAAGTACTTAGCAAAAATGAATGATCATGACTCGACAAAAATTTTTTTGGCAGAGCTGTTGGTAAAATGGATAACTAAATTTTCAGCATGGATTTATACCCCCTTCCCTTACTATACCCTCTTGAGACACACACACAGAGTGAAATTAATTTGGACAGTCAATATTGGCAACTGATTCAGATCCCATGAAACATTAGACACTGTTGAGTGACTCTGGTGGGAACTGACCCATGAGAACTTCCTTGGCAAGTGGATCTAGTATAGGTTATGGGATGTGAAATATGTATTGAAAATTGAATTCCTCATGTAATTAGTGGCTTACATTTGGTTCCATTTTTCTCATGTTATATGATAACAGCATGGCTGCCATTGCTTGTGGTAAACTTTGGTTACTTTCTCCCTGGCCAAATACTAAAAAAAAAAAAAAAAAAAAAAAAAAAAAATGCTATGATACATAGAATATTTCATTCCAGCAATTTGGAATTACACTTCTGGAGGTAATTATTTGAAAGAGTATACTTACAATAATTCTTTTATGAATAAGTTTGAGACTTGCTATTACTGAAAGGGCACAAATAAAACTAAGATAACTGCAACTGATTTTTGAACTTGATAATTTTTTTCCATATGTCTCCAACATGTCAACATACTGATATAAACCTTTTATCAATGTCGCACTGTTGATTCTGACAAATCTTAGGTCCATTTTGTTGCTGTGTTACAAGACATGATTAGTTTTTGTGATTATTATTGACATTCTAAGCCCGAGACAAAGAAAGTGAGAGATTGGTAAAAAAACAAACAAAAAAAAAAAAAAAAAAAAAAAAAAACAGAACAGTGGAGTTATTGGAATTTATGGACATGGAAAAGTTGGTGAGGGAGATTGATGCTGTACCTGTCTAATTGAGTACCGAGCATGGTGGGTGAGCAGTTAACGTCCTGGCCTCGGATTCGGGAGGACACTGGTTCGAATCACTGTCCGGGCATACAGATTTGGGTTTGCCATGGTTTCCCCAAATCACTCCAGGCAAATGCCGGGATGTTTCCTTCAAAAGGCCATGACATAATTCCTTCCCATTCCTAGTCCTATCCCACTTCTAATGACCTTGTCGTCAATGAGGCACAATTAATATATCACAAACAATAGTATTCCCAATATAGATCTCTGAGGTACTTCACATTTGTTGAAAAAACACTTAAAATCTGTGAACCACACAATGCAGCATTAAAATGTACCATCCCAAATGTTTCTGTTCAGAAAGTGAGAACTAAACCATTTATTAACAATGCTGTTTATATCTAAATACTTAATTTTTGTGTGAGAATTTCATCATCAACACTCAGAAAGACTGAGAAATCACAAAATATTCCTACAGGCAGTAAACTATCATTTATTCTTTCTAAAATGACATCTGTGAACACACATATATTTTATGTTCTGTTGAAAACTGAACTGTTATTATTTTAGAATAAACTTTGTTGTACATCGCCTTTTAAGACATTTTGGAGAATGCACCAAGTGTGGTGGGCGAGCGGTTAACGCTCTGCCCTCGCATTCGGAAGGACATGGATTCGAATGCCCCTCTGTTCATCCAGATTTGGGTTCTCCTTGGTTTCCCCAAATCACTCCAAGTGAATGCTGGGCTGCTTCCTACAAAAGGCCATGGCCAAATTCCTTCCCGTTCCTTGTCTGCCATCCTTTCCTGCCTCTAATGACCTCGATGTTGATGAGGCGTAAAGCCATAATAAAAAAAAATTGGAGAATGCTGTTAGTGATGACTTATCCTTTCTCTTGTAAAGTGTTTTAACTACAGCACACGTATGCCAATCTGGGAAGGTCCACTGAAGTTGAGATAAGTTATTTGTATTACTTAATTTTGGAATCAGTGTTTAATTACTTAATATGCTGGAAACTCTATCATAACTAGTGGAGAATTTACTCTTAAAAGAATTGATAGTTTTTATTCTGGAGTAGCTAAGTTTTTCAGAAAGTACAAAATCTTTCTTGGACATCTGTCTCATTGAAAACCTTTGGGTAAAAACATTTCGACAAGGTCACAGTGAGGTGAATATCATGGTCACAATGCAGATCAGTGTCAGTCAATGGATAAAAGCTTTCTGTGCAGGTCACAGTGAATATGAATGTAGATGTCGCAGTCAGTGTCAAGGTATAACAGCTAGCGCTTATCAGTTTTGCAAACGATCTCGGGGCACACAATTACATTGTTTCAATTTCGTGTTTATCTCGAGTATCATTTATTTTGTGTAGCCTTCAATGATTCATGGAAGTGATGATGATGATGATGATGATGATGATGATGATGATGATGGGTAATCAGTATCCACAAAGTGGTTTCTACTTTTTACAGCTAGTAACAAGAGTTCAGTTCACACCAAATAAATGAACAGAGACAAATAACAATATTTATATCAGGAGCCCAGACAGTTTCCATGCATAACTACAAATGACACCAGAAACTTTTCAATACATTTACAGCAAAATCCTGGACAAACTGCAGAAGTCAAATATTTATAACAATTACGACACCAATCCAATACATACTGAGGAAAAACTCACCATGACTGTAAGGTAATGATTAATTATTGCAATTAAATTAATGTACCATTGAGAAGTACATTTCCAAGTCAAATTTAGATTTTTCCAATCCAAAATCAGAATTCCCATATCAAAACCAGAATTTTAAATTCAGTCTACGTTTTATCTGAGAGAATGGTTAACACAAGAATTAAATTCTTCTCGTTGAATTGTCCATCTGATGTTCCATTTCAGTGGGTGTATGAGACTGTGCTATTGTGAAAAATGAAATTACATTAACTGAATAAATCAATATTTGTAATAAGGCAAAATTAATCATTAATAAGAGTATTTAAGCTAAAATATACAAAGTTATTTGGAAGGAATTGTTTTGATTCATTTAAAAATAAACAGGAAATAGGTTCATAAATAACTTCTACTTCATATACCTGTAAATCCCAGTTCAACTGCTATTTTCTTCCACTATTTTTTTAAAAATGAATATATTGTGGTGATTTCTGTGACATTTATCAAAGAGTGGGGCACTGCACTTATTAATTCTTATTTCACTGTGGGGAACAAAACCACTCTGTACATTATGAAAGCCGAACAGCATAATTGAGTGTGACCTTGCTTAACCAGTCATAACCAAGCACACCTCTAGTATCGCATTAGGCCGCAATGTGAAAAATAAATTACTTTTTTCTCTTATCAACATTATGGTGAGTGTTGAAGCTGACAGTGTGGGTGACCACCTCGGCATGTACTTACTCGTTGCTTTCAATGCTGTTGTTTCACATGGATGAAATATGTACTGTGACCACGATCTTCACCTTCACCATGAGATGTTTGGCATGTTTTAACCCCTACCGTGAGTCACCAATCTATTGGTAGTCAATTTATTGCCAACATATTAAAAAATATTCTATTAAATATGTCCTCATTTGAAAGACTGGATTCTACCGAACTGGGCTTGATGATTTACTGGCTATTTTTTTTTTTCTGTCTTCTCTTTAATGCTATCTTCAATTGGGTTAATTTTATTTCCAGAGTCATGAACCTTCTGTCTGTAGTACATGTTTTTAGAGTCTTTAACAACCTTATGAATTATTTTGCAGTACTGTTTATTATGAGTTTTAATATTAGCGTTGTGACTATTCCTAGGTGCAATATAGAAGCTTTCTTTTAGAAATGTATTGTTTTCTAATGCCGACAGTTACTCACGGTTTTTTTATTTTGTTTAGAAACACTCCACCATTTCATGGGGAAACAACATTCAGAGCAACTTAAGGCAATTACAAATAATGTTGTATTATTCATTCATATCTTAAGCACTGTAAACATGATTCCTGTTTGTGATATTTAGGAAGTTTTTAAAAATGCTAATGGATGCATCATTTTATTACTTGTTGAATTTTAAATTCATTACTTTTGTAACTAATTCCTATGATTACATAAATGTTCCTTGTGAACAGAAAGTGCATTAATAGTGGGCTTGCTATAACATCATTATCATTTTTGAACTTTTTCACTTTGACGAGTCATCTGGTACTTTCCCTTCTAAGGCTGTGCTAGTAAGTAACTGGTTTGGTGAGACCATTAGGGAAAATGATTCAGCAATGGGAATATGTAAATCAGTGAACAAGCTTATCCACACAATCAGAAATGAGCAGACTAAAAAATCTGAATTCATCCTGAGGATATCAAAGAAGTTAAGAAAATTGAAAAAGCATAAAGGGACTGGTGTAGATAATATTACTACGAATGTCTTAAAGATAGCGGGCTGTGACATTGTACCTTATCTTGAAACATTATTTATATTGATTCTGGATTCTTGCTGCTTACCAGAGGACTGGAAAAGTGCAATAGTAGAATTGGTACATAAAGGAGTAGTGACAAATAGGGTAGAAAATTATAGGCCAATCAGTTTGATATCAGTGGTAGCTAAATTAATGGATTGATATGCAACCACATCAGAAATGCATGTGAGGAACGTAAGTGGTCTTCAAGTCGACAGCATGGCTTTAGACAAGGATATTCATGTGAATCTCAGTTAGTAGGCTATATACAAGATATTTCAGTTGAAGTGGACAGTTGAGGCAAAATAGAAAGTGTAGCACCAGATCTTTCAAAAGCATTTGACAAAAAAAAAAACATAGAATCGTGTTAAATAAGGTAAAAACTATTGGAGACGATAAAAAAGTGATCTCTTGGGTAGAAGAATTCTTAAATGGTAGAAAGTAAAAAGTCAGGGTAGGAAATGCAGACTAAAGAGAAGTGAAAGTGAAAATGGGAGTGCCATTGGGTAGTGTATTGGGACCATTGCTATTTGTTATTCTAATGAACGATTGTACTGATGGCTTACTGTCAGAAGTTAGGTTTTTTGCAGATGACATAATGCTTTATAATAGGATCATAATGGTGGGAACTGTAAGCAGCATCTGCTAGGTGATCTGGACAGGATATCTAGCTAGGGTAGGTCAACATGGGATGAAGATTAATTCACAGTAGGGTCAGCTTATAAGGTATACAGAGAAAAAACTAAAAGTTGCTTATGATTATAAGGTGGGGAAAGAATTGCTTGTTGAAGACTTGAAATTTAAATATTTTGGTATAAAATTTGATAAACTCAACTGGGCAGGACACATTGGAAAAATTCTTGTTGGACAGAGTGATGAGGGAGAAGTATGGGAATTGGATTGCAAAACTTTGGTCAGACCATTGCTCAAATATGGTGGTGTAGTATGGGACACACATTTTGTGTATCAAATACAGGAGTTGGAGGGGGTGCAAATAAGGGCTACTAGATTTGTCTCCGGAAATTACCGCAGAACACAATCGGTAACTGATATGATAAAGGAGCTGAAATGGGATTCAGTGGAGGAAAGTGAAGAGATTCATGGGAGTGTACAAGTCATATATTGGTGCTGATTCATGGAAAGATATTGATGTAAGA
The DNA here is from genome assembly GCA_031002005.1 of Vandiemenella viatica. Lineage (NCBI taxonomy): Eukaryota > Metazoa > Arthropoda > Insecta > Orthoptera > Morabidae > Vandiemenella > Vandiemenella viatica. The sequence goes on from CM061921.1 coordinate 34,564,361, forward strand.
ATTAGGAGTAGTGTTTGAAAGAGAAAAGATGACCATGACCACAAGCCATTACTCGATTTCAGGCACAAGGGTGTGGGAAGATTTTTATTTTTTATTTTTTTTTTTTTTTTTTTTTTTTTTTATTTTTTTTTTAATATATTTATTTATTTTATTTTTTTTTTTTTTTGGTAGGTGAAGTTGTCAGGGATTGGAATAAGTTACTAAGAGAGATGATGAATAAATTATCAAACACGCTGAAACAATTGAAATTTGTATTGGGCAAAAGTAAGCATGCACTCCATCACAATTAAATGAAATTTTGAAAGCAATGTTCTACCTGCAACCAGCTTGCTATACCTGTGTAGTTTTGATTAAGGGTGGAATGCATGTCTGGCCATCTGTCTGTAAATCTTGTATTCTGTGTGATAAGTGTGTTTTTGTTTGTGAAATGTGTAGTTTGAGGCAGAGATTGAATACCATCCTAGCATTCGCCTAGGTGACTGCAGACAGGATGGCCAGGATTAGAAACCTAGGCCCATTGTACATCTTTAATCCATTGTAGTGGTGCTTTAATGTGCAAAACCACAATGATGAGTAGGTGGTTGATTGTAAAACAGAATTTTGAGGTTTTTATGAAAACATCATTGATTGTTGTTTAACTAGTATGCTTTACTTTAGTGGGAAAATTAAAATATATGAAAAGTTAAATATATGAGCTGGCTAACGATTCCAACATTACATTACAGGGCAAGTTATTTAGAAAATATATATTAAAATCACCACACAAAAATTTATGACATCTACTTTTCTGCTTAAAAATGTTAGCAAGAATACAGCGACCAATTTGACGTTCAGAAAATCAATGCAGAAAATGGGTATCCTATATTGCTTGGCACAGGTCCAAGTGAGTGCATGGTAATGATGGGTAAGCAGCTTGGTGCATTGAACACAATAAATGTCTGGTTTCCAGGTGATGTATACTGATATCACTGGTGTAATACTTGAAGAAATTTACAATTTCATATTCCAGTACTATATTCAGATTTATTGAAACTTGTTTGTTAAATCAACTAAGATTATCAGAATCAATGTGAATCTCGTAGTTAAACTAAAAAAGATGGAATGATGCTCAGATTGCATAATTGATGTCATTCAATAAACAACACATGAACTCACAAAGCAACATGAACTGAAAATTAATACCTTCTGCTTCACTATACTCGTCTTTACTGAGAATCTTGAAGACTATTTCTGATAATGCTTTGCATGTATGTTCATTTGGGCGAACTAGGACCACATTAAGCCTTTGTTTGGCTTGAATTTTGCTGTGGATGTGCACACATCAGTGTTACTTGTTAGCCCAAGAGGGGACCTACAGTTCAACATGGAATCTGAACTATGGGAGCATTCTGTTGTACTTCACATTACACATTAAGTTGTGCCAGAGGTGAAGGTTGGGTAAAAGGCTTATGAAAATCCCCACCTAGACAGGGATTCAAACTGGGGACCTTTCAATCCCCAGTCAGATGCCTTAACCACTGAGCCACCAGGCCGCTTTGATTGTGTATATATAAAAAATGAAGTTTTATTGCAGATGACGTATTAACACTGCTGGAGAATCTAGTTGGATTTAATTTTTTTCTGATTCGCCAGTGAAATTTGACAGTTGGTGTAGGTCACAAAGCTTAGGGACTGTGCACAAACTACGTGGCTCAGTCCAGGGGGGGGGGGGGGAGGGGTTTGCTGAAAGGCTACGCTGGGCTACGTGGGGGGAGGGGGGATTTCCGAGCCAGGCCACATAGCTTTCCTTTCATAACATTTTTCACAGTTAATGAGGAACAGAACTCACAACAGCGTGTGAATATTTATTTCCCTCAGTTAATTACCTCCATATGTAATTTACAATAGTCTGACAAGAGAAACAGTACAAAATGTCTTTTCGAATCAAAAGGGAAAAAAGCTACGTGGGCTGACGTGGGGTGGGGTGGGGGGAGGTGCTAGAGGCAACAGCCACATAGGGCTACGTGGGGGGGAGGGGGGGGGGGTTCACAGGAGGCCAAAATGGAGCTACATGGTTTATGTACGCTCCCTTAATGCTGTTTCTGAAAAAACTATACAATATTTTTTTATTATTATTATATTGCATTAATGCGGAAAAAATTCTGTACTTGCACACAACTGCTAACGACATTATTTATCACCAAATTCAAATTACAACTAAGGCCATGTACATATTCTGCATTAGTCTGAATATCCTTAATCTGTTTTTGTACACCATTATACATACCACTCATCACACTAGTTCCATCGTAACCTTGACCCACATACTTTTTTAAAACATTTTTTATCTGGTAAATACTATAATCACCTGCTTGACTAAATCTACTGTGCCATGTTTGGTAGCTGTATAAAAGCTTCTCTTACTTCTATATTGATTGGCTGTACATTTTACAATCTGGATATTACTGCATACCTCACAACATTGCTTAGTTGATCTGCCTTCCATATGTCCTGTGTGCAGGGGCGGTGCGAGCGGTGCGATCGCACCGGGCGCCGTCATTTGGGGGGCGCCAAAAATGCAGAGGTAGATCGTCTGCGCAAAAAATAATTTCTACAGTAACCCATCTAGCATATTATTTTAACACACTTATCATAAACGCAAGAGCTGCGTATTTCGTCATAGAATCCAGTCAACTGGAATTGTGACTCGAGTAAGCTCGACTTATTCGAATCAAGAAAATCGCAGCTCGTCCCATAATTAGCACTCTGTTTGGGCTAGTCTTGGAGTTCGTGGAGCGAGATTCAACCTACTTATCTATTTTTACCATTTCTAGACTTTAAGTGGTTGCAATTAACGATGGCATGGTAAATATTTACAAAGCATAATGCTTTTACAGACAAGCCAGGACATATGCTACCAAGAACAACAAAAATAACAAAAACAAATTTTAAATTAAAAAAAAAAAAAAACTATCTGACGCACAATACTTAAAAAGAAAACAAGACCAAGGCGAAGCTGAGAAGACTTCAAAATTGCTTGCAAATTTTTTTTGACTTGAGAAGTCATCTGACTCGTCACCAGAACTAGTTCAACACGAGACGGAAGAAAACTTATTTAACAAAAGTTCTTCAGACGAGGCTCATGATGATAAAGAGCAGCATGTACGAGAAGATTTAGCTATGGCTGGAATATCGTCTGCAGTTCAAAATATTACAGAATGAGGTATACCAAACATACCACCACCGTCACCTTTGAGATATTTCAAAATGGTCGCAACCAGAGTTGAAATACCCGTAATTATTCAAGCATCAAAAAAATCCCAGAAAAAACTTTATGGACGCCATTTTTCAAATATGCATTTTCAAAGAGTAATGCAAAATGGAGAAATATAAACGAAGATAGCTTGTTTACTCTAAATCTGCAGACAAAGTATATTTTTACTGACGTTTATTCAACAGAAGGTCTCACTCCTATTAGGGAAAAGAAGGATTTGATGACTGGAGCTACTGATCAGAGTGTCTCAAAACCCACGAAACTTCCTCAAATCACCAGCACATTGGATAGAAGCGTTGATTCGATTAAAGTTAATTTCTTGTTGAGAGGAAGCTTTGGATCTGAAACACTAAATACTTCTAATAATGGTAACTTCCTGCGTATATTGCAACTGTTTGGAAATTAGACACTGTAATGACGGAGCATCTCTGGCGTGTTGCTAATAAGGAGTCCAATGTCGGTTATTTTAGCAAATGTATTCAAAACGAATGAAGTGCGTGGTAAAATATTTTTCCATCACACTGAATTGAACTCCTGATGTCATTGCTTTTGTTGACACCAATGGAGACAAAGTCTAAGTGTGTTGTTGTTTCGTTGCTCACAAGGCAGCAGTGACTCTTAGGGACCTGGAAACCGAACTCACTGGCCTGTTAATCGATGATACATTGTACAAGTTATATTTGGATATGAACGATTCTTGAGTCCAAAGATATGACAATGGATCCAATATAATGGGAGGAAACAAAGGTGTCTAAAGCAGAATTCTGAACCTATATCACCGAACATTTTTTAATTCATATAGCTGTCTTTAAATTTGGTAATAGCAAGTGCTACCAAAACATCAGTTAAATCCGTTCACTTGTCCAGATTTCTTTAAAGAATATTTGTTATATTTTTCAGATCAACAAAGCGATGGGAACACTTAGGACTATCGCCAAAAAAATTGCGAAACTATTTTGGAGAATAGAGTTTCTAGCCTAGCTGTAATTTGTTATCACTACTCTTCAGTCCTTCTGGAAACAATTTATTCGGATGCAGCAACAGAAGCCTAGTCCCTGAGTCAGATCATAGAATGATGACTTGTTATAAAACTTTTTTTCACTAAAAAATTTAAGCAACATTATGTTATGTAGGCTGAAAGTAGATTTATGAAAAGCTTCATAATTGCTAGAAAACAGTTTAGAATTTGAGAACGAGTAAAGGGGTTATTCGAATACTCTGATAACGGCTACACAAATTGCTTCTCAGATGTGGACATATCCTATTATTAAGCCAGTCAGATCTCGAAGAAAGTAGAGATGTTTTGAATACGAGGCCATAGATGAGATAGCAACAGATCCAGAAGCATATGATCGACACAATTGAAAATGAGTTGGTCGCTCAATTTACACAACTACCCAAATTTAATGATACAGTGTCGTTCTTACATATTATCAAAACAATTCCTGAAAAATCCGGATTGGAATAATCCTGTATAGATTTAGAAACAAGTTTAACTGATAGAGAAAAATGTGACATATCTGATTTTTAATTGGTTGAGGAATTTTTAAACTGAAACTGTTGTTGATGAAGCTTGAATCAGCAGATGGTTGGCAGGATATATTTCAGAATGTGTGGACAATACTTCGAATTTTGCCAAACACGCTTGTAACTGTCGCTAAAGAAGAACAAAGTTTCAGTAAATTAAAACCTATCAAAACTTATTTACGGTAAATTTAGACTCTAGATAGACTGTCAGATCTTGCAATTTTATCTATAGAAAATAGTATTGTCCAAGGATAAAAGCGAGGAAAATGGCAATCTAGACCTTTTAGTTATGATATTATTTCATTATTTTTTTTAAAGATATGTAAAAACGAAAAAAAAATTTGATGTATACGTGATGTGAGCATTTTGTTGGCCCTAGTGGCTTAAATAAACCTTTTCAGACATATAGCATTCCTTTTTACTGCTGTTGTTTCCTATTCATGCCGCTGCTGTCCTATACTAATCTTTCTGAGGTTCGAGTTATTACTAATAAATAAATACTATCTTCTGCCCACGGCTTTGCTCGAGTTGAATTCATAACGCATTCATAAACGTATTCGTATTTGAATCCCACAGGAACTACTTTTTCGATCGGGATAAAAGTAGATAGCTAATACATTATTCCAAATTTTACTTTAAGCCGTTCAACCGTTTCGACGTGAAACGGTAAAAACATCCAAGCAAACAAACTGTTACAATTATAATGTTAGTAATATTAGTAGGATGTAAAACATTTATGTTATCTTCAATCTGTCAGTAACGACACTCTAATCACGAATAAACGATTGCTCATTTGGGGCGCCACAATGAGATCTTGCACCACCTAAAAAATTTGCTAGGGCCGCCTCTGCCTGTGTGGTATCCATTATGATGGCAAAAAATGGAGACATTCCAATTTGTACTAGCAGATGATTTTCAACATTGGTCCCCAAGCACTCAGTCACTTCATTTTGAATTGTTGCACTCAGATATCTCGTAGATCCTAAAAACATATAAAAGCATGATTTTAGAAAAGTTTTTGAATGCAATCAACATACAAAAATTAAAATACAAACAAATTTATATATATATATATATATATAAATGAAAACCATTACCTGTAGGCATATCCAAAACTTGCTGCAATATGTGATCATATTAGGCGACAAGTTCTACAAAGGACAAAAAATTTGCATTATCTTGATGTTCTCTGAAGGCCAAAGAACTCTTTGCTAGAGTAAGTGTGATATTGAATAACTTTTGAAGAATCATTTTTCAAAATGACACTTCATAGCAAATTTGGTTTTAAAGCCCCTTGTCGATAGTATCACTTCTCTTCCTAAATCCGTACACAGCGCATGCTTCTGCATCGCCACTCGAAAAAACTGTGCTGTTTAATTCTTTCTGATAAGTGCCTCCAGTACCGATTGCCTGTACACCAGAGCAGCATTGACAATATGCAGCATCTAGTATTCTGGAATAACACAGCCAAAAACAATTAACTACTCCATATTTATAAATTGAAACATAGTACGAGTTTGAAAAACACCTGTTGTTCTGGAGGGGAGTCTGTTGGAAAAGGACCTGAAGGTTGCATTGTACCCATATCAAGAATTAGATGTTCATGAAGTTCCCCAAGTCATAAGAAGTTATATTAACATTTTCCAACAATGTAGTGATTGATGGTTTCTCCTCTGTTACGTGTGACATGCAGATGTTGTCACCGTCACTGGCTGTATCTTTAACTGCAGTTGTTGTTGAATCTTCATCAGTAGGCTTCTCAAACAATACTACAGTTACCACTAATCTGAGTCACTATCAACAGAAATATTTG